>OX578133.1:102705440-103905440 GCA_951213105.1 Amaurobius ferox | reverse complement strand
GAGTTCCGACGTAATTTTAATCAGAGGTTTGCATCTTAAATCTCGGCCAATGCTGGGCATCCGTTCTACCTATATTATATTTAGAGAAAGAAAATTTTGATGTGTCTAACACATGAATTTCCTTACTGATTGAAAAAGGACGATTTTGTGGGAAAACAATAACACAAAGTAGTTCTTTCCTACAACTAGAACTCACTGAATATTAATAGGCCAATTTATTTCAATAGTTGTCGATTGAAATAAACGTATCCTATTTTATGGAAATCGCTTGATTGTTTGTAATTCTTTCGTTAGTTTCTGTAGCGCTCCTTGTGGAAATGTATAAATTCTAATTCCTCGAAAATGACTCGTAGTAACTTTTAAAGACCTTTATCCAATGTTTCTCATTAAAAGTTAATTCTTTACAAAGTGTTTACACATTTGAAAATAGTAAAAATAGTAAAGATGTTTATAAGATGTTTCCATTTTAAATAAAAGGACGGACAATATCTCGAGAACGGCGTTTGATAACACTTTGCAAATGATGACATTCGCTTAAAAAAAAAAAAAAAAAAAAAAAAAAAAAAACGCATTGAATGGTTGTTTTTGTAATAATTTTTAACATAATTATACTTCATATTTTTTCTAAATTTTCAAAATTAAAGTTCAAAAAATTGAAAGCCGTTCCTTGGTTCGAGCTCTCTGAAAATCAATAGGCGTTTGGCGTTTATTGATTGAAATAATTGTACGAAATTTTAAATTTGTTTTCAGGAATTCTCAAAACGTGTAAATCCATCAAAATCTGAGAGTCGCATATCTGACATAACACCACTTTTTCTTTACATATATTATGTATCGTAGGCAAGCAGGATATTGAAAAGGGGTGAGTCAACGATCGAATTGGGAGTTATAGTGCAGGATTGCTTTTACTAATATGAACCTATGGAGAAACAATGTAATTAATAGTTTAGCTAATTGCATAAGGGGGTATAACGTATAACAATCCACTGCCTACGTCACTGATTGTAGGGAAAAAAAAAAAACAAGCTCTGCATGAATAAATAAAAACATAATATGTAAGGTATTGAAACAGCGCCCTCTATTGACGTAATGTGGCGCTGCGTAGACTGATCTTGTCAGCCATGTTGAGTCGAGGTTTGCGCGCTGCTCTGTTGACATCCTAAAGTGAGCTACTCGAACAGCTGGTTTTGAGTTCATTGTTGCTTCCATTTTTCTATATTTCAAGGTTTTTGCTTTGAATCTGCTTCCAAGCTGGATAGGCTACCGGAATATCTTCGGGACACCGTCGACTGGTTTATGGGGTAAGTGTATGATTTTAAAATCCCGTAATTTCTTCGACTTTTAAATAAAAGTTTAACGAATAATAAACTCATGTTCACAGATTTGAAAAAAATCTACCAAATTTGCCACTTTTTGAGGTATTTACCTATCATGCATGGCTTTTTGTCCCAATGTTGACATTGTGCTGCACTGCTTCTACATTTTGTTTATCATTTGCCGGGAAGCAGACTATTTTTGTTGTAGTTCTTGTTAGGCTTAAAATGGGGTCTAAATCAATGTTTAACATAAATCTCGCACTAAACATATTTTTTAGATGAATTATTGTATCTGGAAATTAATTCGAAAGGTTTAAATTTTTTTAATCAACGTAATTTTTTGTCAGTTATAGTTTATTATCGTTTATATCTTGCTCCCATGTTTTTGTTTACAAATTCATAAGCTAGCAATTTTTGCGCGTGGTGGTGCAGAAAGTTGAGGAAAGATGTGGGGGGTGTAGAAATTGGCGCGAATATATTTTTGTTAACCCTCGGTTACACGCTGTCATCATTTTATCTGTATTACAAAGGTCTGATTTGTTAGTCGAAAAACACGTGAAATCATCTCGCCGAGTTTAAATGATTCATCCTACACTATTTATGATTCTGTCCTGTTTAAAGTAAACACTTCTTCGTAGTTTCACCTCGTTAAAATGTATCTTTTACTACTTTGTTTATTGTAATAAAGGTAACATTTTTTTATTGTAACTTTTTATTTATCGTAATGGAAATTTGATTTATTACTACTTTGAAAGATAGTTTGTTTTGATTACGGTAATTGGATGGCGTGTTTTCAAAATTGAAATGCTCTAATGGATAATAAATGTGTATGGTTTTCTATCTTTTTGTTACTATCTCAATAAATAACTCGTTAAAATGAGTTGGGTAAATTTACATTTATTTAGTTTTATTATAGTGTTGTTGAAGGTATGTTTATAAATTGTACTGTTATTTGCAAACCGTGTGAGGATTTAAAGTTTATTCAGTTGCGTAGTGCTTTGTGGGGAAAATGATTAAACATTAATATTTATTGTGGGGCTGCAGATGCTTAGTCTTGAAGGAAATTGTACAGTTACTTGAAAACAGTAGGGGATTCAATTGTTTTTCTTTGTAAGGAAAATAAGGAAACATTAACATTCATTATGGGGCAGCAGTACAATATATATACAATTTATAACAATCACTGCAGTAAACATATTTAGCATGAACCTGTTATTCTATATGGTGTATTTTTGGTTTATCTCATTGAACATGTACAAGAAAATTTGTATTTTTAAGTTAGAAATTTTAGTTTATTTAAAAAAGTATATAAAAATCTAAATACTGCATAATTAGTTTATTAAAGTATTATAATTCACTTAGCAAATGTTACTTGCTGTATTTTGTTTTCTCTAGTTTCTTCAGTAATAAATGTATAACTATTTTTGTCTACTGTATCCCTTTAGACTATGTCCTTTATTATATAATAATTTTTAGTGGCAGGAATTTAAAGCACATGAATACTTTTTGTTTACATTTATGGCAAGTTTGTTAGTCAGGCAAGTTGTAAACAGGGTTTTATATAATTTCTATTGATAACTTATTTTTGGTCTTGTATTAATTTGGGATAATATAAATATACTCATCCTGTTTATACAGATTAAGATAATGTTATTTATATATCTCATCCTGTTTATACAGATTAAGATAATGTTATTTATATATCTCACCTGCTTACAAAGGAAAATTATTTTCGAAGTATGCATATTCATCAGTATATTTCATAGAACATGATTAAGTTAATAAATATCAAATTGAAGTTTCCCTTGTTAATTTTGAAATTTTACTAAAAATATTTAAAAATTTATTTTATACAATTTGTATGTAGAATGTTTTATCTACTTCATAAGAGCCCCCCTCCCCCGGATACATTTTATGTTAACCTAGTTTCTATAGCTATATGTGACAGCATTTAGATATATTTATATACAATAAACAGAAGATTTGCCATATCCTCTAAAGTTTCATCCCCCCCCCCCCCTCCCAGGCCAAAAAGTCCTGAAAGAAACACTGGTTTTATATAGACTGACACATTGATTTTTTTTCAAATTTTACTGAAGTAAATAGACTGGAATATTTCAGCCATAATTTTAATTGATTATTTTTCATCATTGAAATGGCTGTCATTTTGCTTTTACAGTAAAGATACTTTTGTGTAAGTTGTATTAAGCTGAAATAAGTTTTCTTTTTAAACTTAAGAGAAAATGCAGTTTTATCATAACATAATTTGTCCACAGTTTAGAAATGTTTATCATGACTTCAGAAAATATTTATTATATTAAACATTTTGGAAATTTTTGTTACAATAATTTTTAACTGCTTGTTTTATCTATGCTATGAATTCTGGTATTTAGTTATTTCCTATTATATGACAGCAGAATCTGCTGTTTCATTTTAACATTTCTCCTCTTTTATCTTTATCATCTTATTTATTTTAACTCAGTTGGTTAAGATTCTGTTTTATGCTAGTTTAGGAGTTTCACAATGTAATAGTTAGAATTTCTCATTTGGTAGGCTGACATCTAAATATTGTGAATATCTAATATTTAAATTTATTTAAAGAGCAAGATTAGAAGTTAATTAAATAGAGATCTAGAAATTAATTAATTTTGCTATCCTATTTGGTGGATAAACAAACAAAACTTTTATTAGGTATGTTTTAGCCATGTTGCCGTAAAATTACTATTCTCTTTGAGTAGTAAACTTACTGCACTTGTGTTAAATTAACTAATATAAACATCAATAAAAAGCTGTTTAATTTTGACACAAAAATATTTTATAGAACATTGATATATTTTAGCATTTCACATGTTCTCGTTTATTATTATAAAGATAGTACCTTTGGAGCACAAACCTTATTTCCGTTAGGTGACATTTTTAAAAATTTCTTTTTTAAAACACATATGATAAAATTATCTTATCTTGTCAAGATTCTGGTGTCAAACTGCCAAGTTTGTTTGTCAGGCAGTTCATTCTTAATGGCTGTTAAGGATGTGCACTCTTCTTTGGTGAACGGTTACCTTACACTTTTCCAGTAATTTCGGACGGTCTGGGTCTCAACAACAACTCTTCTTTGGTGAGGCTGTTATAAGAAGGGGGCTTATAACACCCTCAAATCAATTGTCATTTCACATAAATGTAACCATCCTGAGGTCAGAATTTAAAGAGATGGCCCCAGGAAAAATGTACACAATTTGTATGAGGTTCCCTTCATGAACACTTGCATGGGAAACCAACAGATGTGCTGTGCACCCCTTTTTAACCCGAGAGGATATTCTTGATTTACACAGGGTGCAAATGATGCAGCCTCTAACAAAGATGACTTCAGTGACCGCCCCAGTTTTTTATTTGCTTAAAGAGCGTGGGAAATCGGCTTCATTGAGATATTAAATTTTGGGGATCTCACCAATAACAAGGATAAGATCTGAACCAATAGGGGCACCGTATAGAATACTTACAATTCTATCCTAACCACTGGCAGCATACGGGCCCCGAAATAATTACTAAGAGAGAGAGTTCAGCTTTAATGAAGTGAAAAAAAGGATACTTCATCAAGTATTAGATGAGTGTAGTCATGCATGGAGCAGTTTCCAAATAAATGGGCCAGCACTACAGCTTTGTGCTTCTCAACCTAGCTGAGGTAGGCCTTGGCTGAGGTAGGCCTTGCACTTTAGATTTCCTCTGAACTTGCCCGAGTTAGTAATAAATCATTTTCATTAGAATTCCAAACCTTTTTAAGACACCTTGAGAGTGAATTGTGTTTTTTTTTTATAATTTAGTGAATTGTATTTTATAAATTTGCTTTAAGAAAATTTAAGTCTTGATACTGTACGTTGCAAGGTAATTGTCAGAGTAATGAAGGGGATAATGTTTAAAACGAGAATGTTAATAGAGAGGAATTATGTCAGGAATGTCTTGTGGAAGAGGCATACAATGAATTTGTGTTTTGTTTATTATAAATTTTGTGTCCTCATTTTTAACGTATTTGATTTATATTTAGAGTAAAGTATCGATGACTGCCAACAAGCAGTTCCAGTTGGGCTAATGGGTTATTGCCAGACTTTATAGTACCCTGAATGGGGCATGTGGCTTTGACCACATAACACCTAACTGACATATGCCTGCTTTCTTCAAGGCAATGTTTGCAAGTTATTTTTTTACAAGCATCAGTTTTTCATTATTTTATTACCCATACCAAATTTAAAAAGATCAATATGCATATTACTCTTTTCAACAAAAGAAGTAAGATATTGAAAATATCGCAATTTAATTACATGCCACCATTATTTCATCTCATATATAATTTATAAAATGGAAGTTTAGAAATGCCACTTTTAATAGAAGCATTCGTTACATGAATTATTTACATTTTTGCATTCGTTACATGAATTATTTACATTTTTGCGTTCGTTACATGAATTATTTGCATTTTTATAGAAGCTATTCAGATTTATTTTGTTTCTAAAATGTTGTTCAGAATTAATATGTATTTATAAATAACATAGATATTATGTTTATGCCTGAGGCTAACATATATTAAGTGTTCATTCACTATTACAACTGAAAGTACTATATGAGACAGCGTAATTAGTTTTTCGGTGTCCTGGAGCAAATAATTTCAGGGTACCCTTTTCAATAATGTCTTTGGTTTATAAGCCAAAAATATATTCAGCATAAGAGGCACCCCCCTTCTTCAGAACCCTGAAGCGATTGCTTCTTCCTGCTCCATGAGGGTATGCTACTGATGTGAGATCATTTTCTTTTCTTTTAATAGGACTGGCTATGGAATATGTATATATTTTACTTATGCTTTATATACATTTAGTAGTATGCATTTCTTTTATATAGAAGTTTAAAATTCTTTGAACTATAATTTTATTTAGAAATTTCCAACATTTGTTTTTATGAGAGGTTGAATTGGCTGACAACTCTCATACTCCTTTCTCGAGTTGTGCCTGATATGTGTCCCCTGTCAGTGTATGTATAAAAGAAATCTAGAATTTTTAGGAAGACATAAGAAGAATTTTTTTTTTAATCTAAATTAGCAACTTGGTGATCACAAACATGTGCTTTTGCGAGAAAGATATATCATGTAGGTACTAATTTGCTTATTTTGTGTCCCTTTTAAAAATATTATAAATGCATATATGCATATTAGTTTGCATTTTGTTTAGGCATCATAAAATATGCATAAGAATCAGGGATACCTTAATCCTTGCCAGAGCCCTTAGGGAAAAGTAAATTTTATGTTCCCCTGTCCCTCCAATAAAACTTTTATATTAAAAAAATTAAGGTATATTGAGCATGAAAAAAAAAATAGGCCTCTATGTTAGATTAAGTTTGCTTTATACTATTATTATTTGTAAGCATGTTTATATGTAGTGTTCATATCTGAATCACACTGTCACTGCTTGTGTAGTATATGCATGTATTATATAGCTTCACAGTCACATTATGCATGTAAGTAAACTCAGTTACTTGTTTCGTATCTTTATTTGTACATGTATATATGTACATATTTAAATATGAATAAATAGACACATAACAAGCATGTTTGTGTTTAAACAGACAGTGAGGTATCGTGCTGCTCTGAACTGTTCTTATGCCATCTCACCTGTAATTTTACTCTTCTATTTATATTTGAAAGACTATTAGTTAAAACACAGTTTCATATATACATATTATATCTTGTTAAATTCAATGTCATTGGACCACAGGAAATTTCCTTCATGCATATAAGCAAACAATTTTACTTTTGACTATCAAGATTTCACTTTCAAAAATATTTTATTCAATTATTTTAAACAAAAACTAATCAATTTATTTTTTAATGAGATGGTTTTTGTGTTTAACTTTAATTAAATCTCACACTCTTTATATCTCAATGCAATATCT
Organism: Amaurobius ferox; assembly: GCA_951213105.1. Lineage (NCBI taxonomy): Eukaryota > Metazoa > Arthropoda > Arachnida > Araneae > Amaurobiidae > Amaurobius > Amaurobius ferox. Next base: position 103,898,190 of record OX578133.1, on the reverse strand, counting down.
TAGCTCAAGTAGTAGACGAATTAATAAAAAATGTGAAACAATCTTATTCAGATAATCACTTCACTTATTAGAAATATGAAACAATTTTACACAGTAGTATTCAACACTGTAGTCTCTGTACTTAGATACACCGAGAAAGAAAAACTATAAAAAAAAATCATAAATTATTTATTTTTTATACAGTATCTCTATTAGCTGTGGGCATTTCCTTGCATATTTGTGTATCATCTCCTCTGGACTGATTAATTAAATACTGATCTATGGATGTACAAAAATACAAATAAACAATATATACAAAATAAAATCATTGTGTGTACTACGGTGGAAAAACTCTATACAATGAGAGTCAAAGTTTCATTTTATTTAGTATAAAACTATTTCATTTGGGTGGAGGGAGGACTGAAGCCACCTAGACCTCCCCCCCCCACACACACACCAAATCTACTAGTGAATATAGTCTGTGGTGCATAAGCCATATATCTAACCAAGTTGGATCTATACAACTCACTGTACCTCTTCAGCCCACTGTTTACTGGATATACATGGTATATTGGCCACTGTGTTTCAATACATGGCTGACCGCCACATGGGCAGATCAAGGATAACAATAGGCAACGCTGTTGCTCAAATTGGACCATTACAACTAGCTGGTCTGCTGCATGCACCAGCTATCCAAGTTGGACCTGTACAACTCACCATACCTCTTCAGCCCACTGTTTCCTGGATATACATGGCACAATGGCCACTCTGCTTCAATACATGGCTGTCCTCCACATGGGCAGATCAAGGATAATAATAGGCAACACTGTTGCTCAAATTCGACCATTACAACTAGCTGGTTTGCTGCATTCACCCTGGATATATATATGTATGTAAGTAACTGAATACAATAAATATTAAAAAAGTAGTATAAGTTAAATTATGGAAAGTAACTGAAGTAACATTGTAGTTACCGTTAAAAAATAAGTAATTGGATAAGTTAGCTTTGCATTTTTGCATTGTTCAGTATAAGTTGCTGTATTAGTTAATGTTATAATTTTCCCAGAAGGGTAAAATACTCATTGATGAATTTTGAAGGAGTATTTTGTTTTCCAGTGGAATAATTTTTAATAAACCAACAATTACTCTTAAATTTTCAGTTATTTATTGAATTTTATATGAAAAGAATTATACAGGATTACCACCCAGCAAGAGAAAATTTTCTGAATTTTCTTGGTTAAAAAAAATAAAATTTAAGAAATGCCCTCTTTATTTGAGTTTTGCCCGGAAATAAGTAAAATACCTTATATCTGAGAGAGTCCATTTTTTTTCTTTTTGCTATTGTCAGAGCTTATTTAAACTAAAGGTTGTTAATTTTTAATTAACAGTCTAAAGATGTAAAGTTAGACGCAAATGCTTAATTTTAATTTATGCTTTTGGAATGGTTGCATTTCTAAGTACCCAAATCATTATTTTGATACAGTTATTTATAAAATAATCCTCAATTAATAATAAATAACGTTTACAAAATTGTTTTTTTCGATAAAAGACAAAGCAATACAATAATTACAAAAATTTTAGCTGATGCAAACAAAAGTGGATTTTTTTTTTATAATTAAACAAAATATATCGATAATCGCGTACAAATGCAGTTTCTCGCGATACTGCTACAAAATAATCCTTCATTTCATCTTACATAATAAAGGAAAATGTCTGTGCAGTGTCACCTCGGCGGTCCCCCCCCCCCCCCCCTCACGAATTACTTATTAGTTATTCGAATTAGTTTTTAGTTATTATTATGGAGTCAAAAATCCGACTGACGGATTTTATGGATCTACACGCTTTGAGCATCTTTGAATGCGATTCAAACATTTTTTTTTAATGATGTGTGCTTGTATGTGTAGACGATAATTCCCAAATAAATTAAAATAATCATTTGTAATTTGTTACGATTATTGCAATCAGCAATCGTGAGATGTTTAATTGTATTCTGGGAAGTCGGGTTTGGGGAAGGCCTTCAATTTTTCGAAAATCGATAACAAGTATTAAAAGAAATTCTAAAATTGTTGTAAAAATAATCATTTAATGTGTTCTTTTTTTATTTAAAAATGTGCATGGTATCCTTTACAGAATGCTAACAAGCACTGTTCTTGAGACATTGCATCGTTTTAAACTGATAAAAAAAATGCGAAGAAAAATAAATATATTCACTATAATCAAATGTGAAATCGCTTTGTAAGTTCTTGTAACTAGAAATAAATCGATATATTATCACGCGCTGTTTTCGAGATATTGGAAGTGTTACTTTTCTGTATAGAGCGCCATATAGTCCGAAAAAATTGGATGAAATTTGGTTCGATTATTTTAATGAATGAATGGCATGGGCCTATTGAATTTGAGGGCAGTTCTGACAAAGGGAAGGTCTTCACTTTTTCGAAAATTATAAATACATTATAAAAAAAATGTGTTAAATATTTTTTAAGAAACAGTAATGTTATTCGTAATTTTTTTTTTTAATTTAGAAGCGAATGACAGACAATTGGACAATTTATGGAATAATAACCGTTTCCATATTCGAGATATTGCACGTTTTTAATCTACAATCGGAAAACTAATAAAATATTTAAATCCTTTCACTATAATCAAGTGAAGTAATGCTTTACAAATATTTTTAATCATAAATAAATGCACACCATTGTTTAGTAGTTATCACGAGTCGTTCTCGAGATATTAGAAATTTTACTTTTTCTCATACAGCCCCATATCTTTGGAAATAATCAGAATTATATGGAATTTGTATGCAAAGATTGGATTCCATTGATCCTTGCATATAATTTACCTATGAATTCGAAAACAACAATCGTCTTACGTTTTCGTATGTCTTTGTCATTCGCAGCGATGATACATTTCTCCCTACAGTCTTTCGTGAACCATTTTTGCTCTCTTTACCTCCACATAAAAAATTCCTGCCATCCGCCTAAGCAGAAATTGTTTCAATGTTTGTTCTACTATAGATTTGCTTACTTCTGAGATCAATTATTTATTTACAGCATATTGCTAAATTCCTTAAAAAATCGAATTTTATATTGTGTTTACACCTAATAAAATAAGATTTCCCAATGTTAAAAATTCTATGGAAATTTATAATAGTTGAGCCATTTACAGTATTTCTCGCCATTGTGGTCTTTCTTATATTGGTCAAACTAAACGTGCTTTAAAATTCAAAACAGGGATTTAATAACATTGTTATAATTTTGACCACCATTTAGAGTTTTCTTCAGCAAGGATCATACTAGAATGCACGTTAATCTATGATCTTGACTTTTTGAAGCCAGAAAAGTTCTCATATCCAAAGAACTTCTCACATTCAGAAAAATTCTAGTAATTTAGTTAATGACTTGTCCACTACTCCATATTTGTCCTCTGTCTGGCGGAATGCCCTGTAATTTATTTTCTTTATACAAGGTTTTTCAAAAGTCCGTATAAACTTTAAAAATTCATTAAGAATCGAAAAATCATCGCATTGAGGTACGGTTTGTACCACAAGTATTGCCAAGACGGGGATTTTTTTTTGACGTGAAAAAATTTTGTAGTTTAAAACATCACCTATAGGTGGCGCTGAACGCATTGGAAATACAAAGGTAATAACTTACGTTTTACTGTACGTGTCAAATCATGTGACAAGCCTAAGTAAACCAGAACAGGTTATAGGACATTTTCCTTTCTTTAGATTTTTCCTAAATCGGAATTTTCGCAAAGCATCTGATGCTGGTTCTCAGTTCACGTAATACAGTTTCACTAACAAGGCTTTCCCGATCAAAGTTAACATTGTCGTAAAAACTTCTTCTATGCACAGTTTACTAACGAATTAAATGAAGAATCTACAGATCCCTACAGCTCTTTTATAACAGCCTCATTTGCATACTTCTCGAAGATGTATTCGGGTAAGCGCCACCTATAGGTGACTTTTTAAGATACAAAATTTTTTTACGTCACCCCCCCCCCCCCCCCCCGCACTGGCAATACTTATAGTACAAACCGTATAGTATGCCGTTGAAGAACTGAGCGATTGCCGAGAAATTTAAAATCATGACGTCTTTAAAATTGCGATCCTGGGGGCAATTTTTATTATTTCTGGACCAGATTGGACTTGTAAGAATGCCAGATCTTTGACCTTTCTAAAAATGTAAATTATTAGTTGAAATTATGAGTACTTTTCACTATGCGAGAATTTAAAAACCAAAAATCATTTTTTTGAGCCAAAAGTGACTTTTGTTTTAAAATCTTTAAAAACTATTAGAAATCGAAATTGAAATTTGAAATTGATATATTTTTACTCCCAATTGTCTGTTCTTTCCGATGGTGTGATTTTTTTTTTTTTTTGTACGACGTCTGGATCGTGGAGAAAAAAGGGCAAAAAACGGTCGAAATCGTATAAAACATTAAATAACTAAAAAAATAATTCAAATTTTAAAAATCTGTTTTCGCGTGTCCCCTTCCCACCCCCCGGGTCTCCGATTGCCAAATTTCGTAGCTCTCCGACGCGCGGTCGCTGAACGTATAGTGTATAAGACACACACACAGACATTGCCTTTTATTATTTAAGATGATTTACAGCTGCAAGTGCTCAATGTGTCCACCACCAAATTCCAGTACTGAGTGCAGTCGCGGTATTACGGCTGATACAGCATGAAACAGCGTATTAACGGGAATGGCTGCTACCTCCTGCCATAAGGCGCCTTTCAGTGCTGGTAAGGAGCCGACGTGGTTGTCGAGTGGTCAAGGCAAGCGTTTCCGTAGCAATCGCTCGATCGCCACGTTGTGGGTTCGAGCCCCACGTAGCCCCATGGATGTTTGTGTTGTGGGCGCAATGTGATCCGCCCCCCTCTGGTGCGCCTGGGGCAACGTCAATGGACGGCTAAATAGTTCACCTCTGGCCGCTGTAATAAAGGCGAATGACGAAGGTCAAAGTGCCTGGCCATTTGAAAAAAAAAAGTGCTGGTGAGGACTGGGGCTTTTTCTATAGACCCGTGATTTTAGGTATTCCCACAACGAGAAATCACAGGGTGTGAGATCTGGGGATCTCGTAGGCGAGTCATGTGTGCAATCACCTCCATGCATAAGTCACCTCCATGGCTTTATCTGCCGCAGCCCCCCCCCCCCCCCGGGTGTCGAGAGTTTAAACTATTTTTTTTTCAAGCCACACAAAATCCCCCACAACGGTGAATATTAATCTGCAAACCGCATGTCTCTCCGACCCATAGATATATTTTTATAGCGTTTTACTTTTGCTCCGAGCTTTTGAATCACCCTGTGTATATATATATATATATAAATAAATAAATAAAATATGTGTGTATTATGAGTTGCTGAGTTACTACTTACATTCTACCATTGGATTTACAATTTTATATATATATATATATATATATATATATATCAGGGTGTTTCTAAAGTCGCGCAACCCACATTTCGGTTGATATCTCTCATAAATATAAAGACAGATATTTGAATTTCGCGCTATTTATACATCACATAATGCACAATAGATGGCGTGTCAGAACACTCGTTATTGGTGTGTAGAAAATCCACATTTACTACACGAAGAGCCATTGCATTCCGCAAAGGTCGGTGTTTGGTGTGCGATTTCACGGAGCAGAATAATCTGTCCCATTTTCTTTGAGAACACTGTGAACTCTGATGTTTACATTACCGTTTTTGAGGAATTTTTTGAGCAGTTAACGGACGAAGAATGCCAGTTTGGATATTTTCAACAAGACTGTGCCACCGCACACACCTCAAGAAAATCCCTTGCAATCGTTGAATCAGTGTTTGGTGATTAGGGTCATTTCACGTGGACTATGGCCACCCAGATCACCTGATTTAACTGCCCCTGATTTCTTTCTATGGTCTTATCTCAAAGAACGTGTATACGCAAACAATCCAAAGACAATCGAAGCCTTAAAGGACAACATTCACAACATCGCTGCATCCATTCCCACCGATATGCTGCATCGTGTGGCTACAAATACTTGTCGTTGAGTAGAGCTGTGCTTGGCAGCAAATGGTTGTCATTTTCAGCATTTGTTGTAACGCACGATGTTATGCAGACATTAAACTATTTATTGTGAATATTTCATATTTTTGTATTGGGAAATATCAAACGAAATGTGGGTTGCGCGACTTTAGAAACACCCTATATATATATATATATATATATATATATATATATATATACATATACATATATACATACAGGGTCTTTCAAAAGTCCGTATAAACTTTAAAAATTCATTAAAAATCAAAAAATCATCGCATTGAGGTACGATTTGTACCATAAGTATTGTTAGGACGGGTTTTTTTTTTTTAACGTGAAAACATTTTGTAGTTTAAAAAATCATCTATAGGTGGCGCTGAACGCATTGGAAAGACAAAGAAAATACCTTACTGTACGTGTCAAATCGTGTGACAAGCCTAAGTGACTCTGAACAGGTGATAGAACCTTTTCCTTTTAGATTTTTCCTAAATCGAAATTTTCTCAAAACATCTGATGCTGATTCTCCGCTCACGTAATACAGCGTCACTAACAAGGCTTTCTCGGTCACAGTTAACATTCTCGCAAAAACTTCTTTGCACAGTTTGCTAATGAATTAAATGAAGGATCTACAGAACACTACAGCTCTTTTATAGCAGCCTCATTTGCATACTTCTGGAAGATGTATTCGGGTAAGCGCCACCTATAGGTGATTTTTTAAACTCCAAAAATTTTTCACGTCAAACCCCCCCCCCCCCCCCGTCCTGGTAGTACTTATGGTACAAACCGTATCTCAATGCGATGATTTTTCGATTTTTAATGAATTTTTAAAGTTTATACGGACTTTTGAAAGATCCTGTATATTTAATGATTAGAAGTTCGAGTGAAGCATCACGCTACAAATAACTCAATAGAATGTCAATTTTTAAACGTGTTACATGTATAAATTAATTTTTATGAATCGAGTATTACTCGGTGCTTTGTAAGGCTACGAATTTACCATCGATTGGTGTTTCTGTTGGTATTTAGATTGTTTTAATTTGTGTACATATAAAATACTAGAAAATGTACCCCTCGTTGCCCGGATTTAAAGCAAGGATTCAATGAATTCATTCATTAAATTTTTCAAAACACGACAGGGCTAATATATTAGATAAATGAAATTCCTGCTATAAATTATGGGCAATGTCGATTACAAAGTAAATGTTAAATAATGTTACTTTTGCGAGTTTCTATAGAAATTTAACATCTCACCGGTCTCTTTCTTGATTTCTCAGTTTGGCATTTGCTTTATTCAGGTGCTAGCCCTCTTTCTGAAAACCTTTAGAGCGATGTCAGTGAATAAAAAAAAATATTAACCCTCGTTTACAGCAGGGAATTTAAACATGCCGCAATAAACATTTATTTTCTAAGCAAGTTAAAAACATAGATGAATGTTGCCTTTCTGTAGCGTTTCTTGAGTGATATGAAGAGACATCTTTAATAACATAAATATTTATTAATAAACTTAAATACCTATCTTAGGTTACATAATAAATTAGAATTCACATCCTGCGATAATACCGTTCCATAGAACATATCCACTACCATAATGCTTTCCTCTCTGCCTTAGTCTGCCGTAACCATCCATTTCACACTCATTTATACTCTCACTTTCTTCCTTTACGGTCCACAGTTACAGCTTCACCTTAAGGTTAAGTTACAGTTAGTTGAAGGAAAATTATTTCCCAACACTTTCACAACATTAGAAAAAGATAGTGCCATTTCTGATGACGACATAAAGATCTGATGCGAAATAAAATAATTAAAATTTAAATTCGGTCTGAAAGAACACTGAAAAATTTAATAAACTCTAGGTACCAAAAACGCCGCCAATACAAAATGTAGCAAAATGAACAGCAATCGGAAAAGTTACAGAGTCTCATGAGTGAGGGCGTCTTCTTGTGTGTTCTGACGGAGAAGATTTTTTTGCCATCGAAACAGTCGATACTTATTTTGTGTTATATGTTGCTCTTAAGTTATTTTAGTTTTATTACATTAGCAGTAGTTTGAACTGTACTTATAATCGAAGCATTGTTTTAGTAACGTGCAATAGATGGCGTTACCAATCTACATTGGCCACATTACTGGAAAAGAGCTGAATTTTGACTTCATAATTTTAAAACTAATTATAATAAATAATAATTTCGGGTCGATGTACCCCTGTACCAAAATTCACGGTTGTGGGTTTCATAGATTTTTCGCTACGTGACCCACAAACATCTTATATGATTTACATTCGTTTACCATTAATTATTAAAACACGTTTTTAATTAATTTGCTTCTTCAGATAGACGTTTTAATGTTTGCAAATTTAAATCTTAATTTTTTTAAAAAAAGAAGTTGCATTTGTAGCGTTGTCCGTGCTTCAAAAATTCGTGAATCCTTGATGCCACGTGTCCTCAATATAAATGGCTTTCCCGCACATAATTAAAATTGGAGAAAATTTTAGCTACCTCTCCAAACATAAAACGTAGTGCGGGTGAATATAAATTTACCGTTTAGTATACTTAAGCAGTTAATCTTCACTAGATGGGTAAGATAAATTTGTTTCTTAGTGATGGGTAGATGAAATATGTTGGTATCTTGTGAGAAAACTTTTCCTTAATTTGTTAAATATAGCTTCAAATTATTGATATTCGTATTTAAACAAGAAACTTTTTAAGTGTTGTAATGCAGCAAGATTGATTTTTAGTATCTCTATTGTTTAAGGGAGGAAATAAATATTCAAAACATCGATTTTTCGTTCAGTTGCACAAATAATAAAATAAGCTTTGCTGATTTTAAAAATTCATAATTTATATATCTTTCATGTAAAAATTTTAAGCTTAAAGGATGTGAACCATAATGTAAACGTCCATTCTAAGGGCCGTTCAAAATGTGCTTCTTCCTATTTTGGTACGATTTATGTAAATTTTATAGTATCGACATTCATGAAATTTTGCAATAGCCAAATGTGCGTTCAAAATGTGCTTCTTCCTATTTTGGTACGATTTATGTAAATTTTATAGTATCGACATTCATGAAATTTTGCAATAGCCAAATGTGCGTTCAAAATGTGCTTCTTCCTATTTTGGTACGATTTATGTAAATTTTATAGTATCGACATTCATGAAATTTTGCAATAGCCAAATGTGCGTTCAAAATGTGCTTCTTCCTATTTTGGTACGATTTATGTAAATTTTATAGTATCGACATTCATGAAATTTTGCAATAGCATAAAATTTATGATTGTATATCCATTGAACCTGAACTTTTCTACTTAAATTGCTTGGTAATTGTATATGTGTTTTTAAAAATATGCCTACGTAATAATTTCCAAACTCGTTTTACTACACTTTTTAAAAATACCGAACAATTTGACTAGAAAATTTAGGTTCGCTAGATGTGCAATTATAAATTTTATGCTTTTGCAAAATTTCATGAATGTAGATATAGAATATTTACATATAAAACGTACATACGCAGGAAGAGACACATTTTGAGAAAACGCCCTTAGAATGGACATTTACAGTGTTGTTCACATCCTTTAAGCTTAACATTCTTGCTTTTATGATATGAAAGGTACTTAAATTATATATTTTTTAAATTAGCTGACCTCATTTTATTTTTTGAGCCATTGAACGAAAAACCGATTTTTAACACTTTACAACATAGTTGAAAAGTATAACTGTCCGTTCGCACTATAACTGCCGTAAAAATGACTTTATCAAAATGAAATTTTAGTATGTTGTGAATAATATCGCCTAATTAATTTTGGATTGAACCCGGGTTGAAAAAATGAAATACACTGAACCCTATGGGAACAAATTTTGCAAACATTTTTTAAGCAAAGTTAAAATTCACAAATTGCTTCGAAAATTTTAGAAAATATTTAAATTATACCGTAAAATATATAAATAATAATAAAAAAAAATCAGCAAAATATGTTCTGTAGTTTTTAAAATAAAAATTAAAATAATAATGACACCCATATAATATGAAGAGGTCACGTGACCCACTTCAAAATGAAATATGGCATCCATTTTTTTTCCCAGAGTAAAAATCGTGATTTTTAAACTTCTTTTAAATTTCTATTTAGTGTTGCATCCGTCCTAAAACCGCTTTATTTTTGCGTTTTTCTGTGTATCTATTTCCTGCGCCAGCGCAGTTACAATATTTTTTAGTTTAAATGATCATTAATATTTCTACAACGAAGCCTAACTTTAAGCAATGTAAAATGTAAACAAGTGATTGTAAGATGAGTTGTAAAAGAATTGCTGATTTTTTTTCAAGCAAAATTATTTAACTCTGGAGTCTGGAATAAAAGTGTATGAATGAAATATTCACTGATTTTACATAGAGAGCCAGACGATTTATATTTCGATGACGTCATTTGAATGAAGTTTTAAGTATGGAGTTAGAAAGTACTTTTATCTCCATGGTTTTAATTTTCCAAGTAAAATAAATTATTGTAGTTTTGTGATAATTAAAAAAATATCGCCGCTGAATGTATCGTATTTTAGAGATGTTTAAATAAAATTGCAGTTGGAATTTGTTTTATAATCAATGCTTTATGCATGATTGATCTTTTTTGTATTTATATTTAATGTTGCATCCGTCCGAAAACCGCTTTATTTTTGCATATTATCTGTGTTTTTAAATTCTGTGCCTACGCAATTAACAATATTTTTGATTTTATTGATTATTTCTATAACGAAGCCTAATCTTAATGGATGCAGAATGTTGTTGTTGAAACCCAGACCATCCGACCTACCAGAAAGGTGTAAGGTAACTGTTTGGACGGTCGGGAAGTGCCATCCAATTTTGACCGGAACCCAGTGGGGGGAGGCATCCACAGGGACCGTACCCTCCTTCCCCAGATGCAGATGCAGAATGTAAACAAGTGATTGTAAGATTAGTTGTATAAGAATTGCTGAATTTTTTAAAGCAAAATTTAGCTCTGGAGTCTGGAATATAAGTGATATGAATGGAATATTCATTGATTTTACTTAGACAGAGAAGCAAGCGATTTTATAGCACTGCCTTTTTTGATGAAGTTTCCAATTATTGTACTATGATAGTTTTAAAAATATCACCGCTGAATGTATCGCATTTTAGAGATGGTTAAATAAAATTGCATTTCAATTGGAAAGTTTTTCATAATCAATGCTTTATGCATGATTAATCTTTTTTGTTTGAATATTTATTTCGTCTCATTACCCTTAAATAGCTATATTTCTTTAATACTCAGCAATCTTTCATATTTTAGACTGAATATGAATATGTGTTAAAGTCTAGTAACGATCTGTTATTTCAGATATTTTGCCTTGTTATTTACCTCGTTGGCTGGATGCTTTTGGTGACGTTTGATCGCACTCAGTGGAGATAGTTTGTGTTGCCCTTGGGTGCCCCAGGCATTGTTTCTTTCAGGCCATTTCTGTCCCCAGACATTGTTTCTTTTAGACCATTTCTGGTCCCATGCATGTTTCTTTCAGGCCATTCTGGGGCCCTTCATTTTGAAACTTATTTTTGGTGTTCTTAACTTTTTCATTCAATTTATTCAGTTTTCCTCATTTTTTAAAAATATTTCCAAATTTACAGAATTATTTATCTATTTTTAGAAAATATTAAATATTTATAGTCACTATTTATTTCACCTTGTTTAAAATCTTATAAATAATCTTCATTATTGTACTTTTTAGCTGTTTCATGATCATATTTAATTCACAAGGTATCCTTAAAAAAAATAAATAAATAAATAAATAAAACTATTTACCATGCAGCATTTAAATACTTTTGAGGGCAATTTAAAATCCATGTTTTTTCCATAACAATTTAATCTCTTTAGATTTTTTTTTTTTTTTTTTAGTTTTTATTTTTAGAAAAATTACAGATTATTTCCGATATTGTTTCTCCACTTTTAAGTCTTCTCATATTGATCTTTTTATTCTTTGCTTTCCTAAACCGAAGTACAATTTGCAATAATTTGTTGAACTAATTTGCAATAATGTATTAGACAATTTGCAATAATATGCAGTATTTTATTGCACGTCTCACAGGATCTGGATCCGTTTTGGCAGCTCTAATACAAACTTACATATGGGCTGACGGGCTTTAATAGCATAGGTTCTGTATCACGTACTTATTCTACACGTTTATGTACCAAAAGCATTTTTAATATATAAATTCCAGGATTCCCTTCCCTGATACCATTTTTTTTTAATATAGCAAAAGTATCCTCAGTTTGTAACAGTTTATCCGCTGTGATTTTGCATATTTTTATGCTCTGACAAACTTATTAGAATAAAGAAGTTCAAAATACATTTGCGTTTAAAATGGTCCTATTTGAAATGGTCGTCAAATGTTTTATTTGTTTTATTTCTCTATCAATATTTTGGCTGTGAAAGTGGCAGTGTTGAGAAAATGGGTAATTTTCTGTCGCTACGGTTCACTACGTAACCAAAGCAGTTTGTTAAGCAACCAGTGTTTCATATTCCTTTAAAAAAAAATAAAGTTCACATGTTACAGTATATTTCAAGTAAATTTTCATATGATTTTATTTTTCAATTTAGATAATGGACATAGTACTCACTTGAAAACCTGTGTAACCTTTTAACTAGTTACAGAATTAAAAAAGAAAATGCTGTAATGATAATTTTTTATATCTTTATTTTATAATGGAAAAATTAAAAAATAAATACGAAAGTATAATGCTTTGCAACATACGAACTACAAATTGTACATAATCTTAATTAAGCTCGGCTTAATTATTATAATCTTAATTAATATATTAATATTATAATCTTAATTAATTTTGGCGTAAATGTTATTGACATTTTTTTTATTAGGGGGGGGGGGGGTAAAAATTAAATTTTGCATTTTTATGAAATTATCATTTCTATGGGGTACAACTATCATAGCTAAATTCTCTTGTGTTTGTTTATGATATTTCACCTTACTTCTAAGACCAGCTGTTGATTTTATATTCCTTTCGGATACTCTTCGTGAAATAACCTGTATAGAACTTGACATAAAAATATGTACTTCGTTATATAATATATAAGGTAGGAAATAAAACTATGTTAATGAAATAGTCCTCTCATTAATTTTCAAAAAGTGACACTTTTTAAATTTTTATACGACCCCCTTAGACAAATTTGGCCAATCAGAAAATTTTTATTAATTTTTAATGCAACAAGATCATTTAAAAAAACGCATATCTGTATCTTTAAAATTGAGCGAGTTATATTTAATTGAACATTGTGAATGGGGGCCATATATCAAATTAGAAATGTAAATTTGTGACATATCACAAAAAAGATAAAACTGGATGATAATACATAGGAGACATTTTTGCGAATTCCGCGTAGGCTCACGATGCAATCACGGATTAAGTGCTTTTCACATTGAGACATGCCAATAAAAAATTTTGACACATAAATTTTAACATATTTTTGATTTAAAAAATTTTCATCGTCAATTTGTTTATGATCCATATTTCACTGATGAAACAGCCTTTCACATGGTATGGAAAAGTGGCATAAGTCTGGTTTTTTCCTTTATCATAATTCAGTTGATTTTAAAGATACAGATATGCGGGTTTTTTAATGATCTTGTTGCATTAAAAATAAAAATTTTCTGATGGACCAAATTTGTATAAGGGGGTCGTATAAAAGTTTAAAAAGTATAACTTCTTGAAAATTAGTGGGAGGACTATTTCATTAACTTAGTCTTATTTCTTGCCTTACTTTCAACATTTTTGCAATTTACATTGCCCACTTATCTCCAGCAGGTAAAGGATTAAAGCGCTTTTCAATCTTTTTGGGACACCCTGTATACTAAACTTCGTTAGTAACAGCATGAGCAGTTGATTAAAAGTAATTGTTTCTACGCTATTAACTGCTTATGCTCTTCCTAACGAAGTATTTTTTTTATTTCGGATTATTTTAGGTTGCAGTTTGTTCGAATTTTTATATTTTGATATAGATTTAAATATCAAAGTATACTTTTAGTTTTAACAGTTTCTAATCCACTAGCATTTTGCATATTTTTATGCATGACAGATTTTGGAAGAAAAAAAAGATCGAGAAATCTTACTTTTTAAGAAATGGTCGAGTTTTTATTTTCCTCTATAAAGGCTTCTGTCCATATTTCGGCAGCAAAAATAGATCCAAGTCTGAAAAAATGAATAGTTTACTGTCGCTATGGCCGACTACGTAACCAAAACACCTTTTTTTAAAGGCATCGCTGTGAGACTTTGGAGACAGGGGAAAAAAAAAAAGAACAGAATTCAACCATTCATTACCTGTATTAAAAAAGTATACACATAGCAAGGTTGAAGAACGTTGACGGGAAAAATACCCTATGTAAATATAGTTTGAGCTGTGGCAGTTCGCCAGAAAAACTTGAGTACGTGATTGTTATACGCTAATTTTACTGACCCTTGTAGACCACCGCGTTGTTAAATTTCACACTGGAAAAAATCTGGTATGTTCTTTTATAAGTAAGGCATTCATCGTAACAAAATATCGAATATATTTTTAGATTTAGAAACTTGCTTTTTGATCTGTCGCCGTTATGAATGCACAAAATAAAATTATCCAAATTGGTTCTAGTCCAACGCTATTGGCAGCTTCTGATGCACGCCTCTTGAACTTCCTTTCGTTCATTTACTAGAAATAGGTGTAATGGTAGAGAATTTTTTGAAGGCTGTCTACAAAGTTGTCTGACTCGGAATAGTAGTTTAGCATACCACTTCATAATCTGCTGTTTAGGTTTTACTTTCCCTACAAGATGTACTATACACAGTTACTGAAGAATTACCAAAGAGGTTAAGACAAATTATCAAATTATTTTCCAAAGTGGATTAAAATACGGCGCGCAAGTTTGCATAGTTTGGGCATCCCCTGTGTTTTACAAGTTGTTTTTCAATTTTGTTTTTTAAGTTTTTATGTGGAAAAAATATGTTTGGAAAAGCTAAAACTTTGTATGCCAAAATTATAGTTTTGCCCCGCCCCAATTTCTTTTTTTAATGAATTAAAGCTAAAGGGACTATATTTAATCTCGCACTTTGCAATAATTTCAGAGAATAATGCACGGGTAGTACGCACCATTGCATTTCTATTTAGTCAAATTACAAATCAATATTTAAATTTTGTAATGATTAAAGTAGTCATTAATAAAAAAAGAGTTGTTTTAAATTACATGAATTGAAATTGAGTTAAAATCCATTAGCATACAACTATCTGTTTATGTATTTTGTTTAAATATTGGAACGTATTAGATTTTAAACTCCCATATGGGTATCAGTTTTCTATGGCTTGTTTTCTCCCACATTCTATGTGTGTTTTTTGATAATGTTTATTTAGATATTTTTATTCTTGAAAGTTGATTAAATAATATGTTTTAAACACGCTTTTATGTAGGTACTAGAACGAATTTCCCGGCAGGGAATGCTTATTATTCTTTTACAATCAATATTTAAAAATTTAAATTTTTAACTGTGAAACTCGAATTTTTAATTTCTGAATTTTAAATCCTACTACCGAAGCGCCAGCTGTCTGGGATTCCCGGTTTCGCGAGCGAGACGCTTGTCTATGAGCTTGTCCCCGTGCCTCGAATGAAATTCTACCCTCTTTTTCTCTCCATATTTTTTATGGTGTTTTTAACTATCGCAAAGGCAATTCGAGTCTATAAAATAACTAAAAAGCTTATTCGAAAAAAAAAATAACGCCTTGATGCACCTTCCCGGGTTTCACTTGATATAATTAAGAATATTCTGTTTTTTTTTTTAAATTTGAAAGCGGGTCGGTGAAAATTTCTTTTTTCTGGAAACATTTTAAAAGATGTTCATCACTCTATAATACATACAATAAAATGTTTTTTCAAGGATCCGGCAGAAGGACGCATGTGTGGAGCAGCCTCAGTCTTATGTTAAGACTGAAGTCGCAGAATTATATTAAGACGATATTGGAAAAGTTTTGAAGGATTCCATTCCATCCCATAAACTTTCATAAACATTTATAAATGTGGATTTTTTTTTTTTAAAAAGATAGTTCTAGCATTGAAAAAATTGACTAATTTATATTGTTGCATAATAATATGCATAAAATCATTATGAACGTGACGTATTTAAAAAAAGTTTCTTTGATGTTACGGTGAGGCAGTGAAAATGGCCGTTATTTTTGTAGCATAGCCAATTTTTTTGTGGGAACATCTTTAAAAAAAAAAAGTCAACATATTCCAATACACTCTGTTGCAAAAAAATATATGTACCTATAAAAAATTAAGCTATAGCAGCGAAACTCTATTTGAAAATGTCGTTTTAAGAGTTATGCAAATGGTCAAACTGTCAGCGGCAATGGTGTTATAGGGCTCATGCAACACGCATGAGGATGACGCATTGTGCAGAATTTAAAACAACCTGCGTTCTGATTTACTAGCAATTGGAACTGGATTTTCTGCCTTGGTATTGCAAGTTATGTGCAAAGATGCGTTTGAGGCGTACTCGATGGCGCTATGAACAATTGTCGGATTTAGAGAGAGGTCGCATCATAGGTCTACGGGAAGTTGGTTGGTCTAACAGACGCATCAGTCGCCATCTTGGTCGGAGCGACATGTTTGTTGCTCGGTGTTACCAACTGCCACTAAGGGGTTCTTTATATTTGCTTCTCGCGAAACAATTTGGGAAACGCTCACTCACAGATTAAGAATTAGGAAATCGAACTTATCTTTCATAACGCGAACTAATTTTTGCCTTTTCGAATTTACTAAACAC
Organism: Amaurobius ferox; assembly: GCA_951213105.1. Taxonomy (NCBI): domain Eukaryota; kingdom Metazoa; phylum Arthropoda; class Arachnida; order Araneae; family Amaurobiidae; genus Amaurobius; species Amaurobius ferox. Next base: position 103,881,379 of record OX578133.1, on the reverse strand, counting down.
CAGTATTTTCCATCAACGAAAGTTGTTTGAACGTTACGTAAAGAAAAAAAAAATTTTTTTTTTATAAATTCTCTTATTTTCGTTTTCGCATGTGCGTTTAGATGAATGAATGGAATTTCACCGGTAATTGCAGTGAAGGATTTAAATGGTCTCACATTCCACTGTGTAAGGCGAGTAGCGGCATCGTAATAGCTATCATCTATCGCACGTAGCTTTCATTTCATTGCTGAACTATTCATTTTGGGACAGTATTAACCACTTTTCTGAGATCGCTTAACTTAAAAAAATTTTTTTCTTGATATACCGTTTTTTTTCTTTTTAAATAACCTAAATTATTGCATTATTATTTTGAAGTTGTTTTCAGTGATAATTAGTGACAAAAATGTTACCATACTATTGGTTTTACGAAAACAATTTATTTCCTTAGAACATCAATATCTCAGGATCTCCTATTTATAGGAGTTCATCATTTATTAGAGCTCAGATGATGACTGATTTGGATTCAGCATCAAATTCCGTAGAGGCTTTACAAGTTTTGCACTTCCAGTTAAAAACATTTTATTATTTTTTTTAATTATCAATTTCTCAAAATTGGTTATAGAGATATCTTATATGTATTCAGTATCAACTTCTGGAAGAGATAGGGTGTGGTTCACTAAATATTTTCACACCCGGTTTTTCTCCATTTCCGGTTAAAAATTTCCCCTTGAAACATCTATTTCTCAGGATTGGATATAGATAGAACTTAGATGTTGACTGATATGAATATAGAATTAAATTCCACATGAAGTTAGAGGGGGGGGGGGGGGGGGTGTCCACTTAAGATTTTCATTTTTGGTTTTTTTTTCACTTTCGATTCAGGTTTTTTTTTTTGCTATAAATAGAGCTTAGATGACGTCTGATATGGATTCAGCACAGAATTCTAAAGGGAGGGGGTATGGGGAGGAGTCCATTTTTCAATTTTCGGTTTTGGAAATGTCATTTATGGTTTTCCAAAAATTCGTATGACTATACGAAATATGTATGCAAACGCTAATTAAAATACTTAATAGTCTGGGTCATATTCTAGACAGATATACTGAATTCCGTTGTTTCTATGATTGCATATACCACATGGTTAAATATATATATATATATATATATATATATATATATATATATCCCACGTTTTCATTTGATTTTGATCACAGAGGACTTCCCCCACTACAATTCTCATACTCTCGGATAGAGGTTCTAAATAGTCTGAGCATTAATCACAAAAGCTGCACGCCATTTGTCCTTTAAAGATACTTCTCTTCAGTTCAGTATTCGATTATTATCAATTGCTTTGTGGAAAATTTTGATCAATTACTTTGTTGAAATCATCTGTTGCGAGTTATTGTAACTAATGTAAAATCCCTTTTTTTGTATCACAATTTTTTTTTCACTTTAAAAATTAATCAACGGCAGTATTTAACGTTAATCATCTGATATATGATTTAGATACTTTCACGGTTTTTTCTTGCACACTATCTATTTCATTTTACTCGTGTAAGGTTTCTCTGTTATATGTTTATAACATTTAAATATATGCATTCTCCTTCCCCAAACTGTGAAATATAAAATGATTTTGTTCCAATCAAAAATTATTTTCAGTAAAATAGGTTTTTTTAAATAACGTTAAATAGTTGCAATAAAAGAATATACATTCATTCATGCTTTCTTGTAAACTATATTTTTAAAATTAAATTAATAGTCTTCATATTTACTTTTAATTTACTGTGCTGCGTAGTTATTCGTTTCCAGATTTAGTTGATAAATAATCAAACAGTTTAATTTATAAAATATAGCTAAATGAAACAGCTTACTCTGTAAAGGTAAATCATCTATTCAAAAGCAACTATGGATATATTACCCATTTCTTTTAAAATGAATCCATTTGAACACATGCAATCTATTTCATTTCATGAACTGGTCTGCATTAATAGTTTTCTATTCCATTCCATTGGCTGTCCACCCCTTTCCATTGGCTGTCCACCCCAATCTGTCTTATTCCGTTAGTTATTCTGCAATAATTTATTCCGATTGCTCTGTCACGTTTTCTGCTTGGCTTCAAAGCTTTTAGATTGTCCTGTCCTGTTTCATAATGAATTTTGACTGATGTTCTACTATAAATAGCTCAGACTGTTCTGTCTTGTTTGCTGTTCCACATCATCTTAGTCCATATTGTACTAACACTTCAGGGCTGGTGTTTACCCGCTTTAATTACCCAAATATTTTTCATAAGGTCCCGGAAACCCGAAACATTTTCAAGACTAAAATCAATATTTATATTATTATCAAGGTTTCCTGAACTTTATCACAAACATTAATGGTGACGAAAGCACATATTTTAGCGGACATACATCACAATCGATATGGAGAGACATCGTTTTAGGCCATTATGGTCGGGAACTCTATACGGGTCTGATGTTTCTGTTGGAACACTGCTCAGCTGATGCAAACACAAACTAATCTCAGCGGCAATTATGCTCCGAACCACAGTGAATGTATGTCTTCACGTCTGGGGGGGGGGGATTCACTAGCTGAAGTTAGGGTTTTAGTTATAGGAATAATTGAAATTCCGCTAATGTTACCTCTGTTTTTAACTGGTCAAGGGTTTGGGATTTTCGGATCTTAGTTTTTTTAAATCGAAAATTGATTCTACCGTAGTTGAAGGCAGTGGTTGGTGTAACATACGTAATCATGCGACTAAAATTAATAACTGCTTAACGAAGCTGTCCAATGTAGGTATCTAACGTTGTGCATCTACAAAAGTGCTAAGTTTTCAGATTTTTCATGTAAAATGTACAAATTTGCAGCGGGAGCTATGTACTGCATAGAGGATGTTCGTATTTTATAAAGTGCCTTGAAATGCTCAATTGTGAAATTTTCTGTTCATATCCTTGTGCATTGTCCAGAGTCACAAAGTATCCTTATATATCAATTTTCGTCTTCTAATTATGCACTAGAGCAAGCAGAAGCAAAATCGACCCGCTGGAAGGCACATTGCAAGACGCCGCCACGGCAGCAACGACACGACGGCCGAGGCCACTACCCCCAGGAGCACCGTCGGATACCCAGCCGGGACACCCACCAACCACAGCAACTACACAGCTCGTGACAAGCCGCCGGGCAAAAGAGCCAAGAACAAACCCAACGCAAACCACCATACTGGTCTGTCAGGACTCATCCCCTCCTAACCATTTTATTAGGACTATATTTACAAAAAGCTGACAAACTTAGTCAGAAACAAAATACAAAGGTCACACGCTAAGATAACTGTTTTCAAACGATAAAAATACAAACATGCATCAACACACTTCTTCCAAAGGCAGAGCAGACGTCCTCGACTTTGTTTCTCCAGTGAGTTTATCAGCTGGTTCTTTAGCGATTTCACTTGTATGCTACAACAAATCAAACTTATCTTAAATTTAAAAATAAGTAATACAAGATTCACCTAAAAAATCAGCATCAAAGATTAAAATTAAATTGGCAACTGCTCGAGAACTAAAACAGGGCTACTACAATACGTTTTGCAATACAAGGCAGGCAATACATTAAGAGTACAACACAGAGGAGAGTCAACAAAAAGCGAAGACCTCAGCTAAGTCCCGCTGTAATCGACATTAGTGGAAGCGAAAGCCAATTCTTTAATGTATATACTACATTCTCGATCCGTGCATCTGTGATCGAATTTGTACGCAGTTTTGAATTTGGCATTGTGCTTCGTGTAATTCATACACTTAGTCTCTACCCCCCACAGTTAGTCGCCTTATGGCTTCTTTCGCCATAGTTGATACACACCTCGTCATTGACTTCCCGACCGTCCAAACAGATACCTTACACCTTTCTGGTAGGTCGGACGGATCTGAGTCTCAACAATAACAACATCTCGTCATTGGGACAATACTTATGCCCATATTGTCTGCACTTGTAGCAGACAGTAGCTCTAAGGTACTCCTTGCAGTCGACCTTGGTCCACCCCACATTCACTTTACCTCCTTTCGTTAAGATATTGAATGTAGCAGGATCCAATGAGATAATTCAGTTATTGCCTCTTTTACCTTTGAAGTTGGATCTGACAGTGAACTACGTGACATTACCCAATCCTTCGTTCTGAGAGATGATTTTCTCATTCAGATTTTCCTCCATGATGTTTTTTTCTACATTATACAAGATCACTAGTGGTTCCTTCTTCTTGTGTTTCCCAAGTTGAAAACATTTCATATCGTCTTTATCGGTAAACTCTTATCAGTTTATCTATATTTTCCTCTTTTCCTGTTTCCACAATTATTCCACTGTATGCTATCTTTCTTACGCTCTTTATTCTTATACTCAGTTTTTGTGGATTAACGAAATTTTGGGTTTTATCGGAGCCTTGTTGGGTTTTAGAATGGGTTGCTATCACATGAGTATTCTTTTTCTTACGTTTGGATCTACCCCTTTTCTTTCCTTTTTCTACTACTTGTGCACAGGAGACACCTTTCCCTGCTGCATTCAGCTGCCCTATCTGAGTAGCAATCAACGTTTGCTGTTCAATCATGACGGTTAGCATCAATGCTAACTTTTCTCCCGTTCTTGTTTCTACTGGTAGAGAAACCTTGATTTTGGTGGTCACTTCAGCTACTATGTTGTTGTGGCATGCTACAAATCTTTTCATGTATCCTCAAATGTTGGTGTTATTGTTCATATTGAGAAACGAGAGGATTTTTTCCCTCTTTACCCAAAGATTTGGTTGCTCGATGAGCACCAATCAAGCCAACCACCCCAATGATGAGATCAAGTTTTTCACAAGCTCCAAAATACATAATAATTAAGAATAGGATGAGCACTTGTCGGCTTTCGATCCCTAAAAAATTAGGTGAACCTCCCACTTCGCCAAAGCGTCGACATGGACCAGTCTAGCTTTCATACTTTTTACAGTACCAAACCACTTAGCCTATTCTAGAAAAACACTTTCTTTAACTACTCAAAATATGATAAAAGATTACAAACTAATAGGATGCTGTAATAATAATTTTATCTTCACTGGTTGAGTAAAAAAACTCTTATTTTTATAGTCCGAGTAGAAAGTAATTAATATTTTACTAAACGAAATTATTTTTCACAAAAATAGTGCGATTGAATAATGTAGTTGTATTTATGTGCAATAGTCCAAGTATCTTTTTTCATTCATCTCCACCCTCTAGTTATTGCACAATAGGCATACTAAACTAGTTTATTATCATATATTCTACTGAATTTTAAAGAAATAATGTTCATAATTAACCAAATATTATAGAATTAATTATTACAGGAGTAAGATTATTTTTCATCAACACAATTAATTTCATATTACGTTCTCCCAACATTTTTGTAGTTAGTAAGTTATATAAATTAATAAGTTTTTTAAGCATTTATTTATTTCTGTATAGAAAAGTAAATTATGTTTTGATAGCCCCAGTAAGAGACAAACATTACTAATTTATAATTTCAAATTTTCCCATAAAAATAATCTTAAAATTTACTTTTTTTTCTTTTAAGGTTGACAAGTATGGGGACCCAGTTTGAAATTTTTGATGGGCCCTGGGACCCAGAATTTTCTATATCCAGCGCCAGATCTGCATTTAACGAACCAACTGTGATTTTCTTCAGTTATCAGTTTGAAAGAATCTCTTAGCTGTTCTGTTCGATATGTGATTGTAATTTCCATTTCCTTCGTTGTAACGCTTCAATGCGTTTTGGTTTCTCCTTTCGCTATCTTGCTTACTTGTGATCCGTTCCATTCTGCACTATGTAGATTGTAGAGGAAAACAACCAAACGACTCCCTATTGAGATTAGTTGCTACTGAAATAAGTACTTGTGTATAGGTACTTGTGTTCCGACTGTACTTAGCACATTTACGAAATTGCTACAAGATTTGTACTTTTCTTTTTCTCCCAATCATAGGCGGAGCTAGATTTAGTTTGGAGGTTCCAAAGTTCTACTGGAATGCTTATTTCCTTTAGCCCAAATCATTTCAGTTGCTGCTGCAGCAGCACAGAATACCAGTAGGCATCTTAAAAATCAATGCAGTGTGGATGATAAAGCAAATTTAGAGGTGCAGATTTACAAATCCGTAAGATTTACAAATGCTTCCAATCAAAATTTACTTAGCTATTAAACAAAATGAAAAAGTAAAAAGTTACATTTTGACAAATCAAAATTCTACGGATTTGCTGAATCTGAAGCGATATCAGAATAAGAAAGAAAGGAAAGAAAAATTTTATATTTTAAAATGCATTCACTTTCAATTCCTAAAATATTTAGTTTCAAATATTTATATGTTTATTTATATTTAAAATATGTTTTCTTTTAAATTTTGATATGTTTGTTTATTTTTATAATTTTAATATTTTAAATGTTATTTCTTTACCTTATATGTTTCAATAATTTTAATATGTTTAAGTTTCAAAATGTTTTGTTTAATTTTTAATAAATTTAATAGTTAATTTTAATATGCTGTTTACTTTTAAATAAATTAAATTTAAATATTTGTACTTTGGATTTTTGTTGTTGCAATGTAAATGGTATTCCAAATTAGTTACGCCCCGTTAATCATTTGATGTAAATATAATGTTCTGTGGATTTGCAGTTGACAAAATCATTTTTTAAATTTGTCCACGTTTATAGCACTTTCACATGTTGAGTAAAAGTACTGTTGATCAGAATTGGCGAGAAAGCTGCTGCTATGCAGTAAAAACAGTGGTTCTTCTAATACACAAGTACAACACAATATAAGACCCGTAGTTGCATTCATAAGAATACTACAGTTTCCAAAGTTCCTGATTCTATGGTTACCAAGTCCGGAACCTTTGGCCTAGTGTTTATGGAAAATACATTTTTCAATTCATTTGATTCATTCATATAAATGTTGCAGTTATATCAGTGACGGCTCGATTATCTACGAGGAGCACATACTTACTATACATTACGAATTAATCATAATGTTTAGGCATTTGTTCCATTTTAATTCTTAACTCATACTTTTAACATGCGAGATAGTCAAAAGTTGAGATAAATTATGAATATCTTATGTTATAATGAACTGGTTTACAGCGTAAAATACAGCGCAAATAAAGTTAAAAATAAGCATACGTACGTCTCTGAAATCATTTGGATTTCCTTGAATTCCTCATTTGGATTCAATTGTAAAATACGTCAATGTTTTGTGAAATTAGCTGAGCATTAATTGCTGTTTTACTGTATCTGACAGTTGTTTAGTGATCTTATGAGATAGTTATCGAGCTGTTTGCTGTATATTGTTCCCGTTTACGCTGTGTTTGTAAATAAACGTGTTAGTTATCCAGAAATTTGGACCATCTCTCAATTTTTTTAAAATGTAAGATAATGAAAAAATTTTTTAAGTTGAATAATCTCACTATTATAAAAAATAAATGTTTAATATTAAGTTACTTTTCTGGAAAAGAATTTAAAGAATTTAATTTTTCTTAAAGAATTACATTTTATTTTAATTTGCCCCCCCCCCCCCAAAAAAAAAAAAAAAAAAAAATCCTTGCTTAGGAGTTATCGGGAGATGTTCTCGAGTAGACTTTTTACTTTCCCTGCAATACATGGTAATGTATAGGGAAAGTATACATTACTACTCCTATACGTTACTTTCCCTATATATACCAATACATGGTAATGTATAGAGTAAATACTGGAATCATGTCAAAAATCGCAACTTGAGTTTTCGACGGATCTACACGTTTCGAGTACCCTAGAACACGAAAAAAACTATTTTTAGCGTGACGTGTGTTTGTGTTCACTCTAACTCAAAAACGAATGAACCAAATTTTACAAAAAATGTAATTTACATACCTATTTCACGCAGATTGATATTCAATTTGATGTTAATAACACACAATCCACATGGGTAAAAACTTTGAAGATAGAAAGTAACACACACAAACGAAATCTAAAAGGCGAGATTTTGTCATGTGCTTTACGAGAGTCTGACGTGACCTCACATTGTGCTAAGGCTCCTAAATATACAGGCTGGCGCAACAGCGGCCATCTTTACTCTCAGTTGAAGCGATAACTGTACATGGCGGAAAGAGGGTTACTTTCTCGAGATCTCGAGAAAATCAAAACATTCGAGACTTTCTTGAATGATTGGTACAATTTTATGAAAGCAGAAGCACCTATTTTACAGCTAAATCACGTATCAGCCATATAACATGCGCGCTATTGACATAGCACATGCAGATAATAACTGACTGGACCTGTTGTAGTCAATATGGCGGTTGCGTCAGCCTGTATATTTAGGAGCCTTATATTGTGTCCAGGAACAAGTTCACTCTGGCCCGGAAGGAAGTGCGAAAAAGAAAAATGAGATCGCGAAGGCCTCAGTCAAACACCCTTTAACACTAGAACGACGGAAGCGGTCATTTTGACCGCATAACTACTTTGAGAAACGATTCCTCCAAAACGGCTAATCACAGTCCATTGAAATTTTAGGATTTTTCTTATTTTCTTAAAATTATGGAAAACACAGAAGAAAATTATTCTAGGTTTTATAATAAGATACCAAATCAACGATCTTCCTAGAACGACGGCAGCGGTCAAAATGACCGTTTCCGTTGTTCTAGTGTTAATCTGTAAACTTCCTCATCTTCGTAGAAATCCTTTTCTTCGATTTCAATCAATTTTGATTTGGGATTAATGTCTGGAATTTACCAGATAAGATACCTCATTAAAATTATCATGCCTTGAGTTAGAATTTCCTTATCATTATATTACCTTTCTTATCCCAATAGTATTTATCCACGTAAGAGCCGGTGCACACGAGTGACATGGCGTCATTTTTACAGTTGCGCTCTCTAACGCTAAGTTGACGCCGTGTTCCTGCATTACATTAACTTGAATGATAAAGTTTACATAAGTAACTTTCTGCCTAATGCACACGAGCGACGTGCGTCATTTTTGATGCCGCGTCCTAGTAATACATTGATTTGAATAATGCAGTTCGTGGTGATGGTACGGAACGGTAGGTCTGGTGTCCCATAGATGCTCGCGTCCCTCTTTCTGACTCACCACTGACGCTAGACTTAGCGTCCTTCGTGAATTACATCATTCAAACCAATGTATTACTGGGACTTATGACATCTTAGGCAGCAAGATGTTATAATAATATTGAGGTATTATTATAATACCGCTATGGCCTTAGGACGCGATTTCAAAAATCACGCACTTCGCTCGTGTGCAGCGAGCCGATACCTGTGTCCCTAGGTTTCGACGTGCTACTGACGCCAACTTGACACCAGACTTAGCGTCTCGTGTGAATTGCATCATCCAAATTCAAATGTATTACTGGGACGCGGTGTCAGAAACGCGATGACATAACCATAAGTGCCTCACGTCGCTCGTATGCACCGGTCCATATGCCTAGCACATTGGCAGCCACTCAAATACGTACACTTTATAGTCCCTAAAATCATTATTAAACGATGTCATATGTGAACTATGATAATCTAATAATGATTAAAGCACAAAAAAAGATTCATAAATCAAACTGAATATTCATAATAATAATAATAATAATATATATATATGGATTTAAATGATTAAGAAATGAAAGAAGTACAAAAGGATGGGGATGCTTATAAAGAAGTCGAACCGCCAAGGGGGATTACGACCCCTTGTTCCCGGTTGAAGCACGCTTTTAATCCCAGGAAACGTTCCCGGAATCAGACTCGCCCGAAGCAATCCTCCACATACCGACATTGGAAAAGCAAAATCCAATCCATTGAAAACCGAACATGAAGACCCGGATCAATAAAATGGAACAATACGAATAGCAAGACAACATGGATGTCTATACAGCCTATACCATCCATATCAATACTGACTTTTCATTACGTGCAAGTCCGTATAACATGTTATGGTTAAGATTCGTGTTATCAAATAGTAATGAAGTTATAGAAAAGTTGAGCAAAATACCAGATAGATTACACTTTAAAAACTACGATTTTAAAGACTAATTCAGTAACATACATTTAAAGGATCTATTTGAGATCATGATCGAAACATTTTATGACTACAATTTACATCTATTTATCAACATCAATAGATACAAAAACCTCATCAAGTTCGTTTTATATGAAAACTTGCTTTGTAACGGAGATTCATTCTATCAACAAGTTCAAGGTATCCCCATGGAGGGTGGCTGCTCCTCCATGTTGGCCGATATCTATTTGAATAAGTATGGCATCGGAACTCATTATCTAAATGAAATTCTCTATTTCAGATTTGTGGACGATGTGCTTATTGGAAATTTTGAAAGTAATTATCAATGTAACTTCAACTTTTATCCCGCAAATTTGGAATTGATCGAAACAAAACAAGTGAAGGAAGATATAATAGAGTTTTTAGATATAAGCATTTATTACGACAGCAAAGAAAGTATTTGTTTTAAAATGTATGATAAAAGAAAGACCTTTGATGTCAGCATATAAACTATATCTTCAACTGGAATACCAACTTGAGCATAGGAGTACTACATAACTTAATACTCAAACATCTTAACAGAATTAAAAAATTAAATACAACCAAGACTGAACGCATTATATGTGAACGTAATTTGGTATGTGAAGCGACAAAACAGCTATATCCGATACATTTCCTAAAGCATTATTATGAAAAATCATACAAAAAGTATGATAAGAACTTTTATGTAAAATTCTATGAACTATTATAGTTACGTCACGCTGTATGCAAGAAGCTTAACCGTAACACGAATCTTAACCGTAACATGTTATACGGACTTGCACGTAATGAAAAGTCAGTGTTGATATGGATGGTATAGGTTGTATAGACATCCATGTTGTCTTGTTATTCGTATTGTTCCATTTTATTGATCTGGGTTTTCATGTTCGGTTTCCAATGACTTGGATTTTGCTTTTCCAATGTCGGTATGTGGAGGATTGCTTCAGGCGAGTCTGGTTCCGGGAACGTTTCCTGGGATTAAAAGCGTGCTTCCATCGGGAACAAGGGGTCGTAATCCCCCTTGGCCGTTCGACTTCCTTGTAAGCATCCCCATCCTTTTGTACTTTTTTCATTTCTTAATGATTTAAATCCATATTAGTGCTTATATTGTATGTTCTGCATTGCGGCTTATGATTATATGGGCATTTTTCAGTTTTAATATTTCTTGTAATAGTAATATTTTACTAAACATTTGTATGGTATATATATATATATATATATATATATATATATATATATATATATATATATATATATATATATATATATATATATATATATATATATATATATATATATATATATAGTTAGTGTGTGCGTGTTCGTTCTACTTTATCACAATAATCCTGGGCGCAACCTCGGTCTGCCTTTGTATCGGCCGGATATAACACCTCTAAATATAGTTCCAGGCCGAGATACTGAGTTCGCAAAGGCGGCTTTTGTCACAATTAGTAGGCCTATTCGGGAATTCAAAGCAGAGAAGTTGCTATGTAAATCTGCTTGTTTTTTGTTAGAAATTTACTAAAATTTCTTAAGATTATGGGTATTATTTTTCTCTTTCAATATTTTTATACTTCAGTGAAACATTCATTTGATATTATGTGCCTCCATTAATTGTTACGTGTAATTGAAAGTGAAATTCCATTTGCAAGTGAAGGAGCTGAAAATCCAAAGCTAATGTGTGAAGTAAATATGATAAAATCTTATTAATATCTTCTTTTAAATGGGTATTAGTCAAATATTTTAGCAAATTTTTAATTTTAAAAATTTAAAACATTTCCATGTGTGTTTAAAAATTTAATATCCAAGATAACACTACAACTCGCATGTAAAAGTCATATGCATATCATATGTTTCCTATTTTTCATTCAGAACTAATATTTTTCGAAATATTTCCTAATATATATTGCTTTTTACTGCTCCTCAATTAAATTCTTATTTGCATTCTTTGATTCATTCTACGATCATGGTACAATCATCTAAATGGCACGAAATGTAATGGAGGGAATTTTGTTGATTAAAATAAGTTATCCATTATGTGACATTTTTATGAATTCTTGGTCATTATTTAGGCATTTATATTAGCCAAATTCCTTAGTAACTATTCAAATATACACTCATTGCCATAAAAATTTGCGCACCAAGAAAGAGTTGTCGGAATCAAACGAAATTTTATAGACAACGTTATAAGTAAGTGATACAAAATCAAAGCAAAAGGATCATTTATTACAGGAAAAACTACAAATGAATGGAGGTTCTAGTACCCTGTTTGGCCACTTCTTGCGTGAATACACGATGCGATGAGCGGGTATTGAGTTATTCAGGTCCCATGTGGTGTCTGTCCTGCGTCATCTCATTCCACAGTTGTTGTAAGCGCGCCTCTAGTTCGACCAAACTCGTAGGCTGTTCAACTTGCTGTCCCAAGTGATCCCAGACATGCACGATCAGTGACAAATCTGGGGATCGGGCAGGAAAGGGTGGTAATGTGGTGGAGGCATTCCTGTGACACCCTTGCTGTGTGTGGCCGATCATTGTCCTGTTGAAAAATACCTTCTGGGAGCCCTGCCATGAGTGGCAATACATGTGGCTAAAGGATGTCACGAACGTATCGCTGGGCTGTCATAGTTCTGTGGATAAATATTAGAGGTGACCGGATGTCGTATACGACGACACCTCATGCCACCGCACCAGCTGTGGGAGCGGTGTGCCGCTGTAAAGCGAAGGCAGGATTGAGGCGTTCACCATGGGGCCTCCACATACGTACACGCTTGTCATCACTGCCCAAATTGAATTTCGATTCGTCGCTGAAGACGATCTGGTTCCATTCGGTTGCGGTCCAATCTCGTCGAGCGCGACCACTCCAAACGGAAGCGACGGTGGGTGGGTGTCATTGGCAGTACACGTAATGGGCGCCGCGATACCAAATATCTTTCAGCCAGGCGCCTCGTGGTGGTACGGACAGACACAGGGGTTCGTAGTGAAGGTGCTGCCTGTGTCCGGATGGCGGACAAGCAGTTGGCGCTGTGCGTGCGTGTCGGGTGATGTAACGGTCTTCTCGGCTATTGGTCTGCCGAGGGCGTCCTGAGCCTGGTCGCCGTGTATGCGGCCTCTCTCTCGTCTACTGATCCCAATACCTCCTCACAGTAAAGTCAGAATGGTCTAGGTGACGGATTACTGGCCGAGCTGACCACCCGGCTTCCATCATCCCGATGATTCTTCCTCCCTCGAACTCTGACAGTTGATAATATTGTCTTCGATGGCGGCGTAACGGCATCCCTAATGAAAAGCGTATCTGCAACAGATTAAGTCCAGGCAAAAAGCTTCTGTGTGCCTTTTTTCTGCGCCAGGGAGAACGAAGTTCAACGCCCTCTGGTAGCATTACGCAATGCGTAATCACACTGTATTTCTAATCATTTGCATATCTGCCTGACCCGTACCTTCATGCCAAGTTTCGTTACGATCCCACAATTCTTGGTTGTCAAATTTTTATGGCAATGAGTGTATATAGTTTTTTTTATCGGTACTGATATTTAGGAGACTTTCCATTATTGCATAGCCGTTATATTTAAATTGGTTTGCATTATGGTTAGTTTCTTGGAAATTTCAATGCTTAGTTAAATCATGAACGTATGTTAAGTATACAACATTTTGTAAAATTATTTTTAAGAATTTGTGCAGAAAAAATATATTTGTGTTCATTTCACACGGTTAAAATTTCTTTGAGAATTTTGAGATGGTAATGATAATATGAATATAACAGCGTGTGAATATAACAACATAAGCATTATCGCAAGCATTTGCAGAAAGACTTATACCCTATAAAACTAGCATAATGATTGGTTGGCCTATAGTTTGTGACTCATCGTTTTGAGAACCTCGGCCCACCTTAATGAGGTGTTGCCGGATTCTGGGCATGCTCCGGGGCGTCGAGAAATATAAGTTTATTGGGTACTTCAAATTAGTTTTGCATGTTGTCATCTGCAAAACCGCCAAATGTACAATTCAACTTTGAAACGTTGTGCCATGTATCTTATACATTTTTTTTTTTTCATTTTGAAAGAGATATATTCATTCATTGCATTATTTAGGGAAAGTCATGTGCTGCCCACATCAGATTTTTTAAAACTAGCAGCTAACTCAAATATTTCCAACTCTTAAAATTGTTTGGTTACTAACTCTTCCCTTATCGCCCATAGTGTATAACGCCCCTCCCGCCCCGTTCGAGTATATCACTCCTGGGTGCGGTATCGTCTCTCAGGTTAGGAAAAATGTTGCATGATGATTGTACCAATCTACCTTATAAATCAGGGCTTAGATGTATTTTGATCTTTATGTACCTGGAACTGATCTAAATATATACTTGGAACTGGCCAATATAGAAAGTATACAAAAGTCGAGTGGACCCTGGTTCCTACTTCAGATATTTAAGTACTGTTTTGGGAAAAATATTTCCCCTTGTGTCGCTCAGTTCGGAAGAACATTCACAATGGTGCTTTGAATAAATATTGGTATTCTAGACCTTTATTTGCCTGAATAGCACACATTTACCAGTCTGAGGATGTATTTGCTATGATAACGTATGTTATTAGATTCCATGCAACATTTGTGCTACCTTTTCAGTCTTCGAAGGAAATGGAATGTGCGGTCGCAGCGCCCGCGGCCGGCAATGTTGAATAACACTGTACCTCTATTTATTTAGATATCGTAGTTGTTTATTATTACTCGGATCGCGAATTTTTATCTGGAATTTGTGAAAGTAAAAGTATAAGATCTTGGATTGCGGTAAATTGATAAACAATTTTCATTTTTTTTTTTAAATTGGCCGAGGTGTCGTAACAGACAAGTTTCGACGTTCTTTTGATTGAAGCGCGTTTAAAATTTTGCGAACGCAGAGCGTTTGTAATCGTGTCAGAATAATTACTACGTCTCAGCCATTTCTGCGTATTTATTTATGGGTTTTGAACACAATAAATATTTTATAATTAAAAAGAGAAAATAAATAAATAAAATGTGTGAAAGAAAGGAAGGAATAAATTGTGTTGAAAGCAATAATAGTGGCTAATAATGTAAGTAACAAAAATTGAAATGGGTGTGTAATGAATGAAAAAATCTGATGTAGGCAGTACATGACTTTCCCTATATAATGCAATGAATTTACTCCTTTTATAGTCAAAAAGTAATGTATAAGATCCAATGTACTGTGCTTTTAACGTTGAATTGTACATTTGGCGATTTTCCGGGGATGACAAAATGTAATACTATTTCAAAGTACCCAATTAACTTATATTTAACACAACTCTAAATTAGCAATGATCAATATTGATAGCATCCTCAATAAGCGATATAGTCCATATATTAAAATATTTCAATAATTAATTCATATAGTTTCAATTTCATTAATTTAGCGTCATTTTTACAATTTTGACGAAATTTGCGTCAATCTAGGGTGAAATATCGCCAAGTTGGCGATACTTTGCTAGATTATTCGCCAAGTTTGCCAAATACATCACTAAGTGTTACAGACGAACGGAGAGAAGAGCATTTCTTATATACTAGAATGTATGCCCGTCATATGACGGAAATCAGAATTTGCGAAACATTACTTCTCATTTGGCGTCATTTTTATCAAATTAGCGACATTTTCGTCACTTTGGCAACATTTAAAATAGTCGCCAAGTTGGCGACTTCCCGCTAAATTTCTCGCCAAGCGTTATGGGCAGAGAAATGGATAATTCTTATAGTCTCTTCTTATGTTCTTTCTAAGATATTGAACTTTCATCAATTAGTCGTCATTTCATTGATTCAGAGTCAGTTTCATCAATTTGGCAAATTTTTATCAATTCGGTGACATTTCGGTCAATTTGGAAACAATTAAAAAGTCACCAAGTTGCAGATATTCCGAAAAATTCGTCACCAAAATTTTATCCAAACGTTACGGACGGAAAAATAGGTTATTCTTATAGTACTCGTAGATTCTTATATTCTTTCCAAGATATTGAACTTTCATCAATTTGGTGACATTTTCGTTAATTTGGCAATATTTAAAAAAAGTCGCCAAGTTTGCGACATTCCGTCAAATTCGTCGCCAAAATTTCGTCAAGCATTATGGATGGAGAAATAAGTTATTCTTACAGCAGATAAATGACTATTAGCGTCCAACTACAAAAGTATTACCTAAAGTATCTTTTCTCATGAATGGAACGAGCTAGATCCACGAGAATGATGTCACCAAATTTGTCGCATGATATTGCATATGAAAAGTGAACATATTTCACAATAGTTAATATTTTTTTATATTTTATGAGATTTTTTGATAAATTCATTTGAAAAAATGTGCAATATCTCGAGAACGGTTCATACTAGCGTTCTAAAGTTTGTGTCCGTCGTTTTCTAATGAAGCATTACATAATTAATGACTATTTGCGCAACGTTATTAAAGGTTTTGATTTTTTGATGATTTTTTTCAAAATTTCACTCGAAAATTTAGTGGGGTTTTGACCATTTGATTGCGTTTGAAAACAATAGGCTTCCAGTATTCACGGACTGTGATTTTTGTACCAAATTTCGTTCGAATCATTCCATTCGTTTCATGAGATATCGTCTCCACAGACTCACTGACACACACACACACACACACACAGAGTGAGACAGACAGACATCACCTCAAATACGTTTGATTCGGGTTCAGGGATGCTTGACACGTGCTCTGCCGTCAAAAATTCGAATTTTCGACCCCGTCACAATACTTACCTTATACATTATACTATGCATATAAAGAAAGTAAAAAAGAAAAGGAAGAGCCCAGATGCATTAACTTTGTAGAACTTATATATGTGTCGAAAAGTGAAATGCAAAGAACCAGAAGAGCAAAACATCATATTATTAATAACAAGAAATAATGGATGGTAAGTCGATAATGTGCAAAATCACCAGGGTGCTCATGCAGATATCGACTGTCTGATGTTCTTTTCAATTAATTACCCTATACTTCTGTACAAAAGAAAATCGAAACTAAAACAAATGAATTGCAAAAATCATCATGACATAACAGAAAAAACAGTTTATTAATAAAAATGAGGACAGTTATTAAAAGATTTAATTATGCAAATATGTAAAAAAATTAAATTGATACAGACACACAAAAAATTCGTCGGATTAATAATTAGTGGCCAATGTTTATGCCCAAAGGACACCTGTCTAAAAATGGGTGAAAAACAATGGATAATAGCGAAAAGTCAATGTAGGAATAATATGAAAACCATTATTGAAATACACTGCTGATTATTTATAAGTGGACAACAATTAGTAATAGTGGAAAGGCATCGGGAAATAAATGATAGATATAAACAGTTGGGAAATTACAGTATAATTTAAGATAGTAATGGATAAAATTACTGCCATGTAGGAAGAATTAAGCCAAACACATGTAATGGTGATATTACTGACATGGAGAAAGAAAATTGCGGATAAAATTTGCAAAATAGCGGAGAAAATTTGCATGTAAACAGACTAAAATGTGTTAATATTAGACAGCAACGATAAGACATGTGGAAAATAAAGATTTACACAATAGCATTGGCAAAAAAAAAAAAAAAAAAGCAATTATATTATTTTATGATGGAGAGACAACAAAAATTCAGCAAATAAATTAAATGACAAAAAATAACCAAAATGTTACCTTGAGAAGAATCGACATTAAATCCTACATGAAACGAATGAAGAGGAATTGGGGTTTTTATCTAGGAAGATGCATGACAAAGCATACCGAAAAGCCGATGAGATGTAAATTAGCTGAGATATAAAATGAGCCAAGGATAAAAATGTTTGAGACCAGATACATGAAAACCCAAGGACACGTATGTCCTGGCTGTCTGTAATCGTATAAGAACGCATGTTTGGTATGGCTCTGTTGATATTATTTATACATACATTCAGTGACTTTACAAGCGATAAATAGGTGGTTGTAATAGTATCGAGATTTGCTTTTCTAAATTAACGAAAAGTTAAATATATTATTGATATATGAATAACATTATTAGAATTTTGATTTTGAATTTCAGGAATCTATTATATGGAACTAAAATCATATGTTTTATATAATAAAATATTTATTAGTTTCTAATGATTAAAACCGTTCAATATATGGACTCACCGCTACGATCCTCTGGATCCCTTTCATGTTAAATTTCCACCATTATGATTACTCAAACCTATTTATGATCGGAGGCTAAAGGCCCAAGAGAATATAAGGACTATATATTGTTTAACGGATGCTAGATATTTTTCGAACTATTAAGTTAGATTTGCGCGAAATATAAGTTAATCTGGTACTTTAAAATTGTTATATGTTGTTATCAAGAAAAGTGCCAAATATTAAAGTACAGCTGCTGAAAAAAAAAATCTATCTTTTTCTTGTTATTCGTGTATCTTTCAGACTGCAGAAAATTTAAATGTACCGTTCGATAGGGAATAACATCTACAAATTCGTATGCATAAAATTTGCATAAAGGGCCGCCTTCATATCAAATAACGTACACACTTCAAAATTTCCAGTGGCAATTCCTAGTTTTGATTTCATAAACAAACTCTGCATACCCAACTTCGTTTACATATATACTTTTATAAAGTTCCTGTAGTTATATCCGGAGATATTACGGTTTTAAATGTGGGGGTATCATCACCGATCATCTACATATATAAAACCGTAACTTGAAGAATTATATTATTGTTACTTGATCAGAACTGTTTAGATTTAATGGGGGATTTTTTAGAGAATCAAGTGTTTTACATATTTCTGCTATTATTTTCATTCTCGAAAAATAACCTCGGTAATTGTTTTCCAAATTATAATGCTCTGGTACTACCTTTCGTCGTATGTCAATATCATTGTAACACGTGTTTCCGTATATTTCTAGGAATGTGTATAAAAAATATAATTTTTATTTTATCCGATTATATTTTAAGCACGCTGGTGTATTCAGGACCTTCTGATATGCATTACTAACTCTGCTTTTCGCTGTTACAAACTTGAAAATTTGTGTGCTATTAATTTGTAATCCGCATATTAATAGCACACAAATTAATAGCACGCATATTAAAGAAAAATTATTAAGTTTGAAATTTTTTCTCTGAAATGTAATTTGTCAAGTTAGATTTCTTTGTAATTTCTTTCTGCTACTAATGGATGCCCCAATTAAATCATCGTAATAATGAAGGTTTCAATACAGCGGAAAAACTACCGATAGGAAAGGGCTAAAACTTTGCATAGTCATATCAAGTGTCAATTTGAATCGATTTCTAACAAATATGTCAAGGTTGTTATTTATATTATTTTCAAACATTAATTTTATAATTAAAATTGTATACTAAAAATTATTAAAAAAGGAAAAATTACGTAGATTTTGTTTGTGTCGTTTAATTATAGCGTAATAAAAATATCAGCATGTTGAAAATATTACTTCGGAAGATGTGAATAACAATCTTTAAAGTTAGGAGCTCAAAACTTTACATACTCATAATCCAGAAATGGTTGACTTTAATTTTAGTATCTGATGTTAAATGTTAATATAAATTTGAAATCCGGCGTAAAAATCGTGTGTTGCCTATGGAAATTTGGAAGTTGGTTTAGATATGAAGACGGCCCCTTATGCAAATTTTATGCATATGAATTTATGGAGGACGTTATTCCCTATCGAATAGTCTCTGAATTTGCTGTACTATGAGCGATGAATGAATAACGACAGGGAGATCGTTTTTTTTCCGCAGTTGTACAATTCAATGCCAAAATCATTGTACCGTGGATCTTGTATACCATTATTTCTCTGTGAAAAAAGTAATTAGGTAGAGAAAGTCATATGTTGCTCAGATAAGTTTTTTTTATTATACTAGGGGGTTCTGTCCCATGCTCACACCTCTCACGCAACCCCCCGGGACTCGCAGGGCTCGTTTTCCTAAAAAGTCTACTTTCAAAAATCTCTTTGCTATCCCTGCCTATTTTCTGCAGGAGGGAAAAGCAGGATTTTTCTTAGCCCAGGGAATCTAAAAACTGAATTCCTTGATCATGAGCTATTTCATGCCAAACTAAAGTTTAAATCGATAAACGGATTATTTCATCGTGTTACCCTATTTTTTTCTCTATAAATGTAACAAATTTCATATTTTTGTATGTTATAGTTTTTACGGTACGAGACAGAGAAATCGCTAGACATGCCGATACGAAGAAAAAAAGTTCACTTCAGAAGTGCATTAAAAGTAAAATATCTGAAAAACTACATAGATATTAAACAAGGAAGATCAATCATGCATAAAGCATTGATTATGAACCACTTTCCAACTGCAATGCAATTTTATTTAAACATCTGTAAAATGCGATACATTCAGTTGTGATATTTTTAAAATTATCACAATACTACAATTTATTATACATTTGAAAACTTCATCAAAAATAAATGAGCTTTATTCAAGTAACGTCATTGAAATATAAATTGCTTGGCTCTCTATATAAAAGCAGCAAATATTTCAATCATAAACTTTCTTCCATCCATTTCATTCAACGACGATATTTTTAAAATTATTACAATACTACAGTTATTTATTTTACTTAAAAACTTAAAACCATGGAGGTAAAAGTACTGTATAACTCCATGCTTAAAACTTCATCAAAAAAGCAATAATAGAGAATCGTCTGCTTCTCTGTAAAATCAATGAATATTTCATTCATAACAGCTATATTGCAGACTCCAGAGATAAATAATTTTGCGTTAAGGAAATTCAGCAATTGTTATACAACTCATCTTGTATCTTAATGTGTTTACATTCTCCATACGTGAAAATCAGGTTTCGTTGTAGAAATGTCAAAGTTTAATGATCATTTAAACTCAAAAATATTGTAATTGCGTTGTCGCAGTATATAGATGCCCAGAAAAAAAAATATAAATAAAGCGATTTTAGGACGGATGCAACACTAAATATAAATTAAAAAAAAACTTTAAAAATCACGATTTTGACACAAGATGGATGCCATATTTTTATTTTGAAGTGGGTCACATGATCTCTTCATATGATAAGGATGTAATTATTATTTTAATTTTTAAAAAAACTACCGAATATATTTTGCTTAAATTTTTTCTATATTTTTTTATGGGATAATTTGAATATTTCCCAAAACTTTCGAAGTAATTTGTGAATTTTAAATTCACTTAAAAAATGTTTGAAAAATTATATCCCATAGGGTTTAATGTATTTCATTTTTTCAACCCGCGTTCAATCCAAAACTGATTGGGTGATATTATTCATTTATATTCCTATAGGTCCCACAGATCCTCTAAACAACATACTAAAATTTCATTTTGATAAACTCTTTTTTACGACAGTTATCGTGCGGACATACAGACAGACAGAATGAACAAAGTCATAAACACTTTTCAACTATGTTGTAAAGTGTTAAAAAAGGGACTTCGTCCTGCAGAAATTCACCCATGTAGGTACCTGCCTGCAAAAATTTGTGGTCTTGCTATTGTTAGTCTATCCAGGACGCGAACTCGTAGCTCAAATATTTTGACTTTGACATTAAATATTTCTTAAACTACAATATATACAAAAAAGCGGTTTATTTTAGCGTATTCTCCAAAGACTTTTCTACAAGTGTACTAAATTTCATATTTTTATATGCAATAGCTTTTGCGGTACGAAGCAAAGACTCTCGAGAAATGAGAAATTTGTCAAATAGCGGCGTTAGCTACTTTTTTTTTAATATAGGGAGATTAAGCCGTGTTTTGTATATTTTATATTAGTTTGAACGATTTTTTTTTAAAACTTGTTGATGAAGTTGGCTTCCGAAACTTTTAGTTTTCATATTTATTTTATCATAAAAAAAAAGTTCGAAGTCTTCTTCACTGAGCAAGTGTTTTGCACCCTTCTGCTGTTCGTTAACATTTCCGTATAGGGTTTCTATTTTCATTTTTTCTGTACACAACGTTTCCCTTATAAGGTTTTTTTCTTCCTGTGTTACGTCAAGTGAAGTTACGTTAAGAGAGTGACTGTTTTTATTGAAATTAAATATGCGTACAGCTCATGCACAGGTAATGAAATGATTACAAAATCAAGGCCGCAGGACCCATCAATGTTGAGCAATTGCACATTGAATTTTCAAATCAGTAATTGGTGAAGTATAAAGGAATTTGCATGCGAAATTTCGACATGATCGGATTATTTTTTTAGGGGTGTTTCGTTTTTTTTTTTTTTTTTTGCAAAAGAGTGTACATAGTATAATATATAAGGAAAGTATTGTGACGGGGTCGAGAATTTGAGTTTTCGACGGGAGAGTACGTATCAAGCATCCCTGAACACGAATCAAACGTTTTTAATGTGGTGTCTCTGTGTGTGTCAGTGAGTTTGTGAAGACGATATCTCACGAACGAATGGAGCAATTCGAACGAAATTTGGAACAAAAATTGCAATTCGTGAATACTGGAAGCCTATTGTCATTGTTCCTTATGTAATGTTTCATTAGAAAACGATTGACTCAAACTTTAGAACACTAGCACGAACCGTTCTCGAGATATTGCAAATTTTCCGAATAAATGTATCAAAAAATCATATAAAATAAAAATTAACTATTGCGAAATATATTCACTTTTCATATGTAATATAATTCGATCAATATGCTCACATTATTCTCGTGGATCTAGCGCGTTTCATTCATGAGAAAAAATACTTTTGTAATAGTTTTGTATTGGGACGCCAACAGTCATTTATCGACTATAAGAATAACTTATTTTTCCATCCATAACGATAGGCGATATTTTGGCGACAAATTTGCCGGAATGTCGCCACTTGGCGACTTTTAAAATATTGCCAAATTAACGAAAATTTCGCCACATTGATAAAAATCACGCTAAATCAATGAAAATGACGACTAATTGCTGAAAATTCAATATCTTTAGCGGGATGTCGCCAACTTGATAACTTTTTTGAATATTGCAAAATTAGCGAAAGTCCCCGCAAAATTGATAAAAATATCGCTAACGTGATAAAAATGACGCTAAATGGGAGGTAATGTTTTGCAAGTTTTTAATTTCGTCAAATGACGGCCATACCTTCTAGTATACTCCTATTAGACAACCCTTCTCCCCATTTGTCTGCAACACTTGGCGATACATTTAGCGAACTTGGTGATTAATCTAATGACATATCGCCAACTTATCAATATTTAATCCCAGATTGACGAACATATCATCAAAATTGTAAAAATGACGCCTAATTGATGAATTTATTATTTACATATTTTAATATATGGACTATATTGCTTATTGAGGATGAAAAAAATATTGATAATTACTAATTTAGAGTTGCGCGAATTATTAAAGTTTAAAGTTAATTAATATTTAAAGTTAATTGGGTACAAAAAAGTTTTGCATGTTGTCATCCAAAAAAGCCACAAATGTACAATTCAACTTTAAATACAGTGTGTCATGGATCTTATACATCCATTTCGACAATAAAAGTTTGTAATTTCGTTCCCCAGTAGCTCAGCGGTATAGTGTCGACCGGTCAGTTTGTAGATCCAGGTTCTATTCCTGGTTGGGGCAATGTTCTTTACAATTGTATGCATAATTTTTTCACTGTGAAAGAAGTAAATTTATTGCAGTATATAAGGAAAGTCATGTGCTGTCTGTCCACATCAGATTTTTTATTTTTTTTTTCTTGTGGGACTCATCTGTCTTTTTCTCTCGAAGAGAAAGGCTCGTTTTGCTTACGAAACTGAGCGACACCCTTAAATTATTGTTTTATGCTATACTTGAAAATGTACCCGGCGTTGCCCGTGACTTAAAGAAAGGATTCATTTATCGTATTCATTTATTTAATTTTTCAAAAGGTGTAGTCGCTACGCGAGAGTAATGCATTATAAGCACCTAAGTATACCGTTGCCACCTCCTGTTCCGAGAACGTAGGGCACATTGATAGCTACGTCTCCTAACACGACCGCATAAGACTGTACTTCAATTGTACACAATAATCAGATAAATGGAAAAACTTTTCGTTTTTTAAAAACCTTTTCTTTCAGTGGCAAATTGTGTTAGGTTGTAAATTTCCCCAAAATTCAATGAAACTGGTGTTCGATTTAGACTCATTGTCTCTAATATTGATATTGCTTCCTACAAATTTGCCAAACATTTAGTTTCTAGGCTCTCTCTTCTACTTAGTAGTAGTATTCATATTTGTCTAAATTCTGCTCAGGATGCAAAGAAAATTCGTAATATCAACCTTCGTGGCTTGATTATAGTCTCTTTTAATGGCAAGTTTTTATTTATCAATGGCCCAAGTTGAGGGTGCTTTGTCTTGTCTTAGGAAAAGATTGCATGAATTCCATTTCTTTGAATTTGAAATTGATGAATTTGTTTCTCCGCAACCTAAACCTGTTTATCGCAACATTTTTTGTCTTTCATTATAAACTCTACAGCATGGCTGATGGTAGAGGAGAGGGCTTTGAAAAGTTCAGTTATCAACCACTGTAGACGATGTTCTCTTATGTTGGCTGGTGAGGTGTGGTAAAACGTTCGCATGTTCACAGATTTCATCGTGATATTTTTTAGAAGTATTAATCGCGATTTCTTCTATTAGAATTCTTGATGAAGCAAGTCATCTGGTTACTTTGCTGCTAGTCTATTTGATAGCTTACTAGATGTACTTACCCATCTATAGAGACTCATCTATTTTGACCCACTAACCTGCAAATGTCAGGGTTAGTTCATATTAAGGATGTTCTTCCGTATAAAGTTGTTTTAAAATGAGTCTGACGGTAAAGTAATTTTAGCAAAGAGGCATAATTTTTTTAAATGGAACGGGGATATATAATCGGACCTTTTGAACAAGTGAAATCTCGTGGACAGAGCTACAATAGAAAAAACAAAACGATAAACATTAGAATGTAAAATGAGTGCAGGGGATTGCAGCTTTAGAATTTTCATGTAAAAGGGGGATTTTCAACTTCATCAAATCTTTTTATTGATTTACATTCTACAAAATATTAAGTGAAAATAAAAATGCATTTATTATTTTCGCATTAAGAAAAAATAGTGTAATTAATAGTAAATAAAATGTCACGATTAAGCTGAAAAATATACTATTTTCCACTAAATAAAAGAAACACAATTATGCATATGAAAATACATTATATTGATCTATTTTAATGTTGCCACCAACGAGATTGGATAACAGATTTAACGGGAAACGTAAAGGGAAGCTTACAAACGGCTATTTATATGGACTACGAAATGTCTTCAGAAGGGGGTGGGGGGTATATTCAGGTGGCAGGATTTTCAAGGTATTTATAAAAATTCTTTCTAATTACCTAGGTGCATTCATTCATTGCTAGATGCATTCATTGGTGCACTTATTGCGTGACAAAGTAAAGATTATTATTATTGTTGAATTATCGTGTCACACATACACAGGTGGGCATTTTTCCAAAAGTTCTGCAAAGATGTTCAGGTCTTAAAATGTGACTATCGGTCAAAATCCCGAATTCGAAATTATTTTAAAAAACAATAATTTCTCTATACAATTGAATGAGAAAGTAACATTTTATAAACGTTTTACTTAAATGTAATCACATATTACTTAAGAATTTTTTTCACACGATTTTTTTTTTCGCAATTTGATATCCCCCCCTTCCCCCCCGCAAAACTCGAAATATTTTCACAGAATTAGAATCATTCCACAAAATTGAGACGCTATGACGAATACCTAGATAGATTCCTGGTTATATAATTTCCTCACATCATCTCACAAAATCTTTTTGATTGACTGAACTCTTGCAATATTTCATAAAATCTTGCGAAACCCCTAGTTGGCAGACATATAGGTTTGACAGGAATAAATTGCAAAGTACGCGTTTAAAGCAGTAGAGTTCATAAATAGGGTTCCGGTCTAAATTGGGTGGCACTTCCTGGCGTCATTAAAAAATTTAAATGATTGAATTGTGGTTTTAACAAATTATGGTTTAAACTAAAACAAACTTTGTTAACTCCACGGGGTTGAGGGCGCGGGAATTGCACTCGGTAGGCCCGGGTTCGATTCCCGCCACTGTCAAAACTGTCGCCGTGTTCACGCGGAGTGCGATCACTTTAAACTTGTGGGTCCGTAAGTCCTTCCGAGAGGTTGGAGGTAGGGGAAGGAGGGTACGGTCCCTGTGGATGCCTCCCCCACTGGGTTCCGGTCTAAATTGGGTGGCACTTCCTGGCCGTCCAAATAGTTACCTTACACCTTTCTGGTAGGTCGGATGGTCTTGATCTCAACAACAACTCCACGTAGTTATGGCGCCAGCGAGTTTGCCACGGTCAGAATTTTCAAATGCAGCGAACAGGCTGGTCGCCGAAGGCGGCTAGTAAATAATAACTAGTACTTTTTAATAAAATATTATAAGAGTATTTTTTACCTATTTCTATTTATGAGTTGCTGTTTATTAAAAAGTGAGATACATTTTTGCTTTACACGTGGCTAACTAGTTACAAACAAACATTGTGCATATACTTTTTAATGATTTTGTTTTAATATAATTGTTTTTCATAAAATTGTTAACAACAAAAAAAAAGTTACATTTTATTTTTTATGATACATTCACATTTCAATGTAAATGTAACTAGCTTGACATTTTCCTATTATTGTTTGGTTTTTTAAAAAAAAAATTGTACGGCTGCCCTATGAGTAGTTAATGGAAATGCTAGAAATGAATGTTCATTACTGCCAACTGAATTCCTTGACAATACAAAAATTCTCCGCAACAACAAAATTTCTCTTTCCAAGTAAAACTTTCGTTGCTTAAATTTTAACTATCACGCGAATGTTTAATCAAGTTAAGCTTTCAAAATGATTTACTGTTTTATCACATGAAAACCCTAAACTAATTTAATTTTTTTTTTACCCAAATCTATAAAAAGGGCAAGTTGTACTTTTTCGCAAGTTTTTGCAAATTCTTGAGGAGCAGCAGGGTTCCGGGTTAGAAATCACTGGTTCACCGGGTTGGAAATCACATCCTGGTTGGAAATCACTGGTTCGGACTATGGGTTCTCATGGACCAGGCACGTAAAATGAGTAGCTCCCATACCTAGCGTATGGGAGCTACTTCACCTTTCAATTTTTTATACGCCTAACATTCGATATCACGTTTGTTATTACCTTTCATCTGTATCTATCATCTGCTTTAGAAATAATAAATGGAAATGCATTTGGCATTAATACTTGTTTAAGCTGAAAACTCCCAATGTTATTTATTTTTCTTTTTTTATCATTGAATTTAGTTTGACATTTAGAATGAAAATAGAAAAGCTTTTCAGCTGTACAGACCTGATGCAACGCCTACTTAAACCCTTAATATCAGTCGCTTCCACCCACATGAGTCTTAAGGGTAGTTGTTTTGCGTCATCATTGTGGCTCCGCCCACATTATCACCACCTTTGTCAGGTGATTTATTTTCGTTGAATGGTATACTTAATAGATTTTAGCGTGCTATGATTTTCATCATTGCTGCAGTATGAAAAGATTCGTTTTCCTTCTTTTCAGCGTTTGATAAGGTCTTTATGAATTTTTTAAAAACTTTTATGTGTTGAAATAATTAAAAGTAGATAAAATATTGCCTCTCTTTCGATTTTTATGCTTTTTTGATACCAGATTTTTTTTTTAAACAATTGATCGCAACTCTCTTATTAACATATACATGCTATAGGTACTCATATACAGGGTTCATAGAAAGTCCTTAAGCACCACAATACCTTTGTAAGGAAAGTTCAATGAGTGTACATGTTCGAATCGCCTCTACCGGAAAATTTAAAAAGTCTTGAATAGGAACTCGGCAACATAACGAGATGGATGATAAAGCCAATTACAAAGTTGTAGAGCAATGTTTAATTAGCATAGCAAGAAAGAATTGACAATAAAAATGTTACAAAAGACATTTATTTGACACTGGGTGGTTATTAACGAATTGCCGTCCTATCAGGAACGCCAGAACGCCATAAAAATAACACTTTTATGCACAGGAATATAACGTACGGCTTGTTCGAAATTCTCTCCGTTACCAACAATGCACATTTTCATTCGAGAAAGACTATTAACGCGTACTTTGACGAGCATTGCAGGTGCCACCGTGTTAGAGGCTCTGATGGCAGCTATATACGCACACACGACACAATACTGACTTTGCCGAACAATTTACGAGCGTATGCAAATAATGCTTGTTGTTGTTGTTGAGACCCAGACCGTCCGACGTACCAGAAAGGTGTAAGGTAATTGTGCAAATAATGCCCGTTGTTGTTGTTGAGACCCAGACCGTCCGACCTACCAGAAAGGTGTAAGGTAACTGTGCAAATAATGCCCGTGACATAGTACTCATCTGTGAGATAAAAGGCGCACGTGATGATGTTAAATATTGCCGAACGATTCACGAGCGTATGCAAACACAGTAGTGCATCCGTATCCGCGGTTACGTGAAACCGCTGATAATACCGAACGCTATATATAACATGATATTCGTGCAAAGTGCACAAATACGGACCTGTTTAACATGTTCGAGAAAGTATCGGTCCCTGGGAACCCGACACTGAATTTTCCGTTCTGCCGGCGTCGGGCCCTGAGGTCCCACACTGAATTTTCCATTTAGTCGACGTCTGATTCTGTGGACCAACTGTATCGAATCTGATAAATGAGCTTAATTTATAAAACATGAAAAGTACACTTACAAAACTTAATTTATATAACATTAAAACTACACTTACAAAATTGTAATTTATATAACATACAAAATACATTTACACTTCTTCAGTGTATTTTATTTGAAAGATTCTAAACATAAAGTGAAGTAGAATCTGTGTATACTCTGTACGGTCAAACATCCACTGAGTGCTCTCCGCCGGCTGAACGGAAAGTATATCAAAATCGGCTCCGTCTCGAACGTGTTAATTGATAAATTACGCACTATAGAACATTACCAACATTAAATAAATTAATAATAAAGTATACATTCTGACACTACATTGTGTATTTACAATGTGTACTTTTCCCCTTTCTTGTACGTATAAAAGTAAGGGATTCTGAGCCTTTAGCCTAATCCTCAGGAGATGATAGAGCAGTGAAAAAATACAGTGCACTTGTACCTGTATAGTATTATATGCGCTTTCAAGGAATGGCAGATCAATAAAAATCATTCATTTCCATCAAAGCGCTGTATGAGCAATGAAGAAGCGTGCTATTGTTACACGTTTTATAATAAATATTCTGCGTACATACCTGTACATAACCTGAAAAAAAATATTCGTAAACATATACGTCCACTGTTCTGCTCACAGAATGTAGATCCAGTTTTGGTTTGAAACTAATGAACTGCTTATTTTCTTACATTTTTCAATTATTTTTTTTTTCGGGGCCATGACTGTAATGCCAGTGACATAGTATCCATCTGTGAGATAAAAGGCAGAACGGGATATAGAAATTGACAGTGACTTGTCCTACTCTGTACTCCTGATAACGTGATACTCTGGCGATAAGTATTGTGAGAGGGTATTACTTTATGGCGAATGTAAACGTGATACCCTAGAAGCTGCAAGTGTCTAAGGCTTCTAAATATACAGGCTGGCGCAACAGGGGCGCGACAGCTCAGTGGTTTGTGCTCGGGGATTGCACTCGAACGACCCGAGTTGGATTCCCGCCGTTAAACATGTGGGTTCGTAAGTCCTTCCGAAAGGTTGGTGGAAAGGGAAAGAGGATACGATCCCTGTGGATGCGTCCATCACTAAATTGGGTGGCATTTCTCGGCCGTCTAAACAGTTACCTTACACTTTCTGGTAGGTCGGACGGTCTAGGTCGAAGAAGAAGGCTGGCACAACAGTGGCCATCGTGACTCCCAGTTGAAGCGATGGCTGTACATAGTCAAAAGAGGATTACTTTCTCGGCCTCTTCTCGTGATCTCGAGAAAATCAAAACATTCTAGACTACTTTCTTGAATGATTGGTACAATTTTTCTAAAGTAGAAGCTCTATTTTACAGCTAAATTGCGTATCAGCCATGTAACATGTTATTGAAATAGCACAGACAGACGATAATTGACTGCACTGGTATGAGTCAAGATGGCTGTTGCGTCAGCCTGTATATTTAGGAGCTTTATACAAGTCTGTAGGTATGGCCAGCGTTTTCCTTCTGGTCAACATTCAACTGGTGAAACTACTTCAACGCAGTTCGCAGCCTCAAAGAGACCGACAGTATAGCTCTACGTCCTCAATCGGGCAGGCCGATCTGGCATGATCGGGTATTCGAATGTGTCCAGAGGATGTGTTGGGCCATGTCCTTGCCAATCTATGCCTGAGCACGACGGATATAAACGAGGCATGCTGATTATCATCAAAACAAGTGTGGCTACTTTTGAACGATCATGTTGCTCATCCTTACCATCCCGTACTAATGCAAACTTTGATTCCTGCATGGCAGCTATGTAAGGCTTTTAGATTTCTGTAACTTTGTGCTTAACAGTTTTCAGGATGATCCATTATTTTTGGCCAAAATACTTTAGACATATGAGTTTCGATTTATACCAGATGGAATCATTAATAAGTAGAATACTTACTGGGCCTTCAGCACACCTTTCCTTGGAGTAACTGCAGAACATCAGGTATACTAGTCTACCGACGCCTGGTGTAGTTTATAGCGAAACAAAATTGTCGGACCCATAAGTTTTAACGAGACATTAGCAGCTGTTAGGTACCTTAAACATGACCCTATATCTGACTGGTGCGATGCTCCGTTAGAGATGCATGCCATATGTGATATCAACAAGATGGAGTTCCTCCGCATGAAGCTGGAAGTGTCCGTACTTTTCTGGCTGCCACATTTGGGGAACAGGCAATAGGATATAGTTATCCTATGGAATGGCCACCTCTTTCACCGTACCTGACCACTATGAACTCCTTCCTCTGGGCTTATTTAAAAGAACAGGTGTATATGTAACACAGCTTACAATTTAATAATAGTAATATGGTTTTTTCGTCTATCTTGCTTTGCTGCCGAGTTCATATCTTAACTTTTAAATTTTCCTCTAGGAACACTGCAATCACTTTTATTCGTTCGGGCATAGTCACTTTACTATAGATAGCAGGCTACGGGGTTAGGTGCTTAGCACCCTGGAGAAAGTAAATTTAGGCGCCCCCTTCCCCTCCCTTTTCTTTAACTTGACCCCTTACTAGTATATAGTACACGACTGCAACAACTTTGCTTATTGGCCAACCCATTTGCTTTGTTTATTATTATTGATAGTTAGGTCTATAATAATTAAAAATAAAATACTTCGTAAGTACGTAAAGAAGAATTTTTATCTACAAAATAAGAGGGAAACTTACAAAAGTAAGTACTCACAGAACAATTTAAATTAAATATTTTTTTCTTGCATTGACCTGAACAAATCTGTTGATAACCCCAGAAAAGTTTGTTCGTATGTTACATCTTTCCCAGAGCACATTAACACTAGCGCATTCAGTTTACTGCCCAAAAGAACTGATCTTTTAGCATTCTTTACTCTGCGTAGGACAGAAAACTATCTTTTCGCTGTACAGTTAGTGACTGGAAAAGTCCTTAACATCACTTCCAGGTTAGGGAAAGTATTTTGGAGGTTGTTTCGCACAGTTCTGGTATCGTTGTCAATGTTTCCAGCTCAACATACATCTTGAAATGCGACTGGTTCTCTGGTACCGAGCTTGGCACCGAGCAAGTAACATTATTGTTAAACGGTAGTGTAGTATATGTATTAAAAAAAATCGCATTGCTACTATTTGAAATAAAAGCTCAAATATAAGTAAGACAATTATCATGCATGGATCTAAATTCATTATTCTCGTAATTGCATTTTATCTGTCATAGGTTAGAAATCTGGATAGGCACTTTATCAGTTTGGTTGATCATTGAAAATACATTTGTTATTTCTATTTATACTAGGGGGGCTTTGCCCCTCTGCTCACTGACTCCGGAGCTCGTGGCGTAATACGCCCGTTGGAGCTCCGCCCCTTGTTCTCTGACGCTCCCCAACCCCATGTGCTCGTGCAGTAGTAGTAACCGGATTAGAATACGCGGGTTGCGGCGGATATATACGTGGTTGGACTCTACTACAAGAAAGCTATTACAGATGAGAGCTTGTCTAAATACGAAGGGTTCGTTGCATATAATGTTAATTTTTACCTGGATTTAATTTGAGAGATGTTTCACGTGCTGATGTAGTTATTTGTAATGACCCTAGCATAATCGTTTCTCTGTAATTGCTGCCTTTACTTTGTCTAATATTTCTATCCCAGGATGACAAATTAGCATGTTTACCGAAGAGCTATTTAAGCTGCGTTTAGTAAAATTAGAATTGATTACCTAGTCATTTATACGTAAGACAACAATAATTTTCCTACTGTCACTACAGCAATTTTTAGAGATTCATTCGTGAGTCTAGTTGAATCGTTTATTTGCCATTGTATGGCCATCGTTGAATAATGTATTACATTTGAAATATTGCGTATTGTTTTAACCTGTAATTTTGTTTCTTTTTAGGTAAGTTGTTCTTCCCGTTTTGGTCTTGCTGATATCAACATTGACGTTTTTTTGTTTTTCTTTAATCTAAATCCGTATGAATAGAATCTTTGTAAGTACTTCATTATAATATTTTCGTACCGCATTTTGCAGTTCATCGGGTTTCACACTTAATTTTGTCATTTAAATTAATTAATCTGTAAAATATTCTTAAATCCTAATTTTAATTGTTCTCGCAGCGCTAAGAGAAATGTGTATGTATCCAATTCATATTTTCTTAGTTTTTTTTGTATTTACGAGTGCCCTCCCCAAGTTATTACTTTTCTTTTTCCTTTTTGTTTTAATCGAAGTCTGATCTGAAACTTTATTCATCAATTGCAAATAATTTCCTTTTTAAAAGGAATGTTTTTATACTAAAAATATATCTTTGTAATTTTAGTATAATTTATGTTGTGTACAATGTATGTCATACATTCAAGTACCCCCCCCTCCCAAATGTTATGTAATTCTATGCTATAGGGACAGATATATGCATTTTTATCCCTGTTCATTCCAAGACTCCATTTCTGAAACTGTCTATCCGATTAATTTTGAGTCCGTCAATATGGGTTTGTTTATATGTATGTCGCTTCTTATTTCGAAAATTCTACTTGACCTAGAAACTCGCTGTTTTTTACGTGCAGGAAAATTTCAAAAAATTAATCGAGTTTTAAATATTTGTAAGAAAACTTCGAAGAAAAAAAGGGGGGGGGGGAGATATACCTACTTACCTCAAAGCGTTGTCAAAATTTTATTGACTGAGTGAAATCTGATTCTAAATTTTCTTTTAATGAGCATATGCCGTAAATAACTTTGGATGCTTTTAGAAATCTTGGGTTCTTGATCAGAAATTCTTGTGGTCTTCATTATAAAACTAAGATTATATCATTATTTAACTTGCAACGTCCCGGTAAAACCTCCTTCTTGACGGAGCCTGCTGAAGGAACAGGTACCAAAATAAAATAGACTTGTAAAACAAAGAACTGTGTTCATTAGGATGAAACTAGGCCAATACATACGTTCAAAATACAATGAGGTAGATGGGGAAAGATGTATAGGCTTTTTAAAAAATACACAACAGTAGCAAAGGGAAGGGTAGAGCAACACTTACCTGACCAGCACGTTCTGAAAGGCATCACAAAGTTGTCTCACTATGGCACAAGCATAGTGCCTAGAAGTAGCTGCTCCGATTTTCGAGTTATTCTTGAAAAATGAGTACATTTCTATCGTGGGCCCAAGACGGGCTAGCCCGATACGGTTCGAAATTCGAAGAAATACAATATATTCCAACGGACAATGATATACTAAATTTAGACATTCTTGATGCTTCGATTTTTGAGTTCTTCTCAAAAAACGAGTACATTCCTTGTGTTGGGCTCAAGACAGGCTAGCCTGATAAGGTTTAAAATCCAAAGAGTTAAAATATACAGCAAATGACAAGGACATGATAAATTTGGGATTTTTAGATACCTCGGTTCTCGAGTTATTCCGCTAAAACGGGTGAATTTCTAAGGCGAACTACCCCAATATGGTTAAAAATCGAAAGAATTAAAATATAACCCCCCCCCCCCCCCCCAAGGATATATTAAATTTAGATTTTCTAGTTGCTCTGATTTCCGAGTTATTCTAAAAAAACAGGTACATTTCTATGGCGAGCCCAGGACGGGCTATCCCGATAAGCTTCGAAATCGAAATAACTAAAATATACCACAAAAGTAAACGCCATACCGAATTTCATGTTGCTGTGGTGAATGGAACCTGATTATTTTGGACCTCGAAGGTTTGAACCAGATCAGAGTTAAGTAAAAGTTTTAAAAATAGAAATGTATCCTTAGCTCAATCTCTTTAAAAAATCAGATGACTTTTTGTATATACCACTTGTGATAATCAAACCAAATTTCACACCATTTCTTCAGTTATTTCCAAAGATATCTGTCATTTCACTTGCATTAAATTCGGATTAGTTTTAATATTAACGCCTAAGCTTTTGATATCGTATTCCAAACTAGTGTCTCCTGGCGCTGGCTGCTGTTAGGGAACCCATTTTTTGCCTTGGTTGACATTATCTCTTCTAGGAACATAGCGCAGGCACTGTAGCTCAGGGCGGAAAAACAGGAATATTCCGGAAGCCATCCACGGATAGTCCATCGAACACTGGGCAGGAGTCTTGTTTAAAGCAAACAGCTATTAATTGCCTTTCAATGGCTTAAAGTATTTGGGCAGGAGCTTCGAGGGCCAGTGAAAACACTGATGGCAAAAAGATTCAACATCCAACAATGATTAGCAGAACCAGCAACGAGGTGGTGCATCTACTAAACTCATTGAGGCATCACCAAGTTAGGATGCAGAGCTGCAAAAAGGAAATTAATATGCAGTTACACCTAATTAAGCGGTCATCCATATGCAGTCTATTAGGAAGATTAAAACAAATTAAAATGTAAAATTTAATGTAGGGGATCGTATAGTGGGGATTTAGAATAAGTGAAATTGTGCGGTATGTGTTAGAAATTGATGTAACAACTACATATGGATAAGTAAAAAACATAAAAAAATTGTCCCAAACACCAAATATTAAAATTGTATGTTTCTTGCCTTATTTCTTTCACGTAAGAATATATATTTAGGGGGGTCGAAACGTGTACATCAGTCGAAAACTCGAGTTGCGATTTTCGACATGATTCCATTACTTTCCCTATACATTACCATGTATTGCAGGGAAAGTAAAAATCTGATGTGGGCAGCACATGACTTTCCCTGCAGACTTATATTCACGTTCTCTTTATTTTAATTACATTTAATTTACTTTTATTTCAATTTTTGTTCTCATTTGATAACTGGACTTCTTTTCAAAGGTGGCGTAGAGAAAATACGAAAAAACTAAAATATCTCGAGAACGGCTAGTCCTAGTGTAATGGGGTTGGTCTTATTCTTTTCTTCGTTAAAAATTACGTATAAAACAATAATTTAATGGATATATTTCAGCATACATAGTCTTATATTTTAGATTTTGTCGATTTTTGCGGGCCATTTTGCAAAAAAAGGCAGGTTATATTTTTCCAAATCGTACTAAAATCTAATCAGCACCAGGGCGACCCACAAGCGACTTATCTACCTAATTTTGTGAAATTCCGTACATTAGATTTTCAGCTAGTGTGGATACAAGCTTTTGCGGGCCATTTCACAAAAAAAGGCGGGTTGTTTTATCCCGAATCATACCCAAAACTAATCAGCAGCAGATTCGCCCACAAATGACTTACCTACCAAATTTTATGAAATTCGGTCAATTAGTTTTTTAATTAGAGTGGATACAAAATCTGCACAGACACACACACAGACGTCACGCTAAAAATAGTTTTTTCGTATTCTAGAGGTCTCGAAAGGTGTAGATCCGTCGAAAACTCGAGTTGCGATTTTCGACATGATTCCGATACTTTCCCTATACATTACCATGTATTGCAAGGAAAGTAAAAACGTGTAGATCCGTCGAAAACTCGAGTTGCGATTTTCGACATGATTCCAATACTTTCCTTATACATTACCATATGTATTGCAGGGAAAATAAAAATAGAGCCAATAGCATCGTCTGTCACCGTACTGTGCTTTATCAGGTGATATAAATAATTTTGTATTCTGAATCAGTTCTCAGTATTGTTATCAGAGATATTCACACAAATATAGACTGATACTAATTAGGTAGTTGAGTCAAATTCATAACTATCATATTATGAAATACATTGGAATTGATTGGATCTCATCCAATCAGGAAGTCAGCGAAATTTCGATGATTAATCTAATTATAGATTGCTGTTATAATTCAAAATCTTTCATTTTAAAGTTTCGTTGCGAATTTAGTAGAATACTACTAATTTGAAATAATGACATATCTTTCCTTCATAAACAGAAAGCTATCAACATCATTTCCCTTTTTGTTCCAGCAATTAATTTTTAGCAGAAGGTGGTAATTTTGCAATTGCAACATAACAGGGATAAAAAATATTTTACAATTGAAGTAGTATTTAGCTGGTGAATATCACAATAATACAACAAAAACACAATAAATATTTTATTTGTTAAAATGAATGCACCAAGACGATCACTTACTTTTCATGTTTGAAATGTATCTGGGAAATAACGACTTTGCTAACTCATTACAGACTCCCAGTAATTATACTTATTAATTTCAGAAATTCTTATTTATAAAAATTTGGGCTGCACATATATTAAACTTTTCTATCTGTAGACTTTCTGGAATTAAAGAATTTGCATTCGCTAACAAAGGCGGGGGGTCGCATCTCTCAAAATGGCAGGATCTCCACCGATTTTTTTCTTATCAACCAACTTCTTTTCTATTCAGAAGTGGCCAAAGCTACATTTTCTCGCTCGAACGAGAAATGAGAAGTTTTGTGAACTACTATTCTGTGGTTCGGAAAGAACCCAATTAAAACAAACCCTCGCTATTGGTCAATATACGTAGATAGTCTACTCTCTGGAGTGTGTAAGGAGAGAAAGATCCCTCTCTGTCCTTACACACTCCAGAGAGGGATTTTTCTCTCCTTATAACACTCCAGAGAAACTGCAAGTCAGATATTCTCTGCTAGAGGGGTGGTAGAATAGGGGAACATAAATGTAGTTCATGTCTGTCTATAATTTGTGTCTACCTTTTACACATTTAGGAACGCCTTTCTGGTAGGTCGGACGGTCTGGGTTTCAACAACAACAACAACATTTAGGAACGCAACGGTTACCTTACACCTTTCTGGTAGGTCGGACGGTCTGGGTCTCAACAACATTTAGGAACGCGAAAGCCTTTCGCCCCTCTAAGTCGTCGTGTCCGAAGCTGGCAAGTGTATATTATATTTGGAGTGATAAACCCTGATTTACCGGGGTCTGTAGCTTAGCCCTCAAGAAAGCTAAAGACTTGATTATTTTTTCTCTGTAAAGCCATCTCACAGCTGAAGGGGGGAAAAATACAATTGGTGCCGTAGAGTGCGAGAAGAAATAATTTTAAATGACACTTTTTATGATTGTCGTTCAGGCCTTTTTTCTTCAGTGTTGACGTGCAGTCTAAAATACGGAATCTATTGTAATCAACGATGCCTCATTTTGTGTGTTTTTCTGTGTGTAGGAGGTGCATACGCTTTATTTAAACTTGAAGATTATTTTGATTTAGAATTTCAAAAATTTCAAAAACAGAAATAAATCGTGTTTGGTGGTAAAGTACTATTTTAAAACTCTGCTTCGGAATCTCACAAAAACACAAATTCATGGTAAAAAAACTCTCCACCAAGTACACAAAATAAAAACTTCTCTCCAAAAAAGTTATGGAATTACAAAATGGTTTGCGCGCGCAAAATCCTCGCAGAACCGAAGCTGTACATCGGCATATATATATATATATGCCGATGTGGTGGCCGAGCGGTCAAAGAGGCAGGCGTTTCCTCGTGATGACTCGGCTGCCAGATTGCGGGTTCGAATCCTGCCTGCGGGCATGGATGTTATTATGTCGTATTGGGCTATAAATCAGAGTTATGATCATTCAACAGAGTACCCTAGACCCGAAAGTAAAGTATCGGGCCTGCCTTGGCTTAAAGCATTTTGAGATTTCATAACTATTTGGGGAAGAGGCTTCTGTTTCTTGTACTTCGGCAGATTTTTTTTTTTTTTCCCCACGAAGTGGTGCTTTCTGCGAGATAATCATACTACAGTAAGTCAAAAGCCTTGGGGGATTTATAGGATCCGGGTTTTCATATTTTCTGAATGCTCTAGTAGTAATATATCATAATTCAAATTGAAGAGAAGAATAAATAAGAAATCATGTAAATTATTTATTTACTGTGGCATTTTTTACTATGAAATCTTTATTCACACCTATACATTAATTTACTATGAAACATTTATTCAGTACGAATATGTTAACGGCGAAACATTTATACTTTATATGAACATTTATTCACCGTGAACATGCTTACTTACAGCGAAACATTTATTTATTATGAAACATTCATTTATTATGAAACATTTATTCACTACGAACATGTATACACTACGAACATGTATACTCGCAGTGAGACTTTTATTTATTATGAAACATGTGTTCACTACGGAACATAGCTCTTATTTTTGTAAAATCAGCCATATAAACAAAAACTGAAATCAGTCTTCATTTTATGAATGGCTAAAAGGAAAATGAATGAAAAACATCATTTATAATATTTTAATAAAAAGATGTAAATATAAATTTAAATAGAAAAATCTGATGTGAGCAGCACATGACTTTCCCTGCAGACTCATATTCACGTTCTCGTTATTTCTTCAATAATTTATTATATTGAATTTAATTGCTTAAAATAATGCCCATAATTATTTAAAATAGCACCGAATTTGCATTTTTAATTCAATTTTCGTTCTCAGTTGGTAACTGAACTTTTTTCCAACGGTGGCGTAGCGAAAACGCGAAAAAACTAGAATACCTTGAGAACGGCTAGCCCTAGTGTAATGGGGGTAATCTTATTCTTTTCATCATTAAATACGTATAAAACAAGCTTTTAATTGATATATTTGAGCATACGAAGCTTTTAATTGATATAGAGCATACGTAATTTTTTTATTTTATATTTACCAGCCATTTTGCAAAAAAAGGCCGGTTATTGTTTTCCGAATCGTACCAAAATCTAATCAGTACCAGGGTAACCCACAAGCGACTTATCTACCAATTTTTGTGAAATTCGGTCAGTTAGTTTTTCAGCTAGAGTGGATACAGGCAATTTTTGCGGGCCATTTCGCAAAGAAAGGCGGGTTCTTTTATCCCGAATCGTACCAAAAACTAATCAGCACCAGGGTCATACACAAGTGACTTACTTACCAAATTTTATGAAATTCGGTCCATTAGTTTTTGAGTTAGAGTGGATACATACATTGCAGAGATAGACATACAGACAGATATACACACATAGGCGTCACGCTAAAAATAGTGTTTTTGTGTTCTAGAGGTTCCAAAACGTGTAGATCCGTCGAAAATTCGAGTTGTGATTGTCGACATGATTCCAATACTTTCCCTATACATTACCATGTATTGCAAGGAAAGTAAAAGTACATTAAATAATTGACCCCCCTCCTTCGCCTTGAACCCCCCCCCCCCTCCTAAAGCATAAACATTTCATTACGAAATATATTATGTAATTCTTTAAATCATTTTAAAAACTAGCTGTTTTATACAAAATAAATAAATAAAAGAAAACGAGAAAGTGAAAATAAAAACTTCTGAAAAGATGTGCGATTCTAAGATGTCCAGATACTCAAGTTGTCGGATTCCTGGGGTCCAGATTTTCACATTTCACTCCATACATGCTTCAGTAATAAATAAATATAAAGCAAGCCTGCGGGTTATCTGGTTCGTCTCAATTTTATTCAAACTGAGCCTGATTTGTCAATCCCTATGGAAATTTCGGTTTGACCTGAACTTCTGTTTAAACCTTGACTGTTGTTGTTGTTGAGACCCAGACCGTCCGACCTACCAGAAAGGTGTAAGGTAACTGGATGGACGGCCGGGAAGTGCCACCCAATTTAGACCGGAACCCAGTGGGGGAGGCATCCACAGGGGGACCGTACCCTCCTTCCCCTACCACCAACCTCTCGGAAGGACTTACGGACCCACATGTTTAACGTGATCGTACTCCGCATGAACACGGCGGCATTTGTGGTAGCGTGCAAATCTAGCGCGCAAACCACGGGGATACCGCACCCGAGATGGCCAACAGCACGCGGTGTTCCGAGGTGGTCACCCACCAAGTACTAACCGCGCCCGATGCTGCTTGACTTCGGTGATCTAACGAGAACCGCTGTTTTCAGCACGGTACGGCCGTTGGCCTCAACCTTGACTGTGTCGTATTTGAACGGCTAAATTATAAATTAGCAACTACGCAGACATTACTGACATTCAAATCTTGCTACACGATTGTAGTTTGAGAGCGTCCGACCCACCCAAAGGTGTAAGGCAGGGATACCCAACCGAAGTGCCGTGGTTGATTACGTTGCCGCGAGATTCTCCAGAATCAAAATAAGCACTCTACATGTTTGAAATAAAGCAAGCTCTGCTTTTACAACCGAGAAAAGGATGTTATAAAATGTAAACGTTATAATATTTATCAACGTTTTAGGATGAGTTTTTACACCAGTAAAATGAGTTTTCCCGGCCGCCCATTTTGCTGCTCCATGTCTTCGGACGAGTCGGTCGGCTTGGGCTTTCGACCAGTAAAATGAGAGAGCCAACGGCCCTACCGTGCTGAAAACACCGGTTCTCGTTAGATCACCGAAGTCAAGCAGCATCGGGCGCGGTTAGTACTTGGGTGGGTGACCACCTGGGAACACCGCGTGCTGTTGGCACATTTCGGGCGCGGTACCCGGTGGTTTGCGCGCTGGATTTGCACGCTGCCACAACTGCCGCCGTGTTCATGCGGAGTACGATCACGTTAAACATGTGGGTCCGTAAGTCCTTCCGAGAGGTTGGTGGTAGGGGAAGGAGGGTACGGTCCCTGTGGATGCCTCCCCCACTGGGTTCCGGTCTAAATTGGGTGGCACTTCCCGGCCGTCCAAACGGTTACCTTACACCTTTCTGGTAGGTCGGACGGTCTGGGTCTCAACAACAACCAGTAAAATGAGGTTACACGGCTCAAATTGCGTTATAATGTGGAGTCACTATTTTTCTATTTAGTTTCTATTGGTTCGATTTCAGCAAAGTTAGTGTGTATCAATAGTGGGCTGGTACGCGTCATAATGAAAACACCTTTAGTCTTTTAAGAATATGATCAGTTTGGTCGCCGAAGGCGGCTATTGAAAATCCTTTTTATAGAATTGGACGAAATCATATTATTGGAAACTTATTTCACCTCCACATTTTGATTTCTATGCAGCAAAATTCACTGACAGTGCTTCATTTCATAGTTTGCTATCCAATATGCTTCTGTTTTATCAAATTAACTTCCCAGGTCGATTTGCGGGGTTCTGTAATTGCATTGTAATGCCGGTATGATGAATATCCGCTGGTAAGTAGTACTAGTCCTTTTTCGGTTAATTTCCTGCTATTTTTGTGTACGTAACAGTGCATCATGGCTGTTGCGAACATTCTCTGTAATTGCGAAAGACGAAGTTATAGATTGTCAAATCTTTGAACAGAGGGGAGAGGGAGGCAGTGCTCTTGCATGTTAATATGCTTGAAAAATGCAGAAGGTGCGTAAAATGACTATTGCTTGCTCTTAGCAATAGAAAATTCAAATTGTGTTTCTTTCGTGAATAACGTGATGGGATACAGCGAAAAAACGGGCAATTACGAGTATAAAGCGGAGCTGAGCCTACTTATAACAAGCTCGGATGTAGCGAAATATCGGCTATTACGACTTTTTTCTGTCACCTTGGATTTTCAGTATTTTTAGAATGTTAAACGTATCGTTTATAGCGAACAATTAGGTATATGTACATCGGATATTGCGAGGTTTTTAATGTGGGAGGGGTAAAGGAATAAGTATTTTAAGAAGACTTCTTGGAATAAAAGCAAAATACCAGGAGCAACAATTAGTTTGGTAACAGATTGATATCTAGATATACGTTAAGTCTAAATACGTCTCTAAATACATCCCCAGACACTTTGAGATAGAACCGGAAGTGCTGATCCATATATCAGTTATCACCTAAGCTCTCTGTTGCAGATCTTGAGAAATAGATGTTTCAATGCAAAATTTCCCCCAAAAACAATGTATGGGCAAAATTTCTGCCACCAACTATACTTTAAAAGTGAAGTAGTTTTTCTTTTATAAATCCTTAATGTATATGATTAACAATAACAGTCCAACAATCACAAACATATGCGAATAC
This sequence comes from Amaurobius ferox, assembly GCA_951213105.1. Lineage (NCBI taxonomy): Eukaryota > Metazoa > Arthropoda > Arachnida > Araneae > Amaurobiidae > Amaurobius > Amaurobius ferox. Next base: position 103,838,892 of record OX578133.1, on the reverse strand, counting down.
TTAACATATAATTTCTGTGCTGATGATCGGGTATGTATGTCATCGGGCAGATTTTATTCAGATTTCTTTTTGTTCTTGGTTGTGGAACTGGCGACTTTCAGTCATGCAGAAAATGAAGTAGTATTCCAGTCTCCCTTTCTATTATATATATATATTACTTTCTTTTTTTCGATTTTCTCTCTACGTGAAACTATTTATTTCGTAACTGTTCTCTTCACACTTATTTCCGGATCATACTTTTAGGCTGGGATGTTTTAGTTTCCATCTTCTTGAACTATTGCTCTGGAGGGAGCAGTGGTAGAATTTAATTCCGCGATCTCCGAAGATGGCTGTTTCGCCTATTTCTTTTCCAGTGGATTGGGATTGAAATTTTTCTGTATTTTTAGATTGAGTCATCTGGGTCGATTTTGAAATATCTCTTTCTCTCTCTCTATATATAAAAAAGTAGTTGCCGCCGCCGTTTGACAAATTTCTCGTTTTTCGTGATTCTTTGCTTCGTACCGCAAAAACTATTGTATATAAAAATATGAAATTTGGTACACTTGTAGAAAAAGCTTTGGGGAATACGCGGGAATAAACCGTTTTTAGATATATATTGAAGTTTAAGAAATATTTAATGTCACAGTCAAAGACGAAATATTTGAGCTGCAAGTTCGCGTCCTGGATAGACTAACAATAGCAAGACCACGAATATTTACAGGCAGGTACCTACGTGGGTGAATTTTTGCAGGACGGAGCCCCCTTTTTCTAATTTTGATGTAGTTTTTGAGATATTTTACTATTTTACTTTTTATGCACTTCTGAAGTGAACTTTTTTTTTCGTATCGGCACGTCTAACGATTTCTCTGTCTCGTACCGCAAAAACTATAGCGTGCAAAAATATGAAATTTGGTATATTTAGAGAAATAATAGGGTAACATGATGAAATAAACCGTTTATTGATTTAAACTTCAGTTTGGCATGAAATAGCTCGTGAAGTGAGCTCAGGATCAAAGAATTCAGTATTTGGTTTCCCTGGGCTAAAATAAATCCCTGCTTTTGCCTCCTGAGGAAAATAGGTAGGAATAGAAAAAGAGATTTTTGAAAGTAGAATTTTTAGGAGAGATAGGTATGAAGCGAGCTCGACGAGTAGGAGGCTAAGTCTCCCGAAGGGGGTTGGCGAAGTGTATCGAGCAGGAGGCAGAGCCCTCTAGTTTACAAGAAAAAAAAATATTTTTGACATGACTTTTTTTGCAAATTGATATATTTTTACTTTCTAATGTATAGGGAAAGTATTGGAGTCAAAAATTTGAATTCTAGTTTTCGACAGAAGAGAAAGTTTTAAGCATTCCTGAACACGAATTGAAAGTTTTTGAGATCATCTGTTTGACAGTCAGGAACTGTGGAAGCTATCTTATATGTATGTATGTGTGTCTGCGTGTGTGTGCGCAATTTGGTACGATTATTATAATCCGTGAATATTGGAACCCTATTGATTTTAAGCGCTATTTGTTCGGAACTCCCGCCAATTTTCCAATGAATTTTTGCAAAAATCATTAAAAAAATCATAACCTTCAATACTGTTAATTAAATAAATGTTTATTTCACACGTCATGTTTCATTAGAAAACGACTGATGTACACTTAAGAAAGGTAATGTGAACCGTTTTCCAGATATTGCACGTTTTTCAAACAAATTCTTCACAGAAATTACATAAAATTAAAAATGTAAGTATTATTACATATGTTCTTTAGCCACACATTTAATTTTTCTTCTAAAAATCCGATTATAACTCCCGTATATTTTTCCTTTGAGGTTTAGTGTAGTTATCGGGTTTGGGGTTATATTCATTTTAAAACTAATGATTGTCTCTCTTTTATTGTGCATTATTGTGTTTTTTTTAGGTGCAAGCCTTATTTTCGCGCATTTGTCACCCAATCTTTAACTCTAATTGTTTTGAAGAGCTATTTCCTGTGTATACCATTTCACATTTCCTGCTTTGGGCAACACACTCTAGTTTAAAGCCCCACAAAATGTTGCAAAATTGAACTACTGCTGGCCATCCAAGGCTTCTCGGAAATTATTGCGGGTAATTGATTCTCAACTTGTGTTAGAGGAATTGTGGATTCTTTCTTGGGTATTAGAGGATGAGAATTTGAAATAAATTATTGAAAGTACAGCGTAGTATGATACACATAAAATCGTGTTTTACAGTCATAATTTACATTTTTTGAATTTTAAACTAATACCCATGATGGCAAATATACGGAAATGAGTAGTGCTTTACTTATAAAGCTATACCAGGGTGTTTTAGAAAGAAGATTGTACCGCTAAATATCTTTTGAGTGATTAGTTGTAGACCTATAGTTCCAAACAATCTCTCAAGTAATGGTAAGTAATTCTTCAATTGGAAGTATTATTGTATATAAATGTCAATCATCTTATACAAATTTTGATCATGTAACACCTTTGAAAAAAAATAACTATTTGTACGGGTCCCACAGAATTTCCAAGTAGTTTCGTCACCAAGTAGAAATATAAAAACATATTAAGTGCAGTTGTTTCACAGACAGAACAAAATTAAAAATATTGAATATATCCGTTTCCTATCTGGAATACATGGGTGTTGCTGGGCCCGGTATTAACCGGTTTTGGGGCAAAATCAGTCTTTTTCATGATAAAAAAGGAAGAGCAGCCAAACCATCAAAAGAAGGCATTTGTTTTGCTTTTACTGGCGGGGTTGTTATGGCTCTGTATCTTTAAGGAGGTTTTTTGCCTTCGAAAACGAAAACAGACGCTGTCTGGTTTTGGATGGTGTAGTTACTCTGTCTTTTTTACTAAAGGTAGGCTGTTTTAGCCTCCAAAGATGGATGATGCTGTAACTAATTTGTTATATGCAGCTTTGTTTTTAACGAAGTTGCTACTTTAAAGCTAGCTTTGTAGCTGTGTGACAGATTTCATTTAAGAGTTATTTGTTTAATACAGATAGATCGCGGAAACTTACACACACACAAAAAAAACATAAAGCTAATAGAATTACTATTTTCATTTGTGCTATTGCCCGTGTTTAAATGACATGAAGAAGGCCCGTAATTTTCGTTTAAAAAAATGCAGATTACAGTGCAAAAATTCACAGACGATATACTTTTTTAAAACGCATCGAGTTTTCGTCCTTTTTTTTTAAATTAAAAAAAAATATTTAAAAATGTATTACATTTTTCGAAAGTTTATGCAACTTCTCGATGGTTAGCTAAATAAAAAAAAAACCGCGATGCTTTAGATCAAGTATTAGCTTTGGAATAAGCGGGGTAAACATACACAGATAGAAACATGGGCTGATTGAAACTAATGTTATAGATTATTGAAGCACTGTATTAAAACTCTGAATATAAATGTACACTCCCTAGCGATTTACGATTAATGTTTTAATCTCCTGAAATTTTCTCCTTTCCTACGCGTTTCCATGTCTTCTTTTCCTAATCTAATTACTTTCTTATCTCGGGCTTATTTCTTTTTTCTTCTAATTTTCTTATCCGCTTGGTGCTTCGTCGCTGAATTAACTGAATGGAAATTGGCTCCTTTTCAAAGGAGATAGGTGAGGCCCGACCATACTACCAATTTCTGCCTCACAGCTGTAACAAATTTCGAGACTAATCTTAGTCTTAGACGGTGTCGATATTCTGGCAACGTTGAGAAGTTTCAGTATACGAATCTTTATCTGAATTGAAGGACTTTAAAGAAGCGATAGGGAACTTCGGTTTCAAACCATTTCTTTGATTATTGACGTTCTATGGGGTTAAAATTAATGGATGCGTTAACATTAACAGTAGGCCGTGTTTAAAGTTAGAATACAACCAGGGTTTTCATTGGGTTCGTAAAATTGAATCAAGTTTCTGTAATTGTCATTTTGATCAAATGTTGTGTTAAAAAATACATAGCTCTCCAGGCGAAGAAATCTCTTAATAAGATGTTTGCTGTTCAGTCATAAACACATAAATTATATCCATAGACTTTCTGGGAGTTGCAATGCCCATCTGTGGCCGAATGATTAGTGCTGTGGTTGTTCAAACGATAAGCTGTTTGTTTCGAATCTAGGTTTAGTAGCCCTATATATGCTTGCATGTTCCTGGTGATTCTGAATTTACTTCAAATTGTTGGTCTCGGAAAAGTGGTCCTCGTGTGCATGAAATAACTCGAATGCTGAAATAATTTATACCTCACGTTGTAAGCCATCAGCTATAGTTTTTTTCCTCCCCTAGGGCAGATTTAAATATTCTTAACCTATGCAGCTGGGGGTTTTATGTGTATTACATACAGTACTTTTTGTCACCGCAGACATTGCTCTCATAGCCTTTACTTTAAGATGAGATATAAATAAATTCCGAATCACTAGGAACATGCAAGCATATCCAGGACTACTAAACCCTGATGTTTGGATCAACGAGAGAGTAAAAGTGTAGAATGCAGAACGAAACCATCTTTAAACTAAAATATTTAAAGATTTAATAAAATCGTATAATATATATATATATATATATACACACATACATACATACATACATACGAGGGTCACACTGAAATTTTTTAGATACGGCTAAGTGGTACAAGTTAAACTTACCAACGCTTAGGTGTGTTCAAAGTACTCCCCTCCAACATCAATGCACTTTTGTAGGCGATTTTTCCAAACATCAAATGCTTCAAGCCATCCATTTCTTGGAATTGATGAAAAATATGCTTTTATAGCCTCATCAATCTCATTCATCTTCGGAATGAAAACGACGCCCACGTAAAAAATATTTTAGATTAAAAAATAGCCAAAATTCACATATAGCAAGATCAGAAAAATAGGGTAGATATTCTATCATTTTGATGTTTTTTCTTTTGTTCAAGAAATTCGACTGTCATTCTTGCTGAATGAGAAGATGCATTGTCATGGTGAAGCATGAGTCCCCTAACATTCACTTCCTGAAGAATTTCTGAAACACACTTAGTATAGTATACCAGTTAGCTATAACTGTCTTCTGTCCCTCTAGCTTTATGGCCTTGACCAGACCTGTACTTCTGAAGAACACGGCATACATTACTTTTTTCATTGCTCATTATCTTTTCACCATTGTTGGTCAAAAAGACCATGCTTTACTTTTTTGACGTTGGAACGTCAAAAAACGGTATGTACGGGTATGTACGTTTCATCACCAGTTATGGTTTTAGAAATAATGCGGTGTCCACCATTATTAAGTAATTTTAGGGGTTTTTTTACTGATTCTGACACGCTCCGCTGTTCGGCGTTCTGTTAAATTATGGGGGACCCAACGACAAACTAATTTTTTCATATGCAGTTCTTCATGAATAATTTTATGTATAGCTGTGAATCCAATCTTACGTTCCTTCTGTATCATTTGGTAGGTCGACGATTATCACCGATTAACATTTTTCGAATAGCCGACACATTTTCTCAAACTACATCTGAGAAAGGTCTTCCTGTGTGTTCTTCATCCAGGAGAGAATTTCGACCTCTTCTAAACTCTGTAAATCATTTGAATACAGTGGCACGAGATGGAGCATCATTTCCATATGCTAATTGTAGACATTCAAGACATTCTTCTTGATTTAGCCCCACTTTAAAGTCATAGAAAATCATAGCTCGATAATGCTATCGCGTCATCTCCATTTTCTTTTCTTTCAAAATTTAGTCTGCGATAGCTAAATTGTAATTGTTGTTACAAATTATCGTCTGCGGACATAAAAGAGTTCAAATTTAAATATCCGACCAATAATTTTTTTCTAGCGCATATGGTCTGTCCCTGTCTCAAAAATTTGAGTGTGACCTTCGTATTATATTTATTTTATGTATATATATATATATATATATATATATATATATATATAATACAGATATATTTTATATTTTGTATATTTTTAAATTCTGGATTTTTGCATTAATAATATCAATTAAGAATATAATAAATTTTATTATTATTATTTGCTAATTTAGAGTTTTCCCTAACTTTTCTCACATATTTGTTCCGATAAAATTAATTTTCCGAGAATTTGCCGAGAAAGCTCTTCCTTATTTTCTTTATCAACTCGTCACTAAACAAATAATCTTTCCTAAAAACTTTTGAAAGTGCTTTGAATATTCTGCGTAATAGGCAACATTCGAGGTGTTTGTTGTCGAAATATTTAATCTTTCAAAGCCATTATGCGTCTGTGACTCTCGCGAGTCCGTTCTTTTCATTTCCAGTTATTCTGCGAAAACATCTTTATTTAAGCTTCGCAATAAATTGACGACAGGCGAAAGCCGAAAATGAATTTTTTTCCCCTTTATTTTAAGAGCCACCGCTTTTGTTGTAACATACTTGTGCAGGAGAGTGTGCGATTTTTCGAAGGAGAGACTTGTTTCCTTTTCATATATACATTATCCATTGACTGTTTACAAAATGTTTAATTCTTGGTGTGGAATGTAGATTCTGTGAAGGAGTGATATGTTGATAAAAGCTTGGTCGTATTATGTATGCTGGACATAATATCACTATATAAAATTGTCTAACGAGTGTAACGTGTTTTTGTCTTTTCAAACCCTCCAGAATCTCCTGCGACTTAGCAGGCTGAATCGTTACAAGTTTCTGGTATCGACTACGGTACAGCATCTTACGGAGCCAAATTTTCAATTTAACCCTCGGAGTCGGGGTGGAGAAAATGTTTCCTTTTTGTCTCTCCAGACTCTCCACAAGTGCCCCCCCCCCCTCCTGGTGACCGAGAAGGCTCAATTTTTGCTCAATTTTAGTATCGACCACTGGACAAAACTTAACGTAGCCACATTATCGATTTGCCCACACGTTTTGGGAGCGGAGAAAATAGGATTTTTTGATAAATTTTTCAGACCTTCAAGATGCCCCCCCCCCCCTGGTGAGAGGGCTGAATTTTTGCACACTTATAATATCAACCGTTGAACAGAAGCTAACGTAGTCAGATTTTGACCCCCCCCCCCTCCCTTCTCTGCTCTTCTCTGTTTCAACCGCCCCTGTTTTAAAGAGTACGGAATTTCAATAGATCAGATAAGTCACCATCTATCGTTACACTGGTTTACATTTTTGCTTCTGTTAATATTTCTTCCGTTTTTAACACTTTACAACAAAGTTGAAAAGTGTTTATGACTTTGTTCATTCTGTCTGTCTGTCTGTCCGTGAGCACGATAACTGCCGTCAAAATGAAATTTTAGTATGTTGTTCAGACGGTCTGTAGGACCTATGGGAATATAAATTAATAATATCACCCAATTAGTTTTGGATTGAACCCGGGTTGAAAAAATGAAATACATTGAGCCCTATGGGACCTAATTCTTCAAACATTTTTTAAGCGGATTTAAAATTCACAAATTGCTTCGAAAATTTTAGGTAATATTCAAATTCTTCCATAAAATATATTAAAAAATATTCAGCGAAATATATTCAGTAGTTTTTTAAATAAAAATTAAAATAATAATTACACCTCTTATATGAAACGATCACGTGACCATGATATGAAACGATCACATGACCCACTTCAAAATGATATATGGCATCCATCTTGTTTCAAAATCGTGATTTTTTAAGTTCTTTTTAATTCATATTGAGTGTTGTATCCGTCCTAAAACTTCTTTATTTTTGCTTAAATTCTGTGTATCTACATACCGAAACAACGCAAATACAATATATTTCAGTTTAAATGATTATCCAAATTTGATTATTTCTACAACTAAACCTATTTTTCATTTATGTAAAATGTAAACAGCAAAATATATAGAATGAGTTGTATTAGAGTTGCTGTATTTTTTTAACACAAAATCATTTAGTCCATGGAGTCTGCATGGCTGATATGAATGAAATATTAATTGATTTTATTAAGAGAAGGACGATTTTTTTCGATGAAGTTTTAAGCTAGAGTTTAATTACTTGTGGCTCCATGGTCTTAATTTTTAAATAAAATAAATTATTATAGTATTGTGATAAATGAAATGAATGGGAGAAAGTTATGAATGAAATTCTGTTTTTATAGAGAGCTCCAGGCGTGTTATTTTTTCTATGACGTCATTTGAATTAATTTCAGTTGTTTTCGATGAAGTTTTCAAATATAATAAATTATCGTAGTATTATGATAGTTATAAAAATATTACCGTGGAATGTATCGCATTTTAGAGATATTTTAACCAGGCAATTTATATTTCAATGCCGTCATTTGAATGAAGTTCATTTTTTTCAATGAAGGTTTAAGTTTTCAATTATAATAAATTAATGTAGTATTGTGATAAGTTTTAAAATATTACCAAGGAATGTATTGCATTTTCGACTTTTTTAAATAAAATGGCATTGAAGTTGGAAAGTGTTTCATAATCAATGCTTTAAGCATGATCGATCTTTCTTGTTTCCTATTTCGTGGCACTTAATTAAGTTATAGTTTATAAATTTAGTACAATTGAATTCTTTTTTCGGGGGGAGGGGATCAGTATGAATGGGTGTAAGTGAAAGTGTAATTTGATGTATGAAATTTTGATACATTACGTACTTATAATACGTATAAAATGTATAAAAAAAACTTATAATACGAATAAAACCACGTAAATTACGTATTAAATGTATAAAAAACGTAAATACGTATGAAACCACATCACGTAAAATATCAATTAAATAAAATGTATTTTTATGGTTCCAGATTATTTTTCTATTTAAAAAGTGATAATACGATTGTGCGGCCTCGAACATTGCCATTTTTAACACTTTACAACATAGTTGAAAAGTGTTTATGACTTTGTTCATTTTGTCTGTCTGTCTGTCCGTTCGCACGATAACTACCGTAAAAATGACTTTATCAAAATGAAATTTTATTTAGTATGTTGTTGAGACGGTCTGTGGGACACATGGGAATGTAATTGAATAATATCACCCAATTAATTTTGGATTGAACCCGGGTTTCAAAAATGAAATACATTGAACCCTACGGGACCTAATTTTTCAAACATTTTTTAAGCTAATTTAAAATTGCAAATTGCTTCGAAAATTTTAGGAAATATTCAAATTATCCCATAAAATATATAAAAAAAATTTCAGCAAAATATGTTCCGTAGTTTTTTTAGTAAAAATTAAAATAATAATTGCACCCATATTATATGACGAGATCACGTGACCCACTTCAAAATAAAATATGGCATCTATCTTTTTTCCCAGTGTCAAAATCTTGATTTTTAAAGTTATTTTTAATTTATAGTTCTGCATCCATCCTAAAACCGATTTATTTTTGTGTAATTTCTGTGCATCTATATTCTGCGCCAACGTAATTACAATATTTTTAAGTTTAAATGATCATCAATATTTGATTATTTCTACAACGAAACCTAATTTTAACGTATACAGAATGTAAACAAATCAAGCTGTAAGATGAGTTGTATAAGAATTGCTGAATTTTTTAACACAGTATTATTTAGCTCTGGAGTCTGGAATATAGGTGATATACATGAAATATTCACTGATTTTACATAGAGAAGCAGACGATTTTATAGCATTGCGGTTTTCGATGAAGTTTTAAGTATGGAGTCAGAAAGTACTTTTACCTCCATGGTTTTAAGTTTTAAGTAAAATAAATTATTGTAGTATTATCATAATTTTAAAAATATCACTGCTTAATGAAAGGAATGTAATAAAAGTGCATGAATGAAATATTCACTGCTTTTACATAGAGAGCCAGCCGATTTATATTTCGATGACGTCATTTGAATAAAGTTCATTTTTTTCGATGAAGTTTTAAGTTTTCAAATATAATAAGTGATTGTAGTATTGCGAAAATTTAAAAAATATCACCGATGAATGTATCGCGTTTTAGAGATATTTAAATAATATTCTATTGCAGTTGGGAAGTGTTTCATAATCAATGCTTTATGCATGATTGATGTTTCTTGTTGGAATCTAAGTTTAGGCCCATCATTTATTTCTATTCAGTTTGCATTTTTTTTTTTAAATATTCCACAACTGCGTATTATTCTACAAAAGTAATGAAAATTAAAATGTATGTAAAATATAAAACAAATAAGTTCTTTGGTCTCCTATTCTTATTTATTTGATATTTTGATGGGCTTTTTACTTCGTTTCATTTGACTAATAAGGATTTAATTTTTCTTAAAAATGCACATTGAAAAGAAATATATAAAACTGACCCGTACAACACGTATTTATTATACAAAATTTTATTTATAACTAGCAGCATACCCGTTCTTCGTACGGAGTATATAATATAAAGAAACTTGAAATTCATAATCATGCCCAAATTCTTATAGTATACTAAATGACATGTTTAATTAAAATATTCTGTTAAAATATTTAATATAATGCTCCTAAAAAGAAGTTTAAGAATCTCTGTTCTCGCTATATAAAATTATCTTCATGGACATATCTGAAGAATAAAACATCTTGGACCCCTTATGTAAGCAAATATAAGAAAAATATGGAATTGAATCAATATATGCAAAATAAAAGCGTTAAAATTGTATGGGACCCGTACTAATTATATACGCGAATATTAGAAAATATAACCTGTATTAGTAGATTACATGTATAAATTGAAAATACCAATAAACCCGTAATCTTTAAATCTTAAGACAGTCATTTATTCCAATATATGTCAAAATTAAAGTGCTAAAATTATATGGGAAGATATACACGTACTATTTATAATGTCCGATTATTAGTAGAAGATTACCCGTTTTGCAATATGAGTCACAAATGTTTTTTGGTAAAATACAACAGACGACGTAATAAATTGAATATATAATTATTCCCCTTAATCTTCATACCAGAAGACTGTACTTGATTCCAATATATATGCCAATATATGTCAAAATATATGCCAATATACCTGTACCACTTATATTCTCGTAGGTTAGAAGATATACCCGTGCATTCCTAGAAGATTACTCGTACAACGTACAATATGCGTGTGTCAGCAATTTTTGCCGCAATAAAACAATGGCGTAATAACTTAAAAATATCAATAATCCCTGAATCAATAATTCCGGAAAATATCAATAATAATAATGTTTAAACCTGAAGAGTATAATTGATATTATCCAGTCCAAAATGAAATGGCAATGAAATTTATTTTATATACATATCTTCATTATTCAAATCGGAAAGGATTTAATAAAAATCGTCTGCCGCAGAAACGCATTGGATTTAAATCCGTTGCTAAGCGACATGATATCATTTGCTTCAAATAAATTGGTAGAAAAAATATCGTCTAAATAGTTATATTTCTATGGAACATTTGGCGACAGTTTCGTCAAATTAGCGACATTTTAAAAAATCGCCAAATTTATCGCCAAGTGGGACTGTAGAACTGACAGTTCCACTTTGCAACAAATTGACGAAATATCATCACAATACTATCCCCTAACAAAAAACAATTAATATCATTTATGTAGCGCAATTTTATCAATTTCAAGATATTTTTATAGATTTGAAAACATTTTTATCAATTTGGTGACATTTTAAAAATTCGCTAAATGTATTACTAAGTAGGATGGTTGGTCTGACAGAGAAATGCTAACCAAACATCATTTCAGTACTCTCTTCTAACAAAAAAAAAAAAAAAATCATTGATATGTAGAAGACCCAAGCCACACGACCAACCCGAAGGTTTATGGCAGCTGTTTGTGTGTCCTTTATATCAATTTGGCGACATTTCCGTCAATTTGGCAAAGTTTAAGAAAAGTTGTCAAATTAGCGATATCCCTCCAAATTCGTAGCTTTGAATTTGCAGATATGAATGAAACATTCTTATCCCGTTTCAATATACTAAATGAAAACACTACAATTGTATTAGAAGATATACCCGCTCTACTCTTTTTCTGTTTCAACAATCGGCTATATGAATTTATTGGCTAAACACAATATATGAGTTTAGTAGCTAAATACGATATTAGCTTGAAAACTCTTTGCCAAAATAAATGAAATTGATGTACGCAGTCAGCAATTAATATAATTAAAAGAAAAATCAAACCGTCCATTCATAAGATATACTTTTATATCCATTTATCCATTTATTTATTATTTAAATCGAAAAAAAATAATAAAAACATTAACAAACACATTTAATTTAATTGCGATGCCGAGCAACATGATATATCCTCCTAAAATGTTAAAATTTATTAACCACTAACAGCACACCCGTTATTCGTACGGAGTGTATAATTTAAAGAAACTTAAAGTTCGCAATCACGTGCAAATTCTGTTAAAATATTAAATTTATTGCTCCTAAAGAGAAGTTTAAGAATATATGTTCTCACTATGCAAAATTATCTTCACGATCAGATCTGAAGAATAAAACATCCTGCCCCCTTTTGTAAGCAAATTTACAGAAGAAAAAATAGGAATTGAATGAATATATGCAACCCCGTACTAATTATATTGTCGCAGATCAGAAAATATGACAATGTGTTAGTAGAAGATTACCCGTATTACAATATGCGTCTCAAAAATATTGGCCAAAATAAAAGAGATGACGTAATAAATTGAAAACATCAATAATATCCGTACTCTTTATACCAGAAGGTCGTAATTGATTCCAATATATGCCAATATATATCAAAACATATGTCAATATACCTGTACTACTTATATTCTCGTAGATTAAAAGATATACACGTGTATTTGTAGAAGATTCGTACAACATACAATATATGAGTTTAAACAATTTTTGTCATAATAAAATAATTGCATAATAACTTGAAAATATCAATAATCCTTGAATCAATAATCCCCGAAAATATAAATAATAATACTTTTTAAACCTGAAGACCGTAATTGATATTATCTAGTCAAAAATGCTATAAGAAAAATCAAATCGTTCTTTTCTAAAATATATTTTTATATCCATTTATTTATTATTCAAATCGAAAAAATAATTATTAAAAATAACAGACAGATTTAATTTAATTGCGTTTCTGAGTAACATGATATAAGATAGAATCTTATAACATGTTAAATATGTCATGTCTTATAACATAAACTGCGAAATTAAATAACGATTTTGATTTCTTTATACTTCTCATTGTTCCGTAAAAGTTTGTTTTAAATAAACCATGAACCATGGAGATAGATTTCCCCTTTAAATCATGTTTCAAACAATTCATGTTTTCAGAAAGTGACTAATTAACGCAAAAAATCTCCCATCAAACTCAGAGATTAAATTTTAATTCACTTTCAAACGATTTTCAAGCTTTTCGTTTGGATAAACCACGGAGTTAGGGAGTAGAACTCCTAGGAAAAAGTTCCGTTTTTCATCAATATCTCGACAACCCCAGGTCTTAGGAACTCGAAACTTGGACAAAAGTTATGGGGGGATATTTCAAGGCTATTCACCAAATTTCATTAAATTCGGTTCAGCCGTTTTTCCGTGATGATGAGACAAACGAAAATTTCGTTTTTTACTAATATCTCGAGAACCACTGGTCGTAGAAACTCAAAACACGGATATAATTTTAAGTGGGGCTATTTCTGGGCTACCTACAAAATTTCATCAAATTCGGTTCAGCCGTTCTCCCGTGATGGTGTGACAAACAGACAGACAGACAGACAGACAGACAGACAGACAGATTTTCATTTTTATTTATATAGATATGCTTTATATGTTTCGCGTATTATATATGGCATCCCTGGTGATAGCGCATATGCAATGAACTGGGCGGTGCTGGCAAATGCAACGAACTGGGTGGTATTAGTAATGGGTAAATTTTGGCTTTGATTATATTTTAGTATTTATTTTTTTACAGTTCATTCATCTGTCCGTCATGGAATGTGGTCTTGTGTAAAAGAAAGCCTACTGTACATGTTTAGAAATTAAATTACTAAAACTTTTGTAATTTATATTATTTTTAAACTTGAAAAATATTTTGTTTTAATATAATTTAATAATCATCATAATAATAATCTGTCCTGGGTAGCACATGATTTTCCCTATATAATGCAATGAATTTACTTCTTTCATTGTGAAAAAAGATCTACGGCACTGTACTTTTAATGATGAATTGTACATTTTTTGCTTTTCCGGATGACAACATGTAAAATTATTTCGAAGCATCCAGTTAACTTATATTTCGCGCAACTTTAAACTGACTATTATCAATATTGATAGCATCCGCAATAAGCAATAGAGTCTATATATTAAAATATTTTAATAATTAATTTGTTGTTATTTTCGTTAATTTAGCATCATTTTCTGTAACTTAGCATCATTTTTGCATTTTTAGCGATATTTTCACCAATCTGGGGCAAAACATCACCAGGTTAACATTATTTTGCTGAAGTTGTCGCCAACTACTCCATATGTATCGCCAAGCGTTACAGACAAACGGAGAGAAGATCATTACTTGTATATGAATGACCGTTGGCGAATTGTTAGGCGTAAAAATACAAAACCATTACAAAAATTGCCTTCTTTCGTAAACTAGATCCACAAGAATGAAGTTAACCAATTTATCACATAATACTACATATGAAAAGTGAACGTATTTCACAATAGTTAATACTTTTTTATTTTATGCGATTTATTTCATAAATTCATTTGGAAAAAGTGCAATATCTTGAGAATTATTCATGCTAGCGTTCTAAAATTTGTGTCAATCATGTTTTAATGAAAAATTACATAAAAAATGACTATTTACGTAACGTTGAAGGTTCTGATTTTTTGATGATATTTTCAAAATTTCAATCGAAAATTTGGGGAGGTCTTCCGGATATTCGATTGCGTTTAAAATCAATAAGTATCCAGTATTTATGGATTCTAATTTTTGTACCAAATTTCGTTCGAAATGCTCCATTCGTTCCTGAGATATCTTCTCCACAGTCTCACTCATACACACACACACATTTTGGCAAAAAGGTCACATTAGATTGCACAGCTGGTAAGCTTTCTTTGGAAATGTTAGTGTTAATTCTGGCTTGCGAAAATTTCGCTGTTTACCCTCCGAATTTTGTCATTTTTCCCGCGATAAAATTACTGACCTAGTGATAAGTGATAGTATTACTCTTCGAAGAAACAGTCTGAACAGACCCTATTCCCCGGTTAAAACCTCCTACGCTGTATAAAACAACTTTTTTTTTTTTTTTCTCAAAACTCGGCTTGTTATTAAAATGTCAGAAAGAAAAATCGTGTTCAATCCTTTTTTCTTTCAGTGCATTACCAAATCGAACTTGTCTTCCACAGAAACAGAATGAATCGGAGAAACACACACGGAAACTTGTTTTGCCTCTCCAATGTCATCCTGTGACAAATTATAGATGGGGTAGCATTACTTTTCATTGAGCGTCTTCGCTTTTCAGAGATATTTGCTTTCATCGTGCTGTTTTGGTGCAAACTGTACTGTTGCGGGAAATGAAAAGGTGTTTTTCGTATTTGAAATATTTAATCCAATCCTGCACGGCGCGGGGGTTAATGATGTTTAAAGGCTAATATTTCAGTTGGTTATTGGCAAGCTGTGTTGAAACATCTGTTTTTCATAATCAGCTATGGATACATGATGGCTGGTATGGATTCAGCATTAAATTCCAGAATTTCCACTTTCGGTTTTACTGAAATTCATTTGATTGCATTTAGAAGCTTTGAGCAACTTTGTCTTGTATTAACTTTGATTCTAGGCTTAAAATTGACGCAATTTAAGAACGAAATGTGATACAATTCTGAAGGCTTTGGCGATTTTTGGTTCTATTCAAGTTTTTAGATTAAGTATAAAGATACATAAGAGGTTCCGTCGAAAATGATGTAAATGCACACAAGAAATTTATGAAGGAGCCTTCATATAGGGGCAAAGGGTGTATATAGTTTATTTTTGAAGGAACAATTAAACATTTTTATTCCCTTTTGCACCCCTATTTCGTATATTATAGAAATTTTTGGAAAACCCAAAGTGATATTACCGGCCCGGTGGCTGAGCTGTCTAAGGCAAGCAAGCATTTCTCCGTGTTCTCTCGGTTGTGGGTTCAAGGCCTACCTATGGGCATGGATGTTGTGGTGTCTATTAAGGGCGTAATGTGTACCACCCCCTCTGGTGCTCCGGGGCAGCGTAATATGACGGCAAAATAGTTCACGATCCGGCAGCTAAAAATGGGAAGTGATTGAACGACCAAGTGCCAAAAAACCTTTCCAGAAGTTGAAATGTGAATCCTTAGTGAACTTCCCCTACACTACTTTGAATTTCCATGTTGAATACATATCAGTCATCATCTAAGCTATAAGGGATAGATGTTTCAAGAAATTTTTTTTGAACCAGGAAAGGATTCAAAAGTGGAAACCGTTAGTGACATTCCCCACCCCCATTATCCTCTGAAATTTGATGCTGAATCCAAAGCACTCACCATTTGAGCTCTATTTGTAACATATTCTGAGAAATAGATGTGTCAGTGGGGGGATTCATTAAAACAATAATATGGCAAAATATTTGCCATCTGTAAAGAAAAAAATGTTCATAAAGAAAAAAGGATTTGCGTTTAGATAACGCCATGCCTGCTAACATCAAATGCTTAGCTTTATCTTCGTTTTCTATGCCGAATATTTTACAGATCAGTTACTTCGTTAAATACTGAACCTGTCTTTGCACCCAGGCAATAAATAGCTTGAGAAGTCTGATCTATGGTTTTATTTTTGATTTTGGATCCGGAATCTGTATGCGTATGGGAAGTCTTTCCCGTTTTTCTGAAATTGGAGAGTATTATATTCCGGCAATTTTGTTTTGCTTCGCTTTTTCTGTATCTGTATGTTTGGAGAATCTTACAGATCAGAATACTTTTTTTTTTTACTCTTACATAATCTCTTTGATCCGTTCCATGTGCCAATTTTCACGTAAAGAGAAAATTTAATTTAGTTTATGTATTGTCATTCCTTTTTAAATAAAAACATGATTTATAATAGACACTAACGCGCTGTATAGCTATATCTATCTACAAAAGTATTTGCAACCTAAAACATGCAAATTTCGATGTTTTAAAAATAAATAAATATATATGAAGGAATTGTCCTACGGATTCGATTCCAACATCATTGAAAATAACTCTCTTTGATCTTTCATATGTCGTCAAGATGCAAACTCTGTGATATATTTTCGGTCGTTAGCGACTGAAAATATAATATATAAGGAACCTATACGACAAAGTTAAAACATATAAAGAACCGATTTGAGTGAAAATCTCTCAAAAGCATAAATTAACTAAAAAAATAATTCGATTTAAAAAAAATCTCACCGAGGTGTATCCATCTCCTTCCCCCACATAAACATCTTCTTTTATTAAGAAGATATTCAATTGTAAGCCGAGTACAACATCGTATCGGGAGGATTTGTCTTATGCGACCGACCAGACATTTACAGAAATCGATCTGCACACAGATTTGGATTTGATTCCTTTTTTCGACCAATTGGAATTTTAAAGGTAAATTGTCATATACAGTGGCTGTTTATGCATTTTTAGAAAAAAATTTAAAGCAATAAAGGTTTGAAGTAGCAAAGTTTATTTCTTAAATGTTCTGTCTGATGGCTCTTTCTCTGAACTATTATTCTGCATTTTGATTTCCAAGTTAAAACAGCTTATTTTAAAGTTATGAGTAGTGTTTTATACCACTTCTCTTTCACGGTTTTCCATAATCCATCCATTGTTCCACAATCCAAAAGCACAATAATCCATTGGTGACACATCAGGGGACTTTGAAGGAATACGAGCAAAAGGTACTTTGTAATTTTTTCCAAGCAATTTAGCGTTAGATTTTGATGTGTGATTGGTTTATCCTGATGAAGTTCTACTCTACTAAGAGACTGTGGATAAAGGGGTGGTATTTCTTCTTTAAATAAAGGAGTTAAAACATTGTTGAATTTTGATATCTTTTTCGACTTTTCTTTAATTTATCACTGTACCATAAACCAGCAATAATCATGCATCGTTTACTGAAAGTTACACGATTTTCGTAGAGAATTCTATAGCGTGTTCTGCGTGCAGCCACATGTGTAGGCAAAAGGCGGTGAACATTATGTTTTTTAGACTTTTTAAGATTTAAATATTTATTATTTTATTTACAGTCGCTACAGAGGTATTTAAAGCACTTCAATTGTTCTTTGAGATGGTCGATTTTATTTTGGAACAAGATACTTTATTTTTGAAATATGTAAATGTGCGTACCTTCTTTGAGTATTCATTCGTTGAAGACCCAGACCGTCCGACTCATCCAAAGGACTCGAGTAACAGCTTGGACGGCCGGGAGTATTCATTCCTGTGTTCTTTTCCCTGTTAGAAGCAATGATTGACTCTTTTCCCTTTATTATTAATAATATTGCTTATTTTGCATTTAGAAATGCGAATTCCATTGTTTTCACAGCGTAATTTACGGAAAGAACAAAAACTTATCCTTCAATCCAAAGTTTGTTTACATGCGCCATTTTTAAAATAGACCAAATTCAACTGCAGCAAACGATAATTTAGCTTTTATAAATTGAGCTGTTGCTCGATTTTTTTAAAAAATTAATTTAAGTTTTGTTATTTTTTGCAATAATATCGTTCGAAAGATGTATAAAACAACCTCTGTAAATACAAACTCTGGCTTATTTATAGGATTGCCTTATAAGTTCTTAGAGCTACTTTAAGAAATAGTTATAAATTATATCTCATATCACTTGTATAACACTATTTAATTTTGTTTGTGTATATTTATTTTATTTTTTACAGTCAGATGTTTTAACATTGATTGTTAATCTTTCATGCACACATTCAAAATTTATTAAAGCCTGTTGCAATATCTTAATGTTTTTTGTTCTTGTTTTAATAATCAACTGTTTAACTTTCTCTTTCTATTAATTTTTACACTGATTCTATATTTAACTTTTTGTTGAATTAGTTATTGCAACTGCGTAGTTCGACGTTGGTTCATTAAATATTTTTTGACGTCTTAAAATGCAATACAGAATGTGTGCTTAAAACGCTTTTCTTAATCTTATTTTTTTTTTTCAATACGCTTTTATCCGACCATTTAAGTTTCTGAAATGCGATTTCTTTAGAATGAAGGTAATTATTTAAATGAGACTTGCTGAAGTGTGCGATTATATTTGCCAACATTACCATTACTCTTGGTCTTTTTCAATTCGATGAAATTATTTTCAGAAATTTCTGTTACTATTGTCTTAATACTGATTCAACTTTTACAATTAACGTAGAGTATTTTGGGATCTTAAATTTTAAATGACTTGATATTTCATTACTTTTTCACACTTTACAACATAGTTGAAAAGTGTTTATGACTTTGTTCATTCTGTCTGTCCGTACGCACGATAACTGCATATAAATAAAATATGTTTTATATATATATATAAATAAATTGTTTCATTTTATTTGGAGAATATTAAAATTGCGCTTTGAAATACTTTAATTTTGAACTCAAGATTAG
Organism: Amaurobius ferox; assembly: GCA_951213105.1. Lineage (NCBI taxonomy): Eukaryota > Metazoa > Arthropoda > Arachnida > Araneae > Amaurobiidae > Amaurobius > Amaurobius ferox. The sequence continues at coordinate 103,819,467 of OX578133.1, read as the reverse complement.
TTAGATCTATGACTTAGATTTTGTATTTTTAACTTTCTTTTTTTGTTCATATCCAGTTAGTTTTACATTTTGCCACATTTTAAATTCGGCCAGCTTCTTTTTTCTGTACGTTGTTTTTTTCTCCTTTTTATAGCTATTTTCCATTTTCAGTTTTTCTGAATACTTTTTTTTCAATCCAATAAGAGTGGCATGATGCCATACACAAATTTTGTAGAAAGTGGCGACTTTTTAACACTTTACAACAAAGTTGAAAAGTGTTTATGACTTTGTTCATTCTGTCTGTCTGTCTGTCTGTCTGTCTGTCTGTCCGTTAGCACGATAACTGCCGTAAAAATGACTTAATCAAAATGAAATTTTAGTATGTTGTTCAGACGGTCTATAGGACCTATGGGAATATAAATGAATAATATCACCCAATTAGTTTTGGATTGAACCCGGGTTGAAAAAATGGAATACATTGAGCTCTATGGGACCTAATTTTTCAAGCATTTTTTAAGCGAATTTAAAATTCACAAATTGCTTCGAAAATTTTAGGCAATATTCAAATTGTTCCATAAAATATATAAAAAAAAAATTCAGCGAAATATATTCAGTAGTTTTTTAAATGAAAATTAAAATAATAATAACACCTCTTATATGAAGCGATCACGTATCCATGATATGAAACGATCACATGACCCACTTTAAAATGATATATGGCATCCATCTTGTCTCAAAATCGTGATTTTTAAAGTTCTTTCTAATTCATATTGAGTGTTGTATCCATCCTAAAACTACTTTATTTTGGCCTAAATTCTGTGCATCTACATACTTTAACAACGCAATGACAATATATTTCAGTTTAAATGCTCATACAAATTTGATTATTTCTACTATTAAGCCTATTTTTCACCTATGTAAAATGTAAACAGCAAAATATGTAGAATGAGTTGTATTAGAATCGCTGTAATTCTTTAACACAAAATCATTTAGTCCATGGAGTCTGCATGGCTGATATGAATGAAATATTCATTGATTTTAGAAAGAGAAGGACGATAATTTTCGATGAAGTTTTACGCATAGAGTTTTACTTACTTGTAGCTCCATGGTCTTAATTTTTAAATAATATAAATTATTATAGTATTGTGATGAATGACATGAATGGGGGAATTATTTATGAATGAAATGTTGCTTTTATAGAGAGAGCCAGGCGTGTTACTTTTTCTATGACGTCATTTGAATGGATTTCAGTTGTTTTCGATGAAGTTTTCAAATATAATAAATTATCGTAGTATTATGATAATTCTAAAATTATTACCGACGAATGTATCACATTTTAGCGATGTTTAAACCAGGCAATTTATATTTTAATGCCGTCATTTGAATGAAGTTAATTTTTTTCGATGAAGGTTTAAGGTTTCAAATATAATAAATTAATGTAGTATTGTGATAAGTTTTAAAATATTACCGAGGAATGTATTACATTTTAGACATGTTTAAATAAAATTGCATTGAAGTTGGAAAGTGTTTCATAATCAATGCTTTAAGCATGATTGATCTTTCTTGTTTGGTTTTGCTAGCTTCAAAATTTGCCGAGTACAGAAAAATTTACTCGCCAATTTTGTAGTTTTGGGCGTAATCGTACAGGCCATTTTAGGAAAGTTATTCGCCAGTTGGTTGGTGATAAATGTTAATCTCTACTATGGATTCCATTCAAAATTTGTCTAAAAGAGAACGTTTCTATCTTTCCAATGGTGTCAAGATGGAAAACTCTTGATGCCTCTTAGCTACCGAAAATATCTTCGGTAGCTGAAACACCAACATGTGTGAAAATCGCCCAAAATCGTGCTAAAACATAAAATAGCTAAAAAGCTAATTCAAATTAAAAAATAAATCTCGCCGTAGTGCATCGTCCTAGGTTCTGAAGTACCAATATACCAAATTCCATGGCCGTACGAAGCTTAGATTTTTCTCTACAGACAACACAAACAGATAGACACTCATATACACAGACATATTCCTTTATTATTATATTGATAGACGTAACCAGGATCTTGGAGAAAAGGGGGATAACGACCAATTGGATGATAACAGTGCTATGTATATCGTATAGCTAATGTGTATTCAATATAGATGTAATTATTCATCCTATGGTGGTGTTATGACCCCTTGTCTCTCTGGCTACGCCACTGCATTTATTTACTCGTTTTCGCTTTTTAAAAAATAGTGTCAAAAGAATCCCTTTATTTAGTTGTTTTTATTTAGTTTTTTTCCACTGCTATAGAATATTTCTATTGCATTATTTTGTTTATTGTGGAGTTGAAGATGTGATAGCAACGGCACGCATTAAACTCGATAAAGTAAATAAAGTCATAAATTACGCGACATCCTTTTCTTCCTTCCACAAAAATATGTAGAATTTCCTTTCCAAGCATAGCGAGCGGTGGCCGAAAAGAGCTGTGATAATCTGGAATATTTTCTTTTTTCGTTCTGAATATCAAGTTGCTTGCTTAACATATTTCTCATTCTTTATTTAATTGCATCAGGAATGAAACTTCTTACCCTCTTTGATGTAACTATCTTGAAAGCGTGTTTTGGTATGTGTGCATTTTTCCGTATATGCAATTATTTGATGTACCTATTAACTTTGCTGTGCTTATTTATGTATTTCTAACTCTTTAGTTATGCAGAACTGTTCTTCTTTGAACTCCCCCCTTAAAGTAACCCTTGTGCAGTACTTTCTTCTGGTGTAAACGACCTGCTTTAAATTTTTTTTTTCTGGCGTATCCTAATTTATGAGACAATTTTGATTTGAATCGTTATTTGTTCCCAAAAAGCCCGCTACACACCAGTGGCGGTTCGTGACTTCAATAATGGGTGACCCCTCAGGGGTTCACTTCTTTAGTGAATACGGGTGTTGCAATCCCGAGGCACCTTAGCAAGGCTTTTCTTTCCTTTTTTCTTACTCTCTCTTTCTTTTTCCTTCTTATTTTTTGTCTATCCTCCTTTCCCCTTCTTTTTGTTTTGTTCTCCTTTTGTGTTTTGTGTTTCTTGTCCCTCTCAGCTGCTGGTGTCATCAATGCCGATCCCTTAGTAAACATCACATCTGCTCTATGGGCCCTAGTACCACTCTTTGGCCTCTGCTGTAAGGTACACCGTTTGGGCTCGGGAATGGGTTCATGTGGGTGTGATGCGAAAGGGGTAGAGCTGCGTGCATCAGTAGTTTTGCTTTCGAGAAACGTTTGCAGTAAACGGTTCCAGAGGTGAGTCCCTTGGTTGCGTTGGTTGGATGGTGGAGAGTGTTTCATATCGAGAAATCCCCCTTGGATCCTTGCTGGTCCATGGGCCCTGTGCACCAGGTGCACGTTATGGCCCGCTCTCCATCATCTGGCTTTGCGAATGACTCCGGCGGTTACACTTGGCACGTTAGAAAAGTGTGGGGAGACGGAGTCTGGCGGGGGCTCCGATCGATCTGGAAGTAAACCGTGGTTTTTTATTAGTGGTTACAAGCATGGAGAATTCGAGAATGCTTTTGGCCTCGGGTTCTTCATGCTTTTCTAGTGAAATTTCTAATGCTTCCTTGCCTTCCAAGGCAGGAGATCTTAATTGGGCGGATAGAGTAGATGCCTCTAGCGTTTCCGTATCCTTGGGACATAAAACTGATAGGATTATGAACGTAAATACAGATGCTTTGCAAAGAACTAATGAAATAGATAATCATAAAATGACTACAACTGAAGCAAAGTATTTCGTTATGAAAAGAATAGAAGGATCATTCAATAACGTTTCACCCTTTTTGATTCAAAAAGGAATACTCAGTACTGTTGGGGAAGTGGAAACTATAAAGAAGCTCAGATCTGGTGACTTGTTAGTTAAAGTTTTGTCTACCGCACAAGCTAAAAATATACTTTTATTGAAAACCCTCGCAAATATTCCCGTGTCCGTGACTGCCCATAGTACATTAAACTTCTCTCGTGGGGTTATTTCAGAACCAGACCTTACACATATACCTGAAACTGAAATCCTTGACAATCTAAAAGACCAAAAAGTTAGCTCTGTACGACGAATCTCTGTAAGACGAGATGGAACAATGTTTCCAACAAAACATCTTATACTGACTTTTGACACCCCAGTCTTACCTAAATATTTAAAAGTAGCCTACCTCAGATGCCCAGTACGGCCATATGTGCCAAACCCATTAAGATGCTTCCACTGTCAGAGATTTGGACATCCAAAAACTTCCTGTCGTGCTCCTAAAGTGGTGTGTGCACGCTGTGCAGAACACGGACATGACAGTGAGGGATGTACATCTACCCCAAAATGTGTTAATTGCGAGGCTGAACATCCATCTTATGCCCGCTCATGTCCAAAATGGGTTTTTGAGAAAGAAATTCAAACTCTAAAAACATCCAGTAATATTACTTACCCAGAAGCACGTAAACTGATTGAAGCAAGAACACCAAAAATAGGCATATCATACTCAACTGTTGTCAGAAACAGACAAACAAAATCTGCTGGCATACAAACTGAAGTTACATCAGTAGGCACACAAACCGAACCTGACTTCAACTTTATGCAATTAATCCCTAACCAACAAACTAACGAAACAAAACCTGTCCCTTCTGTAAACACTGCTGTTTCAAGTACTAAACAAAAGCAAAAAACTTCAATCCCATTAGCCACTTTCAGACCTGCTTTCACACAACAAAAAGCTGCAGTAGTAAGTACCAGTGGAAAAAAAGGAGTTAATACTTTAGAAGAGAAAACAAAAACAAACAAAAAACATAAATTAAAGAATACTAGAGACAGTCCTTTGGAGAAAAAATCCGTCAAAAAAACAAACATTCACGAAAATCATAGCCAAGATGATGACGAAGTACAACTGTGTGCTTCCGAGGATGAAGGGATGATAACAGATGTGTCATCCTCTTCCTCTACTCAGAAAAAAGAGACCACCTCCCATCGGCCCAAGAAAAAAACCTGAATATGGCTTTTTTGCTATCTTGGAATTGCCGTGGGTTGCAGAACAAGTCGGTGGAGATCAAGAATTTAATTAATACTTTCCAACCTATTTGTGTTTGCCTTCAAGAGACTATGCTAAAATCTAGCAGTAATTTTAATATTAAAAATTTTAATTGTATCCGTAAAGATTTTAATATGAACAGTAGAGTATCTGGGGGAGTTGCTTTGTTAGTCTCACAAGACTACCCTTCTTCCATATTACAACTCACCACAAATCTACAAACTGTTGCTGTTCGGATCCATGTAAATAGATTGATTACTGTATGCTGTATTTACTTACCACCAAATGATCACATAAATTCTAGAGAACTTGATAATTTGATTCGCCAACTTCCTGCACCATTTGTGATACTCGGTGACTTTAATGGCCACAATCCCCTTTGGGGAAGTCTAGACACAAATTGCAGAGGACAACAAATTGAGCAATGTGTCAGTGATCACAATTTATGCATTTTTAACAATAATGAATGCACCTATTTTCACCAACCTAGTAGGACTTTTCACAGTATTGACCTTGCCATCTGTTCTCCCTCTCTCCTTCCTTACTGGAATTTTGCAGTTGATAAAGATCTTCACAATAGTGACCACTTCCCTATCATGCTCTCTAACAGTCAATTCAGATCGACTATAAAACCATCTCAGTACATATTTTCAAAAGCTGATTGGGCGAAGTTTACTTCCCTAGCTCTGATCACTGATGAAGCTATTCAAAGCATTGACATTGATACAGCTGTAGAAAATGTTACAGATATCCTTATAGAGGCTGCGGATGCTGCAATTCCAAAACGTGCAGGTAATATATCTAAGCATCGTTTCCCTTGGTGGAGTGACGAATGTCGTGAGGCTTATAAAAAGCAAAAGAAAGCTTGGTCAATTTTCAGGAGGTCTCCTACCACTGAAAACCTAACTGCATTTAAACATGCAAAAGCGTTTGCTCGCAGGATACGCAGAAGAAGGCAGAAAGAGTCATGGGAAAAATATGTTAGTGAAATAACATCTTCCACTTCTAGTAAAATTCTATGGGAGAAAGTCAAAAAGTGTACAGGGAATTATAGTAATCACTCCATAGCCATTCTAAATCATAATAGCACAACTATAAGTTCGCCATATGACATTGCAAATGAAATTGCCAAAGAATTTGCAAATATTTCAAATGCATCAAATTACTCTGAACCGTTTTTAAAACACAAACTTCAGTCTGAAAATAAACCTATTGTTTTCCCAGAAGCTAGAAACTTACCTTATAACATGCACTTTACAATGTCAGAGTTGGTGACTGTTTTGTCCCAAACACACAGAACTTGCAGTGGACCTGATAAAATTAGCTATCTCATGCTTAAACACCTCTCCCATTACTCCTTATTGAACCTCTTATACCTGTTTAACAGAATTTGGCATGAACATAAATTCCCTAGGTCATGGCAAAGAGCCATCACAATTCCCATTTTAAAACCAGGTAAGGACCCTCAAAGCCCTTTAAGTTATCGGCCTATAGCTCTCACAAGCTGTGTATGTAAACTTCTAGAAAAAATGGTTAATGCCAGGCTTGTACACTTTTTAGAGAGTAACAAGTTATTATCACCCCACCAAAGTGGCTTTCGTCGAGGTAGATCTACCATTGATAATCTTACCTCATTAGAATCACAAATTAGGACTGCCTTTCTTAGGAGAAATCATTTAGTCTCAATTTTTTTTGATATTGACAAAGCCTATGATCGAACATGGCGCTACGGTATTATTAAGGACATTTATGATTTTAATCTAAAAGGTAATCTTCCTATTTTTATTCAAAACTTTTTATCACACAGGACATTCCAAGTGCGCATTGGTTCAACACTCTCACGCACACACGTACAAGAGGAGGGTGTGCCACAAGGAAGTGTCTTGAGTGTGACACTCTTTAATATAAAAATAAATAGTCTTTTAAACAGTTTGCCAGTGTCTGTCCATAAAAGTCTGTATGTGGATGATCTGCAAGTTGCCTACCAAGCTCACGATATGCGTACTGTGGAAAGACAATGTCAAGCCGCCGTAAATAACATCTTACGATGGGCAAATGTGAATGGGTACGGGTTTTCCACTCAAAAGACTTGTTGTGTTCATTTCACCAGAAAACGTGGTATCCACTCACCCCCAGAAATCTTTATGGGAGGTGTAAAGATTGCTGTAGTAGAGGAAATAAAATTTCTAGGGGTTTGGTTCGATAAAAAGCTTACTTTCTTGCCCCACATCCAGAAACTGCGAAATAAATGTGAGAAAGCTCTTAACATCTTAAAAGTCCTCTCAAATACTAAATGGGGTGCAGATTTTACTTCCATGCTTCGCATCTACAGAGCTGTTATTCGGTCAAAACTAGATTATGGTTGTTCTGTGTATGGATCAGCACGAACATCAGTGCTAAAAAAGCTTGATCCAATTCACCATAAGGCATTACGTATATGCTCAGGAGCCTTTAGGACATCTCCAGTTCAAAGCATATATGCTGTCTCTAATGAGCCATGTTTACAATTAAGGCGTGAACAGCTGGCACTGAATTATTATTTTCGTATCATGTCCTTACATAACCATCCGTTACAACGTGCATTCCTTGATGATCATTATGATCGACTGTATGACCACAGACCTTCATGCATTCCTATTTTTGGCAAGCGGATACGCAATATAGTAGAAACTACCCCTTTAGTAGAGCTTTATGTTCGAAAAACAAAGTTTTTTGAAACACCTCCATGGTATGTTAACAATTTCACCTTTCTCAACCCTTTTTGTAATTTTACGAAGACTAACACCATTCCGGCTATTTATGTGCAATTGTTTGCTGAACATAGGAATCTGTATAAGGAGTTTACTCCTGTTTTTACAGATGGTTCCAAAGCAGGAGATTACGTTGGCCTAGCTTATGTTTGCAACAATACTATAAAGTCTTATAAACTACATGCATCTTGCTCTAATTTTACAGCTGAGATTATGGCTATTTACCAGTCCCTAATCTTCATCTCTTATCAAAAGTCCAAAAAGCACATTATATATACTGACTCATTGAGTTCATTACAGCTTTTATCATCGAAGAGAGCTATGAATTACCACATTGCCTCTGATATCCTTAAGTATGAGCATCGTCTGAAGGAGCAAGGATACCATACTAAATTCTGTTGGGTCCCAGGACATGTTGGCATCAAAGGAAATGATTTAGCAGACATTGCTGCTAAATCAGCTACTCAAACTTTGAGTCTGACTATCCCTTTGACCGACATCAAACAATTTGTTCTAAAAAATATTCATGACAAATGGCAGTATTCCTGGAATCAGCAAGCTGATAATAAGTTGCTCGAGATAAAGCCCTTAGTACAAAAATGGAATAGTTTCCAATGTAGGAAACTGGATGTAATTTTAACTCGTTTGCGCATTGGTCACACTCGTTTTACTCACAGGCATTTACTTTTAGGAGAAATTGAACCCCTTTGTAATGTTTGTCAAACCGCAGCAAGTGTAAAACATATTCTAATTACTTGTCCTAAATATAAACAGTTTCGTTTTAAACATTTTAAAACGTATACTCTAACTTTGACGGAATTGATTGGAGAAAACCCTCATTCAGGGATTTTTCCATTCTTATTAGACATTGGGTTTTACCATCATATTTAAATTCACTTCCTATCACCTTTTAAACTTTTTTCATCTTGTTTCCATCATTAACCCTCTTGCATTGTCTTGTTTTAGTCATACAACTTTTTAGATTATACACTTGTTTTTATTCTTTACCTTTATCTGTATTTTAGTACCATATGTCCGGCGCAGCATATCCTCTTTGGATATTGTGCCAAAAATCCTAAATCAACCAACCAATCAATAATGGGTGAAGTAGATCCAGTGGCGGGATTCCCTCTCGTCCTCGACAACGAACATCATCAAAACACAATCACGCTACTGGCACAAGTATTGTCAAATATTATCTAAAATTAGCTAAACGAGTCTGAAAAATTCGCCAAATAATAATAATCCATTTAGCCGATAACTTTAAGCGAGGAGCGTTTATCCTGTTTCACTCTACGAGCCACCACTGCTACGCACGTACAGCTATACTTGTCCGGTATGCCTGAACACGCGTGCCTGTCATGTATAACTGAACGTATGGATGATAGAACTAACTGCACAGTTATTTCTGCCTGCGCAGGACGACCGGAGCAAATAGTTTATTTCATTCGCCTGAAGAACTGCGCAGGCATACCCGAGCGTCTGTAGGATCACATTAGTTCTTTCAGCGTCTCAGCTACTTGACTAAGTGAACACGTTATTTTTGTGCACTATGACAGTCGATTGTCGCAGTAGTAATCATGAGCGTATAGAGGAATTCGTAGAGATTTACAAAAATGGACATTGCCACTGGCAAATTAAATCAAAAGAGTAATTCTCTTTAACTAATCTTCACACCACATATGAAGCTTTTTGTTACGTTCACGGCACTTACTTTTAGCTAATGATGTGCCGACTATTGACATCATCTGCTGATGCCATGCCTTTCAGAGTATACTTCGACAATAAGAGCTTGCAATTCCGTCCCAGTAGCTCAACTGTAGAGCGTCGGTTGGCCAGTTCGAAGATACAGGGTTCGCGATTCCCGGTTGGGATAGCAAGGTTCTTTACAGTGGCGCCCGAACAAATTAACTCTGTAGGTTAGTGCAAAGATGTCGAAGGTCTGAAAGTGACCCTAGTATGACTAGTACGGATTCAGTGGACTCTAGGATAGGATATTAAGCTCCGATTTCAAATCGAGAGTTTAACGACCACGCAGGAAGATAACCTGAGAGGATAAAAGTAGCATCAGGAAGCTAGCTTGAAGTAAAAATAGCACAAAGAGGCTAGCCTGATGTAAAAATAACGGAGATGGTCAGTCGGATTATCAGTTGCACGCCAATCTGACATTACAGAGTGGAAAATGCAGAGTCCACTTAGACAATAAGAGCTTACAATTTCGTCAACGGTAGAGTATCGGCTGGCTAGTTCAAAGATCTAGGGTTCGATTCCCGGTTGGGGCAGCAAGGTTCTTTACGGGATCCGACAGAAATGAGAAAGAATATTGCGTGATGATACAAAAGTCCTCTAGGCATCCCTGTACAAGTATGCATGTTCAGGTATACGTGTATAGGTATACTGATAAGTGTGTAGCGGGTTTTAGTTAAGAAAACGGGCTGTCGAAAAACAGCTTCTGAATACCGCCGCATATATTTTTCGGTAAATATACGCTCTTGATCAAGGTCTCTAATAGAGATTTTTTGTAGGACGTTTCAGCGCTTTGCTTCTATTTTATGGATATGAACCGGGACCGGCTGATTAGTAAATTACCAATTATTATGAACATTCTAACATAATACCCCCTCCCCCCCTCTTCCCATCTTGTTGTATCTAAGTATCGGGCGATATTGATTTTATGGGGTTATTTTCCGAAGATAATTATTGTTCTGATGCCTAAGGTTTTCCCTCTGTTAAAACTAATTCGAAAGTGAGTGAATTTATGCTAATTCATTTACTTATCCTGCCTTCCGGTTTGTTTATTAAAATTGAACTCTAGAATGCCGGCTGTTTTAAAATTGTTATAGTACAAAAATTGTGTATTTAAAAACTTTCAACATATTTAATTAAATTAAGAGTTTGTGGGATAGGCACAGGAAAATAGCTCTATTGTAGGAGGTCTATATCGGCTCGAGTTGAACTCATTTTGTTTGATAAAGTTGGAAATGAAATTTAATCAAATGTATGGAATTCTTATAAATTTAATTTTTTTATTATAAATTTCAATTTAATAAATGGAAATTGATGTGACCAGGATGTCGAAAAAGGGGTCAACGATTGAGTGGGGTTTTACAGTGTTGAATTTCGTTTTGTCAATGTTGACCCTATGGAGAATATAATTTTTCAGCAAATGGGAGGGGAGCGGGCTGACTTTTAACTATCCCATGCATCCATCACTAACGGGAAATGCTTGAAAACAATTTTTAATTTAATTCGGCGCCCAACGATAAATACAAGTTCATGGGTTGGGACAGCTCAGTGGTTAGCGCGCGGGGATTGTACTCGCACGACCAGAGTTCGATTCCCGCTTTTGCCCAAACTGCCGCTGTGTTCACGCGGAGTACAGGCACGTTAAATATGGGGGTCCGTAAGTCCTCCCGAGAGCTTGGTGGTAGGGTAATTAGGGTACGGTCCCTGTGGATGCAGCCCCCATTGGGATCCGGCCTGAATTGGGTGGCACTTTCCGGCCGTCTAAACAGATGCCTTACACCTTTAGGTAGGTCGGACGGTCTGGGTCGACGAAGAAGAAACGCAAGTTAATGGTTTTGATATATGTGGATAAATTTAATTCTAGACCAAGACTCGGGGGGGGGGGAGGGGGTTGCGACCTTTACACTATAGCGCTCAAGCTGGGTCTGTACATACACACATACACAGTTAGACATCATATTGAAATTGATAAAACAAAATCGTGTTCGGTAAGATTGCGCACGAAATTTTTGCTCCAATTAAACATATGACCAGTTTATTTAGCAAATGTGAGTCATGACGTTGGAAAATATTTTATCATTATAAAATTAAATGAACATTTCTGCTAAGCATTTCATTGTTTTTGTATCTGCACTCTTAGCAAACGCTTTGTGTATTGTTGTGCAGCTTTTTACGTTCTCTACATACATAGTATAATGTATGGGGAAAGCATTGTGACGGGATCGAAAATTCCAATTCGAGTTTTCAACGGAAAAATACGTTTTAAGCATCACTGAACTCGAATCGAACGTTTTTGAGATCACGTCGATGCCTGCCCACCACAGCCTGACGGACAAACACATCTCACTAACGAATGGAGCGTTTCGAGAAACATTTGGTTCGGTTATCAATGAACACCGGAACCTTATTGATTTTAAACGCGATCGAATGTGCGGAAGACACACTTCTTTCCCAATTTTCAAATAAATGTATCTTTTCAATAATCATTTAAAAATCAAGACCTTCAATAATGATATATAAATAACCATTTTTTACGTAATGTTTCATTTACAAATAAATGACACAGTTTTTAGAACGGTAGCGTAAACTGTTCTCGAGATATTGCACATTTTAAAAATAAATTTACTAAAAAAGGCAGGAAATTGAAAAGAAATAAGTAAGTGGAATAGGTTGATATTCAAAATGCAATAATATGAGACAAATTTACTAACTTCGTTCTCGTGTATCTAGCTCGTTTCATTCCTGAGGGAAGACATCTTTTGATTAGAATTCAAATAATTGGCTAATACTATATTTCTCCTCCATTTGTTTTTTTATATGTAACGGCCGGCGCAAATGTAGCGACAATTTGGTAATCTTGGCGATGAACAGTGGAATTTTGCCAACTTGGTGACTTATGAAAATGTCGCCAAATGGGCAGATTTATCGTGTAATTAGCGAAAATGATGCCAAAATATGAAAATTCAATATCTTGGAATAAAGTTCAGTTTCTTTGATAATCCCTGTTACTTTGAAGAAACTAATATTCTTGATGTAGGGAAAGTCTTGTGCTGCCCGCATCAGATTTTTCTGTTTTGTACTGGAGTCGAAAACCTACTTTCGAATTCTGATCAATCTACACGTTTTGGGAATCCTTAGAAAAGAATCAACCATTTTTCAACGATGTCTGTAGAACTGAGCACGATATCTTTCGAACGAATCCAATAGAATTTGGTATGTTATTTCAATTGATAAACGTAATAATCGTATTAGTTTTCAAGGCGGTTGAATCAGGGGTGGCCCTCAATTTTTCGTACATTTTTTTGAAAATCTAAATAAATAATTATGTTAACATTTGTTATAGAAATGTCATTTTACATGTAATTTTTCATTTAAAAGTGAAAGACGCAATTTAACAAGCATTAACTTGCAATATATTGCATGATTTTGATCTAAAATGGAAAACATCATATAAAAAATTTTCAATTATTAAATAAGTCAACGGTTTATTAGTACTTTTTTTTTAATTCAGAAATAAATTGGAATTATCACAAGCCCTTCTCGAGTTATTAGAAATTTTTCTTTTCCCCAAAGAGTGTTATATCTCTTAAAAGAAGGAAACGATTATTATTATGTAATTTAATTGGTATAACAAAAAGCTTCTTAATTTCCTGCGAGATTGAGTTATTTAATTCTAATTTGTGTGCTATTGTGTCCTCACAACATCTAAATATGTTAATCTATAGTGAAAATTGATCATATAAGATTATTTTGAAATTGTGAAAAGGGTTTTAAATGGTTCCAGATATCTTCTAAACAGACCTCTGAAAGGTTAATTTGTAAAATTTGTCTAAAAGCAAATCTATCCTCCCATGATCTATAATCTCCAACTCTATCCTTGCTAAAGTATTATTTTTAAAAATAAAGAAATGAAAAATGAGTCTTTTTTTATTTCTGAGTCTGTGAATGCAAACAAATTAAATAAATAAATAAATAAGTAAATCATGTTCTTGTTCAAGTATATCAGGATTCTCCTAGTCATTTTCTACATTTCTATATAATTTAATCCTTAGCCTAATGTATAATTTTTGTCATGATTATCTTCTCTAATGAAAAATACCCATGAATAATGCCTCACAGTAGCATCCCCCTCCTCATAAAAAATAGAATAAAAATCACAAAAATGGTCAAAAATTCCTTTTGTTTCAAAATTTTTTCCCGGATCTGGCAGTATCTCCCAATTTCCCTCATCAACTCGCTGATGTCTTTTTGACCCGGAGTTGGAGGCGGCTTAACTTCTTGGATTGCCGCCAAGGCTTGCATACGTTGCAATCATGTTAGAACCCTCCCCTGTTCTTACTCATTTTGGAATCGATCACATCGAGCCTATACTCACCTTTTGATTGGAATTTGAAACTGGTATAGACGCTCCTTCTCTATAATATGAAGGACATTTAACTTTAATAGCCCCGGAGATATTGAAACATATTGTCTGGTCGGATGTTATGCGGCGTAAAATCTCCCCTCTTTGGATCATAAAACAATCTTTAGAGTTAGGTGATTTTTCTGGCAGTTCTTAAAATTGTGGCCCACTGTCACAAATGTTTAGTAGGGCGCCTTTATGGGATTGTGTAAAGGAATAATTTTATACTTTATAAAAATGTGCTATCGCAATGCGTATATTTTAGCAGATTTCTGTGAAAATGACTGTTTGAAACAGGAAAAAATGTGCCCAACGCATCATTTTCCTATAAACCAACAAATTTAATTTGAAATGTAGTTAAGTGAAAATACTTTAAATAAAAAAAAAATCCCACATACTTAAAAAATGTAAAATGCAGATAAATTTTCGCTTTTAATAATGAGAACAGCATGCTGTGCATTCGTAGAACTCTTCTGTTCGATTGATTACACTGTAAGTTACAGTGTTTTAAAATTGTTTGAATGCCAAAACATGCTCATCGCCCCCCTACCGCCCAAAACATGCCTACCGCCCCCCTCCCTACCGCCCAAAACAAGTTAACCGCCCCCGTTGAGAACCAATGGGTTACAGCTTGCACCAATGTTTATTGAAACTTGTTCTTATTCATATATAGTTGCACGAATAGACAGCGCCTTTGAAAATTTTATTGCACTATTTTTGGGCGCTTCCAGTGATTTTGCATCATAAAATGGTACAATGTTAAACGGATATTTTTACACGGTATGTTTCCTATGAAATATATGTGTTATGTATTGCTTGCAGGGAAAATAAAAAGAAACAATCGCGGTTGAAGACATGCAGAATAATTAAGATTCAGGAAGATCTCTACAATCAAATTGTCCATTCTGAGATTATTCGTAACGGGTTTCCTAATTTAGTTAATCTAAGATACACTGTAAAACATTTGCAAGCATGTTACTGAAATTTTCACGGGATCAGCTTTCCGTAATGGGGAGTAAGGCTTCTGATACAAAAATAACGTTTCGGCAGACGATAATTAGCTGAATATTTCAGAAATTAAGTTGGAATGTTTATGAACGTCTGTAATTATGGCTTTTCTTATCAGTTTGCCGATATTATCAACGAAGTAACTGAAAAAAATGAGCAAAGGTTGCAGAATTTTTTATAATGTATATAGCCCGTTTCCCTTCGTATCCACAGCCTTTCAGGATGGCATACCCATTTTAAAATGGCTATTACTAGTTTTGTCTTTTATTAAATTTGATCCTATCTTATAACACCTACCCTTATATGTAAAAATTTATTTCGAAGGCTGCGACTTTTTTTGATTATTTTCTATTCGATTTTTTGGATTTCACTCTCTAAAATTTATAGGCACTAAAGGCTAGTTCTTCAAAACTATAGTTTGGATTGTGAAAATAAATTATTTTATTGATTTCGACGTAACACTATAAATAGAAATTTTTGTGCCCGCTTTTACAGAAATTCGCCTAAGAATAAAGTAAACCCGATTGACTTTTTAGAAAACTTCATCTTGTTTTGTTTTCCTACCTTTGTCAACAACGCAAACAATTTTGTTTCCTTCCGGACTTCATTGCCGTTTTTTTTTTTTTTACTACCTTGGTTTAAGCTGTTCTCTTCTAGAAATACAAAATTCATTAGATAAAAGCGTCCATTGTTGAGAACAAAGCGTAAGTTATGGGACAGAAAAATCCCTCTTTCCTTTTCAGCAGGACTACCAGTAAAAAATGAAGACTACATCCCCTTAAGGAAATTGGAGAATTTTATCACGTCGTTGTGTGGGTGTTGGAGAAAAAGATTTGAAAAAAGAGAAACTTCCGGGGTGCCAAGATGAGATGGGTAGCGGTCCATCGATTATGTTCTATTTTATTTTGAAATTGTGCGCGTCCACCTAGACGTGAAAGGTGTAAAAGTGGAAACCACTGTAAATCGATCGTTAGTAACTGAAAACATTTTATGTTGATAGCACATGACTCACATTTCCCACAGACTTAAATTTCATTTTCTATTTTCAACAATGTTTAAATTGGAGTTTCACCCCACGAAATAACACACAGAAAAGAGGATACTTTTTGAAAGGGCATCGAATTTCCAGTTTTAAAATATTTTTCATCTGCCGACTTGGTGCGTTTTAAAATTGTGCGAATTCGTCAAAATTCCAGAATACTAAAATATCTTGAAAATGGTGTATCCTAGCGTATTAGGAGTTTTTATATCCATTTTGTCATAAAAAATTACATATAAAAGAAGTATTAAATTTGTATATTTTTAACACTTTACAACATAGTTGAAAAGTGTTTATGACTTTGTTCATTCTGTCTGTCTGTCCATTAGCACGACAACTGCCGTAAAATGACTTTATCAAAATTAAATTTTAGTATGTTGTTCAGACTGTCTGTGGGACCTATGGGAATATAAATGAATAATATCACCCAATTAGTTTTGAATTGAATCGGGTGAAAAAATGAAATACATTCAACCCTATGGAATCTAATTTTTCAAACATTTTTTAAGCGAATGTAAAATTCACAATTACTTCGAAAGTTTTAGGAAATATTCAAATTATCCCATAAAATATATAAAAAAAAATTCAGCAAAATATATTCAGTAGTTTTTAAAATAAAAATTAAAATAATAATTACACCCTTTATATGAAGCGATCACGTGACCCACTTCAAAATAAAATATGGCATCCAACTTTGTCAAAATCGTGATTTTTAAAGTTCTTTTTAATTTATATTTAGTGTTGTATCCGTCCTAAAACGGCTTTATTTTTGCTTAAATTCTGTGCGTCTACATACTGAAACAACGCAATTATAATATATTTGGGTTTAAATGATCATCAAACTTTGATTATTTCTACAACAAAGCCTAATTTTCACTTATTGAGAATGCAAACACCAAAGGATGTAGAATGAGCTGTATAAGAATTGCTGCATTTCTTTAACGCAAAATTATTTAGCTCATGGAGTCTGCAATATAGCTGATATGAATGAAACATTCATTGATATTACACAGAGAAGACGATTTTTTTCGATGACGTTTTAAGCATAGAGTTAAATTACTTGTACATTCGTGGTTTTTAAGTAAAATAAATTATTATAGTATTGTGATGAATGGAAACAAGTTAATGAATAAAATGCTGCTTTTATAGAGAGATCCAGGCGATTTATATTTCGATGACGTCATTTAAATAAAGTTCATTTGTTTTCGATGAAGTTTTCAAATATAATAAATTATTGTAGTATTATGATAATTTTAAAAATATTACAGAGGAATGTATCGCATTTTAGAGATGTTTAAACGAGCCAATTTATATTTCAATGCCATCATTTGAATAAAGTTCATTTTTTTCGATGAAGTTTTAAGTTTTCAATATAATAAATTAATGTAGTATTGTGATAATTTTAAAAATATTACCGAGGAATGTATCGCATTTTAGAGATGTTTAAATAAAATTGCATTGAAATTGGAAAGTGTTTCATAATCAATGCTTTATGCATGATTGATTTTTCTTGTAATTCTTTCAATTCAACTTTTGCCAGTTTTTGCGGAACATTAGGAAAATGAAAAAGGCCTTTCCTATTTTACATTATTTTACCAAAATCTAATGAGCCCCAGGGTAATACTTGACTAATTTGATTACCAAATTTTATGAAAGAGGAACAAATAATTTGCTAGTAGATAAATATATTGCAAAGAGATACTCACACAGAGGTCACACTAAAAATAGTCTATTCACATTCAAGAGGCCCCCAAATCTGTAAATTCATCGAAAACCACATATTGGAATGTTGTCAATTTGTATTTTTGACCCCATTCCAATACTTCCTCTATACATTATACTAGAAAATGTATCGGCGTTGCTCAAGATTTAAAGCATAGATTAATTGCATTAATTCATTCAATTTTTTAAGGGGCGTGTTCGGTCGCATGTGCGGCTTTGGCCCCCTCGTTTAATCGGGTGTACTACGCCTAAATAAATCCGTAAATACGCCTTCGTCTACTGTAAGGGCAGATTGACCGTTGCGTTCTAATACGACCTCATAAGACAATACTTTAAATTTCCCACAATAATAAAACAAATTAAAAACCTTTTCGCAGTTTCGAATATCGTAATATTATACGTTGCTTTCAGAACATCTCGCATCAAGAAAACCAAACAGCGCTTTGATTATCCCAAAATGGAGGTATAATTAAAAATCTAAAAATGTGATGTGGGCAGCGCATGACTTTCTCAACATAATGCAATATATATATATATATATATATATATATATATATATATATATATATATATATATATATATATATATATATATAATAGTAAATCCAATGGTAGAATGGAAGAAGTACCTCATAATACACTATCTTAAAAAAATTTTATGCCTACAGAATGCAATGAAATAAAATGAAATTCAACAATAAAGAGGAAATTATAATACATACAGTTCAGAAAGCTAAAGATAATCAACAAATGTCAATGGAGAGGAATCGAAAAAAGGAATACCAAAATAATCAAGCATTAAAGCTTGCACGTGGAAGAGCTCTAGGCTTAAGAATAGTTCATTTCGAAAAAATTCTTTATCAAGTCCTAATATTTTAAACGAAATGAACACAAAAATGCTTGTTTCTGAAACACAAGACAGATTTTATCTATAAACATGTGTTATTAGGACGACAAGCATAAAGATTGAAAAAATAGAAAGGAAACATAAATACCTTAAAATACACATCAAATGTACAATCGTGACGAGTAAAAAATGACTAGACCAATGTTGCCATTCGATAAAGAGTAAAGAAGAGAAGCGAAATAATGATGTACATCTCCGACACAGTGGTTTTGGAATTGCATTAATATTCTGTATATTGAAATTTGGAGCTTTTGGCAACATATTAGTCCAGAAAGAACTTCTTTATGCTCATGCGCAAAATCTTCTTCAAAATGCAATTGACGTTTAATTGAAATTCCGTAAAATAAATAATTATTGATGAATTCTTGGTCGTCAAAATACAAAGCTATTACACAAAGTAATTTTTCTCGCGAATGGAACGTATTAGATCCTCGAGAATGATGTTAACAGAATTATTGCATTATATTGCAAATGAAAAGTGAACATATGTAATGATGCTTACTACTTTTTAATTTTATGTAATGTTTGTGAAACATTTATTTGAAAAACATGCAACATCCCGAGAACGGTTCATGCTAGCGTTCTAAAGTTGGTGTCGCCTTTAGAACGCATTCGTTTTCTAATAAAAAAGTCTATGTCTGAAATTATCCTGATACCTAAAGAGCAGCATTGGGTGTGTGCTTCTGGAACAAGTACGAGGGAATTTATATATAAAGAGCAGAACTCTCTGAAGCTTCACGTAGCGTATGATATCAGGTACCGAAAGTGAGACCATGATATGAGCTACCAGTTTCCTGCATAATGCAATGGCTATATTTCTTTCACGGCGAAATTATGATGTAACCATGGTGCTATACGTAGCGTATGGCATCAGATACTGAACGTGAGACCATGACGTTACTTTATTTCTAATCTATATAAATAAAAATGAAAATCTGTCTGTCTGTCTGTCTGTCTGTCTGTCTGTCTGTCTGTCTGTCTGTTTGTCACACCATCACGGGAGAACGGCTGAACCGAATTTGATGAAATTTTGTGGGTAGCCCAGAAATAGCCCCACTTAAAATTATATCCGTGTTTTGAGTTTCTACGACCAGTGGTTCTCGAGATATTAGTAAAAAACTAAATTTTCGTTTGTCTCATCGTCACGGAAAAACGGCTGAACCGAATTTAATGAAATTTGGTGAATAGCCTTGAAATATCCCCCCATAAATTTTGTCCAAGTTTCGAGTTTCTAAGACCTGGGGTTGTCGAGATATTAATGAAAAACGGAACTTTTTCCTAGGAGTTCTACTCCCTAACTCCGTGGTTTATCCAAACGAAAAGCTTGAAAATCGTTTGAAAGTGAATTAAAATTTAATCTCTGAGTTTGATGGGAGATTTTTTGCGTTAATTAGTCACTTTCTGAAAACATGAATTGTTTGAAACATGATTTAAAGGGGAAATCTATCTCCATGGTTCATGGTTTATTTAAAACACGCTTTTACGGAACAATGAGAAGTATAGAGAAATCAAAATCGTTATTTAATTTCGCAGTTTATGTTATAAGACATGACATATTTAACATGTTATAAGATTCTATCTTATATCATGTTACTCAGAAACGCAATTAAATTAAATCTGTCTGTTAATAATTAATTAAATCTGTCTGTTTAAATAATAAATAAATGGATAAATGGATATAAAAGTATATCTTATGAATGGACGGTTTGATTTTTCTTTTAATTATATTAATTACTGACTGCGTACATCAATTTCATTTATTTTGGCAAAGAGTTTTCAAGCTTATATCGTATTTAGCTACTAAACTCATATATTGTGTTTAGCCAATAAATTCATATAGCCGATTGTTGAAACAGAAAAAGAGTAGAGCGGGTATATCTTCTAATACAATTGTAGTGTTTTCATTTAGTATATTGAAACGGGATAAGAATGTTTCATTCAGATCTGCAAATTCAAAGCTACGAATTTGGAGGGATATCGCTAATTTGACAACTTTTCTTAAACTTTGCCAAATTGACGGAAATGTCGCCAAATTGATATAAACGACACACAAACAGCTGCCATAAACCTTCGGGTTGGTCGTGTGGCTTGGGTCTTCTACATATCAATGAAATTTTTTTTTGTTTTGTTAGAAGAGAGTACTGAAATGATGTTTGGTTAGCATTTATCTGTCAGACCAACCATCCTACTTAGTAATACATTTAGCGAATTTTTAAAATGTCACCAAATTGATAAAAATGTTTTCAAATCTATAAAAATATCTTGAAATTGATAAAATTGCGCTACATAAATGATATTAATTGTTTTTTGTTAGGGGATAGTATTGTGATGATATTTCGTCAATTTGTCGCAAAGTGGAACTGTCAGTTCTACAGTCCCACTTGGCGATAAATTTGGCGATTTTTTAAAATGTCGCTAATTTGACGAAACTGTCGCCAAATGTTCCATAGAAATATAACTATTTAGACGATATTTTTTCTACCAATTTATTTGAAGCAAATGATATCATGTCGCTTAGCAACGGATTTAAATCCAATGTGTTTATGCGGCAGACGATTTTTATTAAATCCTTTCCGATTTGAATAATGAAGATATGTATATAAAATAAATTTCATTGCCATTTCATTTTGGACTGGATAATATCAATTATATTCTTCAGGTTTAAACATTATTATTATTGATATTTTCCGGAATTATTGATTCAGGGATTATTGATATTTTTAAGTTATTACGCCATTGTTTTATTGCGGCAAAAATTGCTGACACACGCATATTGTACGTTGTACGAGTAATCTCCTAGGAATGCACGGGTATATCTTCTAACCTACGAGAATATAAGTAGTACAGGTATATTGGCATATATTTTGACATATATTGGCATATATATTGGAATCAAGTACAGTCTTCTGGTATGAAGATTACGGGGATTAATTATATATTCAATTTATTACGTCGTCTGTTGTATTTTACCAAAAAACATTTGAGACTCATATTGCAATATGTGGGTAATCTTCTACCAATAATCGGACATTATAAGTAGTACGTGTATATCTTCCCATATAATTTTAGCACTTTAATTTTGACATATATTGGAATAAATGACTGTCTTCAGATTTAAAGATTACGGGTTTATTGGTATTTTCAATTTATACATGTAATCTACTAATACAGGTTATATTGTCTAATATTCGCGTATATAATTAGTACGGGTCCCATACAATTTTAACGCTTTTATTTTGCATATATTGATTCAATTCCATATTTTTTTTTATATTTGCTTACATAAGGGATCCAAGATGTTTCATTCTTCAGATATGTCCATGAAGATAATTTTATATAGCGAGAACAGAGATTCTTAAATTTCTTTTTAGGAGCATTATATTTATTTTAACAGAATATTTTGATTAAACATGTCATTTAGTATACTATAAGAATTTGGGCATGATTATGAATTTCAAGTTTCTTTATATTATATAATCCGTACGAAGAACGGGTATGCTGCTAGTCATTTTATAAATTTTTATTTGAGATTCGGAAGTGTCTCGCTCATTTCGTTAACGTGTTTAGCATTCAAAATATTTCAAGCTTTTTCCAACAAAATCGGGAAAATTTCTTGCTTTTTTTTTTTTTTAATCTATATAAATAAAAATGAAAATCTGTCTGTCTGTCTGTCTGTCTGTCTGTCTGTCTGTCTGTCTGTCTGTCTGTTTGTCCCATCATCACGGGAGAACGGCTGAACCGAATTTGATGAAATTTTGTGGGTAGCCCAGAAATAGCCCCACTTAAAATTATATCTGTGTTTTGAGTTTTTACGACCAGTAGTTCTCGAGATATTAGTAAAAAACAAAATTTTCGTTTGTCTCATCATCACGGGAAAACGGTTGAACCGAATTTAATGAAATTTGGTAGATAGCCTTGAAATAGCCCCCCATAAATTTTGCCCAAGTTTCGAGTTTCTAAGACCAGGGGTTGTCGAGATATTAATGAAAAACGGAACTCCTAAAAGCTTGAAAATCGTTTGAAAGTGAATTAAAATTTAATCTCTGAGTTTGATGGGAGATTTTTTGCGCTAATTAGTCACTTTCTGAAAACATGAACTGTTTGAAACATGATTTAAAGGGGAAATCTATCTCCATGTTTTATTTAAAACAAGATTTTACGCTTGAAAATCGTTTGAAAGTGAATTAAAATTTAATCTCTGAGTTTGATGGGAGATTTTTTGCGCTAATTAGTCACTTTCTGAAAACATGAACTGTTTGAAACATGATTTAAAGGGGAAATCTATCTCCATATTTTATTTAAAACAAGATTTTACGGAACAATGAGAAGTATAAAGAAATCAAAATAGTTATTTAATTTCGCAGTTTATGATATAAGACATGACATATTTAACATGATATAAGATTCTATCTTATAGCATGTTACTCAGAAACGCAATTAAATTAAATCTGTCTGTTAATTTTAATAATTATTTTTTGGATTTGAATAATAAATAAATGGATATAAAAATATATTTTAGAAAAGAACGATTTGATTTTTCTTATAGCATTTTTGACTGGATAATATCAATTACGGTCTTCAGGTTTAGAAATTATTATTATTGATATTTTCGGGGATTATTGATTCAGGGATTATTGATATTTTCAAGTTATTATGCAATTATTTTATTATGACAAAAATTGTTTAAACTCACATATTGTATGTTGTACGAATAATCTTCTACAAACACACGTGTATATCCTTTAATCTACGAGAATATAAGTAGTACAGGTATATTGACATATGTTTTGATATATATTGGCATATATTGGAATCAATTACGACCTTCTGGTATAAAGAGTACGGATATTATTGATATTTTCAATTTATTACGTCATCTCTTTTATTTTGGCAAGTATTTTTGAGACTTATATTGTAATACGGGTAATCTTCTACTAACACATTGGCATATTTTCTAATCTGCGACAATATGATTAGTACTGGGTTGCATATATTGATTCAATTCCTTTTTTTTCTTCTGAAAATTTGCTTACAAAATGGGCCAGGATGTTTTGATCTGCCCTTGAAGATAATTTTGCATAGTGAGAACATACATTCTTAAACTTCTCTTTAGGAGCAATAAATTTAATATTTTAACAGAATTTGGACATGATTGCGAACTATAAGTTTCTTTATATTATATACTCCGTACGACGAACTGGTGTGCTGTTAGTGGTTAATAAATTATAACATTTTATGAGGACAAATCATGTTGTTCGGCATCGCAATTAAATTTAATGAGTTTGTTAATGTTTTTATTATTTTTTTTCGATTTGAATAATAAATAAATGGATAAATGGATATAAAAGTATATCTTATGTATGAACGGTTTGATTTTTCTTTTAATTATATTAATTGCTGACTGCGTACATCAATTTCATTTATTTTGGCAAAGAGTTTTCAAGCTTATATCGTATTTAGCTACTAAACTCATATATTGTGTTTAGCCAATAAATTCATTTAGCCGATTGTTGAAACAGAAAAAGAGTAGAGCGGGTATATCTTCTAATACAATTGTAGTGTTTTCATTTAGTATATTGAAACGGGATAAGGATGTTTCATTCAGATCTGCAAATTCAGAGCAACGAATTTGGCAGGATATCGCTAATTTGACAACTTTTCTTAAACTTTGCCAATTTGACGGAAATGTCGCTAAATTGATAAAAACGACGCATATCAATGAAATTTATTTTGTTTTGTTAGAAGAGAGTACTGAAATGATGTTTGGTTAGCATTTATCTGTCAGACCAACCATCCTACTTAGTAATATATTTAGCGAATTTTTAAAAAGTCACTAAATTGATAAAAATATTTTCAAATCTATAAAAATATCTTGAAATTGATAAAAATGAGCTAAATAAATGAAATTAATTGTGTTTTGTTAGGGGATAGTATTGTGATGATATTTCGTAAATTTGTCGCCAAGTGGGACTGTCAGTTCTACAGTCCCACTTGGCGATAAATTTGGCGATTTTCTAAAATGTCGCTAATTTGACGAAAATGTCGCCAAAAGTTCCATAGAAATATAATTATTTAGACGATATTTTTTCTACCAATTTATTTGAAGCAAATGATACGTCGCTTAGCAACGGATTTAAATCCAATGTGTTTATGCGGCAGACGATTTTTATTAAATCCTTTCCGATTTGAATAATGAAGATATGTATATAAAATAAATTTCATTGCCATTTCAATTTGGACTGAATAATATCAATTACACTCTTCAGGTTTAAACATTATTATTACTGATATATTCCGGAATTATTGATTCAGTGATTATTGATTTTTTTAAGTTATTACGCCATTGTTTTATTGCGGCAAATATTGCTGACACTCGCATATTGTACGTTGTACGAGTAATCTTCTAGGAATGCACGGGTATATCTTCTAACATACGATAATATAAGTAGTACATGTATATTGGCATATATTTTGACATATATTGGCGTATATATTGGAATCAATTACAGTCTTCTGGTATAAAGATTAAGGGGATTAATGATATTTTCAATTTATTACGTCGTCTGTTGTATTTTGCCAAAAGCATTTGAGACTCATATTGCAATACGGGTAATCTTCTACTAATAATCGGACATTATAAGTAGTACGTTTATATATTCCCATATAATTTTAGCACTTTCATTTTGACATATATTGGAATAAATGACTGTCTTCAGATTAAAAGATTACGGGTTTATTGGTATTTTCAATTTATACATGTAATCTACTAATAGAGGTTATATTTTCTAATATACGCGTATATAATTAGTACGGGTCCCATACAATTTTAACGCTTTTATTTTGCATATATTGATTCAATTCCATATTTTTTTTTATATTTGCTTACATAGGGATCCAGGATGTTTTATTCTTCAGATATGTCCATAAAGATAATTTTATATAGCGAGTACAGAGATTCTTAAACTTCTTTTTAGGAGCAATGTATTAAATATTTTAACAGAATATTTTGATTAAACATGTCATTTAGTATACTATAAGAATTTGGGCATGATTATGAATTTCAAGTTTCTTTATATTATATACTCCGTACGAAGAACGGGTATGCTGCTAGTCTATATAAATAAAATTGAAAACCTGTCTGTATGTGCGTTTGTCTCATCATCACGGGAGAACGGCTGCACCCAATTTCATGAAATTTTGTGGGTAGCCGTGAAATAGCCCTACTTAAAATTTTGTCCATGTTTCGAGTTTCTAGGACCAAGAGTTATCGAAAAATTAATAAAAACCCATAATTAAATCTTCCATAGAGATAGCATTATGCAGACGATATTTTTTCCACCAATTTATTTGAAAAAAATTATAGGTATTATGTCGCTTAATGACAGATTTACATCCAATGTGTTTATGCGGCAGACGATTTTTATTAAATCCTTTCCGATTTAAATAATAAAGAAATGTATATAAAATAAATTTTATCGAAATTGCATATTTGACTGGATTATATCAATTACGGCCTTCAGGTTTAAAGATAACGGGTAATTTATTATATCGTCTGTTTTATTTGGGCAAAGATTTTTGAAACTCATTGTAGTATGGGTAATATTTTACTAATACACATATATATCTTTTAATCAATGAGAATATAAATAGAACGGGTATATCTTTCCTTACAATTTTAGCGCTTTCATTTTAGCATATCTTGATTCAATTTTATACTTTTTGTAAATTTGTTTACATACGGGACCAGGATTCCACAGATCTACCTGTGAAAATAATTTTGTATAGCGAGAACAGAGGTTCTTTAATTTCTTTTTAGGAACATTAATTTCAATAGAATGTTTTGAATAATAATGTCATTTAGAATACTATAGAAGTTTGCACATGATTGTGCATTTTAAGTTTCTTTATAATGTGTATTCCGTACGAAGAACGGGTATACTGCTAGTTGCTTTAGATATAGGGCAGAATATCTGTATACAATAGTTATTTATATTTCATTATTGGAAGTCTTAAAAGTTTTAATGATTTTTTCAATAATTATTTTGGAAATTGAGGGTGTCTTCTGAACATTCGATTGCGTTTAGAATCAACTGGGCTCCAGTATTCATTGATTGTAACATTCGTACCAAATTACGTTTGAAACGCTCCATTCTTTCCTGAGATATCGCATGCACAAACTCACGGACACACATACACTAACACACTCATATACATAAACACACAGACGTCACTTCAAAAACGTTCGATTCGAGTTCAAATATGCTTAAATCGTGCTCTTCCGTTAAATATTCAAAATTTCAACCCCCGTCATAAATCTCTCTATATTATACTATGTATGTTGGGAAAGTAAAAATGGAACGAGGTACTCTTCATTTCAAACATAAATGAACATATAATTTTCAAACGTAATTTTACAAACTTATTCGTTCTCTGTAACTTAGGAGATTAATATGCAATTCATTGGAATTTTGGAAAAAGAAAGTACGCTTTTACCTGTTCGGCAATTTAAAACGAAATCTAAAAACCGTGTTGTGACGTCACGATTTCCGATAAACGTTTTTCCCACTCTGTCACGTCCATAGACGTAAAAGATATGTCTGCACGTAACAGATATGTACTATGTATGTCAGTGGTCACGTCTCTGTGACACACGTAGCTACGGACGCGACCCCTGAGACGTCAAGAATCCAGTTGTTCGCTGATGATTTTGCAGCTGGCTTCAGATTGAAAATCGTAACTCTTATTGATTTTTTTAAAAATTCATATGAAATTCAGAAATGGAGTAATTAAAAAAAAATTAAAATGCAAATATATCGTTTCGTGTGCATGCAAAAATTAGAATGTATGTTAGTGAATGTATATATATTACTTTGTAGAGCGCTATTGATTTTAAACACAATCGAATGTTTGTAACATTTCAAATTTAAAAAAAAAAAAAAAAAAAATCATTAAAAATCAAGACCTCTAATAATGATAAGTAAATAATTATTTTCAACGTAATTTTCCATTACAAAAAGAATGACACAAATTTTAGAACGCTAATACGAACCGTTCTGGCTATATTGCACGATTTTCAATGGAGTTTTGAAAAAATTAAAAATACAAAACCTCCAACACTGCTAAACAGATAATCATTTCAGCGTAATTTTTCATTTGACAACGAATAACATCAAATTTAGAACTCTAGCACGAACCGTTTTCGAGATATTGCATGTTTTTCCGATAAAATTTTCACAAAAGTTACATAAAATTAAAAAAAAAATAGTAAGTATCATAGGTTCACTTTCTATATGAAATATGATGCAACAAATCTGATAACACCCTCCACGTGGATGTAGTTCATTCCATTCAGGAGAGAAGTTATTTTTGTAATGGCTTTGTCGTCTGACGTATTGGATTCGTTAAAAATTATTTATTTCACTGGATATTAATTAAATGTCAATTGCATTTTAATTAAGTTTTGCATTGGAGTATGAATAAGTCATTCTGTTCAGACTCATAAGTTGCCAAAAGCGCCCAGTTGCAATTTGCATGCCATTAATTTAGTACCGAAAGCATTCTGCTGTGGATCTTGTACATCGTTATGTAGGGAAAGTCCCTTGCTTCCTGCATCATATTTTTTTAAATTAAAATACGAAAAAATATGAGTATAATTTTGAATTTGAATTTATGGAATGAATTGATTTGAACTCAAGCCGTTGGTGTTATACACAAAATTTGAGTTTTAATTATTAATAGGGCGTTAATGTATGGTATATATTTCTAAACGGGGGTTCATTATTTAATTCTGTTGTCAAGTTAGCTTCGCGTTCGCAAAGGACCTAGTTATAATCATACCAATGAATCAAAAATTAGTTCATGCGAAGAGCGGAAATTGATGAGTTTATTAGAAAATTTAAATTTGTCCAATCGAACTCCTAAAAATAAATTTTATCGAAATTGCATATATGACTGGATACTAGATTATATCAGTTACGGCATTGAGGTTTAAAGATTACGGGGATTATTGATATTTCCAATTTATTATGTCAGCTGTTTTATTTGGGCAAAGATTTTTGAAACTCATACATTGCAATACGGGTAATCTTTTACTAATACACTGGTATATCTTTTAACCAACGAGAATATAAGTAGAACAGGTTATCTTCCCATTCAATTTTAGCGCTTTCGTTTGGGCATATATTGATTCAAATTTCATATTTTTTTTGTAAATTTGTTTATACACGGGACCAGGATGTTTTTTCCTCAGATCTACCTGTGGAGATAATTTTGCATAGCGAGAACAGAGATTCTTAAATTTATTTTTAGGAACATTAATTTAAATATTTAATATAATGTTTTGAATAATAATGTCATTTAGAATAAATACTATAGGAATTTGCACGTGATTGTGAATTTTAAGTTTCTTTATAATGTATATTCCGTACGAAGGACGGGTATACTGCTAGTTACTTTACTTATAGCGCAAAATACCTGCTGGTGCCATTAGTTATTTATATTTCATTATTGAAGGTCTTAAAGTTTTAATAATTTTTTCAATAATTCTTTTGGAATTTGAGGGTGTCTTTTGAATATTCAAGGCTTCTAAACTTTTTTTATTTTTTTGGGGATTTAATTGAGTATTTTATTTTTGGGAATATTTTGGGTTACTTCTTATATTATAAGTATAGTTTTGTAACAAGTATATTTATTAGTTCCAAGTTGTTAAACTGTAAGCGTTTACAAGAGCAGTATATTCGTTGGATCTGGTCGAAGATTTTGCTTAAAGAATTTTTATTGCGTAGAACCAATGCATGCACACAAAGAGGTTTTTCCTGTTTTCTTATAATCAAAGAAAGTTCAAAATTTATAAAAAAAATTCTGATAATCGTCAATTTTTTTAAACCTAAATTCGCAAAATTATCGCAGCAAATTAAAATTCGTAATTATTGAGAGAACGTCAAAAAATTCGTAGAAATTGTCGAGAAAATTCGGGCTAAATCAGTGACCTAACATGTGGACCTCATCTTTGATGAATATTAATTTATGAGGAGGTCGCGTGGAGAGCACTCCAGATATTGTTATCCTCCTTACCATAGGGAATGAATCGTTCGAAAATTCCCTTATGTAGAGAAATCTTAGTAATCGATCTGCTCATATCTGTCATTATCTTTTCTTCCATTACCTGCCTTGGAAAGATTTCACCTGATTTCCGAAGCGGTTAATTATCCCCCAGTGACAAGCTCGGTCGCTTCTAATGACGTTCTACATCTGGAATACGCCCGTACGGGGAATGACAAGTCTTTGGTCTTGTGGAACTATGTGTGGCTTGTTGCACTTTAGCCATAATATGTAGAACTAAGGCACATATTTCACAGATGATACATGTCTTGACATTTTACAAGAAATTATCTCTGTGAGACTGGCACCGACCTTAGAGGCAAGTTTCGGCGTGTGTGTTTTAGTGGTTATGTGAGTTCTGGATGATTTTATTAGTATTTAAGGCGTTTGACTATGACTCGGTTTCTTTATTGGTGACAATCAAACGTGCCATCTGTTTTTACACACGCATATAAAAAAATATATTTCTCAGGATCTATTATAGATAGAGCTTAAATGATGTCTGATATGGATTCAGCATCGTATTTAAGAGAAAGTTGGGGGGGGGGGGGGTATTGAATATTTATACGTCCCGTTCTTTGGTACTTTTGGTTCAAAAATTTTTATTCTCTTTGAAACATTTATTTTTCAAGATTGGCTATAAATGGAGTTTAGATGATAACTGATATGGATTCAGCATCAAATTTTAGACGATATAGGGTGATTCACTAAGGATTTCTAGTTCCGCTTCGAAAATGTTCCTTGAAACATCTATTTCTCTAGATTGGTTTTGATTAGATAATGACTGATATGGATTCATTAGTAACTTCTGCAGGGGGTAGGATGACTCTGCAGATGTTACTTTCGATTAAAAAGTTTCATTTTCTTTGCAACATCTATTTTTCCAAGTAGGCTACTTTCCGAAGAGCTTAAATACCGACTGATATGGATTCAGTTTTACATTTTGGAGGAGGTAAGGGTCGGTTCAAAAATCTTTCTTGAAACATCTATTTTTCAGGAGTGGTTATAAATAGAATTTGGATGATGATTAATATGGATTCAACATCAAATCAAATTTCAGAGATGTGTGTGTGTGTGTGTGTGTGTGTGTGTGTGTGTGTGTGTGTGTGTGTGTGTGTGTGTGTGTGTGTGTGTGTGTGTGAGGGGGGGGGGAGGGGTACTAAGGATTTCCAGTTTTGGTTTTCTACCCATTGAATTGAATATACATAGATAGAGCTTAGAAGATGGCTGATATGAATTTAGCATAGAGTTTTTGAGGGGCTAGAGTGAATCACCAATAATTTCAACTTTCTCTTCTTTTCTACTTACGTACCTGTATATTTCTGTGAAAAATCTATTTTTTTTAGAATCTGCTATAGATATAGCTTATAGATGATGACTGATATGGTTTTAGCATCAAATTCCGGTGGGGATTGGAGGGTTCACTAAGAATTTCCACTTCAAAAAAATCTCTTTGAAACAACATTTATTTCTCAAGATTGTCTGTAGATAGATCTTAGATTATGAGTGATAGGAATTCAGCATTAAACTCTAGAGGTGGTAGGGGCTTCATTAAAAATTTCCACTTTCTTCTTTTTTTCTTCAAAAAAATCTCCTTGAAACATCTATTTCTGAGGATTATCTATAGTTAGAGCTAGATTGTGACTGATATGGATTCAGCATTGAATTCCAGAGTGGATTGGAGTGTTCACTAAGGATTTCTATTTCCGGTTTTAGAGATACGACTTCCGCTTTTCACGAAAATTCGCATGACTATACGAAATAAGTATGCAGAAGAGAATAAAAATACTTAATAGTTCCTTCAAAAATGAAGTGTACACACCATTTTCCACTCTTTAAAGGCTTTTTATACATTTCTTGTTTTATACTGTTACTAGCGAAGATCTTTATCCATAGTATTTTTTGACAAAACTTTGAGCAAATTGTTGCAAAATACATGTTCAATAATGTATATCTATAGTAATCTAACAAAAATTATATTTCTTTATAGTTCTTAACTAAACTGATAGCAAATATCCTTCATATGTGCACTCAATCTTTTAATATACGAAATTGAAATTTCGAACGAATTGACAATCAGTTTTAGCAAAATTTCTGCCTCTTGAAAGGTGCGATTCATTTTAGGAAACTAACGCATACGATTAAGCAGCGGTCGGCAATTTGTTTCGCTTTCATCTAGTAATAAATAGCAATTTACTACTGACAGGTAAACGTGAAGCAGTGCTTTCCCAGAAATGAAACTTCGTGCATTTGGGTGTTATTTTGATATGAGTAAAATTAGAACAGAGATGTGATTACAGTTTGGTATTCCTTTAACAAATTCAGATTTCGACTAT
The DNA here is from genome assembly GCA_951213105.1 of Amaurobius ferox. Classification (NCBI taxonomy): domain Eukaryota; kingdom Metazoa; phylum Arthropoda; class Arachnida; order Araneae; family Amaurobiidae; genus Amaurobius; species Amaurobius ferox. The sequence goes on along the minus strand of OX578133.1, from coordinate 103,787,455 downwards.
TGTTAACTTTCTAGAATTAATTAACAGCTTGATAGATTAATTAGCAGCTTGATTTTTAGAATTAATTAACAGCTTGATTTTTAGAATTAATTAACAGCTTGATATATAATATATGCATTTGTCGGTTGCGCACTTGGCTTATTCTGAAACGTTATATGCATTCGCATTTTAGAGAGAGAAACAAATTGAAGAAACGTGTAAACTTTAAAATATGTGTCACTCTTAGAAATTTTTTTTTTACTCTCTCTAGATTACTTATGTTGTTGTTGAGACCCAGACCGCCCGACCTACCAGAAAGGTGTAAGGTAACCGTTTGGACGGCCGGGAAGTGCCACCTAATTTAGACCGGAACCCAGTGAGGGAGACATCCACAGGGACCATACCCTCCTTCCCCTACCACCAACCTCTCGGAAGGACTTACGGACCCACATGTTTAACGTGATCGTACTCTGCATGAATACGGCGGCAGTTGTGGCAGCGTGCAAATCATGCGCGCAAACCACCGAGCTACCGCGCCCGAAATGTGCCAACAGCACGCGGTGTTCCCATGTGGTCACCCACCCAAGTACTAACCGCGCCCGATGCTGCTTGACTTCGGTGATCTAACGAGAACCTGTGTTTTCAGCACGGTAGGGCCGTTGGCCTAGATTACTTATGTGGAGAAAGTATTGTACTTGGATCGAAAGTTTAAATTCAAGCTTTAGCTAGTTCTTTTTTTTTTATACTAGAATAGAAATGGAGTATTTTTAGCACGGTGTGTGTGTCCGCCAAAAGTTAGTATCGCAATGATAATACTTCCAATAAGCAAGGAAAACTCGTTCTCGATCATCTTCGATCCTAATTTTGGCTAAAATAGTTTCTTTAAAGTTATAATTAACGCTTAAAATTATAACATCTCGCTATAACATACGTGTATTTCGGTATGACGTACGTGTATCTCGCTATAACATATTAATTGGGATCAAGAAACATATACGTTAAGCGAAATAATGTAAAACAAGAAATTAATGTCGGAGTCTTTATGTGGGTGGCAAATGGTGTATACACTTTATTCTTGACAGAACTATTAAGCATTTTTATTCACCTTTGCACACGTACTTCGAGCAGTCATACGGATATTCGGAAAAACCGGAAGTGACATCTTCAGCACTGAAAGTGGAAGTCTTTAGTGGACCCCTCGGCAGTTTGATGTTGAATGTATATCGGTCGCCATCAAAACTCCAGCCAATCCTGAGAAATAGACGTTTCAAGAAAATATTTTGAACAGGAAGGGAAGAAATCGTAAGTGTGAATCCTTAGTAAACACTTCTACCTCTTCCGGAATTTGATGATGAATCTAGAAAATTATGTTTCAAGTAAAATGAAAATTTTTAAACTGAAAATGGAAAAAGAAGCGGAAATCCTTAGTGAACTTCTTACTTCCTCCGGAATTTGATGCTGAATCTATCAGTCATCGCCTAACCCCTATTTATAGCAGATCCTGAGAAATAAATGCTTTAAAAACTTTTAGCAGAAACAATCGTATGGCAAAATGTTTATCACAGACAGGAGAGCATTAAGCCTGTATGGAGATTAATATAGAAGCTCAAAAAGTTGAATACTTAATGGTTTTACGTATGGCATGACAATAATTAGTACAAATGTCTAATGTAAGCAGATATGTAAGTGGGGTACGGAAAAGAGGATGTTTTTGCATTAGATTGAAATTTATTTTTATCATCCTCGCAACAAGAAAACGCCTGAGCAAATACTATCATAATATAACCTTCCCCACTATCTGTTTTGCTTGACTACAAATTTGGTCAAAAACCGCTAATTTGTGGACTTCTGGAAAATGTCGCCAAATTGAAAAAAAAAAAAATGCATTATCTCAGAAAATTAAGTTTAATGTCTTTGATATCCCTTTCACTTTATAGGAATTATTCATTTAATATTCTTGATTCCAAATGTAGTGAGCCACTTTTCGTAGGACATGTGCGTTTTGTTAGGGGGTTGAATAGTATAGTATAATAGTAATTGCCAGAAAATTTTAAAAACGAAAGCGGTGCAGGCAGGTGCGTGGGAGGAAATGCATGTACATTGTCATATAATGTCTTAACATCTATTCCAAATATAATTCAGTGTTCACGCTACAGATATGCGTACGAGAAATCTTATACACATACTTTTACACATATGTTGTAAGGAAAAAATATAATGTATTTTATTTTCTGTATATAAATTTGTATTGTGGAAAAGCTATGGCACTAACACACTTTTTATTTAGTGAATTGCGTATATAGCAACGATAAAAATACTTTTCAATTATGCTATATATTTATTTAAAAATAATACCCGTTTACAAATTAAATTTGTCGGCCTTTTATTTTTTATTCCCTATTACATAAGCGTTTGCAGTGTTAAATTATACACAATGCTATGCAATCGAAAATAACAGATTTTTTTGCTTTCATTTACTTATTCTTCAAAATTTAAATGATCGCCTCCAAACGAAAATTACATCATTAAATGTTGAGATTTTTAGGATTTTCACCATTTTTTAACAAACCAAAATCGATTGTGTATTTTGTTATTAGTTTTTAAATGATTAAAATATACTCTTTTCCAAAGAGAAAGTGTGAGAAAGCTTCGATTTGTCTTTCCGATGCAGAAATCAATTGGAAAAAAAAGTGGGAAAATACATTTTTTAAAAATCTAAAAAAATTACAAAATTGATTTGATGAATTTTGTTTTGTTCTCTTCCAATTTGACATACTGAGATTTTTCTTTGCATGTAAAGATATTTGAACCATTATTTATAATATTTTTCACTCTATTCTTTACGCGATTAGGAAGATCCATAAATGAATGAAGAAATATTGTCATTGAAGGCGGCTGATTTCAGCACACCAAATCGATGTCGTTTAAGAGTCTTCTCTCTATATCTGCCTTAACCTGGGAGCTAGGAGATGCTTTCTTTAGTCGTTATTTGTGGCAATTTTTTTCCCCCTTGAAACATCTATTTCTCAGGATCTGCTATAGATGGGGCTTAGATGATGACTGATATGCATTTAGTATCAAATTTTAGAGGAAAATGAAGGTTCACTAAGGATTTCCACTTCCGGTTATTTTTTACTTTATTTAAACGAATTCTCAAGTTGGCTATAAGCAGAGCTTAAGTAATAAATGACATTGATTCAGCATAAAATATCGGAAGGGGTAAAGAGATACTGATTAAGGATTTTCATTTTCGGTTCTTGATGTGTCATTTCTTATTCAAGAGTGTACATTTTCCTTGAGACATCTATTTCTCATGATCAATTATAGATAGAGCTTAGATGATGTCTGATATGGATTCAGCATTAAGTTTGGAAATGGGGAATTGTTTTCACAAGTAAATGGGGTCCCGGCCGTCCAAACAGTTACCTTACACCTTTCTGGTAGGTCGGACGGTCTGGGTCTCAACAACAACAAGTAAATGGGGGTTCACTGAGGATTTTCACTTTCGATTCTTTTTGCACTTTCAGTTAAAAAAAATTCTTGAAACATCTATTTGTTAAGATTTTGGTTATAGAGCTTAGATAATATCTAATATAGATTTAGCTATAAATTCCGTAGGGGATGAACGGACTCACCAAGGATTTGTATTACCGGTTTTGGAGATGTCACTTCAAGGGGGGGGGGGACTACATTAGCCCTGAAACATCTATTTCTCGGTGACTTCTATAGGTATAAGCATAGCCGATGAGATAAATCCCTGAGCATGAATTATGAAATACCATGTGTATAATCATTAACACTAAATAATATATAAAAATTTGTCTTGTATAAAGTTTCAAAAGTGCTTTTCTAAAAAATATCGCAAGTGTTTTCGAGTCAATTTTGTTAACAGGGGAGGCAGTTTACTCTGTCGTGGTTTCATTTCTTCTATTTCCGCGATTTGCCCTAAAATTTAACCACCACCGAGATAAAGTAAAAGTTAACTAACTGCCAATTTTTAAAAAATCCGATTGGCACCTTTTGATCTGAAGTGTATTTTTACATGATACAGAGACGCACATTGCGCTAAAACTAGGTTAATCTTTAAAAAGACAAAAAGTGCTCAGTTGATCTTCTACCACTACCCTTAGACTATGGTTTCGCGGTCATTGCCTTTCCTCAGCACGGTGAGGTGATTGGTAAACACAAAACTTATTAAAACAAAGATTTTATTATTATTATTATTTTACTGGTACAAGTATTGTAACTTCTTATCTATAATGATTGGGGAGATTTTAGCCGTCAAAAAATCATTCATAAGTTTTATCCATAGAAGATGAGAAAAGTTATGTCTACATCGTATGATATAATATAGTCACCTCACTATATTCCTGAGTGATTAAATTTTTTTGACGATTGGCGGGACTAAAAATGCTTTAAATTGCTACTGGTTTCGAGGTTACAATACTTCTACCAGAAAGATTCCAAAATCCTTGGAATTTTTGGAAGGAATTTTTGTGCTTACTGATCACTCATCATCTGCACTATGCCGACGAGCTGCGCGGATCGCGAAACCATGCTCCACGGGTGGTGATGGATGATTGGTTGAGCACTATCTTGCTTTTATGCAACAACCTTTTATAGGACAGAAGTCGCATTATTGTTGCTTATTCTTTGTCACAGGATGGCCCAAAAGTGCAATTACGTTGTTATTTTGTCATGTCCAATTTTTCATATCATCCACATATCTCAATAAGGGGCATGATAATGATTCGCAAGCCGTATGACGAATGTAGGTTAGTACAGCGTAGAATGTTGTTTATGAATAAGATTCTTAGACATCGTTATTAATAGCTTATCCTTATCAATCCAGCTTTCATAACAATCTAGTTTAATAATTTTGTCTGTAAATTATTTGCAAAGCATGTAATTTACAGACATAATTATTTGCAAAGAATTAATAGTAAATTATTTGCAAAGCATTGTCTTCTACATGTTCGTAAATGTCATTAATATTATGTCATTCACATGACTCCAAAATATAAAAGAAAAATGCAATACAGCAGAGCTTAAATCTTTAAGCTTTGCTGATGTCTTATAATTATTTACCCCTTGACGTATTTAGCGATTTTTATTTTCAAATTTTGAATTTTAGACGTGCTGAATATTCCTGTATATGTAGAATCACCCATATACTTATATATTCCATATGTATTGTATAGGAAAATTGTGTTTTATATTTATACATACTATATATTACTGGGAAGGTAAAAATTTATTAAAAGTCATTTTTTATACACTTACACTTAAATGACGTTTATTCCTATTATATGTTCGTTTTAAATAATTACTGGGTGGGGACTGTTATAGATTTTTATTTCGTGTCTGAATTGTTTTCAATCTCATATTTTGTCTCTCCCATGTCTAGACGTAAGTACTTTACATGCTTTCAAAACCTTGATTGCGAATAAAATGACCTTTATATTATTAGGTGTTTACTTACATTTTGTTTACGAAATCGCCCATTTCTGTGTATTGCCTTTTTTCTGTTTTATTTCCGTATGTAATGTGTAAAATATATAATGTGAGGTTTACGGCTTGAAAAGAAAATTATAAATAATAATAATTGTCTGATATATATGACAGAAACAAACTGAGATTGTGTTAAATCGCCCCCCCCCCTTTTTTATTGTTTTCATTTTAATGTCTATTAAATAAATTTATGAAACGGAAAGAAAAAATATTGTAATAACATTTTATTAAACAGAACATTTAAATAAAATGAAACTCAGGTTTTCGGAATGGGGGGGGGGGGGGGAGTCGAGACTCGAATGCTATATTTTACAGTGCTACATTTTTTTGTCTAAAATAGACTCTATAGAGAAATAGTGTAATTGTTAAGCTAATTTAATTGTTTCGCGATTGAGTTTTGAATTTTTAAAGTCTAGAGGTGGTTGGTTCTCTGATAAGTAACAGTGGAGTTTGGGGAGAGAATATTTAGAAAATGACAAGACATTCAATGTATGGGAATGGGACAGCGCGTGGGGATTGCACTCGGACGACCTGAGTTCGATTCCCGGCTCTGCCCAAACTGTATCCGTGTTCACGCGGTGTACGGGCACGTTAAATGTGTGGGTCCGTAAGCCCTTTCGAGAGGTTGGTGGTAGGGGAAGGAGGGTACGCTCCCTGTGAATGCCGCCCCCACTGGGTTCCGTTCTAAATTGGGCGGCACTTCCCGGCGGTCCAAACATGTCTTACACTTTCGGGTAGGTCGGACGGTCGGGGTTGAACAATAAGACATTCAATACGTTTTCAGTGGTCGTTAAAGTTAGATCGAGAGATCAGGACTTTCTAGACCACCAAAAAGACTATGGATTCCAGTATCCAATCGATCTTGTGTTTTCTGCCAAACATAAAGTGGGTAACCCATACCAAAACGTCAACTGGACTCTGAAAAGCTGCAAAGGAAGATAATTAAAAAACACACTCTTAGTGAGTTTTAAAGGTGAATTTTATTTAAAGGAGCTACATATGACTCTCCCATATCCACCGGCCATTGTATGCTTTAACATCAATAGCGTATTGGTTCTAACGTATAGTAATGTGGAATCCCCATCTCAGGATCCTAGAAACATAAATACATAAGCACGGTGACGAGCAAAAAGAATACAGGCTATACTCACCTAACGACGAGAAAGCGTTACCAACTGTCAAGAAATATGCAGTCTGTGAACCAGCTGGAAGAATTCCTTTCATTATTTAAAGTTCGTATGCTATGCGTAGATTCATGCGTGCGAGTTCAATAGAGCTTTTGCATGTAACGTGTTGCCATACGTTAAAAGCATCTGCATAATAATTGTCTAACATGCATGTATCTTCCAGACCCGCCAAAAATTCCCTGGTGACTTAGAAGACTGGGTATTTGCACTCTTACAGCATCAACCGCAGAACAAAACCTAACGGAGCCGGATATTTGATTCACTCCTCAGGGGTAGAGAAAATAGGTTCTTTTCGAAATGTCTTTCCATTCCGTAAAGATGTTCCTCTGATGTCTTAGCAGGTTGAATTTTTGCCCATTTATAGTATCGTCAACGGGGCACAACCTACTTTAGTCGAATATTCGATTTCCTACCCTGGGGCGAGAAATTGGGGTTTCTTCGTAAAGTCTTTCTAGACCCCCCCGCTCCAAAAGCCCTTTATCGACCTCTACAAAACTAAAATTTTGAGCACTTATACTACTGACGTAACTGGGCCAATTTTCAATTAAGATGACTACTTTTCGCGATTAGCGCGATACATCGTTAAATCAAATAAAACTTATTATAAAATGTTACAACTTGTTAACTAAGATGTAACATTTTATAATATGTTAACTAAGAGTGTTTTTGTTCGTTTTCCTGTGTTTGATAGCCATAAAATTGAAAAATTATTTGTACAACTTGCAGTTGGTTGTTCTTCGTACTTCACAATCGATATTACACTTCCAACTATTTATACCTTGTCTGTAATGTATTTTGCTCATCATTTTTTAAGTGATTTTAAAAGATAAATACACTCAAACCTATTTTTGTGCGGTGGATAGGGAGCGCATAAAAAAAATCGCACAAAACTTCACAAGTAGCTATAAAAAATAGTTTTCGCAACACAAAAAGTATTTTTTTTTATGCGGTGAATAGGGATCGCATAAAAAAAGTCTCACGTAGAAAAAAACTCAAAACCTTACGAAATAACTAGGAATTTACGTTTTGAAATGAATCTTATCTTAATGGTCCAGGAATGTGAAAGCACTTTGAAGGGCGTCAATTAATATTAGATTTAAAAATTAAAACACACGTAATATTCTTTTTTATTAAATCACTTTATTTAGCGGACTTGGCACTTGCGCAGATCAGAGACGAATAAAAAAAAGCAACTCTTTGCTCCCTTCAAGTAAATTTCTTCTACCTAATCGTTAAAACAAACAAAACAAAGCATGAGACTAGTCGCCAACTATCTCATTAGCAAAAAACCAACTCAGCGACCTAACGAGACACGCAGTCCGTTCCTGGAAAATCCGAACTAACACGATTCATATGTCCTTCAATGTTTATTTGCGATCAATGCATTTTTGCTTTGCTACACAAGAATTCCATCGCAATATGCTATTGCACATTTCATTTATTTACATGGAAATTCTTGTGCGTTCAACAATTAAATTAGGCGATTATAGAATTCAATACATATGTAATGTAATTGGCTGACGCAATACTTATGTAATGTGATGAAATACATATCAGAAATTGAAAAAACTAAATGGCCGATCAAACCTACTAATTTTTTTTTTATTGATAACTTCGTCAATTATGTTCCAATTTGATTGAAATTTTCATATACCGCACAAAAAAAATCGCACAAATAAAAAATCGCACAAAAAAAGACCGCGCAAAAGCAGGTGTGAGTGTATATAAATGTATATAAAATGCATCAGTATAGCATAGATAAAACATTGTTTGACATTATATTGGCTATACTGCTTATATTTCAGGCAAACACATTATCGAATACTGCATTCTATAGATAGACCGTGAATTAAAATCTGCATTGTCTAATATTTTTACTTTCCTTATATACATAATGCATAAGGAAAGTATTGTGACGGGGTAGAAAATTCGAAATCGAGTTTTCGACGGGAGAGCACGTTTCAAGCATCCCTGATCACAAATCAAACATTTTTAAAGTGGTGTGTGTGGGTGTGGGTGTGTGGGGACGATAACTGACGAATGAATGGACCGATTCGAACCAAATTTGGTACAAAAATCACAATCCGTAAACACTGGAAGCCTATTGCTTTTATACGTAATCTCGAATGTTCCGAACCCCCCCTAAATTTTCGAATAAAATTTAAAAAAAGTCAAAACCACTAATAAAGTTACGCAAATAGATATTTCTTATGTAATTTTTCTTTAGAAAACGATTGACATAAATTTTAGAACGCTAACATGAACCGTTCTCGAGATATTGCACATTTTTCAAAAAAATTATTAAAAAGTCATATAAAATGAAGAAAAAAATATTTCCTATTGAGAAACATGTTCACTTTTCATATGTAATACCATGCGATAAATTGGGTGACATCATTCTCGTGGATTTAGCTCGTTCCATTCATGAAAAAAGATACTTTGAGTAATACTTTTGTATTTGAACGCCAATAGTCATTTATCTGCTGTAAGAACAACTTATTTCTTCGTCCATAACGCTTGGCGAGATTTCGGCGACGAATTTGGCGGAATGTCGCCAACTTGGCGACTTTTTGAAATGTTGCCAAATTAACGAAAATCTCGCCAAATGGATAAAAATGACGCTAAATCAATGAAAATGACGACTAATTGTCGAAAATTCAATATCTTGGAAAGAATATTAGTATCTACTATAAAAAAAACCTATTTTTTTACTGTAAAAGTAGTAAATTCATTACATTATAAAGGAAAGTCATGTGTTGCCCACATCAGATTTTTTTTTATCTAATCAAGCAAAATTGTATATAATTTTATTTTTACTGTATCGACAATACATCATAACTATATGAATAACAATGAAAATATGTCTGCGTGTGTGTGCGTCTCATCATCACTGGAGAACATCTGCACATAATTTCATGAAATGAACCGAAGCTGCACAGAATTTCATGTCAGGGATCCGATGGACTGGCCGCATCGCAGGGAGACGGAAGATTTCAACCACGCAGCGGACATATGATGCCTACGGCAATGTCTTATGCAAGGGTGGCAGTCCGTCTGCGGCGTCCTGAATTAATTATTAACATATTTATTATAATGGACTACTATATTTGCTTACTGCTGATTCTATTAATATTGATAATTATCAAGTTAGAGTTGCGTTAATTATAAGTGAATTGAGTACTTCGAAATCGTTCTAGATGTTGTCATCCGGAAAAAGCGCTAAATGCACAATTCACCGTTAAAACTATTGTGCCGTTGGTCTTTTACATCATTTTTTTCACTGTGAAAAATGTAAGTTCATTGCATTATGCATATAAAGTAATGGTGCTGCCCACATCAGATTTTTTTTTATGTTGAAGCACGATTTTGAGTGATTTTCACACACATTGGTTCCTTAGGGATCGATATTACTATAGCGTTTCCATCTTGACACCATCTGAAAGATCGAAGAACGTTCCTTTTAACGATCTTTAATCCGAATAACGATCGTTAATCCATTTTAATACTTTTCAACGTAGTTGAAAAGTGTTTATGACTTTGTTTATTCTGTCTGTCTGTCTTTCTTTCAGTCCGTTCGCACGATAACTGCCGTAAAATTGATTTTATCAAAATGGAATTTTAGTATGTTGTTGAGACTGTCTGTGGAACATATGGGAATGTAAATAAATAATATTACTCAATTAGTTTTGGATTGAACCCGGGTTGAAAAAATGAAATACACTGAACCCTACGGGATCTAATTTTTCAAACATTTTTTAAGCGAATTTAAAATTCACAAATTGTTTCGAAAATTTTAGGAAATATTCAAATTATCCCATAAAATATATAAAAAAAAATTCAAAATATGTTCCGTAATCTTTTAAATAAAAATTAAAATAATAATCGCATCCATATTATATGAAGGGATCACGTGACCCACCTCAAAATTAACTATGGCATCCATCTTTTTTCCAAGTATCAAAATCGTGATGTTTCAAGTTCTTTTTAATTTATATTTAGTGCATCCGTCCTAAAACTTCTTAATTTTTGTGTAATTTCTGTGCATCTATATGCTGCGCCAACGCAATTACAATATTTTTGAGTTTAAATGATCATCAAACTTTGATTATTTCTATAACGAAGCTTAATTTTAACGTATGCTGAATGTAAACACATCAAGCTGTAAGATGAGTTGTATAAGAATTGTTGAATTTTTTTAACGTAAAATTATTTAGCTCTGGTATCTGGAATATAGCTGATATGAATGGAGCATTCATTGATTTTACATAGAGAAGCGGACGGTTTTATAGTATTGCCTTTTTCGATGAAGTTTTAAGCATGGAGTTAGAAAGTACTTTTATTTCCATGGTTTTAAGCTTTTAAGTAAAATAAATTATTGTAGTATTGTGATAATTTTAAAAATATCACCTCTAAATGAAAGGAATGGAATAAAAGTTTATGAATGAAATATTCACCGTTTTTATATAGAGAGCCAGGCGATTTATATTTCGATGACGTCATTTGAATATTCTTTTTTCGATGAAATTTTAAGTTTTCAAATATAATAAATTATTGTAGTACTGTCATAATTTTAAAAATATCATCGCTGAATGTATCGCATTTTAGAGATGTTTCAATAAAATTGCATTGTAGTTGGAAAGTGTTTCATAATCAATGCTTTATGCATGATTGATCTTTCTTGTTTCAATAATGCCTGCGTGTCTGTGCCTACGATATTCCTCAGACAAATTGAACAAGTCGAATAATACTTGGTACGATCATCTAAATCGATGAAAGTCAAAGGCCTTTATATTTTCAGGGTGAATGGAACAAGGGAAGGCCCACAAATGTTTGAACATTTTATTTCGAATATCGAAAAAATCGTTATAAAAACATAATTATGTTTAAACTTGTTACAAAAAGTAGTATACTATGCGAGATTTTTCATTTAAAATTAAATGAGATTTATAGAACGCAGACTTGCACTGTTCTCAAGATATTATAAATCTATGTTTTAAATCTAAAATGAGGTATACGTCCACTATTATCAATCGAGTGGCTTCTTTGTAGGTTCTTTTAACCAGGAATAATGCTCAAGAGTTATTACCAGCATTCTCGAGATATTGGAAATTTTACTTTTGTAGGCGAAGTGCTGTCTCCTACAAATTAAGCAAATGGACTAGCATTCGGTATAACCAATAAACAAACATCAGATGCCTATTAATGTTTTTAGAGAGGCTTGGCCCAACCTTTGACTTTTTTTTTGTCCGAAAATTGAAAATAATTTATGAAAAATGATTATGTTAAAATTTGTAGAAAAAATCGTTGTTTTATATGTAATTGACTATTATCAAATGAATGAATTATTTGTAAGTATTTTTAACCAGAAATAAACGAAAGTCGTTGTTTAGTAGTTTTCCCAAGCTGTTTTCGAGATAATAGAAATTTTACTTTCGAGCAAAAAGCGCGATATCTCTTGAAATAATCAAGTGAGTTATATGAAATGATGTTTGCTTATTTGAATTATGACTTTTTGGGAATATTTTAATAGTTTCGCGATGAAAATACACAAGTTTATAGAAACATTAAACTCGTGCAATATCCATACAAATAATACTGTTTATAAATGCTATCACTCATGTAGATTGTCACTCATGTCAGCTGTCACTCATGTAGCTATCACTCATGTAGCTATCACTCATGTCACTTATGTAGATTACGTATCTCGACTGCATTCGAAAATATTTAAAGCAGATTTCCTGTGCACCTTGGACATTTATTTTCAAGCTGTATTTCTGTATAGTTCAGCCTTTTTTTTAACGCTTTGCAACTTCTATTGACATCACGTTCAAGTGCATGTTGGGATTTTATGAAATTATTTCTATCATTCAATTTTTCTTTCACTTTTCTGTCTGAATGGTCCACTTAAAATTCGCTGCGTGCATCCATCCCTCTTGCATAACATAACGGCTTTAGGATGGAATAGACAGGTGATGGTAAAAATGTCAGGATTACTAGTAGAATACGAGAGTACTTCAAGACTCTCGTCAGAGGCTTTCTTAATATATCTATTTCTGTTAAACTCCTAAATTCTCCCCATCCTGCTAACACTAATAACTACTGCATTTTATCATTCACTAACTCCATTTTCAATTCTGTTAATTTTCATGAGCTGTTTCCTTGGTTTTCTTATTGCTTCTATTAAATAAGCTTCCAAATATAGTAAAACTATTGATAGGTCTATTTTTAACTATAATTCTGTCTCCCAATCTTTTGTAATTCATTCCTCATCATTTTCTTCTATTTCTGCTCATTGTTCCCAACCTCTAATTAGCACTGTTGTCGATCCATCTCATAAACACGTAATTACCGGTAATCTTAAAAGTCCTATTTTACGTAATATTATGTCGAAAGCCCAGGCCGTCCGACTCATCCGTAAACTAAGAGCAGCAGTTTGGGCTGCCGGACGTAATATTATGTAAAAGACGTTAAATTTCGCCTATCTAAATTATTTAATCATAGATCAAGAATGAAAGTCTTGTCCTCTGATCTAGACAAGTTTATTTACCTTTTTGCAGTTAAGAACAATATACCTATAGATATACTTATATATACCTATAGCCTATTGTAACACGTGGAAATTTAAAATTCTACAGAAAATTTCTAGCCAAATCATAGATTTCAAAGATACCTCCTCACTAAAATATAAGGACATTACGGAACATATTACTTATCTGCAACATAATGTTGTCATTACTGATATAAACAAGGCAGTCAACAACTACTCTATAATTTCTATTACCTGTAGCTTCTTAAATAACTTATAGAAAATAATGATGTATTTGTCCCTATTAATTTTTTCCAAACTTTAACTATTCCAAACTATATTCTCTAACTATTTCCAAAGAAATTTTGTCTATCTATAGAAACCTAAAGCTAAAACCCTTAAATGTCCAATTCTCATTGTCTTAGATTCTAAATTCCATAAAGATCCTATTAAATTTAGATCTATTACTAGTGCTTATAATACTTATTCTACTTCCGATGGTGATTACTTGTTAGAGGTATTAAATAAGATTTATACTTCAATTAACTCTTTCAATAGTATTATTAAAAATAGTAGTGATTTAATTACTAAATTAAAAGCACCCAATATTTATGGTATCCAGTTCTTTGATTTGAAAGATCTTTTTAATTCTATATATTTGGAAGATTTATTTAAAGTTATCTGCTCACTTTATAGTGAACACTTAACTGCATCATTTATTAGTTTTCGTAAATTTAATAACCTTCTAAAGCTTATTCTGTATAATAACTACATCTATCAGAACAGTAGGATCTATATTAAAAAAAATAGGAATCACACAGGCTGGAAATATTTCCGCCTGCATCAGTATGAGAAGAAGTTAAATCTTTCTGATCATTCCTTATTACGCTATTTGGATGATATCTTAATTATTCATACTGCTCCTAGTACTAGTAAGATAAATTTTCATTTTTATCCCCAGAATCTTGAGCTAATTCCTGCTGATAATTATTCATTATATCATTCTAACTTTTTAGATTTAAGCATAAAAATAGAAAATAATAAACTAATATTTATGATAAGCGTAAGGATTTTAACTTTACCGTTTCTAGATTTTCCCCGCTTCTCATCTTGTGTAGCTGAAAGTATATTCAGAAATTCAGTGATTAATCAGTTAATGAGAATAAAAAATGATGCTTAGTTAAAAAAATGATGCTTAGTTAAAACATTATGCTTATGATGATTAATTAAACTCACCAGTGAATACTCTTACCCTGATATATTTGAAAATGAATTATTGAAAGTTTTAAGTTTAAATATTACACTAATTTAATCTGTTTCTTGTCGACAGTTCATGTTTCATTTATTTTCACTCCTAATATTATGTTGTTGTTTCATATATCCGATAGATGGCCATGGCAGCACCATAGATCAAAATTATTGAGTTTTCGCTCACATTTCCATGCAATTATGGTATATGGAGTTCTGCTTATGCACTAGACGGCGGCACAAAATCTATATCATACCGACTCATATTGATATATTCAGATTTTCTGACTTCATGGTCTTGAGATATTTTCAGCAATTTTCTTCTCAACTTCCTTTCAATGGGCTTTCTTTCTGGATCTTAAAGGTTTACGCATGAATGATCAAGACATTACTTCCATATATGTTTTTATTCCTACCAGGTAGCAATTTAGATTATTCAGCTATTTTTACAGCGGTGAGGCAGTTTTTTACACTATTGCCAAAGTTGTAGTGCAATTTTATTAATTCGTCATGTTTTTATAGTGTATAAATCTTCACTCGTGTATGTTGGCTGTGCTACTGCAATTTTTTATCATCTTATCCGATAATTATTATTTCTGTTTATATTTGAATTATATGAGTTTCATTTACAAATTTTCGGTTGTGTTTTAATTACCCTCCCTTTCAACTCTCCCCTGTTTTATTATAAGCTCTCATTTCTGCATTCTCTTCGCTTCGCGTATATTTGATGACCGTCTCAGCTATATTTCCTGCAATGAGGCAGTATATTACATTATTACGAAAGCTGTAGTGTAATTTTATAAATTCCATATGTTTATAGTTCATCAAATATTCTATTTGAGTGTCACTTAATATTTTCTGGTTTAACCCCCCCCCCCTTTCTAATCCTCCATATTTTATTATTAGTATTTTATCTGCAATCTGTTTCATTTTTACATTCTCATCATTTCCGTTTTCTTTATGTTATTAGGTCCACATGATTGCTTTTTTGTGCATCTGTACAAGGTAATAATTGAAAACAACTTCGGAAGGTCGAAAAGTGCATGCGCTTCCTGATGAGATTATACTTTCGACTTTCCATCTGTTGCACATATCTCCCCCCCCCCCCTCTTCTTTTTCTATTTCGGTGCTTCTCCCCTCAACATACAATTTGTTTTTATGTCCCTGTCTTATATTTTCCTCCAATTTAAATTAGTTCTTCTAGCTCTAGCATTAATTTCCGTTTAATTTCCGTTACTTTCTTTTGCTCCAGGTTTGTCAGGCTTATTCTTTTATTTTTATTTCATTATAATGTATCTTTCTATTTTGCAGCTTTTACTATAGAATATCACATTTTACTGCCATTGCGCAGTACGGTTTTTATTACTGACTTTGGCAGCGGTAAATCACTTCTTTACTCTTCAGCGTATGGCAACATTGGTCTCGTCTTTTTTTGCTTGTCACGGTTTCACGTTGGGGTGCATTTTAAGGTATTTATGTTTTTTTTCTATTTTTTCAATCTTTATGTTTGTCGTCCTATTAATACATGTTTATAGATAAAATCTATCTTGTGTTTCAGAAACAAGCATTTTTGTGTTAATTTCGTTTAAAATATTAGGACTTGACAACAAATTTTTTCGAAATGAACTATTCTTAAGCCTAGAGCTCTTCCACGTGCAAGCTTTAATGCTTGATTATTTTGGTATTTCTTTTTTCGATTCCTCTCCTTTGACATTTGTTGATTATCTTTAGCTTTCTGAACTGTAATATGTATTATAATTTCCTCTTTATTGTTGAATTTCATTTTATTTCATTGTATTCTCTAGGCATAAATTTTTTTAAGGTAGTGTATTATGAGTTACTTCTTCCATTCTACCATTGGATTTACTATTTTAATATTTTATATATATGTATATATATATATATATCTATATGCTTGTCGTCCATATAACACAAGTTTATAGATAAAATCTTATATGAGGTATTTATGTTTCCTTTATTGTTCCATTCTATATGCTTGTCGTCCATATAACACAAGTTTATAGATAAAATCTTATTTGAGGTATTTATGTTTCCTTTATTGCTCCATTCTATATGCTTGTCGTCCATATAACACAAGTTTATAGATAAAATCTATCTTGTGTTTCAGAAACAAGCATTTTTGTGTTCATTTCGAGAGGATATATGGACCCGTAGAGAATTTTTTCGAAATGAACGTATCGTAAGCCTAAATCTCTTCCATGTGCAAGATTTTTTGCTTGATTTTTTTGTTTTCTTATTTGCATTCCTCATTTTTGAAAATTGTTGATTGTCTTTGTCTTTATGACCTGCATTACGCTTTATTATTTCCTCTATATGTCTTAATTTCTTATATTTCTTTGTATTTTGTAGAAAATTTTGGAATAGTGTATTATGAGTTACTACATACATTCTAACTTTGGATTTACTAATTTATATTTATATATATATATATATATATATATATATATATATATATATATATATATATAAATATATATATATATATATATATATATAAATATATATATATATATATATATATATATATATATATATATATATATATATATATATATATATATATATATATATATATATATATATATATAAATTCCCAAAAAGGGGACGAGTAGCTATGTACTCGTGCGGATTCTAGCAGTGTGACAGAAGTACCGGCCGGGGGGAGTTGCGACCCCCATCTCTCCGGTTAAAGCTTTTTCCGCCATGGCAAACGCTCCCGGTAACCGATACTCCCTACTCGATTTGCCTCAAGACCCTTTATAAATCCGTAAAAATCGCATTCATATACAATTTCAATAACATGTTAAAAATCTAAAAGTTCACTTTTCTACGCTGCAACTATTCAAGAATCATGCTTTAAAAATATAACAAATAATTTAAAATACTAAATACTCAAGACCAATGAAATCCCGGTCCGAGAGGATATTATAGTTTAAAAATTGGATATAAGACCCATAAACCGCATTATCTCCATATATAAACCTGTGTAAAATTACCTCACATTTAGTCATTTAATTCCTTTTAATCCTTTTCTAGTCAAATCTAATGTTTGAAATACATATCAGAGTGTCTGTATTTTTAAAAATGGACTCAAGACCTATTGGCTAATCCATCGCCATATATAAACTAATGTTTGAAATCATTTCACTCTTTGTTAATTATTACTTAAAAACAAAACTAATGTTTGAAATACTTATCAGTGTGTCTGTATTTTTAAAAATGGACTCAACACCTATTGTCTAATCCATCGCCTTATATAAACTATTGATTGAAATCTTTTCACTCTTAGTTAATTATTACTTAAAAACAAATCTAATGTTTGAAATACATATCAGAGTGTCTGTATTTTTAAAAATGGACTCAAGACCTATTGGCTAATCCATCGCCATATATAAACTAATGTTTGAAATCATTTCACTCTTTGTTAATTACTTAAAAACAAAACTAATGTTTGAAATACATATCTGAGTGTCTGTATTTTTAAAAATGGACTCAAGACCTATTGGCTAATCCATATCCATATATAATCTAATGTTTGAAATCATTTCACTCTTTGTTAATTATTACTTAAAAACAAAACTAATGTTTGAAATACATATCAGAGTGTCTGTATTTTTAAAAATGGACTCAAGACCTATTGGCTAATCCATCGCCATATATAAACCAAAAAAAATTGGTTTATATATGGCGATGGATTAGCCAATAGAAATCTATATCTATGACATAGTTATCAGTAAATACAAGACAAATCAGATCATCTACATATCTATAAATTTTATAATCAGTTGAAGTAAAGAATTTTTCATAATGATATAGGTATAAATTAGCTAACATACTGCTACTACAGCCACCTTGTGGAACACCTGAGACTTGTAAGTATAATTTATTACCTTGAAAGATATAATTATTGAAAAGAACAAAATGGAGAAGCTTAGGAAAATTGGTAAATTTTGTAAGATTAGAATGTTTAGTAATATAAGCATTATATAAAGCTAAAATGACATCATATAGATCAGTGATCTTAATATTATTAAATAGATCTTTAAAATCAAAAGTTTGAAATCCTATTATTTTACCATGCGTTTTTAATTTATTTTTTAATTCCTTACTGTTATTTAGAATAATGTAGCTATCACCAGAATCTCGTAAATTGCTATTTAGTACATTTAAATAATTTAGTAATAATTTACTAGCAGTGGTAGAGTATGAATTATGACCATAACATTCAAATAATGTAACATTCAAATCCTTTACAGGCAATAAATGATGAAATTGATTAAATAAATTCTTAAAGTTTATGGAATTATAAATAGGATGCTTAAATGATATTACACAATAAGAATTGGAACAGTTATTATGATGAAATTGATTAAGTTTTATTTTTAAATATTTTGATCTAGTAATGAGCAAATCATAGAAAATATGATTAAAATGTTCATTAGTAAGATTTAACTTTAAGAAAATAGCATAAACTGTGTTTAATTGTTTTTTCTTAACTGCAAATACCCATGATTTAATAAATTTCCATTGATATGTGTTATTGAATTGTTGATGCATACTTTTAATCTCCGCTTTAATATCATATTGGGAGGAGCTTCCTTTACCGCGTTTAAATCTTTTGAGTTTAGCCAATTTACTATTATGTAAAAGAGGTTTAAAAAAAAGGTGATTAAAAATAGAATATTTATTATCTACAAAATTATACTTAACAATATTACCATTGAGATATAACTGATTTAATCCATATGGAAACAGAGTACAATGTGATTTAATATAGAAGTTTTCAAAGAATAATCTATCAGCAGTATTTATTTTAATGTCCAAAATATGTATAGTTATATTTTCAAAACCATGATGAGCAAAGTGTTTATATTCGATTTTATTAGAAGTAGGAAGAAAATTATTATTGTGGATATATTTTTTAACATGATCTCTATGTACATTCATACGTAGATGAATAGGATTACTGGTTTGTCCTATATAAGATATATTACATATATTACAAGATAATTTGTAGATGCAATTAAAAATTTTACAGAAAGTCTTATGACTATTTAGATTAGTAATTTGTGAGTTAGAAGCATATGGGCAGGTTTTACAATTTTTATTCTTACATTTATTGAAGTTATAATTTTTAGCTGGGCAATTATTATATCCAAAACAATCCATGGCACACTGTTGGTAAAATGATAACGGTCTAAACAATTCCCAACTAAATTGTAAATACCGGGCAATATTTATCAAATTATATAATAACAAGAATAAATATATTTGCCAGTCACTAAATCAAATAAGATGTGTAATTCATAAGAGTTAAAGTAATATAAAGAGAATAGCATTAACATTTATAAATAATATAAATAAAAATAAAATAATTGCTTATATATAAAAATATATACAACTAAGTCCATGTAAAACCTAATAAAATGTAATAAGTAGGATATTACAAGATAAAAAGAATTGATTAACAATATAAATATAATCAGTTCTAAACTAGATTAATTAAAACACAAGGTATAATAAAATATATACTGTGTAAATCTGGAATTCACATAGAATCCTGTCCAAAAAAGTAATAAAAAGATTGCACTAAAAAGTACAGTTTATAAAAGGTATCTATAACATCAATACAAAAATCCCAATTGCAGTTACCCAGTCATAAAAACACAAAACCAATAAATTAGTAAGAAATAATAACGATAGATGGCAGCACTAGAATAAGATACTTCTAATATTTAATTACTAATAGCGAAGAAAATTTGCAGTTAGATTTAAAAAACGATAGATGGCAGCACTAGATTAAGGAAATTCTAATATTAAATTACTAATAGCTAAAGAATAATTGCAATACAAATATTTACCAAATAATAAAACAGAAAGGAAGACAATAATTAATAATACTTTAAGCAAAAATATAATAAGTAACCTATGCAAATAAAAGAAAAGAATAAAATAGGAGAATGAGCCACAATAAACTACAATTAACAATGGATGAAAGTAGAGAAAGTAATACATAATAAAAAATTAAAATGAATTAAAATAAATTCTATTACTAAATTTAGCGCAAATGCAGCATAAATTTGAATAGATAGCAAATAGAATGTTTCTTTAATACGAAGCATACAAAAGGAATTAGGAATAAGGATAGTTCATAAATGAAAAGTTAGATAAACTAAACAGCGTAGTATAAGAATGTGAATGACAATGCAATATACATTTAATTTATTGCGCAAATGCAGCTAATAAATAAAATGTTTTCAATATAAAAATAAATTATTAAATCCAAAGTTAGAATGTATGTAGTAACTCATAATACACTATTCCAAAATTTTCTACAAATACAAAGAAATTAAGACAAAAAGAGGAAATAATAAAACATAATGCAAGTCATAAGGACAAAGACAATCAACAAATTTCAAAAATGAGGAATGCAAATAAGAAAACAAAAAAATCAAGCAAAAAAGCTTGCACATGGAGGAGATTTAGGCTTACGAGATTAGGCTTACGAAAAGTTCATTTCGAAAAAATTCTCATCGGGTCCATATATCTTTTCGAAATGAACACAAAAATGCTTGTTTCTGAAACACAAGATAGATTTTATCTATAAACTTGTGTTATATGGACGACAAGCATAAAGATTGGAACAATAAAGGAAACATAAATACCTCAAAACGCACCTCTTCAGCGCAACCATGACGAGCAAAATATGACTGGATCATCGTTGCCATATGCCAAAATGAAAAGATGTGATTTGCTGTTGCCAAAGAGAGTAATAAAAACAGTACTGCGCAAAAGCAATAAAATGAGTTATTCAACTGTTAAAGCTTCGAGATATATATATATATATTTATATATATATATATATATATTTATTTATATATATTTATATATATATATATATTTATATATATATATATATATATATATATATATATATATATATATTTATATATATATATATATTTATATATATATATATATATATATATATATATATATATATATATATATATATATATATATATTTATATATATATATATATATATATATATATTTATATATATATATATAAATATATATATATATATATATATATATATATATATATATATATATATATATATATATATATATATATATAAATATATATATATATATATATATATAAATATATATATATATATATATATATATAAATATATATATATATATATATATATATATATATAAATATATATATATATATATATATATATATATAAATATATATATATATAAATATATATATATATATATATATATATATATATAAATATATATATATATATATATATATATATATATATATATATATATATATATATATAAATATATATATATATATATATAAATATATATATATATATATATATATATATATATATATATATATATATATATATATATATATATATATATATATAATATATATATATATATATATATAAATATATATATATATATATATATATATAAATATATATATATATATATATATAAATATATATATATATATATATATAAATATATATATATATATATATATATATATATAAATATATATATATATATATATATAAATATATATATATATATATATATAAATATATATATATATATATATATAAATATATATATATATATATATATAAATATATATATATATATATATATAAATATATATATATATATATATATAAATATATATATATATATATATATATAATTTATTTATTTATATTAGAAAGATAGAATAATAGCCAATACCAAATAATTACGAAACAATAAAATCACCGAAACAGTTAAACCACTGCTACCATGCCGAAAAAAGAAATGAACAGCACTGGCACACACACACACACACACATATATATATATAAAAAATGAGTTACAAAATCTCATACTGTCATTGGATTTTTATTTTATATTTTATTATATATATATCTTCAGGCATCTAATCTTTGAACATTGTTATTCCCTCTTTTTGCTAATGATATTCCCAGGGTACTTCGATTTTCGCGGTGTCTTTCTCTTTTGCTGATGACCATAAACTTTTTAGGTACATTAGCTCTATTGATGATTGCCTTAAATTGAAATTTGATTTGAATCAACTGTATCTCTTCTCTAAAAATGAGTTAAATATTTCTAAATACAAAAATATCAGCTTCACTTATAGTTATACTAAAATTATTTATCAGTACTGTAATGAATTTTAGACTAAACATTTTTTATTTGAACTTACCATGATTCAATATTCAAAATCAGCACATTACATAATGCATAAAGGTATAAGCTTTGACGTGTTAACAATTAACCTATGCGACAACTAGCTCTGCTCAACCCTACTGCTATATTTTAATAGCCATGTAGTACTCGAATAAATTCTCATGCACTATACGATGTTTCTGATTCGTCTTTTCATTGAAAACCAGTGAAATTGCTTGAAATAAAATAATTTCAAGACGGAATTCTATAATGAATGTTCGGACCTATACTCTGAAGCAGTGTTTCCCAAAATTTCGACACTTACCTTTTAAAATATTGGACCACACGCGTGCCCTTTTTCCAGTGGCTGAACAATCACTTTGGATGCATGCAATATATCATCATATAAATTCCCCATTCAGTCGTTTAATTCGCCCTTCGTTTTAGCTACTTCCAGGATTTTCTTTGAGAGGAGAGTGATATTATGTTTTTCACATTTTTACCTATCTATTAATTTTATATGAAATGTTTGTTTGAAATAAATATAAAGTATTTCATATTAATTATACTAGAAGTAACTGTTATATAGAAATAATAGGAACATTCAATGCAAAGACAAAAACAATTTATAATGGAGGAGTGTGATCACAGACAAACATATTAAACCTGATTTTGGTTATTACATTTTTTAAGAGCATGTTAGGAAAGTTTAGTGTTTCACCGGATGAAAACTTTTATTTTTAATTACTTTCTGCACTTATAAAAAACCCCGATAATTATTATGAAAGCACCCGGCCGTGTATACCCCAAAACTTTATCATATACTACTTCCAGGGGTACACGTACCACAATTTAGGAAACAACGCTCTAAAGAAGTCCATCGAAAACACAGAATTCTGCTTAAGACGGTGTAATTGTTAGACTAGAAACACAATTTTTGACACACATTTACCCATTAAGATTTAATATGTGTAAGATTTCGATGATTTATAAGTATCGTAAAGTAGCTTGGACTATAGAATTTCATTCGGGGCATTGATATTTTTAAAAATTTGTTGAGGGATTGGGAAAACAACATAAAGAATTTATTTGCTTCTAAAATAAGTATTTTCACTTTCTCACACTACACAGAAAGTAATTTGCCTTATAATTCCGAATTCAAGATTTTGACATTAAAGTAAGTTTCAAGATTGTCTGAACACATATGTAACACTTTTGGGAATATGCCCGCCTATATGTATATTATGTTGTTTGCACGATAACTTAAAAACAAATTTACGTATAAAAAAGAAATATGGGTATAAAACATTATGAAAAAACTAGAACTACATAGAATATCTTTGAAATTCTTATGAGTAACATGAATTATTTGAAATTAAAAATTTAACCATATTTCTCCTAAAGATAATAAAAATAGTACAATTTTTATAATAGATTTTTTGGGTCTTTTAAAGTGTGCATAGTGTAGCATTAAGATATATATATTTTATAATTTTAAAAGTGGAATAATAAATAGTTATTATCTGCATAGAAGAGGATGCGTAAAGCATCGCTATTAAGGGACTTTCAATATGATCATTTAATGTCCGTTTTAAAAAGTGTCCGATTTGAGAAGTTTCACTGTAATATATGTAGGTTCATGTCAAGCTAGTTGCTAGTTAAATTAATCGAACCATTCTTAATGGATTTAGATGGATTGTAACTGTTTAATTAGAAGCAGCGATAATAAGTATATGCTTTACTATAAGTTTACTTCTCTACATACTTGTATATCCGTTTAAAGGACTTATTTATGCGTCTGATATACTAAATATGCCGATATATCTTTTTTTATTTCCTATAATTCATTTCAGAACATGTCTGCGCCACTTGCTCCTATGCATATACACAGGAACCTATTAAAATCTCCCATTATGAAATACTCAATGATTCTTATTTTTAAAATATCACCAGAAATTGAATAGAGTTGCACAGTATCAAGGGAAACCAACATATTTAGCAATATCCAATATGACAAAAGTTGTGACTTCAATTCGAAACCAGTGTGCTCTCTCTTTTATTTTTTACCTCCACTATTTACATCTCAAAAATACCTATTAACGAAGTATTTTGCACAGGTAACCTTTTTTGCAACAGTTAGAAGGAAGATTTAATAAAAACTATGTTCGTGTTTTCGCTATAGATTGATCATTATGAAGGGACAATAAGAAAGGTTGAGAACCACTGTTCTTTATACTAAATCTGTATATAAACAGATTGCTGTATATAAACTGATAAACTGTAGATAAACAGATTGCTGTTTTTCAATTGATATGGATTTTGTTATATATATGTATATTTTCTTTCAGGTGAGTTTTCCTGCCACTGGATTGACCTATCTCTTCTAATAGACCTTTTATTGTGATTCGTAAGTACGATACGTTTTACCGCAACATATATTTTTGTTTCTAGAACCTTTCTTTAAAATGCGCCTCAAGCTTCATTGATTTATCGTAGAAATTATTTATGTTGTACTTCTGGCTGTATTAATATTGAAGTACTCAGACTTACTTTCTTTGTAAAGATATTAAGCCTAATAAGCAAGAAAATGCTCAA
The DNA here is from genome assembly GCA_951213105.1 of Amaurobius ferox. Taxonomy (NCBI): domain Eukaryota; kingdom Metazoa; phylum Arthropoda; class Arachnida; order Araneae; family Amaurobiidae; genus Amaurobius; species Amaurobius ferox. Next base: position 103,762,143 of record OX578133.1, on the reverse strand, counting down.
CTGTTCAACGCATCAACATCCTTAGGTCGGTGATATCAAATCGCTATTCGACTTATACCTGTTTGAAAAGGAGAGACAATAAGTCCCCAGTCGTTCTCGCACAATAATAACGGAGTAGGTAGATGGATATTCGACTTCAGAATTTAGGTTCAAACGTCTCTTTTAGGTGGGTTGGACCCTTCGAGTTGGGGTTAAACAGTAGGTTTTTTTTTAAATTTATGACGCCTGCTGTTGTGAAATAATTAGAGGAGAAAATGTGTCTGTATCAAAGAACTATCATCCTGAATTCTTCGCTACCTATTATTCCATATCTACATTCCCGCACATGGACACTTTGACATCCAAATGTTTGCTTTTTAACAAAGACGTGGTCACATACAAGCTAATTCTATATTAAAAATAGTTAAAATACCATACTAGAAATATTTCAGTTTATATGAAATTTTTACTTTGGGTGTCTCATCGCATCCACCTTAATAATAGATTGCAATAATAATCTCAAATTTGTCGGGAAATGGTAATCAAATCCCATTTTAAATCGTGATTGTTTTTTCATTATATTTTGCTACTCAAAAATTACAAATTTTGTGCCCATAAATACGTACCAATCCAGTTATGCCCGAAGACTTCAAAATAATGCTGCGCCCAATAATGTCCAGACTATATAGAGTTTTATACCTCATTTGTTCTTATCGCTGCTCTTTCTTCAAGATGAACTAATAACCGTGAACCTCTAGCTCAGAGTTTCTACACCTTCCCCCTCCCCCCATGACCCCAAATCAACTCTTAGATTTGACTACGTGATTCATGACCTACTATGCAGTTAAACAGTATTAACGTAGTAACAAAAAGATGCCATATGTTTGTTTCTAGGTTTATTTATTTTTTAATTTGCATCGTAAAAATTTATACTTTAATGTTATTTTATAATAAATAATTGTTAGGATTGTCATAAAATAAAAGGATCGTTTATTAAAATATTCCTTATGTTTAATAACAACAATTAATATTTATTAAAATACATTTTAAAATACAAGATATTAAATACTTGTCCACATTTGTTCAGTGAGATTTTCTGCCTTGCACGAGCGCTAACAGCTAGCTCGTCAAACTGTGAAATTCATCTCAAGTCTTGTTCTCGTTGTAGTCGGTTTTAGTCCTGTTCTGCTGTTTTCAGGACAGTAAACGTAGAAAAGCCCAGCTTCACATACATAAGTAGCCGGGAATCATAGCAATATTTTCTTAATTTCGCTCCCTAACTTTTTTTTCAATTTTATCCTAAACAAACATTCTCTTCAAGAACTTGTACGCAAAATTTCGTCGTTTTTGATTTCAATAAGTTCTTCCGGGAGACCAGAGATGTTTGAGAAGAGTCTTCTGGTAAGTCTTCTTCAACTTTATTTTCAATAAATTACATACCCAGCTGTATTTGGTAGGGTATTTGGTAAAAACCAGGCAAAAATGAAAAACGACAAAATTGAAAAAAAAAATAAAAATAATAATAATTAATGTATATTATTCATGTTAATGTTGCCTGTTTTAATAATATTTGCCTTATTAAGTATATACAAAAAATGTTGTATTTGTTTTTGAAGAATGTCAATATAAAACAACAGTTACAGTTTTCAGACCAAGTCTGCTTCGAATTTTTGAATATATATAGCAGTTTGAGAAAGTCCTTTCAATTATAATTGAACGTGCAGGATAAATCTGAAGGTGAGATGCAGAATCACAAAAGTCCTTTGATATGTCACGAGCTCCTGATATAATGTTCCACCATTTTTCAACAGCCAGTGAAATTATCACACTTTGTAAAAAGTGCATAGAAGGAAAAGTTCTATATTTTAAATCAAATTTAAAAGCATACAGTAGAGTTTCAGTTTATATCTTTTAGCCATTTAATTGCAATTTCCTTCTGCCCATTGCTGTAAAAAAGAGTAACAGAAGTGCTCTTATGATAAGTAAAGAATCCTATCTAAAATTTTGGCAGTTTAAAATGAATATGTTAAGTTTCAAAAATATATTTCTCATTAAACTTTAACTCTTATTTACCAAAATCAGATTTAAAAAAAAATACTAAAACTGCAAGTGATATAAAACAATAACAATTATCACCAAAGTAACAGCACTTAAAAATGTATTTGGCTAAGGTGATAATAATGCAATTTTGTAATGGTGTCAAAAATTGGCAGAAACGTATATTTGTCAGAGTTGTTTTTACCATGGTTTTTTCCCAGGTTTTTTCTACTGTAGCAAAAGCATTGTATTAGGAAAGGTACGTTAGTCCTCTCTGCCTCTTGTACAATCAGTGGGTTAGGTGTGATGGGGTAACATGGAATGTCGTCTTGTCAGACGTAGCTTTCTTTATCTACTCAGCATGTTGTCCTATCAGCAGCCAATTTATAGGCGGTATGGGCAGCATTCGTTTAAAAGTTGAACTCGTTGTGTTGCTGTCTTGTCTAGGACTCATGTCCGGAATAGACTTAGCTTAACTAAGAGCCAAATGTTTAAGAAGCCTTCATAAAATGTTGAACTCGTAATATCGCTTTATAGGATCCATGTCCTAAAAGGCTTAGCTCAAAACCTTCGTTGTGCCGTCGCCAAAAAATGACTGTGGTGATTGTGTTGGTATATCACGGTTCAAAAAAAGGTAGGACCCGTGTCCTGAAAAAATAAATTAGCTCAAAGTCGTAGCCAGCATTTCGATGTCTGTACTAGACAAAATTTTCAAACCTTACAGTATGATGAAAAAGACCATAGTGGCCGGAACAAGGCCGGGCCACGCTCGCAACACTCTGTGGCTCGTAATAACACTTTTAGTTTTTTTTTTACTTCCCATTACGCAGTATATGCTAGGAATGGCGTGTACTAAGGAACCACGTAATTGGTTACGCGTGGACTTAAAGTCGATCTTATTGGTCGTAGCCTTGGCAATGCTAAAATAAAGGGGTACGATATTGATTACCCCCTTTGAGCAACGTGGACCCATCTGCGAATTCTGTCCAAGCCGTATTGTGTGGTAGGAGTGACTTTCGCACATTATTTTCTGAAGTTGACAGCAATAATTGGCTTCTTACTAGAACTGGCCAAGTTATCCTGAAGGGAGTAGAATTCCAGGTTTTACGTTTCTGTAGGAATCTGAGTTCTCGCCTGCGAAGGAGTTTATGACCGTTATGGGTTAAATCATGTAAAATCTTTGTAGATGTTTTTTTTAGAGGGTGGTGTGGGGGGGGGGGGTGAAGTAACTTTTGACCACCCTCGTGAACTTGCAGCTGTGACTGCTCATACTGCAGATGTTACTTTAGCATGAGAAAGGAAATTGTAAAACGACTAGTTGACCATGGCAGCTGCCTTTAGATGTATTTGAAAAAAGAAAATGTGAATATATAATATTTTGAGTTAAAGATCAAATCACAATTAAAATTTAATGAAAAAAGAGTTAAAAGGTTTTAAAATAAACGGACATTAATTAAAATTCAGCAAAATGTCATATTCACTGTGACACATTGCAACCCTTCTATTTGGCCATGTTGTTTGGAATATAACGATTGGATTTGGGACGTAGTTCCTCCAGATGGTCAATTATAACATTTTTAATATCTGCTAGCACAATAATTTCTCCCATAAGTATGTTTAGATTATGGGAAAAAAGTCATACAGTAGCCCTAGAGTCGGAAAATGAGCTTTGTTTTTCCATAGCAGCTATAATGAGGCGATCCATCTCAAAAGACACGATCATCTCAAAAGCAACGGCGACCCACTTTGGGGTCTTGAACCATATATTAAAAATTCCTTCTGTAGCTGAATAAAATTTGGCCCTTGCATCCAAAAAGGTTGAAGGCCGCTGCCTTAGATGATCTTATATCGAAAATGTGTATTACCATTAAAATTTCGAATTCGAAAATTTTCGGGGATACTACGATTTTTATACTATAATATAAGAAGATAAAAAAAAAATGTCACAAATATTAAGGAATGAATCAGTGTTTAATAGTCTGATTATATTCGAGTTATGCTTTAATAATCTATCGTATTTTTTAGAATGATCGATTGCCATTTGAATTTATTTGAATAACAAATTCTGCTTCGGGTAGGAAATAAAATTGTTTTCACGTTAAACTCGTACTAGTTTCTCTTACCTTGTATTTTCCAGTCTATGAAAAATGAATTTCATACCCAAACTATTGATTGTGTAGTACTTATGGAAAAGAGATGTTAGTTTCATTCGATAAAGAACTTCTGTATTCCGGATAAAGAATTATTTTTTAAAGTATGTTTTATCTATACAGAACATGCTACTTTTTTTTTTATCTTAGGTTCAATATCTATGAAGCATGTTTGTCTAGGACTATTTTTATGCCGCTCTTTTAAACATTCTTATCAAGATTTTTTTGTTAAAAAATTTGAAAGTTGGTTTATTTCTGATATTTTATATTTTTTCGTTGTGTTTTCTTATCTATGTCAGTGCATGCATCCAACATTTTGATTGATTTAAAGGATGTTAACTTATCCCCTTATACAGTTTGTAATTTTAAGGCACTTATAGTTTATTAGACTTATTACTTTCCCTACATACATAGTGTAATGTATAGGGAAAATATTGTGGCTGGGTTGAAAATTCAAATTAGAGTTTTCGACAGAAGAGCACGTTTTAAGCATCCTCGAACTCGAACCGATAGTTTTTTAAGTGGTATATCATATATATTAGTGTGCATGTTCTTGAGACTGTGGATGTGATATCTCAGGAATTAATGGAGCGTTTCGAGAAAAATTTGGTTCGATTATTGCAATCAGTAAACACTGGAACCGTATTGATTTTAAACGCGATCGAATGTTCGGAAGTGCCCACACCTCCATTTAAAAAATTAATTAAAAAATCAACGCTTTCAATAATTTATTTTATTTTATTTTTATTTTATTCAATTTACGTGGCAACTACAGATGAAATCCAGTTACAGTAGCCACACGATGAATATATAATCATTTCATAATGATGAATATATAATCATTTCAGGCGTAATTTTTAATTAGAAAACGAAAGAAACAAACTTTGGAACGTTAGCACGACTTTGAGATACTCTACGATTTTTAAAATAAATTAGGGGAAAAAAAAACTACGTTAAATTAAGTACCATCAAATATATTTTCTTTTCACATGCAAGATTATGCAACCAATCTATTAACATCTTTCTCGTGGATCTAGTTCGTTCCATTCACGTGAGAAGTTATTTTATCTAATAGTTTTGTATTTTAAAGCCAAAGAAACAACCAATTACTTGTTTCAAGGGATAGTAATAAGGGATAATAATAAGTAATAAAGGATAATAATAAGGGAATACTTGTTTCAAGGGATAATAATAAGATGTCATTTTCAAGTGTCTAACTCACTTAAAATAAAATGTAAAACACACATTTGTTCCGCAAATCTAACATTTTGATCAACGTCACCCCTAAATTAATAAATACTGAAAAACTGAAATTATCCCCCCCTTTTTATTAACACTTTACAACAAAGTTGAAAAGTGTTTATGACTTTGTTCATTCTGTCTGTCTGTCTGTCTGTCCGTTAGCACGATAACTGCTGTAAAAATGAGTTTATCAAAATGAAATTTTAGTATGTTGTTCAGACGGTCTGTAGGACCTATGGGAATATAAATAAATAATATCACCCAATTAGTTTTTTATTGAACCCGGGTTGAAAAAATGAAATACATTGAACCCTATGGGACCTAATTTTTCAAACATTTTTTAAGTAAATTTAAAATTCACGAATTGCTTCGAAATTTTTAGGAAATATTCACATTATCCCATAGAATATATAAAAAAAAATTCAGTAAAATATGTTAAGTAGTTTTTTAATTAAAAAAATTATTTAATATAGGGAAAAAAACAAATTCAATTAAATTCTGACTTTGGGATATCTTCCAGAAAGAAAAGAGAGAGATATTATATAATAAATATCTCTCCATTTGTTTAAACGTTTTGCATATGGGAGTGGCTTCATATTTTAAAATAAATTTGGTAGATAACAATTTTTCATTTTTTTTAAATTTTATATAACTCTTCATGATAAATTTAATTGATGGCATTTTAAATGCACTTTCCTACGTCCTAGAGAGTTAAAATTTGGTACACAGCTTAAATTTGTTGAACATTTTATTCGACAAAAATTTGATGGATCTTTAAATATAGATCATACATTTTTTTCGAAATGACCTGAAAATAATCCCCGTTCACTTCTATAAATCATTGGTGTAATATTGTTAAAAATTCTGATGTGGACAGCACATGTCTTTCTCTGCAGACTCATATTCGTTCTCTTTATTTATTCAATGATAATTTGAGTTTATCTGCACAACATAAGTATTTTAAATGACATTGAATTTACACGTTAAACTTAAATTTGGTTCTCATTTGATAGCTAGACTTATTGTCAAAGGTGGCGTAGCGAAAACGCGAAAAAACTAGAATATCTCAAGAACGGCTAGTCCTAGAGTAATGGGGTTAGTCTTATTCTTTTTGTTGTCAAAAATCACATATAAAATAGGAATTTAATTGATATAATTGAGCACACGCAGTCTTTTATTTTTATATATAACGATTTTTGCTGGCCATTTCGCAAAAATAGCCCGTTCCTTTTTCCCGAATCGTAGTAGAATAACCTACAAATGATTTATATACAAAATTTTGTTAAATTTGGTATATAAATCACTTGTAGGTTATTGAAATATTATACTCCAAATTTTGTTAAATTTGGTTCATTAGTTTTTAGCTAGAGTGGATAAAGGCAATTTCTGCGGCCATTTCGCAAAGAAGGCAGATTCTTTTATTACGAATCGTACTATAATCTAATGAACATCAGGATTTCCCACAAAAAACATACCTACCAAATTGTATGAAATTCGGTCCATTAGTTTTTCAATTAGAGTGGATGTAATATCCACACAGACACACAGAAACATACACAGATACACCCTTACACACACAGACGTCTTCCTAAAAGTAGTTTTTTCGTGTTCTAGAAGTCCCAAAACGTGTAGATACTTTGAAAATTCGAGTTCCGATCTTCGGCACGATTCCAATACTTTGAGTACATACACATACACATATATATTATCTGTGTATTATCTGTGTATCTAAATTCCGTGCCTATGCAATTACAATAGTTGTGATTTTAAATGATCCCTAAACTTTTATTATTTCTTCAAGGAAGCCTAATTTTAACATATGCAGAATGCAAATATCTCAAGCGATTGTAAGATGAATTACATAAGAATTGCTGAATTTTTTTCACACAAAATTATTTAGCTCTGGAGTCTGGAATACAAGTTATATGAATGAAATATTCATTGATTTTGCATAAAGAATCAGATGATTTATATTTCGATACAGTTTTAAATATTTAAGTATAATAAATTACTGTAGTACTGTGATAATGTAAAATATATTACCACTGAATGAATCACATTTTAGAAATTTTTAAATGAAATTACATTTCAGTTGGAAAGTGTTTCATAATCAATGCTTATGCATGATTGATCTTTCTTGTCTTTCCTCTATCGAACGATCTGCAGTTGCATCAATTTTTAAGTGTATCTAATCGCAAAGTACTTTTTTCTATCATTTCACATTTCGAACGTTTTGTTGTAGAGCACCCCACATCTAATGAGCATTTAAAAAGAAAAATCAATTTTTCCCGGATTTTTTATCAAATAATTTACCCATTGTATAAAATTGCATGTCTCCATTTCACATAAAAGAAGGCGTTTTTCATTTATTCGGTAAATGGAACATTTTGGGACACGGCACCTTTAAAGTATCAAATTCAGGAAAACCGAAACTGTACATTTTTATTCTTTTAAAACATCTGTCTTTATACACCAAATTTAAAGTTTCCATCTCATCATAAAGTATAGATTTTCTACCATTTCGCATTTCAGGCGTTTTGGTGCGGAGCCCCCCTCCCTCTAATGAATATTTATGAAAAATTCAATCGACTGATTAACCCGACTGATTGTCAATCGACTGATTGATCCGTGCACTAAATAGTATGCCTCTATTTTACTTTAAAGAAGGCGTCTATTATTTATTCGGTAAATCGGAACATTTTAAGAAGCGGCCTTCCTAAAGTAACAAATGTGAGTGAACTTAAGTTGTATATTTTATTCGGTTCGAACAATCTACCCTTACACCAAGTTTCTACTTCATCACGAAGTATGATTTTTGCCATTTTAAATTTCGAATGCTTTGGTGTGGAGCTTTTCCGGTGGGCTTTATAGAACGATTGACTTGTGTGCCAAATTTCAGATCTCTACCTATTCGGGAAGTGCCTGAAAAAGGAGTCAGATATAGACAGAAGGACGAGCACTTGGGAATTAGTATACAATGTGTCCCGAAAGAACGGCAAAATAACTCTGTAAATAGTGATGCTACAGTTATAAATATTACACGAAGGTGTACGAAAGGCGCTAATTGATGAAAGTGATTGCAAAACCCTTGGTGCTAAATTCTGGAACTTCGACCCAGACTGTCCGACCTACCCGAGGGTGTAAGGTATCTGCTTGGACGGCCGGAAAGTGTCACCCAATTTAGACCGGAACCCAGCGCTGGCGCCATCCACAGGCACCACCGTACCCTCCTTCTCTGCCACCAACTTCTCGGAAGGACTTATTGATCCTCATGTTTTACGTGCCCATACTCCACGGGGACAGTTTGGGCAGGCTGGGAATCGCTGCACGCTGAGCTCCCTAAATTTTGAAACTTAGCAAAATTATTTACTTTAATTTTGCTTTAAATCATTGTAATCGATCACAAACTTGTTACCGTGTAAAAACCAAAAACCATGCTTAAAGACGCCAATGACGTTATTGTACCTTTAAAGTTGATTGAGATGCCATGCTTTATATATAAAAAATGCTTTCCTATTTCCCCTCTTCTCTATTACTCCCTACGCTGTAGATGGAAGTTCCTGCGTTAGTTTAAGACATCATATTTGGTGTCGAAACTTTCAGAATTTCCAACAGAATTTCATTATTTCTTTAAAAAAATAAATAAATAAATAAAATAAAATAAATAAATAAATATGACGACAATGGCAACTCGAATTCCGTACATGATTCCGTAACTAGATTTTCGTGCATGAGAATTTTTTCTGCAATATAGGTAATAATAGGGAAATTTTAATTAAGAAATTACTGGAGTGTAGTTCAACTCCTACATTACAGGATACAATTTTAGATTTTTTTTTTTTTTTTTTTTTTTTTTTTTTTTTTTCAAATTTCGCAAGAAACATTTTCAAAAATCAGTATCGTTAGTACAAATGGTCACAATTATACCATGTTACCCTTTATTTTAAAGGACTTGGAAATATATTTCGATTGATACCAAGTTTGGCAATATGCCCCTTCGAAGGGGGAACTTGCCCCCACCCCTTTCTGACCAAAGTTACACTTTTTAAATTTTTATACGATCCCCTTAGACAAATTTTGTTAATCAGAAAATGTTTAATTTTAATGCAACAAGATCATTAAAAACACCCGCATATCTGTATCTTTAAAATCAACTGAATTATGATAAAGGCAAAAAATCTGATTTATGCCACTTTTCCGTACCATGTGAAAGACTCTTTCATAAGTGAAAAATACGTTAATATGTGTCAAAATTTCTTATTGGTATGTCTCAATGTGAAAAGTACTTAAGAATCTGTGATTGCATCGTGAGCCTATGCGGAATTCTCAAAAATGTCTCCTATGTATTATCAACCAGTTTTATCTTTTTTGTGATATGTCACAAATTTACATTTCTAATTTGATATATTGTCCCCATTCACAATGTTCAATTTTCAATTAAATATAACTCGCTCAATTTTAAAGATACAGATATGCGGTTTTTTTAAATGAGCTTGTTGCATTAAAAATAAAAAATTTCTGATTGACCAAATTTGTCTAAGGGGGTCGTATAAAAATTTAAAAAGTGTAACTTTTTGAAAATTAATGGGAGGATTATTTCATTAACGTAGTCTTATTTCCTACTTTACTTTCAACATTTTTGTACTTTACATAGCCCACTTATCTCCAACAGGTAAAGAATTAAAGCGCGTTTCAATCTGTTAGGGACACCCTGTGTATCATAACTATTAAGAACTTTACTTCCCATTACAGACAGCTGGTTCTCCTCAAACTTTTAGTAACATGCTTGCAAATGTTTTACAATAAGACACTTTAATGCAGTTTATCAGCTGTGTTCATAAAGCAAATATAAAAAATAGATTGAAATGACACAGTGGTGTCTTTTAGTACCGTGTTTGAAATAAAATTTAAAATTCGATTAAGTTTTGAACGTTTCGAACTATCTATATAAATATGCACTTGAACTGAGTAAGTGTATGAGTGGGTGGGTGATGTATCAACATTATCGAGCGCTTCCAGTATAGTTGGAACCTCGGTGTTTGTGTCATTCGATCAGTCTCAGCTGCCAAATCAGCGAAAGAAAAAAATCCAATATTTCGGAAATTCGAATTAGGGGTGACGATGCAAAGGAATAATTAAAAAATGCAAAACTACTTTTCAAAATGATCGATCACGTTCAATCGGGCCAGAATCTCGGTTTTGGTCTCATTCGATCCGTCCCAGCTTCCAGATCAACGAGGAAAAAAAACCCTTGAAAGTTCGAATTAGGGGTGACGATATAAGGGATTTAAAAAAAAAAAAGAAAAAGAAACCACCACTTTGCCTTTAAACATGTGCACAATTCTATTTTATTTTTAAATTTGAATTGGTTTTTTTTTTTTTTTATATTCAGCACTTTTGTTAAATGTCAGTGTAGGTATCATATTTAGTGAACAAACACTAGCCACTGATAACGCGGAGAGCGCGACAAAATGGATAGGAATATATGGATATTAAATGTAGGAATCCGATAACTTGACCGTGGTATCTGTTAACCGGTTATTAAAATGTATTCCTAGTTAACCGGAAATATAATAAATTAATAGCTGAAGCTATTAATTTTGTCCGTGATGGCATGAAGAAAAAGAAAATAAGGATAAGTTCGGTGAAGGTCAATGCAAAACGTGATTAGAAATATCAGAATATTTTCGAGAGTTTGTTTATCGTAATGTTTATGTTATCTCTATTTTTCATTTACATCTGATGATGTCTTTGCACTACATCATACTTTAAGCTCAGTTAATATTAAATTGTTTGCAACAATATTAATTTATTTGTGAATGCTTAAATTATTTAAAATTTGTAAGTTTAAGTTGGATTCAACGTTTATGAATGTAAAAAATATCTTCAATTTTGTAACCATTATATTGATCTTGAACTTGCGGATTACTGAGGTTATGTAGGTACCGAAATCACTAATCGCTCGATTAATAATTAAAATTGAGTTTTATTTTACGTAGCAAAAGACTATTAATAGTTGTAATTGAAGTATTCTTAAAATTGGGAAACAAAAGATGCGATTTGATTTAGACGAGGTAGAATCTTTAGTAGAATATTCCGATTTTTGCTAGCGCTTTTACTAAGGGAAAAAAAAATCTGATATGACTTTCCCTATAAACTCAAATTCATTATCTTTTTACTTCTGTAATAATTCATTAAATTGAGTTTAATTGCACAAAACAAGACACATAATTATTTGAAATTACACTTTTAATCCAATTTTCGTTTTCATTTGGTAATTGGACGTATTTTCACAGGCGACGTAACAAAATACGAAAAAAACTATATCTTGAGAACGGTTAGACCTAGAGTAATCGGTGTACGAATAAAAAATTACGTATAAAACAAGCATTTAATTGATACATTTGAGCATACGTAATCTTTTATTTTATATTTTGACGATTATTGCGGGTCGTTTCGCAAGAAACGGCAAGGTCTTTTTTCTTGAGTCGTACCAAAATCTAATCAGCACCAGAGTAACCTACCTAATTACTGACTTATCTGCCTTATTTTGTGAAATTTGGTTAATTAGTTCTTTAGCTAGAGTGGATACATACGATTTTTGTGAGTCATCTCTTAAACAAAAAAAGAAAAAAGGCGGGTTCTTTTATCACGAATCGTATCAAAATCTAATCAGCATCAAGATCACCCACAAGTGACGTGCTTATAAAATTTTATGATATGTGGCCAATTAGTTTTTGAGTTAGAGTGGATACACATTGCACAGACACACACACAGACGTCACGCTAGAATCGTTTTTTGTGTTCTAAAGGTCAGGAAACGTGTAAATCCGTCGAAAACTCGAGTTGCGATTTTCGACACGATTCCAAAACTTCCCCTATGCATTTCCATGTATTGTAGAGAAGTAACGAAGTATTTGTGGGAATGTTATCCATCGGTTTCAGATTTCATTTTTCACCCTTTTCCATTCAAACGATCCTAGCGTGCAGATTCCGTTTATACCCAGCAAACATTTACTGCACCGAATATCCCTTATACTGGCATTACCTCACGATATCTATTATGCGACAAATTGAGAGGCTTTTTTCAGAAATTTAACCCTTTTTTCTTTTTTATGTTGTTTTGAGTTTTTCTCCACCCTTTTCTCTTTCGAACAATGTCAAACATGGAGGTATTATATTATTTGTCCGCGGACTTGCCTGTATGTCTAGCATCTTTCTTCAGGAACGGGACATATTATGTTATCCATCCGTCCAACAGTGTGCTCTTTTCATCTAGATTCGGCGGGAGATTTGTAATTCTCGCCGGCTGAAATTCATCCGTATGACAGAAAATTTGGTTAGGAGAGCGTAGCGGAAATACTTCCTCATAGATTATTTAAATATGATTTTCTGATTTTAAGCCGGACGTTTTTAATGGGTATTTCGCCATGTTTAAAACAAAAGACGTTTGATCATGTGAAAATAGATGTGATCTCATTTGACAGAATAAATATACAGAATATTGATTGAATTTGGTAGTGTTTCTGAACATTTTTAATGACGGTTTGCAACGGTAGGCATATTTTTATCAATACACTGTAAAACATTCTTCAACCTTTGCTCATTTTTTTCAGCTACTTTGTTGATAATTTCGACAAACTGAAAAGAAAAGCCACAGTGACAGGCGTTCAGGAAAATTCCAGCTTCATTTTTGAAATATTCAGCTAATTATGGTCTGCCAAAGTGTTATTTTTGTGTATATAACGCTTTGGCTTTTGTGAAACTTTTTATAACATGCTTGCAAATGTTTTACAGTGTGGGGAGCCAATATGTTTGTGCCAATTTGCCTGTTTTTCTCCTGGTTATAGAATCGTAGGATTCTAGCACATATATCCATTTCTGGCGCTAACAGGGGGGGGGGGGAGGAGGGGATCACTATCCGAATTTTATAGTGCATATAAATAAATGACTATATTGACTAATTCTTTTGGCGTCAAAATACAAAACTCTTAGCTATATTTTCTCTTGAATGGAAACGAACCAGGTGCACGAGAATAATGTTAACATATTTGTTGCATAATATTGCATGTGGAAAGTAAACAAACATATTTATAGATAAGTGGAGCACGTGACTTTGCACAATCAATAATGAACTGGTTTACAACGTAAAATGCGGTGTAAATCAAGATACATTCTTCAGTGCAAAAAGTCTGAATCTGATCGCCCAAGTGAGTAAGCAAGGACCCAATTGAAAAGTTGAATAATTGGAGCATTTTTCAAATTCCTTGTGAATGCGGACTGCCGTAAGTAGGTTAAACTAAACGCGCCTTAAACTACGGCTTAAAAGAACATCAAAATTGTGTAAAAAAACAAAAACAATAATAAGTCTTCTATAGCTAATCATTGTTAGAATACTAGTCACCGATTTCATATTTATTCTGCCTTCATTATTCAGAAGTGCTCTTCAATTTTCAATTTGTATCTCCTTGAATCTTTCCATGTTAATAGGAACTCCATTAATCTAGTTGGGTTTGGCAATGATTCTATATTTTTCAGAGATATGGCCTGAACACATCAAATTTTTGTTTCTTTGAGTTCATAACTTTGAGTTATTCTCTTACCTTATTTTTCCTGTTTACTTCTCTGGTTCACATCTCCTTGTTCTTTATATTTTTGTGATTTTATTTCCTTTTCGTCCCGCTAAGTGACGCCACTATATTGTGATGCCATTTAGCCCTTCGACCAGAGCTATAGGTATATTTCACCTTGATGATTTAGCCCTCCCAGTTTGGCTGACGTAGCCTTGCGCTTATTTGCGTGTTTAGGTCCAGACTTTTTGCACTGAATAAGGAAATCCAGTTGATTTCCGAAACGTACGTATGCTTATTTACGGCGGGGTTTTTCTGGGTGGCCCCCTCCTCACCGAAATTCGCCCGGTCGTGGAGTGTGTGGCAGTAGCCGACTCTGCTTCTGCCAAAAGACATGCTAGTCGAAGTCTTCTGCCAAAAGACATGCAAGTCGAAGATGCTAGGTATCAGTACCCAAATTATAAGTTCGGAGCAGAAGCTAGCTGTTGCTCGAACCTTATAATGTCGGTCTTGTAAGCACCGGGTCCGAGTTCGGGCCTGGTTAACAACATCAATTCCTACATTTATTTATCTTGATTTGCGCCGTAAACCAGTTTATTATATTAGGTGATACTGCTATTACTGTAATTTGATAATTTTTTAATAATATTGGTTAAATTTACTTGGAAGCGTGCAATATCTCGAGAATGGGTCATGCTAACATTCTAAAGTTGATGTCAATTATTTTATAATAAAAAATTACGTCGGGAATAATTGTTTATTGAAGGTTCTAATTATTTCCATTCATTCAAAAAATGAGAGGTGGTGGTGGGGGAGGGAGTATTCCCGTCATTTGATTGCATATAAAAGTAGTACCAGTATTCACAAATTATTTTCGAAATGTTTCATTCGTTTATAAAATATCGTGTCCACACACGCACACTACTATACATACATACACGGGCATCGATTCGAATTCAGAGATGTGTTTGCTCTTCCTTCGAAAATTGGAATTTGAAATTTCGACCCCGTCACAATACTTTCCCTATACTCTTACTTTGTTTATAGGGACAGAAAAAAAAAAAAAAAAAGAAAAAGAAAAGAAAAGAAGAAAAAAAAAACTGTTGAAATTGAAAATATTGAATGAAAAAACTTGATACGAAATCGTTTCTATTTCAACAGGTCTTCGTAATTTTCTTGCAGAAATATTCCAAACTTTTAAGAAAGAATAAGAAACAGATGTTTACATATTATTTTCGCGTACTATATATTCTCCTCTGAGACAAAGTTTAGTTATAAGAAACCAATCGATTTCTTTCTCAATTGCAGATGCTTTTCTATTTTTAGATCCTTTTGTTATTGTTTTCGTGTGATGCTTTTCACCTTTTTTCCAGATAATGATTCATTATTATAATTTGTTTTTTGCTTTATTTCTGTGATTACAAATGTCATCTGTTCTTTGCTGTTTATCTTTTCAATTTAAACTATGTAAACATGCGTAAGTCTTCCAATTTCAATAGAAGCTTAAGAATGTTTATACAATTTAATGCTTTCATTGAACTAAGAAAAATACAGTATATATTAATAGGATTTTTTTAGGTTTCCCTTTGAATCGAAATCATCGTTCTCTCGCTTCAGTTTTTCTATTGATTGACTACTTTCTTTAATCAGATCGTCATTGTAAACATCTGTTCAACAACTAATTAATTACTTTTACTTTTTCTACAATACATACAATGTTTAAAGGGAAGTATAGTGGAGGAGGTGTGTCAAAAATCCATTTCTCGAATTTGGTTGGATTGATACGTTTCCATGGATATGTTGTGCACACTCCATACCCCCATTTATAATAAATTCCAGCTAAATTCCATTTTCGAAACGCGATGTTAAAATTCCATTTTGTTCGGCAAAGCCTAATTTCGATATCGATTCATAATCCCGTTTCTAAAATTCTATTTTAAATTCATAAATTGCCAAATGTTTAACCCTTTGATTTGGCCCCGGTCCGCATGCAGTGGCCACTCTTCCATCATCCTAGCGTCAAGCATGTGGTTCTTTTCTGGAGATGCTACCTGTCAGCAGCTCAGTGCCTAGAAGTAAGCTCTTTCGTACCTACTCTAGAAACCTACTCTTCTAGGCACTGTACCGTAGCGTACAGCAAGTGGTGCTAAAACCCGTTAGCCTTGTTGTAAGCTGTGGACAGGGGTAGGTATCGCCAGAAAGGAACCACACGCTTGATGCTAGGAAGATGAAAGCGTGGTCACTGCCAGCGACCGGCGCCAAATCGAAGGGTTAAATATTTGGCAACTTATGAATTTAGAATAAAATTTTAGAAACGGGATTATAAACCGATATCGAAATTAGGCTTTGCCGAATGAGATGGAACAAATGGAATTTAGTTAGAATTCATTTATAAATAGGGGTATGAAGCACACAACAGATGACACCCCTGAATACCAATCAACTGTTTTTTAAATGTCTGTAGGCACGAAGTTTTGAATTCTAGGGAAGCGATTTGAATGTAGTGTAGTACGGTTATTTTAATCTGCGAACCTCGGAGGCCTACTGTTGTGATACAACCATTCAAGAGACTTAATTAAAGAATAATATAATCAATTGAACGATCATATCTCAACACCTGATTGGGTCGGACACTCACATACAATTAAAAGGGGAAATTAATTAATTAAAAGTTAGTTACTTAATGGAAGGGGATCATATAGTGGGAAATAGAATTTGAAATATCAAGCAATGCGTTGTGTTAATTTAGATATTAAACCATACTTGTATGTGAGCGCCTAAATTTCTTACCTGTAATTTGAATTCATTATTTTAAATTTTTTTTTTTTAAGTTGCAATATGTTCCTGTATAATGATCAGACATCAAGTTGATTTAAAGTTCTTTTGTAAAGTGTCTCATATTCAATATGAAAACTTCGACAAAGTATATGTGAAAAGTTACAGGTTACACAATGATGACTATCACATTTTAGGACACCTTTTTCACTACGCTCAAGTTCAAACGTGGTTCCAATGTATAATGAACTGTACACGAAAATACCAATATTGCACTTTGCAGTGTAATAAGTTTCACTGCGTAAAAATAAAAAAAAATGACTAATATTTCAATCATCATGATGACTTGTTAACTCGTTTCCATTTTTTCTTTTTTTTTTGCTGAGGACTTATCCCTTAGAATAATTCACTAAAAAACAGTTGAAATATAGTTATTGACAGAAAGTAAAATTCACGAATTATATCCATAGATGCAATTGCTGCTGTAAGATTGATAAATGAATAAAATTCTCCAAATCCATAGATGCAAATGCTGCTGTAAAATTGATAAATGAATAAAATTCTCCAACTTGGCTCAATAATTTATTAAATATTAATCAATCAGATATTTGGTGTAGTAATCAATTCACAAAAAAAATCCACTCAAAAGGAAAACTTCTGTCTTTACATTTTTTGCAAAGTATAATTTGCAAGGGAAATTTCTATAACTTGATTCACAATAACATTATCAAAGAATTAATCCATGAATAGATATCAATTGTAAAAATTTTACTTGAGAATAGCAAGTTCCTGTATTCAAACTTTCTAAATATACATTCCACAGTAAATCAGACTTGGTTCTTAACAGATGCACAAAAACAAAATATAATTTGTATTTTTTAGACATAGAAAAATAATTTTAATCTTCAGTGCTTAAAACTTAATGAATAAAAAGAAATGGCAAAGCAAAGGGCCAAGGCCCCTTTGCCTACGAAAATACGATACACCTTCACATGCAAGAAATTTCAGAGAGAAGAGAAAGGCTCAGCACTTATTGCACCGAGGAAGAATTTCCCGCCTAACTTGGCACGCTGTGATTGGCTGAAGCCACACACACCGTTGCCATGCCAAGAAAAGAAAAACTCCTGTTCAACCAGGGAGATTAAAAGGATCCATGTCTCACCTGAAACCGGATTTACCAATTGTCGAAAACGGGTGTCATTCTACCGCAGTATGAAAGTGGATGTCATACACCATACATGAGAATATGAATACTGCAGCACACTATAATTAAAATTAATAAAAGAAACAATTGGTCTATTAATGAAAATATAAAATAAAAGCAATTTTGAATAGAATAATTTGGAATAATAAATTAAGTAAAATAAAATATTTGATGATTTATAAAAAAAATGTTAATTTAGAATAATAAAATAAAGTGTTGTGACGTGTCACAACACCTACTGATGTCCATAAGCTAGGACCAGGTATTTTCGCTAAAATTTGATTAGCTATATCCGAAAATTCTGTATGCAGGACTTTGTTTCAAGGGAATCTAATTACACTACGAATGTAGGACTTCCCTCATGCATTTTGTTCTTTATAAACGAAATTTTGTTACAACGGCTTCAATATAACTGGTTCTACTGTATTTGTATTCTCATCTGTACGATTGCATACTAGCGAATTCATTGTCCCGAAATGTTTTAACAGTGACTTTTACTTAATAAGCCAATGACATACATCGTGTCCAAAATCAATGTATAATCAACGGTTGGTTGTAGAAATGAAGTGAAATATGAAAAAAAAAAAAGTAGTAAACAGAGGAGAATTTAGCTATGAAATTTGCACCCTCCAAAACGGATAATTATATAAAAATACGAAATTTATTTTTTTTATATGCGTCCCCAGTAAAAAAATTAATCGCCTGGCTTAATTAGGCGAAAGATATTTACCCTATACTTTTTTTCCTATAAATTCTCCGAGATATTCCAATTTAGTTAGTAGGTATTTTTCCTTCGATTGTGCGTGGCCAGCAACAAATTAATTACTCAAAATTTAATTGTAGCAAATTCCCATTGGCGGTCTCCTGTTTTAAATAAATTTGTATATGTTCTCCAAACTTGCTTTTGGAAGAAGTTAACTATTCACATGCAGTTCAGGTAAAATGAAATATGTCAAAAATTTCAATTGTCGATATTTCGGCGTATGATAGTTAAAAGGTATCGGCCAAATTTTTTACTCTAACTAAGCTAGGCGAAAATGTTACTTTTTGACATTTTTTTTACTGAGGGAGAGGCTGTATATATATAAAAAAATAATTTCTACTTCTTTACTCTAATTAAGTGAGGCGAAAATTTTACTTTTTTACTTTTTTTTTACCGATGGAGAGGCTGTATAAGAAGAAAAAAACTAATTTCTATTTTTTCACCCTAATCAAGTGAGGCGAAAATTTTACTTTTTGACATTTTTTTTTACCGAGGGAGAGGCTGTATAAAAAAGCACTAATTTCACATTTTTATAAAATTGTTTGTTCCGGTGGGTGTAATAATCATAACTAAGTTATCCTCTGTTGATTATTTTTCATATGTCGCTCTACTTCTCTACTACTAAACGTTAATTATATGTTCCTTTTGGGCACTCTTTGTGAAACGCCCGGTGTACACTATTTCCTAAGGTACACCAAATTAGGTCATATCTTTGGTGGAGTTATTTTTAAAAACTGTCAATCACGAAGCTACACTTGTTAAACAGTGGGCGAGGGCCCTATTAATACTGCAAATGGCTCTTCATTATTTATGGATGAATATGCCCCACTTTGGTTGTGATGGATAGCGCTTCAAGTCGGTTTTTCCCTTTTGATATCTTCTTTTCTCTCTTCCTTATTTGTTTTTTCGTAATTTTCTTTTTCGTTTTATTACAAGGCGTCGTAGAAAACGGAATTAGCAGTTCCTCGTACTTTCTCGAGAAAGTTTTCTGATGAAGCAGATTTTTGGAATTCGGGAGGTAGCTTATTTCTGTCTTTTCATTTTGACACTAGAAACTGCAGCGAAATCTGAAACAACTCTTTTGATAGGATCAGTGCTGCCCTTAAGATTTAATCCCTAATTAGTTAAAATTGCAGTTTCCTGGTTTATACTTTCTCTACAATACATAGCGTGTGATAAAGGGAAGGTTGTGACGGACAAAATTATTAAAATATTTTGCAAAGATTCTTCAAAATATTCTCCATTCAAGTTGGCAGCAACTTAAATAAAGATCGATTGAATAGTTTAGCTTATCTGTGTTAATGTAAATCTGTGTTAATGTAAATTAATGTTTCGTTACTAATATAATTTTTTTCGTTCTGTCTGCTGACAAAAGGATCTGAAAAATAAATACTTTGTTAGACAAAAGCATACCGATTCACGTAAGCCCCCGTGGCGACCTGGGGGTTTACGCCACTACGAGGGAGGGATGCAGGTTGGTTATCCGCTACCCAGCGAGACCACGGCCCGGCGGAACCATTCACCAGATATGGCTAGATGGTTTCCGCCGAGACTCGACACCAGTCTCCGACGGATCTGGTAACAGGCCACAAAGACCCTGCTTCTCCCCGCCACCTGGAAGCGACTGCTTCATAGCTACAAGCTCAAGCACCGGGACCTATCCACAGATTGGTTTACCCTCCCCCCCCCCCAGGTCATGAGAGCCAGAGCTATAAGGAGCTAAGATCCGAACGCCACCCTCTTGGAATGGTGCCCCTGGGGGGGGGGGGGGTAGCCTAAAGACAGAATAAACAGTCGGTTTCAAAAGCGAAGAAGAGCATTATTCTTCGGTATAAATCAGACAGAGTTACAGTACCAAAGAGGGCAGGAACTCATCTGTCCAAAAATAGTTGTATCACGTCATCCAGTAAAACATGTTGTCAGATGAAAATTCGAAAAAATGAAAGGAAATACCAAGGAGAGAGGTTAAAGCACAGTACAAGGATTCATAGCACTTTCCCAAAATCTGGCAACAATTGATTTCATGGGTCAAGTGATACAACTATTTTTTGACAGACGCATTTTTGTCTCTTTGACCCATATAGGCGCTGAAAACGTGGCCTTTTTGACGTCGCGTAAACACCAGTTGAACAAGTCCAAAGCTATTAAAACGATTCTTAATTTCACTTGCCTTGGAATAAGTCAATGTGTAGTAACTACATGGTTCAATCTATGCGAGGCGTGCGGCACCGCAACTCTAAGGTAGCAAATATTGGAAAAGTGAAGTTTCACACTTCCTCTCCATTCAAACTATCTGTCCATACACCAAATTTGAAATCTCTATCTCATCATGAAATATGCTTTTCTATAATTTCACCTTTCGAACATTTTGGTGTGTAGCCCCCCACCCCGTACTGAACATTTTTGAAAAATTCGATTTTTTTTCCAGGGGTTTTTATCGAACAATTGACCTGTGTACCAAATAGCAAGTCTCTATTTATAAGTTCTTAGAAAAGGCGTGATAGACAAATAGACGGATACTTGGGAATTAGTGTATATATTATTTTTGCTTATTAATTTGTTTTACTTGAAAATGGTTGGTTTTTTGAAATTTGAAAGTTTGACGAAACTGAAATAAAGATTTATATTTTTAAAACAAGATTTTTCTCTATATATTAAAAAAAGTAGCTGACGCCGCCGCCGCTATTTGACAAATTTCTCGCTTCTCGAGATTCTTTGCTTCGTACCGCAAACACTATTGCATATAAAAATATGAAATTTGGTACACTTGTAGAAAACGCTTTGGGGAATACGCTGAAATAAATCGTTTTTTGATATTTATTATAGTTTAAGAAATATTTAATATCAAAGTCAAAGACAAAATATTTGAGTTGTAAGTTCGCGTCTTGGATAGACTAACAATAGCAAGACCACAAATATTTGCAGGCAGGTACCTACATGGGTGCATTTTTGCAGGACGGAGCCCCGTTTTTTAATTTCGATGTAGTTTTTGAGATATTTTGCTTTTTATGCACTTCTGAAGTGAACTTTTTTTTTTCGTATCGGCACATTTAGCGATTTCTCTGTCTCGTGCCGTAAAAATTATAGCATACAAAAATATGAAATTTGGTACATTTATAGAAAAATAATAGGGTAACACGATGAAATACACCATTTATCAATTTGAACTTTAGTTTAGCGTGAAATAGCTCGCGAAGCGAGCTCATGATCAAGGAATTCAGTTTTTGGATTCCCTGGGCTAAGAAAAATTACTGCTTTTCCCTCCTGCGGAAAATGGCAGCGATAGAAAAGAGATTTTTGAAAGTAGAATTTTTAGGAAAGACAGATATAAAGCAAGCTCTGCGAGCAGGAGGCAGGGTCTCCTAGTATTTTAAAAACGGCAGTTCATTGCTTGAATTATGAATGTCTCACAAAATTAAAAATCGCGTATTTATTCACAAAAATATAATTTTCAGAAAGCATTGCTTATGAAAAGAACAGCTTAAAAAATAGATCCGAATCTACACATATGAGGGCTTAAAGGGTGAAACTGTAAGTAGTTATTCATTAAAAAAAAAAGAAATATAACAAAATGCAAATTTTACTACATAAATTAACATTTTTGCTCTTGTAGTTTCCGTCATGGATGTCTAAATGGTAACCTAATAAGGGACGTTTAAAGTTCTGAATTTTGTTTTCCCATATGAACTGGATTCTATAGATAGAGAATTCATATAATTGTTAAGACAATTGGGGGGAAGTGGCATGGACACCCATAGTACAGTGTCTAGAACTCCCTTCTAGCCACTGTACCCATAGGGAAGGGCAAGAGGAGGCACCTGCCCCCTCCTGGATGTTCAAGATCACGAAATTGGGCATATAACTATAGTTGATGTTGGGCATCTTATCCTTAAATTTACAGCATTGATGTCAGTCGTTTGTCTTCCCCTGGAAAAAGGTCTATGGGTGCCCATGGAAACCCATGGAAAGGGGTATGACATTATGTTACTCAGTCTCACTTTTGACCTGTGCTATTGGTTTATTAAACATGTTTTTGAGAAACAAAAAATGGACTGTATTATTTGCACTTAGTAGTTCCCAATACGGTAAACTTAGTGAAAAAAATAATGTAAAGTAAAATAATGGACAATAAATGGGATGCGTTATTTGCCTAAAGCGTTATACAAACTGGATTACACTATATAATATGGGGGGGGGGGGGGATGTATCTCAGTGCAAAAAACCTCTTTTACAATAAATGTACCCCAGTGTACCCGAATGGAAGTTTACTATATTGGCAAACCAAAAATAATTAATTTTATTTCATTATTTCAAGCAAAAGTCGCTTATATATTATTTTTTATCGCATAAAGTCACGGCCACTGTCACGTCACGGTTTTCAAGCCACGTCACTTAAATATTTCTTCATTAAATATGTCTAGATTATATTTTAGGTAACAAAGAAAACCAATATTTCTTGTAAAATTTAGTTCTGACTTTTTTTCTCTTCAACATCGTCTTTGATGATTATTCTGCTTTACATTAATATTATGTTCTGAATTGATTTTGAAGATGTGTGGATTTCAGCGAGATTTCAGCGTTATTGATCTTAAAATAGACAAATGGTTTTCATTTTGTTTTAAACAAAATGAAGTGAAGAATTTGCTTTAATGTTTTTCAACAATGAATCTATAAATATATTTTTTCTTCTACTAATATGGAGATACGAAAAAATCTTCAATTTGATTCTATTTCAATTTGTACGATGGTATCATAAATTATTTACCAGGCCATCATTAGTATAACTAACTACTTTGTGTTTTAGGTATTTGAAAATTACTGTTAGCAAATTTTGGCCGAGCGACAGTATTATTCATTATTCATAAAAATTAGCATATTCGGCTAAAGAAACAACGTGTATAGCCACAAAATTTGCATATATAACAAGCTCACGAACGCGGAAACTAGCCCTCAGAAAAAATTTTGCATGGCAACATTTTTTTATATTAACAAGGAAACGTATTACGTGTAAAAACGGCCTGTTTTGTGCAGAGCCGGTATCTCCGTGTTACGGATTCTAGAAGAAAAATCGAAATAGCCAAATTTTGAACAATGAGTAGGCGACATCATTTGAGTGGTGTTAAATTGCAATCACGTCATTCCGGCCAGCGATTGAACAGTTATACTATTCCAAAGACATTCCGAACTAGAGTTGGGCCTGAAGATATCTTTTGGTCTGTTCAGTCTCGAGTTTGTAACCGATAGGCTATGCATTCTGACCCTAATGCCGGACAGCAGTCCTCTGCAGGTGATGAACTTGACGTATGAGTAAAGAGAAACGAATGCTCGCGTTTCCTTAAGGGGTTTCCAAACGACCAGTCCAAATTAGAATATATCTATCTATCTATCTATCTATCTATATACATACATACAGAGGGTGTCCCCCCAAAAAAGATTGAAACGCTCTTTAATTCTTTACCTGTTGGAGATAAGTGGGAAATGTAAATTGCAAAAATGTTGAACGTAAGGTAGGAAATAAGACTCTGTTAATGAAATAGTCCTCCCATTAATTTTCAAAAAGTGACACTTTTTAAATTTTTATACGACCCCCTTAGACAATCAATCAGAAAATTGTTATTTTTAATGCAACAAGATCATTAAAAAAACTCGCATATCTGTATCTTTAAAATTGAGCGAGTTATATTTAATTGAAAATTGAACATTGTGAATGGGGACCATATATCAAATTAAAAATGCAAATTTGTGACATATCGCAAAAAAGGTAAAACTGGATGATAATACATGAGACATTTTTGCGAGTTCCGCGTAGGCCCCCGATGGAATCACCGATTCTTAATAGCTGCATTTATTCTTTATTTAGATGCATTTGTGATAAAAAAATTTTGAGATATATTAACGTATTTTTGATCTAAATAATTTCCATCGTCAATTTGTTTATGATCCCTATTTTCACTGATGAAACAGCCTTTCACATGGTACGGAAAAGTGGCATAAGTTGGATTTTTTCTTTTATCATAATTCAGTTGATTTTAAAGATGCAGATATGCTGTTTTTTTTTAATGATCTTGTTGCATTAAAAATAAAAATTTTCTGATTGACCAAATTTGTCTTTTCTGATAAGTCCAAATTTGTCTGTATAAAAATTTAGAAAGTGTAACTTTTTGAAAATTAATCGGGGGACTATTTCATTAACGTAGTCTTATTTCCTGCCTTACTTTCAACATTTTTGCAATTTATATTGCCCACTTATCTCCAACAATTAAATAATTAAAGCGCATTTCAATGTTTTTGAGACACCCTGTATATATATAGGGTGTCTCAAAAACATTGACCTCTGCTTTTATTCCTTTAATATTGATCTTAGACATATATAATAAATTACAAAGTTGCGTAAATAAAAGGTACATAATTTTTATACGACCGCCCGTACAAAAACATTTCCAATGAGTAAAATGTGCCCCATACTCTAATAAGGTGATGTACAAAATTTCAGCATTTTATCATAAAAAGTCCCAGAGATATGTTTAAACAAATTTGGAGAGGGATTAATCACAAATTAAAATGTAAATGTTTACAGCAAGAGTGCAAATCACGCAATGCAGAAATACATCATAGGCAAATAATATATGCCTCTTATCTTCAATGGATCTTTGACATGGATGGAAAACATTTTGAACAAGCTTTGTAATGTTTGTGTAAAGTTATTAATTCTACACAGTGTAACTACTTTTGAACCAATAAATAGCAAAATTATTATTTATTTATGTAATCTAATCATTGTTTTCTTTCGTAATTTGTGTATGACCCCTGAAACGCTATCTGCCGACATGATTTTCCCAACGAGTTAATATATATGGAGGGAGTGCGGTCCTATCTTCCCCATGCTAGTAGCATGGACAAACACTGAGAAGGTGTAGTAAGGACGAGGAGGAGAAGGACTTTCATGATTTGGCGATTTATCGCCTAAACTGTGTAGTGTACCTTCTGGTTTTTTTTTTAACTTCTATTAAAGTCGAGGATGAATGGGAAGTTATTACACGTGTTATACGTTATAAGATTTTAAAAAATATGTATGAAGAAAAATACGAAATAGGATTAGAATATTTTTATTACCAAAAAATTTTATTACTAAAGAATAATTTTGTTAATGAAGTCATTTTTGTAAAACAACTTGAACTACAAAGCAATTACAAATAAAATATGATATGAAATAGATTACAAGTATACAAATTGAAGAATATGTATAATATATTTAAAAGCAATTATAAAGTATATGAAAAAATTGTGTGCATGCTTGCTTAAAATGTAGAATTCTTCACTTTTATCCAGATAAACTTTATCTCTGAAAGTTATGTTAGCATTATCCATATCTGCTTTGAGGCGTAATACGACTGAGTCATTTTTACATCTAATTTATTTTAATATATTGTATGTGTACCGTCAAATATAAAACAATGTAATATTTGCAATAATAAAATATTTAACTTTCCCGAGGAAAACTGAAAAATATAAAACTTTATAATATTTCTTATATAGGGAAATATATATATATATTCGCTATTTTATCTCATACGAACTAAAAAATATTAAAATATGTGTAACAATTATTGCCTTTTCATCTCTTCCTCCTGACTACATCTTTATTTAATTCCCATGACCCCCCCCCCCCCCCTCCTTCCTTTTTTTGAGTTTTTCGTGTGATATTATTTCATTTAAATCATGTTGTAACTAGTTGATGAAGATGATATATGTAGTCCTATTTCAATATAAAATTATTTCAATATAAAATTATTACTTTTGAATCACCTAAGCTAGGTGTCCCAATAGCTTTATTTTCGTCAAATTTCTGTAATTATAATAATTTGGACTTCAATTTATATTAGTCGCACTTGAAAGACTCTGAAACACGACTTTGGTACATAAAACATGATGTAAGTAAAAATATTTATATTGGTAGAGCTGTTTCTAGATCAAAAAGCCTATTACTTAAATTATGATGAGGAGAATGTAAGGTTCTTTTAGAGTTAATATTTCTCATTTAATAGATTGCTAACGCGTGATCAAGAAGTCGGTGATTCAAATATTTCTTTGGGCAAGGCATATTTCTTTCTCGAAAACTAAACAAGAGTGTAATACCAAAATACTTCTACTATACTGGGAGTTTGATGATATATCCTTTTATATTTAATTTGTGAACAATCGAGATGTTTATATGAAATTAATTCTAACCAACATCGGCATGTATAAAATTTATGCAGAGAGAGTGAAGGGGGGGGGGGGGGGGCAATCTCATGGATAAGATTAATAACATCGACTTATTAAGTACAATTTACTTTGAACTAGAAATGAGATCATGCTCATATTTCAGATCATATATCTTTATATAAAATGCACTGAAAAATTGTGATGTAAAATCTAAGTGACATTTTCAATGAATGTAAACTATTATATTTTATTTTGAAAGTAAAATTTTATCATCCGACACGTCTTTACGCTCATCATCTAAACACCCTATGTTTCTTCCCTAGCCACCCAATCTTGCCAAACGTCGCCAAACATCGCCAAGTTCTACCTCGAAGGGAAAACATATGAGGATACCGAAAATAGCTCTATAACTATCACAAAAGTACTCCGAATGTTTTTTTAAAGTATTAGAATGATATTATAAGTCTTCTGCAATATCACAAACACCAAAAATAGAGCAAAACTTCTAATAATATAGCATTAAAAGCAATAAAATTAATAGCCAAATGAAATGCACCACGCTAAAATCTAGCAAAATTACTTCTTAACTATATTTGTAAGATATATAATGAAAAAAAAAAACTTTCCCATGGAAAGAGTAAAGTCCTCCTTTTACATGCTTTTCCTTGCAGCCGTAAGCACAACAGTACATAGCCATTATTTTACTATTTATATTTCTCAAACACGCTCTCAGTCAGAAATCGCCATTGAAATGTACAGGGTCACAGTCGGAAGAAAACGGGTTCTCGGGAAATTCGTCCTGACTACAACTCCCTTTATCTTTGGCCCCGATTGCAACCCTTAAGCTCTCTCCATTATATACTACCTCGATGATTTTCCCCCTCTGAGAACCCATGTCGTTGCATCGAAAAGTGGTTTAAGTCAGCATTTTTGTCTTTTCAAATCTCTGGGACTTTTTATGATAAAATGCTGAAATTATGTACATTACCTTATTCGTGTATGGGACACATTTTACTCATTGGAAATGTTTTTATACGGGGACCGTATAAATATTTTAATTCTCTTGAAAATTTTAATCGATTTCATAAAATTCTGTACCTTTTTTTACGCAACTTTTTAATTTATTATATATGTCTAAGATCAATATTTAAGGAATAAAAGCCGAGGTCAATGTTTTTGGGACACCCTGTATATACTATATATATATATATATATATAGTATATACAGGGTATATATAGTATATACTTCAATTATATATATATATATATATATATATATATATATATATATATATATAAATTGAAGAATTTTAATTTACTTGTATTATTTATACCAGAGATTGATCATATATTGAAATAGTTCTGTACAGCAAAAATGAAAATAAGATGGTCTGAAGTGAATATTTGATATCAATAATGACTATACGGCAAGCTTGTAAAGATGTTAAAGAAAACATTATAAATCAAACATTATAAATAAAACAGGTACTAAATTCGGAAATAATACCCCTTTTTCCCTGTTCTATATATAAGTTAAGGAAATGAAAAAGAATTACATGTGGTAAGGATTGGTAATTATAATCCCTTAACTACATCCTTAGATTAAATTTTTTGTTATAAATTATATATGTAATACAGGTACTTAAGGTACTAATCCCCTTGTTCCCTGCATAGACATACATGGTGTGAAAACATGAATAGTGTATAAGATGAAACGCAGCTACTATATTATAGTATATATATATATATATATATATATATATAGATAGATAGACACACACATACACTAGTAGCTGTGTTGCATATACATATAGTAGCTGTGTTGCCACAGCTAGAGTTCACTTTTTCGGCAGTTATTTTTTAAAAATAAAGTAAATTAAATGCCATTACTTTTTTAAAGCATCGATTTTTTCAGCCACATTACTCAATAAGCAAGCCTATGACATGTAGGCTGTGTAGTTTCGTTATGCGGGCAGGTCACGGCTAACAATAGATAATCGTGACGACTATGGTTGCACAAATCGGGCCAATAGAAGCAATTGCGTCCCCGCGGCTCTCTGCATCCAGAATACATACAGACTCAATAGACAGTTACATCCGTAGTATACTCACACTCGCTATGTGAGCTGCTCACCGCTAACTATAGACACTACGGTTGCTCAAATTGGACCAATACAGCCGACTGCACTTCCTCTAAACACTGCCCTCATATATCTAGAGGGAAGAAAAATCAATGGAAAATAGAAAAACATAATTTCTTTCCAGCCAATTGCACCTGCAATGGAAAAACATCCTCTTTTGAACCGAGCGAATTATTTAAAAAATACTAACAGCCAGTAAACGGCAAATTAATTAACAGCTATTTGCTTTTTGAAAAGATCTTACCCGGCAGAAATCGATAAATATCTTTCCTTTGAAGCAGCTTTTAATCCCAGACGTTGCGGCGGTATTGAAAAAACAAATTCCCTTACGTCAACAATTGATAAATTTAGAAATTTGAATTTTTATAGTCTAGCAGATACAGCTCCTTCTAATCCACTGCAGTCGGTCTCGCCATCATAATCCACTGTCTCTGAAAACGTCTAGAGGAAAGAATTAAAATATAAGCGAAAATTGGTGTATGTCATGGAGAAATATTTCCGATTAATTACAATTTTTTTTTTGACATAATTGACTTTTTCTTTCTTTTCAATCTTTTGGCGGGCCAATCAAAATGGCCGCCATTTTTGTAGCATGGCCATTTTCCTCCCTCTGGAAACATAAAAAATTATCAGCACTCTATAAGGTATCCAAACAAATGTTCCCAATGGTCCAGGGCTAGATCGTGGAGAGCCTCTTGATTACAAACATTTAAGATGGCGATATTCGGAGCCCTTTTGAATAATGCCATCGCGCAAATTATTATATCAACTCTGCATTTTAAAACGGCTATTTAATAGCATCCTGGAAGGGTTTTTCATATAGAATTGCAATAAAATAATTGACACAGTACCGCATTTCATAATCCATGAAATAGTTCCGGTTGCGATACTATTTTCGATTTACAAAATATAATCTCGTTATTTCAGCCGAGCTATATTCATTGTTTTTGAATCCTAAAAATAGTTTTTCAGCTTTTCATTGTTGTTGTTGAAACCCAGACCGTCCGACCTACCAGAAAGGCAACTTTTCGTTGTGAAGTAACTTGCAGCAAAACATGATAAATGCATTACAAGTTCTATATATTTCAATTTTTATGCGATAAGTTCGATGGGAATAAAATAGCAAATTTAGAATGACTGCCTATTTTGAAAGCGGGGTGGTCGCTTTACTCTTTTACAATATATGTTATATGTAAAAGGAAATTATTGTGATGGAGTCAGAAATTCAACTTCCATAAGGGTTGGATTTATGTGTTTTTTGCATCCCTGCCTACTAATTAACGATTTTCGAATAATGTCTGTGTGTGAACACGATATCACACAATTAAAAAAAATTTGATGTGGGCAGCACATGACTTTCCTTATATAATGCAATGAATTTACTACTTTTACAGTAAAAAAAATAGATTATTTTTATAGTAGTTATTTATATTCTTTCCAAGATATTGAATTTTTGCCAATGAGTCGTCATTTTCCATGTCGTCACCATCGATGAGTCGTCATTGATTTAGCGTCATTTTTATCCATTTGGCGAGTTTTTCGTTGATTTAGCAACATTTAAAAAAGTCATCAAGTTGGCGACATTCCACCAAATTCGTCGCCAAAATCTCGCCAAGCGTTATGGACGAAGAAATAAGTTATTCTTTCAGCAGATAAATGACTATTTGCGTTCAAATGCAAAAGTATTGCTCAAAGTATCTCTTTTCATGAATGGAACGAGCTAGATCCACGAGAATGATGTCACCAAATTTATTGCATGATATTACATATGAAAAGTGAACATGTTTCTCAATAGGAAATATTTTTTTCTTATTTTATATGACTTTTTGATAATTTTTTTGAAAAATGTGCACTATCTGGAGAACGGTTCATGTTAGCGTTCTAAAATGTATGTCAATCGTTTTCTAATGAAAAATTACATAAGAAATGTCTATTTGCGTAACTTTACTAGCGGTTTTGATTTTTTGACGATTTTTTCAAAATTTCACTCGAAAATTTAGGGGGATTCTGAACATTCGATTGCGTATAAAAACAATAGGCTTCCAGTGTTTACGGATTGTGATTTTTGTACCAAATTTCGTTCGAATTGGTCCATTCGTTCGTCAGTTATCGTCTCCACAGACTCACACACACACACACAGACATCACTTCAAAAATGTTTGATTCGTGATCAGGGATCTTTGAAACGTGCTCTTCCGTCGAAAACTCGAATTCGAATTTTCGACCCAGTCACAATACTTTCCTTATACATCATGTATATAAGGAAAGTAAAAATGAATTTAAAATTTAAATGAATGTTCGATTATTTCAATTGGATATAATTACAATGGAGTCCGCTTATAGCGAAGCCGTAAGGACAGAAAAGCATATTTGTTATAACCGATATTCACAATAAACGATAAAAATTTTAGGTATGAGATAAACAATAAAAATGACTTCATATTTGGAACAATAAATAATTATAGTAAGTTTGAAATGTATTGCTCTTTTATTTATTTACTTTGAAAAATAATCTAT
This sequence comes from Amaurobius ferox, assembly GCA_951213105.1. Classification (NCBI taxonomy): domain Eukaryota; kingdom Metazoa; phylum Arthropoda; class Arachnida; order Araneae; family Amaurobiidae; genus Amaurobius; species Amaurobius ferox. The sequence goes on along the minus strand of OX578133.1, from coordinate 103,730,560 downwards.
TTTTCTTTTGATCATTTAAATTTACATTACATTTGAATAGCACTTTTCCTATTCTATCCAAATTGTCACTGCAGTTAATGTTGTGGGCTTCGAAATAGTCACGCAAATTTTAGAGGCTCACAGCAATTTTTTATGTTATCTTCCCTCTTTTTAAATCAATTTCGGTTTCTTCGGATTCAGATACATCAGATTTCAGCAACTGTAGAAATAATGACATTATCGGTCTTTTGTGCGTCTGTTTCAACACAATCGTCGATCAGTCTGTTTCAACATATTCGTTAAAAGTAAGAACTCCTTTTTCTCGTAACTCGTTTGTTCCCATTGAATTATCTTCATACGCAAGATCGTAAATGAAGGATTGTTGGATTTCTCCTAAAAACAAAAACCCGGCATGTTTTCAGCAGCTGTTCTCTGATTGCGGATAAACCATGCCGAGCATCATCTAATCTCTGTGTTTAAGTTATCTCCACGTATCTTGGGGTGTGTTTAAAGAAGTGTTTAGGCACAACGTAACTGAAGATGAACCTTTGCTACCAAACTGATTGTTGATCTTCAGATTTTATTTTCGTAGTGGTTGTTATAAGCGGGCTTATTTTCAAAGCGTTCTTTAAATTTTGTTCACCGGAACTTACAGCGAACCCTCGGAAACAAAAGAACGCTTTATTAATACGTCCGCTTATAACAAATAAATAAATAAACTGCTGCGTGGGCGCGCTACTACACCACGAACCCCAGGTACATTTTCTAGTGGTCTGTAATTTGCTTTCAGTCACAATTTTAGGATTTTCATATAGTTTATTATCTTTGGTAGTTGTAAGGAAGAATAAATTATTTGTTATATTAAGATCTATGTATATAGTTTCACATATTTTCTATCTGTAAGAAACACTGCGAGATTATACATATTCCCTCTTTAGCCAAATAAATAAGGGACCACATATTATGATTACTTCGGCTGGATGCTTACTTTGCCGAAGAGATATTCTGTGAGATGTCACTGTAATCACAGTTGTCATGGATTCACATATCGAACATGAAACCTCAGGATACTAATGGATCGCCCATATTCAACCTCTGATCTTTTGGAATATTGATACTAATTTGATTTTCTGACGACACTTGGTTATCTAGAGTCGCTTAATTTAATTTCTTCACTATAACAAGAAAATGGCGGGAACACGCCTTCGAGGAATAATTTGCATGTTTGATAGTAGCTCTTTGGAACACGTCTGCTTTTGCATGGACAAAGGTGACCCCCACCGACAACAATCAGTGTTACCTGCTTCGAATCATAAGGGCAATTAGCTGAAAAGAGTCTTCAATTCTCGCTCGAGGGGGGGAAAGTTCCGTTTAGTAAATGAATGATTTTTACGATTCGGAATCAAAGCAAACCTCATCTGTCTGTCAAAATACGCAGACAATCCGTTCTTTACTAATTGGAAAGGAGGAGATAAAATTAAGGCGTTACAATAATGTATCGTAGAAGTGGGCTTCACTCTTATCTCAATCAGTAGACAAGTAAAAGGCCATCATGCGGAACTAAACCTGTAAATCGAGAGGTAGGCCAGGTCCACACTGCTGTCTCCAAGTCCAAGTAAAAGACCATCGGGCGCGGTAGCCCACTGGTTAGCGCGCGGGAATTGCACTCCGTAGACCCGGGTTCGAGTCCCTCCGCTGCCAAAAAACTGCCGCGTTGTTCACGCGGAGTACGATCACGTTAAACATGTGGGTCCGTAAGTCCTCAGGGGTGCGGAACTAAAACCTTCGCACAAAGGTTCGCGAAAGGTTCGCACTGCTGTCTCCAAGTAAAAGGCCATCCATTTTTCTAAAATTGAAAATATAATGGGAAAATTATGCATGAAACAGCCATTGTATATACAATTATTGTTTTAAAAAATAAATGACTTCGAATTTCCTGTTTTTAACATTTTCCAAGATAGTTGAAAAGTGTTTATAACTTTGTTCATTCTGTCTGTCTGCCCGTTCACACGATAACTGTCGTAAAAATGACTTTATCAAAATGAAATTTTAGTGTGTTCTTGAGACGGTCTGTGGGACATATAGGAATGTGAATGAATAATATCATCCGATTAGTTTTGGATTGAACCCGGGTTGAAAAAGTGAAATACATTGAACCCTATGGGACCTAATTTTTCAAACATTTTTTAAGCGAGGTTAAAATTCACAAATGGCTTCGAAAATTTTAGGAAATGCCCAAATTATCCCATAAAAAATATAAAAAAAATTTCAGCAAAATATGTTCGGGAGTTTTCTTAAATAAAAATTAAAATAATAATGACACCCATATTATATGAAGAGATCACGTGACCCACTCCAAAATAAAATCTGGCATCAATCTTTTTTTCCTAGTGTAAAAATCGTGATTTTTAAAGTTCTTTTAAATTTATATTTAGCGTTGCATCCGTCCTAAAACCACTTTATTTTTGCGCGTTTTCTGTGCATCTATATTCTCCGCCAATGCAATTACAATATTTTTGAGTTTAAATGATCATCAAACTTTGATTATTTCTGCAACGAAGCCTAATTTTAATGGATGCAGAATGTAAAGAAGTGATTGTAAGATAAATTGTATAAGAATTGCTGAATTGTTTTCACTCAAAATTATTTAGCTCTAGAGATTGGAATAAAAGTGATATGAATGAAATATTAATTGCTTTTACATAGAGAGCCAGACGACTTATATTTTGATGACGTCATTTGAATAAAGTTCATTTTTTTCCACGAAGTTTTAAATTTTTGTAGTATTGTGATAATTTAAAATATATCAGCGCTGAATGTATCGCATTTTAGAGTTGTTTAAATAAAATTACATTTCAGTTGGAAAGTGTTTCATAATCAATGCTTTATGCATAATTGATCTTTCTTGTGAAACATATCCTGACTCAATTCCACGTGCCCAGTCAGCCCCGTCAAACAGAATTGCGGTATTTATTCCATGATGCATTTTTTAATCTCGTTTTATTTGGTTGTATTCAATATCACAAATTCGATTGTTAGCTGACTGTTGTATAACTACAGTACTGAATCTGAATGCATGCTGCTAAAGAAGGCAATGGACCTTTGCAATTTTAACCAACAAATGCATTACTTGTAGTTGTTGTACTTAATTTTATTACTTATGGAGTATATTTCATTTTCTTTTATTTTCCAAAGTATTCAATTTTTTGAACAAGAAATTATGATGGATTCATATAAGAACAAATTGTGTACACTTCATTTTTGACAAAACCGAAAGTGTCATTTCCACAAAATCAATCCTGTAAAATAGATGTTTAAAGGTAATTTTTTTTTACTGGAAGTGGAAATATTTAGTGACCTCGCCCCCCCCCCTCTCCTTCGTCTTCCTCCAGAAATTTAATGTTGAAACGTAATGTTGAATTCATATTAGTCATCGTTTAAACTCTATCTACAGCCAATCTTGAGAAGTAGACGTTTTAAGAAACATTTTTGGTCCGAAAGTGAAAATTCCTAGCAAACCTCTCTTCACCCTCCAGAATTCAATGCTGAATCCATATCAGTAATCATGTAAGCTATATCTATAGCAGATTTCAAGGGAAATGTAAATTTTTGAAACGGAAGTGACATCGCCAAAACCGGAAATGGAAATCTATAGTGAGTCCCTTAACCCCCTTCAAAATTTAATGCTGCATTCAAATCAGTCATTAATCAAAGCTCTGTCTATAATCAATCCTAAGAAATATATATTTCAAGGAGATTTTTTTTTTAACCTGAAGTTGAAAAGAAACCTGAAGTGAAAATTTTTGGTGAACCACCCTACCTCCCCCAGAATTTGATGCTAAATCCATATCAGTTGTTATCTGAGCTTTATCTGTAGTAAATAAATATATGTTTTATGTAAAATGAACTTTTTTGAACCGAAAATAAAAAAAAAAGAACTGGAAGTGAAAATCCTTAGTAATCCTCCCCTATCCCCTCCGGAATTTAATGCTAAAACCATATCGGTCATCATCCTTATCAAGAGCAAACAGATCCCGAGAAATAGATGTTTCAAGGAAATTTTTTTCCAAAAACCAACTGCAGTTAACAGTAGCAAAAAGCAATATATTTTTTTTTTCTTACTATTGGGGGCAAAATTTTTGGCACCAATAAGAGAATCTTTTATTCTTTAGTTTGCCTTTAGTTGGCTTTTCACGATTTTTATAAAATAGTTTATGGTTTTGAAGGTTCTCTTTAAAAATGTTATCGTCCTTCTATTTTGTAAAATCTGCGTACTGCGTAGTTGAACACTTTAAAAAGGGATAAAAGTTTTATGATTACCACGTGGCTTGAATGCTATCTTATTCACCACCGCCGACTAATTTTACTGATAAGGTTGTTCATTCTATTGTAAACTGGATCAATAGGAGCTGCATTTCAGATCTAAGTTTGAGACTGCTAGTGAATTTTATCATTTTTAAAACTTATTTTTGTCTATCAAAAAGGGTGCTTATCTGTTCTTTTGTGTTCAAAATAATAGGACCGTCCTATGTATATTATATTCTAAGTTTTACTCGAGAATATTATTTTTCAAAAATATTCCGCATTGAGAAATTTTAATAACGGCGTATAATGTAAGAATTCTTGAGCACGCTTTAGCCGATTATGGTGCGATGATTGACTATATGCGTGGATGCGAAAATTTGAAATCTCCTTTATGCTTAGTTTTATTTATCACGTGCTAGATCATAGGAGTTGTGACGATACGTTATAGGAGCCTCGATCCTATGCAACTAAAATAGAGCATGTGCACGAGTGTAAATAAACAACCTGCGTGACAGAATGCGCAGGAACGTAAGGGCAAAAGAGCATTATTTTTACCATAGTGTGTAATGGCAAATAAATATTGAAACTAAACCCATTAAATATCGAATATATCTTTGTGATGAAAATAAGTTATTTAGAATACTTGAATAACAACATATATTTAAAGATTTCATTTGCTAAAGTGCACTTTAAGTGATTTTAAGTGAATGTACACTATTACTCATTTTTACTGTGGCCACTAACTAGCGTTCTAAAGATGTATACATTGACTAGCAAATTCTGTAATGTATATGCGAGCGTAAAGGGAAAGATATGTAACGATTTTTCTTAAAAAAACTTAAAATATTTAAAGATTTCATTTGCTAAAGTGCACTTTAAGTGATTTTAAGCGAATGTACACTACTACTCATTTTTACTGTGGTCACTAACTAGCGTTCTAAAGATGTATACATTGACTAGCAAATTCTGTAATGTATATGCGAGCGTGAAGGGAAAGATATGTAACGATTTTTCTTAAAAAAACTCGTGTATATATTTTAATTAGAAAATAAAATATTCACTTTAATTAATTAAAAATATCCATCAAGCAAGAAAAATTTAGTAAAATTAGAGGTTAAACGATTGTAAGTTTCTAAAGTAACCGTTTTTAATACAGAAATAATGAAAATTTCTATACTGCTAAGCAAACGAGTATTTTGTTTTGGAAACGTCACGAAACGTAAGGGCAAAATTGTCCGCGTGACGTCACGTGCCCATGCTCTATAGGATATTGCAATGTTCTGAACGCAATCAGTTCAGAAGCGAGTGTTGCTTAGATGACGTGCAGTCTCCACCTTATCCGGGTCGCAGACAAGAGTCCTTATTGCGTTCCATGAACGTGCAGAATGCACAACTGACATACCCTTGTGGCTTGAACCATTTTCTCGAACTAACTCCACTGAGGAATTTATGCAAATTTATCAGCGGCACCGGAAAATGAAAGACCAGTGCAGCGGCAGGAAAGGCACAGTCGCTTGTGAATCGATACAAATGTGTTGGAGATACATTCCAGTTGCTTTGGAGATTTGATAGAGATTCGTTGTTGATATACTCTTAAACTGCGAACGAGTTTTGAGAAAGTGTTTGGATGATGTTGCTGACTAGTTGTAATTCCGCTACGAAAGAAGGTTTCAGACGAATGTGTTCATGTGCATTTCAGTGACTCCATTCGTTTCTATGCCCCGGTGAATGCGTTTTTTGTAAACTTTGGCAATTGCAATCGTTCCTCTGCCCGATGAATGCGTTTTTATGCATTTCAGACTTCAGCGACTCTCTACGAACTGTTGAAGGCGTTGTTCATCATCGACCAGACTCCTGATATGCAAGTTACTCTCTTATTTCTGTTTGCTGCTAGCTGTGTATGTTTGTAAATATTGGCCGCATTCCTAAAAATAAACCGGTTGTTTCTTTAAATGCAGTTGTTGTTGCATTTTACAAGTGTGGTTGTTTGTACTTTTATTTAGGCCTTGCTTCGACAATACTAAATACCCGGACTGTTACAGGGTAGGTGACTATGGTCTCAATATGAAGGAAGCAGAAAGTTATACTTATGTATATATGTATATAAAATGTAGTTATTTATGCCAGCTGAAAACTTCCGATTGTTATAAAATTCGGTAGTTTTGTATCTTCACTCTGATATAGAGCGTGGGCACGTGGCATCAGACGGAAAGTTTTGTCCTAACGTTTCAAAGCAAGAAGCTCGTATGTTTAGCAGTATAGACATTTTTATTATTTCTGTATTACAAACGGTTATTTTAGAAATTTACAATCGTTTAGCCCCTAATTTTAGTAGACTATATCTAAATGTCTCTTCTTTCATAGATATTTTCAATCTACCGGAAAATACATTATTCTCTTTCAATTAAATATATAAATTCATTATTTACCTTTCTGTGCTTGCTCGCATGTAAACTGTAGAATTTGCTAGTAAATGTATACATCTACAGAACGATAGCTAGTGACTATGGTAAAAATGAGTAGTAGAGTGTACATTCAATTTAAATCACTTTAAAAAACGCTTTAGCAAATTAAATTTTTAAACATATGTTGTTACTCAAGTTTTCAAAAAAAAAAAATATTTTCAGCACAAAGATAAATTTTGATGCTTAATGGGTCAGTTTAAATTTTTATTTACCATCACCCGCCATGGTAAAAACAATGCACTTTTGCCCTAACGTTTCTGCGGATTCGACTACGCTGGCTGTTTACTTACACTCGTGCCCATCCGCTATTTTACAACAGATGGGAGAGGAGTTTAGCAGGAAACGGCGAGATGCGGAGAAGGAAACTGTTGGATTTTTTTATGTTCGAGCTCAATCTCTTTGCGTATGAACATAGCTAGGAGAAATCAGTGTAAAAAAAAAAAGCGTCCGTGTTGCCGTGAGTAGTAATAGTCAAAATTATGTGGGTATGAATTCTTATCCTTGAGTCGTGTATCGAAATTTTTAATATATTCCATGCCTTGTCCCTCTGATCAAGATGGGTTAAGATTAAGTTTTGTAAATCTACTAATTTAATTTAAATGTACATAATTAAATAACACGTGATTTCTACAAAATCTATGTTTATTTATATTTCATGACAAATGCTAGTTGACCAAACGGAAAAAGCTAAGAAACTAAAAAATTTTCTTTTAAATATTTTATTTTAGTTGTAATTTTTAAATGAAAATGCCGTACTTTGTTAAACTGTCTGAACCGCTCTAAAATGCGATAGCCTAAATCGATTGATATTAGGGTAATTGATTCTCGTACACATCAATTTAACCAATAGGTTTATTTACCTAATGGGGAGGGGGAGTGATAAATAAATACCTTACCTACAAAACATCTCTCTTACCATTTTCTGTGAAGTACAAATACTTTTACATATATAAATTCAATAAAGCGATGGACATTTACCGCTGAAGCTATTGGCCACTGAAGTGTGCATCTTTTGAAAACAATATTCACTACTGTAATTCAATTTAGTTGGAAGTAAATTACCCATTGTTCCTCTATTTATCGTGTTTTCTGGAAAGTTTCTTTAATTCACATTCATGTTATCATCTAAAATTCAATTTAAAATTTAACGCCAATCTTGTTATTTCGTTTCATTTTGATTATCGAAAAAGTTAAACTGAGGAGAGATTTGTGTGTGGTGAGGAGAGGGGTGGGGGTCTCACGAATTAGGAATTCAATTTTCCGCTTCATCCGAATGAAGAAAAATAAACGCAAAATATTAGTAACGAAGGCGATGTAATTTGTAACCTTCTCAAGTGACTCACGATTAGATATTTGTAAGTAGTTTTGAAAGTACTAAAGGGATTCATTTTCGGTATTTGTAGTTTTCACAATAAACGGTTATCTTGGTTATATAAGATAGAAATTCTTTGAAACATATGTAAACCCCCACTATTTGTGGAAATTACATTTGTTCTCTGTTTCAAATGAAATAAATAAAAATGTTTTTATTTCATATTTATGTTATGCTAATTATGTGTGATGGTTTACAATTCCAAAACATAATTTTTTTTTATCGGCTAGGGTTGAAAAGATATCGATTTAAAAAAATTAAAATCTACCGTTTAAGCAGAAAAAAAACATTATTTAAATTAAACCAAGGTTTAAACTAAACCAAGGTTTAAACCAATGGTGTACCAACCAATCTTGCTATCAACCCCAAACTTTCAAACTGTTCTTCTCTGTTTTAATGTTCTAGCTGATTAATAATGCAAATTCTGTAAAGTAAGTTGTAATTATCGTAAAGACAATCTGTTTTGTTTCTAGATTTGGCCTGTACTTAACTAGCCTGTACTTAACTTCAGAAAGCTGTACTTAACTAGGCCCTAAACTCAATATTAAAATTTGCGACAACTGGACCCTTTTCTTGTAAACTGTTACATACGATTTCTTTAAGTTATTGTACATTTCCGTAAGCTTTCCCCTTGGAACGCGTCTACAACTTCTGAACAGTTAACATTCCATTTCCCCCCACGTCTTTCATCTTAATTGAAAACGCGTAAATTTAGCTGTGTTTTTATATACAGAAGGTGTCTGCACATTTTTGGAAGATTTTTCTGTAACATGTTTAAAAAAATATATATTTAGTTTCTAAATGATTCCATCCGATAGTTCCTTTCCAGAACTAACCAACATGTCTAACCCACATCTAGATTTCTAAGATAAAAAGCATTTCATAAAGTTAGTAGAGGTATTTTAAAGAACTCTTTGCTTTTAGTCTACGTTAAGAAAATGCTCTTTTTAACGGTCCAAAGGCAGAATAGACCATTGTTGGCACAACAGGAGACATTGAAGGAATATGAGCAAAAGGTAGAGCCGTGATACCTATCTTTTTTGTGATTTTTTCAAGATATTTAGTAGTATATTTTGATGTATGACTGTAATCATATCCTGATTGAGTTCTATTCTTTGAAAGCTCTGAAATGGTATTTAAATATAGGAGTTAAAAACATTTTGGTAATATACAAAATTGATTTTAGCATTTCTTTTCGTCTTTTCCTAATTTCAATTTTCTTTTGTACAATAAGCTAGAAATAATCATGAATTAATTCTTTACTGAAATTTCCTTGGGTTCTTGGGATCAAGTTTGTAAGTCTATATTTTCTCTTTTACGGAAGTAGATTTATCTTTTTTGTTACAATTACACATGCACGTTCAAGTAGTCCCATGCTTTATCAATAATCACAATATATATGTCCACCAGTTTCTAGTTAAATGATTTTAATAAATAATAATTCTAGAGCCATCTTTAGCACTCCTCCACACGCCTAAACAAGAGGCGCTGAGCATGCATATATATATATATATATATATATATATATACATATATATATATATATATATATATTATGCTTTATTATTTCCTCTTTTTGTCTTAATTTCTTTGTATTTGTAGAAAATTTTGGAATAGTGTATTATGAGTTACTACATACATTCTAACTTTGGATTTAATAATTTATTACTTTCCTTATATACATAATGTATAAGGAAAGTATTGTGACGGGGTCGAAAATTCGAAATCGAGTTTTCGACGGGAGAGCACGTTTCAAGCATCCCTGATCACGAATCAAACATTTTTGAAGTGATGTCTGTGTGTGTGTGTGTGTGTGTGTGTGTGTGAAAGTATGTGTGTATGTGTGTGTGTCAGTGAGTCTGTGGAGAAGATAACTGACGAACGAATGGACCGATTCGAATCAAATTTGGTACAAAAATCACAATCCGTAAACACTGGAAGCCTATTGTTTTTATACGCAATCGAATGTTCAGAACCCCCCTAAATTTTCGAATGAAATTCTGAAAAAATCGTTAAAAAATCAAAACCACTAATAAAGTTACGCAAATAGACACTTCTTATGTAATTTTTTATTAGAAAACGATTGACATAAATTTTAGAACGCTAACATGAACCGTTCTCGAGATATTGTACATTTTTCATAAAAATTATCAGAAAGTCATACAAAATTAAAAAAAAATATTTCCTATTGAGAAACATGTTCACTTTTCATATGTAGTACCATGCGATAAATTGAGTGACATCATTCTCGTGGATCTAGCTCGTTCCATTCATGAAAAAAGATACTTTAAATAATACTTTTGTATTTGAACGCCAATAGTCATTTATCTGCTGTAAGAATAACTTATTTTTTAGTGCATAACGCTTGACGAGATTTTGGCGACGAATTTGGCGGAATGTCGCCAACTTGGCGACTTTTTTTAAATGTTGCCAAATTACCAAAAATCTCGCCAAATGGTTAAAAATGACGCTACATCAATGAAAATGACGACTAAATGTCGAAAATTCAATATCTTGGAAAGAATATTAGTATCTACTATAAGAAAAACCTATTTTTTTTTACTGTAAAAGTAGTAAATGCATTACATTATATAAGGAAAGTCATGTGTTGCCCACATCAGATTTTTTTTATATATATATATATATATATATATTGTTCGTTTCTCTTATCGGCATTATGGCCGTGAATTTGCTTCTATGGTGATGTTAGTATTACTTGAATTTTTTTTTTATTATTATTATTACATATTTCAAATATATATATATATATATATATATATATTTCTAAGTTTCAACCTTTGTTTATTATCTTGTTTATAGTGAATACAGATGTATTTAAATACATTGCATTTGTTGTTAAAGTCAGTAATTTTCTTTTAAGATCAAAGGCAACGCACCTTCTTTGGATAGTGGTTTGGTGTTCTTTTTTCGATTAATAGCAATGCTCTTGGTGATTTTTCCCATTATTATTATCAATAATGTTGCTTATTTTACATTTATGATTTTCACAGTGTTTTTACTTTCCTTATATATAGTATAAGGTATAAGGAAAGTATTGTGACGGGGTCGAAAATTCGAATTCGAGTTTTCGGCTGGAGAGCACGTTTCCAGCATCCCTGATCACGAATCGAACATTTTTTTGGTGATGTGTGTGTGTGTGTGGGTGTGTGGATGGATGGATGGATGGGGAGACTATAATATCTCCGGAACGAATGAAGTGATTCGAATGAAATTTGGTACAAAAATTACAATCCGTGAATACTGGAAGCCTCTTGTTTTCTTTCAAACACAATCGAATGTTCAGAATCCCCCTAAAGTTTCGAGTGAAATTTTGAAAGAATCAACAAAAAATCAAAACCTCTACTAAAGTTACGCAAATAGACATTTCTTATGTAATTTTCTTTTAGAAAACGATTGAGATAAACTTAAGAACACTAACACGAACCGCTCTCGAGATATGTCACATTTTTCAAAAACCCCAATAAATTAAAAAAAATATTAACTGTTGAGAAACATGTTCACCTTTCATATGTAATATCATGCGATAAATTTGGTGACATCATTCTCGTGGATCTAGCTCGTTCCATTCATGAGAAAAAATACTTTAAGTAATACTTTTGTATTTTAACGCCAATAGTTAATTATCTGCTATAAGAATAACTTATTTCTTCGTCTATAACGCGTGGCGAGATTTTGGCGACGAATTTGGTGGAATGTCGCCAACTTGTCGATTTTTTTTAAATGTTGCCAAATTAACGAAAATCTCGCAAAATGTATAAAAATGACGCTAAATCAATGAAAATTGACGACTAATTGACGAAAATTCAATATCTTGGAAAGAATATAAGTATCTACTATAAAAATAACCTATTTTTTTTTTATTAAAAAAGTAGTAAATTCATTGCATTTTATAAGGAAAGTCATGTGCTGATCACATCATATTTTTTAATTACAGAATAAGAATATTTATCTTTGGAAAGGGCAAAAGCATAACCTCTCAGTTTTGTGTTCATACACCCATTATATTTACATTGACTAAGTATGTACCGTAGCGGAGCTATACAGTTTTTCCTATATATTTCTCTATTGTCAAGTTAGATTTGCCGCAAGTATAGGCTCTATTTAACTTGAGACGATAATTTAGTTTTCATATAATAATTGGTTGCGAAATAATATTTTATCGAATTTTTTAGTTTTTTAAAATATTGTTTGGTAAATATATTAACATCCTTTGTAGATGTTCATGTAGATTGCTAACATGAATATTTAAGGTTGCAGATCCATACCAAAATGTATTTGCATTATTTTTAAATAAAGTATCTGTACCAAAGAAACCCATCCTAAATTTCGATGATTCTTTTTGTCTGAATGATTTAAAATAAAAAAAATAACGTTTAGCTACAGAGTGTTCCCTTTTAGATGAATATAATTACTTTTTTTTTTTAATTTAAAAACTGTAATCTTACATTAAAGCAATTGTAAATTTCTGTCACAAGGCCCTTTAAAAGACCTATTTTTCTAATGAGGCCCATGCCTGATACCTAGTATGACCCGACTCTAAGGTTTAAAAAATAATGAGATTCATGGAACAAAATATTAAGTTTAATTTATGAAAGTTATATTTATGACTTTAAGTAATTTAATATAAAAATTGCATATAACTACAGCATGCAATAAAACTTTTTTGGTGTCAACCGTTTGTTTTGTCATGTGCTGAACACATAAAATATTTGGCTTCTCATTGCGTTTTGGCTTCATTATCACGATTTGTTGTTCTTTTCCTTAAAAATAATTTCCGTCAATAAGTTGTCTGCTTCCATCTTGTTGCATACTCGTCAGTTTCTCTGGTATCTTTATGTCAGAACACCACGGTATATAAATGTATATTAAATTAGAAATTAAAAACTAAATTTTTTAATTTCAACTGTGATCGTGTGTTCTCAAGTATTTAAGATTATTTTTGCTGCTACATAGATGACTTCCATAAAAGGTTGTAGCCCCGCCCGATAATGGTGAAAATCACGGAAACGAAATCATTAATGATTGGGAATCTGTTGGGATTTTAGACATTAACGATTACCAGTCCGACCTTAATGTCTGTTTTAAAGTTCAATTTCGAAAAATGTCGTTCTTAATGAATTACTTTCCAGTCGTATTGTAACATATTTTGTCACGGATGAAATAATAGCAAAAGTCAGTAGTATTTCTTTTCTTTTGAATTGATTTTATTATACATTAAGCTTGGGTAATAGAAATTAAGGTTTGTTAATTTGTACACTGCTAAAAATATGCGCCCAGCTGTCGTATAAAGAAATTCAGCAGCCCCGTAGGAAGTATAAAGTTGGTTTACCTGCAAGAATCAAAAAGTAATATCTGTATATCTATAAATGAAATTTGAAATTTCGAAAGAAGAGAGAGAGAACATATATTCTAAAAATTCGAAAATATGGTGGGGGCTTTTGACTTCAATTTCGCGAAAGGGGGGGGGGCTTAATCTGTTGCGACTATAAATAATCAGGGATATTTTGAGGAAAAAAAAAATCACAAATTAAACAATTTGTATGTTAACAAATTTATGATTTCATGTATCTCCAAATTATTTTATCACGCTTCGCCACTTCCTTTGATTTGAAGTGGGAAAAAAAATCGGATTATTGTATAAACTAAGTTTACTTCATAACATATCATGAAATCACAGGACAGAGAGCTGAAATTGTTTTGTTTTCTCCCAGTCAAAGAGAATGACTTTGGTGTTAAAGTCCTGGTGTCAGTTGACACAAACAGGGCTTTGGTTTTAAAGCATAAATGGTGAAAAGTGTGAACAAAATTTCTGCTGTCAAAGGTGTCAAGTGTGAAGGAAAATTTAAACGTGTAAGTCAATATATATTTTTTGGCGCTTTGAAGACTGTCCGTCAAGTAACGGTTTAGTGCAAAATGTCGTATTTTAAATTTGCACCCTAAAATAACTTGTATCATAATGCTTGTTATAAAGTTTCTCTGGTTTAATATCTAATGCAAATAGGTTTGCTAGCTGTCGGATTTATTGGAGTATTTTCATATTTTGTCCAGTTTTTCCAAACCGTCTTAACATGTCATAATCTAATTAAAAAGTGATTGCTTATCTATAAAGATAAAATAAGTTTCAAGTTAAATAGATTAATAGTACTTTGAACGAACCAACGTGTGAAAATAAGGAAAAATATATTGATTATTTTCCAAAATTATCATAGTTTCCTATTTTTACTTTCCTTGTAAAGCATATTATATGTAAAAGGGTACGGACTGAATTGTGACTCCCGAATTTTAATGGATCTATATGTTTGTGCACCTTTCATTATAGATTAATTCTTTTTCCACGATGTCTGTCTGTAGCATCTTTAAATAAATCGAGCTAATGGAATGAATTTTAGTACAATTATTTCAATCGATTAACATCGGTAGACTACTGATTTTTGGTGAGCTTGAGTAAAAGACCGTTCATTTTCGACAAGAAAAATAGAAAACATATGTTAAATATTGTTACTAAAATAGCCATTTACGATGTATTATTTTATTTAGTATGGAAGAATATTTTCAAAATATTAACATTCCTGTTGTCTATATATTGCTCTTTTTTGTTAAAAAGTTTAAAATGTTTATTATTGAATGAATTGCATATTTTTAAGCAGAATAGACTAATTCTTTATGAATTATCACAAGCCATTCGCGATAAATTAAACAAGAAAGATCAATCATGCTTAAGGCATTGATTATGAAACACTTTCCAACTTCAATATAATTTTATTTAAACATGTCTAAAAATGCAATACATTCCTCGGTAATATTTTAAAACTTATCACAATACTACATTAATTTATTATATTTGAAAACTTAAACCTTCACAGAAAAAAATGAACTTCATTCAAATGACGGCATTGAAATATAAATTGCCTGGTTTAAGCATCTCTAAAATGTAATACATTCCTCGGTGATAATTTTAGAATTATCATAATATTACAACAATTTATTATATTTGAAAACTTCATCGAAAACAACTGAAATTCATTCAAATGACGTCATAGAAAAAATAACACGCCTGGTTCTCTCTATAAAAACAGCATTTCATTCATAACTTTCTCCCATTCATTTCATTCATCACAATACTATAATAATTTATTTTATTTAAACATTTTGTTTAAGACCATGGAGCTACAAAAAATTAAACTCTATGCTTGAAATTTCATCGAAAAAAATCGTCCTTCTCTTTATGAAATCAATTAATATTTCATTCATATCAGCCATGCAGACTCCATGGACTAAATTATTTTGTGTTAAAAAAATACAGGAATTCTAATACAACTCATTCTATATATTTTGCTGTTTACATTTTACACAGGTGAAAAATAGGCTTAGTTGTAGAAATAATCAAATTTAGATGAGCATTTAAACTCAAATATATTGTCATTGCGTTGTTTCAGTATGTAGATGCACAGAATTTAAGCAAAAATAAAGTAGTTTTAGGACCGATACAACACTCAATATGAATGAAAAAGAACTTAAAAAAATCACGATTTTGAAACAAGATGGATGGCATATATCATTTTGAAGTGGGTCATGTGATCGTTTCATATCATGGTCACCTGATCGTTTCATATAAGAGGTGTAATTATTATTTTAATTTTTATTTAAAAAACTACTGAATATATTTCACTGAATTTTTTTTTATATATTTTATAGAACAATTTGAATATTACCTAAAATTTTCGAAGCAATTTGTGAATTTTAAATCCGCTTAAAAAATGTTTGAAAAATTAGGTCCCATAGGGCTCAATGTATTTCATTTTTTCGACCCGGGTTCAATCCAAAATTAATTGGGTGATATTATTCATTTATATTCCCATAGGTCCTACTGACCGTCTGAACAACATACTAAAATTTCATTTTGATTAAGTCATTTTTACGGCAGTTATCGTGCTATCGGACAGACAGACAGACAGAATGAACAAAGTCATAAACACATTTCAACTTTGTTGTAAAGTGTTAAAAAAGGAAAGAAACGTCAAAGTTTACCTTTGACTGGGAAAAAGGTAAACAAGAAAGATCAATCATGCTTAAAGCATTGATTATGAAACACTTTCCAACTTCAATGCAATTTTATTTAAACATGTCTAAAATGCAATACATTCCTCGGTAATATTTTTGCGCTCGGGAAGTCATCCAGAGCGCAATGGCCAGAGACAATCCCTTATCAGCAGGCGCATCAATAGCGGCATATGGGATGCTTTATTGTCACACCTTTTGCCTCTTGCCTATAGCAATGGATAGATTTATCCGGAGTCTATCCGACCACATTGAAGTTCCTATTGGCAGTCGAACCAGCACACGTGGCTGCCTTCGCATACGACGTCTAGCTCTTTGCAGAGACGAAGAAAGGATTGCATGCCCTTCTAAACAAGTACTTTAGCTTAACTATTAACATCACAAAGTTATATACCATCTCTCTTATGCCGATTGGTCGAGACAAAAAGATGAAGGTTACCAACGACGTCTTTCGAGTTGTGAATGTAGCTTTGCCCCCCTCCCTCTTGGGATGATATCATCTTAAAAATATTTGGTTAGAGTTCACGAAAGAGCCAGGGTTGACATCTTTCCTCATCTGGAAAAGAAGTTGGAAATTTTTAGCAAAGTGCCCCTTATATCCCAACAGCGCCAATATATCCCAACAGCGTGTTGTGCTACCAACTGCTTGCTGTCTTTCACCAACTGGCCTTAGGAAAGACACTAGGAAATAGAATCACTTCGCAAGGTTGATATTAGAATCAGAGGACACACATATTAGGAAATGGCTGGATGTCTTTTACGACACTCCCGATTCGTTCTTGCACGCAGTGGTTCGCGATGGAGAACTTGGAACTCCCTCTCTCAGATGGATAGCTCCGAGGATAAGATTGAATCGACTTCGGATTGGAGTTATGTGACGGATCGTCAAACACCATGATATTTAGTTCGTTTCTCAAATAATAATTAGGATTAAAACGAGCGAAGTTAACATTAAAGTGCTACTCACAAGTGAAGTCAGGAACTACTCCTTAACTCGAGCCTATCTAATGCCGGTATCTTTTGTGCTTGAAGAGCTACAAATGGAATTAAGCAATGCCATTTAATTAATTGCAATTACGTTCATATTTTTAATTATTTTGGTTAAAGATTAGTCGTTTATTGAATAAATTTTGAAACTTTAATTTAAAAATGATAGACGACATATATGTTGAAATATTAGATATGTATAAAGAAATTATCTTGCATTATTGGGCTTACCTATTTAAATTACCTCGTTCCATTTTCAAATTATGTGCTTAGATTTTTTTTCCCCCTTTGAATCGGCAGCATTCCATTGAAGCACTCCATTGCCTGCAGCACTCCATTCTGCATTGTTCGTCAAACTATTTTCAAAATGTTTAATATCCAACTTACTGGATTCTATTTGTGTTTACGGAAAATTTTATTTTGGGCATTCGCTTTCAACATAAGAAATAACATTTTTCATTCGGACGCTCGTCCGGAATGTATTTCGTTCTGCCCTTGAGGGTGGTTGACTATTTTTCACAGGTCTAAAATTTCTGTTTTTCGGCTGATCTCTAAATGCGTTAAAAGTTTCTGTATCAAGCTATTCATTTTATGTTTATTTTATGAGTGTGATTTAATTTCAGTTAGGCTTCGATTAATGATTCGGTGATTTTTGTATTTCAAAATAAGCAATGCCGAAAGCATAGTGATAGAAATAATTGCCAATTTTAATATATTATTCTTATCCAATCAATGCCGTTTGACTTGTAATATTTTGTGTCAACACCGTGAATTACATGGGTCCCTCTGCATTTTTTTTAAAAATATTTTTTGTCCAACTGAATTGCTAAATACAATTTTAATTTGCTAAATCTACACTATTAAAAGACGTCTAATTATTTAAATATGCATACAAGTCATTCGAGATATTTAAAAGTCGAATTCTGGGCTAAGAAAAACACGGTTTGTCTGAAATTGGAGACACAGCTATATTGAAGTATGCATATAACTTTCGAAACATTAAAAAGTAATACATTATTATTTGAAAAAAATCCGCTCCATATTTCAAAATTTCGTAAATTTCGGTAAACCAGAGGTTTAAAATACGAATTTCCGTCGTATCAAAACGAGGTTTATTCTAAATGGAAGGTACTGATCCTGAGGTTTGATAACTCCTTAAGAATTTTCCAATGTGTGATTAATTGTGTTAAATATATAATTGAATGAGCGACCTTAGAGCAAGGCACGTTTTCAGAATTGTGTTCATTATTGAGCAATGATTATGTTAAAGATTAGGGTAATGAGTAAAAGTGTAAAGGTATAAATGTATATAGATTTTCTGTAAATGTGTAAATAAATTTTATTTAACCAGGATATAAAAGTTGGTTATCTGCTCATTTGATCTCTACTCCTGTTTTATTTGTTCTGTTGTCGCGGCCGAAAGGTAAGTAGAGATTCAGTGTAGATGAGACCACGAGAATTTCTAATAAAAAAAACCCCCAAAAGTTTTAAAACTCATCTTGTTGTTTTCTGTATATGTTCAGTAAAAGGAAATTTAGAACCAAATTTCACACCGAAGTCAACAAAGCTTTAACAACGCTTTAAACTTCTAAAGTATATTAATTAATCAAAATTATAGAACAGAAGTTTAAATATAATACAAAATTTTAAATGTAAGTGATTACACGAACACCATGAAATCAAATCATCTAAATCATCCTGCAAATCAATACAATCATTGATTGTTACAATGTGTTTATACATCTAAAGTCATCGGCAAACAAGAGACGTTTTGAATTAATTAATATATCAAGTAGATCATTAATGAATAAGATGGACAATGATGTCAGCTGCCCGTTTCCATTCATTGCTAGACGCGAAAAGATCAGTTGTTTTAGTAAGGAAGTTATTTTGCTATAGGTTGCGAAAGCGATGTAAAGAAGCATGTATTTTTGGTTTTATCCATGCGATTTTAGCAATCTAAGTGTTTTGTTAACCGTGATTGCTAAAAAAGTGACTTTTGGCTTCCTGCAACGCAGCTATTCAAATGAAAATTGCTTTCAAATGAAAAATTAAAAACAAAGAAAAAAAATAGCTATGATATTTTTCTCTCCTATGATTTTTTTTCCATACACTCCATTGACATATTTATTTTATGATGTGTTTCTGATTTTCGAAAGGAAAACGTTCGCTCCGTGGCTGGACCTTTTTGGATATCAGTAAGCAATTTCCGTTTACCGATTGCAATAATTGTACCAAATATCATTTGTATAAAAATGGTTGACTCTTATTCAGTGATACTCCAAAGGTATAAATCCATAAAAATGATAGAGAAAATATTTCATCTTCACATATAAAACATTATAGGAAAATTTAAAATAAAATAAAATAAAATATAAAAAATAAGTTGTTTGTCTTTTTTTAAATAGTAAATCATTTATATCCATAAATATACTTTTTGATAAAGATTGCACACTTTATTCAATGCCATCTATTTCTCCTTTTTCAATCAGATAAGCCTCTGTCATAGACATTTATATTTGATCGTAAACTGTTCATCTAACTTTGTCCATAAACGGTTTTAAATCTCCCCTGACGTGCAAAATCTTGTAATTTCCTTTAGACAGTAAGTGTAAAGCCTGGTTTTTGTACCACATGATCCATTTCATAAATAATAAACTGAAAACACCCGACCTTTTGCCTTTGATAAATATTTTATCTCTGTTAGTAATAAAGTTCTGCTCGATAAACTTTTGACCTCGAATTTATTAACAATTCCAAAAGTATTATAATTTTAAGAGGTGTCGGTAGAAATATTTAGAAGTTTTGTGTCTTCCTCATGCATGTTTATTTTCATGTCATTTGGAATATCTCCTAGAGGTAGACAGTTTCATCTTTAAACGTCTCGTGTCACAGTAGATTATGTGGTAAACATGATACACGGCAGAGGGGGAAATTTTGTTTTCTCGTATTCCTTTTATAAATGAAATGATGATACTTCCGCATCGAGTACAGGGTTTCTAGGCAAGACATTAAGCACCCTTTTAAATTTGTAAGGAAAGGTTCATGATTGTATATGTTAGGTCTATTAAAAGTACGATGATTACACAGGGTGCTTGCGGTCCTTTAGTGAAGCTAGAGTGAATACATATATTGCACAGACGTCACGCTAAAAATAGTTTTTTTTTCTGATTCTAAAATGCTCGAAACGTGTAGAGACGTCGAAAACTCGGATTTTGCGATTTTGGGCGCAATTCCAATATTTTCCCTGATACCTTACCGTGTATTGTAGGGAAAGTAAAATGTGCGTGATTTTCCTACATATATCACAGTTCAGAAATTACAATAAAGTAGGAAAAACCTTCTGTCCAAAAGTGACGTCAAGCTGCAAAATCAGTTTTCCCCATCGCCATATGGAAAAGAGGTCAACGCGTTTCATATTTTCCGGTTTCTGTTTCTTCCACTGTGCTAATGGAAACCAAACCCAGATTTTTTTAGTCTAATAATAGATTTCTGCAACACCTGTTATCAGAGTTCCCCTGAAGAATCGCAGGACCTTTTCATAATCTTAACCTTTCATAACCTTTTCATAATTTTCTTTGTATAACATTTATTTTGTTTTAGTTTGCAATTATATCCATAACTGGTTTATCTTGAGATCAGAAAACTTTCTTCTGTTTTCATGATTCATTTGTGAAAATCGCTATATTTGTGCAGAATATTTTTAAATCAGCTTGATCCAAAGAAGCACCATTCTTCGAGATTTCGGATAATGTTGAAATCAAATGATATTACAGGGAAGTTTGACAAAACTTTGTAATGCATTAAGGTAACCTAAATTTTTTTTTTCTGTAGTCTTTAAAAGGTGCTCAAAAAGTACTTAATTTTTTTTTTTTTTTTTTTTTTTTTTTTTTAAATGAAAAATGAGTATGAATCCTGTTCAACCGTACAAGTCTATGGGTTGCCCCTAGTAAAACCTGGCGAGGTGAGTTGTAATGACGCCAGGAACGAATTAACACTGCAGGTTAGATGCAGTGATGATGTAATTTTCAGTAAACTATGTGAATTATGGCGTCAGTTTTAACATCATGACCGCACAAGGTGCTAGCCTGAATAGTAAAAAAAAAAACCCAGAGAATACGAAGGTAATCTTTCAGAACGGTGGTTGCACGCCTTTTTGGCTTCCTTTTCAACGAGAATAAGTTGGAATCTTGTCCTAGTAGCTTAGCGGTTAAAACAGCGGCTGGCCAGTTCGAGGATCCGTGGTTTGATCCCTGACCTGGACAGTGAGACAAACTTTCACACATTTACCTATTCAAATAAATGTTGTACATTTCATTTAAATCGCATAATTTGTTTGAGACATCATTGCAAAAGCGATCAATTCGTAATTACAGTCTCTCAAAATTATTTAAATCCTTCGAAATCAGAGAGTTAGATACCTGTCTTTATCACAGTACTTTCCGGTAAAGGTATATGTACTTTCTCTTTATATATACTATGTAGGTAAAGTAAAAATAGAATAAGTTAGCCAGTGAGCCATATTATATATAAGGCTTATATAGGGTGTTTCAAAAAGATTGCACGATTAAATGAATTATTGGTGGTAAACACGTGGTTCTAATGAAAGAATGATTTAATTAAGTTAGACTATCATGGTATACAAATTTTGATAAAGTTCCAATTTTTAGAAAAAAGTACAAAAGGTTTTTATACGTGCCCTCTAGAAATTGATTTTCAATTATAAAATATTTTTCATAGTCCAATTTGTCAGACAAAAAATATTCCATTATCATACGACCAAAATTGCCCGAGGTATGATTAAAGTTTTCGACTGGTAATTGGGGACTGCATACAGCTTTTACTAAAGACAGGTATTTCTGCACGACCCCTGAAATCTATGTTTTCTCCGTTTCTTTTGTTTGGATCAAAGTGATTTAAGCCCTATAACTCTGATAATTTTTCACGACCAATTTTGCATATTAGAGAACCAATTTTTTACCCCTTAGAAAATCATGAAGTAAATAAGGAACAATCTGCCAATGGGAACTTCCATTGTAGAAGACCCACAAATTAAAAATATATTGTGTATTGAGGGAAAATTAAATTGTTTACTTTTTACTAAAACGTGTTACGTGATCGGAACTGTTATAGCCTAAAATTCTATCTTTTTTGAAGTCTGCGACTATTCGTTCAAAAGAAAATTTAGTTGTACAATATTTTTGAAAGAGCATGTATAAGAAAGGAAATGAAAAAATGCCTCTATTCGTGGTTTTTGTAACTCTTATATAATTAAGTACAGCTCTATTTACATGCATCGTCTTCAATAGAATGGAGTAAGTACAATTTACAATATTTTTTCTGATAGAAAAAGTGTCGATTAATATCATATTGATCTTACAAGTACGAAGAAAATGAAAAATTTGAATATACAGTTTCTCCTCTTTCCATCTTGCCAATTCTTAACGGTTTGGTTGCCAGTGAAATCTGTGTCAGGTTGGTGGAAGAATCAAAACTTGATACCTGCCCAATGTGTTGGATCTTTTGGCTCTGAAGCTCGTCTGGCAACGGATCAGATGCTAGAGATAGATACTTCTTCAACAGGTATAACTAAATTCAAATTAAACTCATAAATAGGGGGTTCGAAAGGGGAAGAGAAACCTAAGAAGGACACGGTTATCTTTAATTGAATTTTGAGCTAACAATACCTTTGATCCTATTTCTGGAGTACATCTTTCTGATTTGAATATTTCATTTTCATTTACTTACAGCAGGTTCTGTAAAGAGTCAATATGGCATATTCGGTAAGAGATTTTCACGCATCTTTTGAACACAACACGATTCGGCCATGTTTTTTAGTGTGTTGTATAGTCAGTCAAAAACATCTGAACACCACTCGAATAAGAGTAAAGTTTCGAATAACATAAGTTGTATATAAATTTATTAAAGTCTAAAGATAAAAACTGGAGAAGAATGTTGGGGTTGTAGCAATTTTAAATACTACTGTCTTTGTACATGATATTTCTAAAAATATTGTCCTTGACAATATTTAAATCACTAGTAGCAATATTGTGTCCTTGAGTTATGTTTACAAATTGTAAATAAGCCGTATCATTGTAAACACAGGAATATGGGACGGTAGAATTTAAAGATTTTAAAATATCATTACAATTGAAAATAGACTTATCAATTGAAAATAGACTTATCAATTGGCAAATTGTACTTGTATGATTTAGTATATGGATATTTTTAATAGGTAACTGTTGTGATAAATATGCTGCATGGACCAATTTGAATAGAGTAATTAGAAAATTAATAGTAATTGCTTTAAGAGCTTAATGAAAATATTATAAATCAATTACTCCATTCAAATCAAGATCCCTGTAACAAATTTTTACGGGTCGGATTCTCATGTCAAATCAATTAAATCTTAATGACCAAATAAACAATTAATTAAAATTATAAATTTCGTATAGTGGTATTATCCAGGTATTGACATGAGAACCTAAAATTAAATATAAATAATGTTAAAATGAATTATAATCATGCACAATAAATACAATGATTATTTTAAATAGAAAAAAATTATTTATTAATTGCGATATATTCATTATAATTTCTAAATATATATTTTCAGATAAATTATTATTTAATCCAGAGAAATTAAGATTGAATATGTAAAAAAACAAACTACACAATATTTATAATAGAACATTCTTATAAAACATAATATTTTGAAATAATTAAATTAATATAAGATCATGAAAAGATTCCTACTCACATATTGTATTTATATTGTATTGTTGAATAAAATATTATAATTGTAAATATTATGTTGTAAAATGATCATAGTGTAGAATCACCAGAATTAAAACTTGATAGAACAGACCTTGCACATAGCACTGGTTTTCAAAAAAAACTACACTGCGCTGAATATATATATACTTTCACTAATTCAAACACATCTTTGAATTCTCACTTTATATAAATAAAGTTGCACTCATACACGCACAATACCAAGGGCGCGGTAGCCCATTGGTTAGCGCGCTGGAGTTGCACTCGGTAGGCCCGGGTTCGATTCCAGCCACTGCCAAAACTGCCGCCGTGTTCATGCGGAGTACGATCACGTTAAACATGTGGGTCCGAAAGTCCTTCCGAGAGGTTGGTGGTAGGGGAAGGAGGGTACGGTCCCTGTGGATGCCTCCCCCACTGGGTTCCGGTCTAAATTGGGTGGCACTTCCCGGCCGTCCAAACAGTTACCTTACACCTTTCTGGTAGGTCGGACGGTCTGGGTTTCAACAACAACAACAACGCACAATACCAAGGCCTTCATCAGCTATGCATATTTTTCTTTTTATCATAGCGGCATTTTCACACTATGCATTCAAAGTGAATAAATAACGACATCTCTTGTTCTCAGCACAACAAATCTATATTCTATAACACTCGACTGCGGATCAACACATTTTTGTAAAAAAACAACTTGAACAAAACAGAGGGATGAGCTACATTCTCAACAAAATATCTATATACTGCTTCGACCAAAAAATCTATTCATTATATACATCACAGAATTAGTTTGTGATATACATATTAGAAGAAAATATAAATACACCTTCCAGGGAAGGGGGAGAGACAGCAATCTTCTTTCTCGTTCACATTCCCATAATCTAGGTGACAGTAACAGAAAAACCAAATCATAAAAAAAATGACTTCTGGGTAAGAAAGAGATGTATCAATCAGTCATTGGTCACTGACCAGTGATGTCACTGTGATCAACGAATTGTAGAAAGGGGGGGGGGGGAGTTGTTTCTTCGCATGCTAGATGAATTCCACTGAAAAACCTCTGCTCACAGGGAACTCAGAATTGATGATCTTGCACATCTGTCAAGGATGTTAATTGAATGCACTTGCAATCCATTCGTGCCTAATCGTGGTGTTAATGGCTGCAAATAAACGCCAGATTGTAAAAAATATGAGGTCTCGTTCAGCTTTCAAAATTGTGATTTTCCACACCTTAAAATGTCACTTAAGGTTTTGAGTGATCATGCTAAAATGCTTTTTTAATGGCTTTAGTGCCTTCTACTTCGAAGCTACTGTGGGAAAAACATTCACTACCTCAGACCACCATGAATTTGAGAAAATGTTCTCAATGCAAAGAATAGTTTTCTGTAGTAAAAATATAAAGTGTTATGATGAGTTTAAATTTTTTTTAAACACATCGCAACAGTAACAAATGCTTACGTTTATTATAAATATCATTAAAGTTAATGGTATTTAGGATAGTATGTTTAAATGAAATGATACAATATGAATTTAAATGTGAATTATTAGGTAAGGAATAAAATGTAAGTAATTAGTACGGGTAAGTAGTAAATCAAGAAAGATATGCTTAAAATCTTCATTAGTAAATTTTAATTTCAACAATTTGATATAAAAAATTTAATTTGCATTTTTATTTGAAAATATCCAAGATTAATTAGGAGGAAATTAAATATTTGGTTTTAAATATAGTGCATTTTTAAAAGATGTGCTTTGTTATCAAACTAAGTGTTAATTTTACTTTTTATCTTTACCTCACTTATTTCTTTTTTGTAATAGTAGAGAATTTTGAGCAATAGAAAAAGAGGCACCAAAAAGTGATGGAAGTTATATAGACTCTTGCAGAAAAATATATGCACTTATAAGAAATTGAGCTACATCCACGAAACTCGGCATGCATGAGGAGATATGCAAATGATTAGAATTTGGGAGAAAAATAAAAGTTTTATTAAGAAATGGTGGCAACAAGAAGATGGCATGTTAGTAAATGGTAATTCATCCCTAAACAAGCCGATATTTAAGCGCCATAGATTCAATTAAGTTGCTTATATCCCTCTGTGGAAAATTCTGCCATAAATTTTGCAACTGGTGAGCTAATTCAGTGGTATTTTGAGAAAGCTGCAATTGCCGTCCCAGCATGTCTCAAGCATGTTCTGTTGGTGATAGGTCTAGGAACCTGGATGACCATGGAAAACTATTAAGTCCTCGAAGACATTGTTGAAAAAATCGTGCAGTATGTGATCGAGCGTTGTCTTGTTGGTAAATGGAACCCGGGCCGCTTGACAGCATAGGAGGAATAAGACGTGGCGGACATAAGACGTGGGGAGTAGCACTGGTTGTTAGACAGTGCTGTAGCCAGTGGACCCTACCCTCCGATAGTCGGAGCTTCTCAGAAGCGGGAGCTCTGGACTCGTAGAGGGGGATTTAGATCACTTGACGAGTTCACTATGTTGGATAGCATTGCCTCAATACTGTAACAGTAGCAAACTCCTCCCAATAGCGGATCTAGTATATATGGTTTATGTTTGAATGTACGGGTGGGAGAAGCCTCCTGCTTATTGACGTTCGCTAACTCTTGGATCTCATTTCGCGAGTTCTTTCACACCGCCCTATTCACCGCGTTGTGGACGCACAAAGGCCCCCCGACTGTCCCTAAACCTGACGGCCAATTAGCCACTCGAGCGTTTTCTATTTTCACTCCTAATGCGATAAGATTGTTTTCGCGTTGGTGGAGTTTTATAATAATGTAAGGAATCGCATCTGAGCTTTATTAATAACCAGGTAAATATCTAGTTCGAGATTTAACTGATTGTACAAAGGGAATTGGTAGTCCATGATTATGGGAAATGTTCAGCTTATCGCAAGCAATGTAGAAAGTGCATGAAATGCAGTCATTCTGCAAAACTTTGTAAATCGAATATTTCAAACAAGTTTGGGAAAAGGGACAGAAAGTGTAAAGTTAGTTTTATAAACAACCAGTTAGATGAAGAATTTGCTTATTGAAAGTATAAATGCTGTTGATGAAAAGGATGATTGGGCTATATC
Organism: Amaurobius ferox; assembly: GCA_951213105.1. Lineage (NCBI taxonomy): Eukaryota > Metazoa > Arthropoda > Arachnida > Araneae > Amaurobiidae > Amaurobius > Amaurobius ferox. The sequence continues at coordinate 103,703,527 of OX578133.1, read as the reverse complement.
AATAGAGATTGCAGGATCATCTAATGCATTTTAAATAGATATACACGCTAATTTAATTCCATACACCTGCTGTGCATAGCTTCAGCACAAACCCTTGTTAGAAAACAAAAAATATCAGTTCAAAATGCACAACGGAGATGAAATAAAACCTTTTGGGGTAAAAATAAAATTTCATGAAAAAGAATCGGACACAATCGTAGCTGAAAGTGAACATAGGAAAATAGCACTAATAGCTCTAAGGTCAGCAGAAGATCTGGGAACAATTAAACGGATCAATCAATTAAATGTAAAACATCCATGAATTTAAGACGAAAATACTGAAAGACAGTACACACAGTGTTTTTTTTTTTTTTTTAAGGTATTGGATGCGTAAAATATAAATATTGTGCAAAATTTATAAATGGATGTAATTCTGTTATTCAGGCTACTAGAAGCTAGCATTGTCATTAAAACCTAAACTGAAACAAGAGCTAGACAATATAGAGCTAGTCGGGATATAATTAGGAAATAGAAGAACCGCTGGATTGGGTTAGTTCACCAGTGATACTCGAAAAAAAAATTCTTCTTTAAAAATATGTCTTGATCTCGCGCATGAGATCGACTCATCGTGCAACATTTAAAACGACCGGTGTTCTCACTCACTGGCAATTGGAACTGGATTTTCTACTTTGATACTGCACGTTGTGTACAAATAATGCCTTTGAGACGTATTCGACAGTGCTACGAAAAATTGTTGGATTTAGAGAGAGGTCGCATTATAGGCCTTAAGGGAAACTGGTTGGTCCAACAGACGTATCATTCGCCATCTTAGTCAGAACGATATGATAGTTGCTCGGTGTTAGCAACAGTGGATCAGAGAGATCAGGCAGTTATGCATCCCCATCCAATAGGCCCTTAAGAGAACGGACGCTGCAACTGGTATATCAGTGAGAACAATTGCACGCATCAGAAGCAAATAATTCACCGAATCCATTGTTTCCACTTAAATGAAAGAGACCCGAGAAAAATCGGAATGCAGTTTCAAGTGTGGATGATTTTGATTTCTGTGTAATTCGACAAATGGTGAACGAACTTTATGTTAGTAATAAAATGCCATCTCTCACCACTGTGTTACCTGCTTTAAAGGAGAAAATTAATTTTCCTTGGAAAAAAGAAACGTTGCGAAAAATAATGCATAAAATCGGATTCCGGTAAAAGCGCTTCCAAGACAAAAGTACAGTGGTTTTGAAAACACAAGACATTGTGCAGTAGAGATATAGATTTTTACGAGAGATAAAAAGTACAGAGACAGCAAACGAGTAATCATTTATTTGGATGAAACAGCAATCTGTGTTTCGGGAAATGTTGGCTGGTTGATAAAATTGAAGCTCTCACTAACATAAGCGCTGGAAATATAGACTGGTAGTTGTGTATGCAGATAACCAGGATGGATTTATACCGGGAGCAAGTTTGGTATTTGAATCTGGCACCGCCTCAGCGGTCTATCACGGTCAAATTTGTGTTGATAATTTTTCAAAGTGGATGAAAGAAAATCTATTGCCTAATATACCGGCTAATAGTGTAACCTCTGCTTAAACAATGCCCCTTACTATACTACGATTTAAACTCTATGCCATTAAAATATGCATCTAAAAAGAAACTGTCCGAGTGGTTATAAGGGAAACACACAGCTTTGAAATGCAAAACATGAACTTTGTGATTTAGTAGCCGCGAATTCTCCCCTAACTAAAAAACAAGAAAGATCAATCATGCTTAAAGCATTGATTATGAAACACTTTCCAACTTCAATGCAATTTTATTTAAAAAAGTCGAAAATGCAATTCATTCCTCGGTAATATTTTAAAACTTATCACAATACTACATTGATTTATTATATTTGAAAACTTAAACCTTCATTGAAAAAAATGAACTTCATTCAAATGACGGCATTGAAATATAAATTGCCTGGTTTAAATATCTCTAAAATGCAATACATTCCACGGTAATATTTTTAAAACTATCATAATACTACGATAATTTATTATATTTGAAAACTTCATCGAAAACAACTGAAATAAATTCAAATGACGTCATAGAAAAAATAACACGCCTGGATCTCTCTATAAAAGCAGGATTTCATTCATAACTTTCTCCCATTCAATTCATTCATTACAATATTATAATAATTTATTTTATTTAAAAATTAAGACCATGGAGCTACAATTCATAAACTCTATGCTTAAAACTTCATCGAAAAAAATCGTCCTTGTGTTTATAAAATCAATTAATATTTCATTCATATCAGCCATGCAGACTCCATGGACTGAATTATTTTGTGTTAAAGAAATACAGTAATTCTAATACAACTCATTCTACATATTTTACTGTTCACATTTTACATAGGTGAAAAATAGGTTTAGTTGTAGAAATAATCAAATTTGAATGAGAATTTAAACTCAAATATATTGTCATTGTGTTGTTTTAGTATGTAGATGCACAGAATTTAAGCAGAAATAAAGTAGTTTTAGGATGGATATAACACTCAATATGAATTAAAAAGAACTTTAAAAAATCACGAATTTGAAACAAGATGGATGCCATATATCATTTTGAAGTGGGTCATATGATCGTTTCATATCATGATCACGTGATCGTTTCATATAAGATGTGTAATTATTATTTTAATTTTTATTTAAAAAACTACTGAATATATTTCGCTGAATTTTTTTTTATATATTTTATGGAACAATTTGACTATTCCCTAAAATTTTCGAAGCAATTTGTGAATTTTAAATCCGCTTAAAAAATGTTTGTAAAATTAGGTCCCATAGGGCTCAATGTATTTCATTTTTGCAACCCGGGTTCAATCCAAAACTAATTGTGTGATATTATTCATTTATATTCCCATAGGTCCTACAGACCGTCTGAACAACATACTAAAATTTCATTTTGATTAAGTCATTTTTACGGCAGTTATCGTGCTAACGGACAGACAGACAGAATGAACAAAGTCATAAACACTTTTCAACTTTGTTGTAAAGTGTTAAAAAGTACTGCGTTGTTGAACTTTTGAAGGATAGAAGCTATGATGTGCTATGACTACCTCCTTATCAATATGATTTAAATGCAATTGAAATGACTTGGGCTTCCATTAAGAGGTATGTGCGAGAAAGGAACGTTAATGCTGAACTTAACAATAATGAAAAATCTGACTTCTGAAACCCTTGCCAGCATTACAAAGGAGCAGTGGATTAAATATTGTAAGCACGCAGTAAAAGTTGAAAATACATATTGGGAAATTGGCAATTTAGTGGAAGAAACCGTACGAAAGATAAGTTTTGTAGTAGGTGCTGACTTCTCTTCAGACGATGACTCGGAGTCAAATTAAACTGCAGAATCCGATTTCGAGAATGGAGACAGTGATATAACTTTAAGCAGTGTTAAAATGCATTAATAATGGAGTAATTTTATAAAATTTTTCAAATTTTGCATCTCGGGGGGGAGGGGGGTGTTGAAACTCAGACTGTCTGACCTACCAGAAAGGTGTAAGGTAACTGTTTGAACGGCCGGGAAGAGCCACCCAATTTAGACCGGAACCCAGTAGGGGAGGCATCCACAGGGACCGTACCCTCCTTCCCCTACCACCAACCTCTTGGAAGGACTTACGGATCCACATGTTTAACGTGATCGTACTCCGCGTGAACACGGCGGCAGTTTTGGCAGCGGAGGGAATCGAACCCGGGCCTACCGAGTGCAATTCCCGCGCGCTAACCACTGGGCTACCGCGCCCTTCGAGGGGGAGGGGGAGCTGTAAATTCTTTAGATGACGTGACCATGAAATCTAAGCTCTAATGTAGAATTGTCCAAATAGTAGTACACGAAAAAGGATAATGCTTAGATGGATAATACTTTGAATTTATTTTAAAATGAACAAATATTAATACGTCATGAAATATGTACACTTATCACCTACCAAATATGTACACTTATTTTACACCTATCAGCATTGAATAGCTGATAATTGAAATGGTAATAAGAAAACTTTTTCTATGTACCATAATATTGTGAACATCTATGGAAGCCAACAAATTCGGTCCATTCCATGATGACTGGCGCTAATAAGTGCGAAATCGATGCAGGTATGCTGTAATCTAAAAGGAGAGCTTTGCGCTAATTTTGGAAACCCCCCCCCCCATATGTGGGTTCTGCTAATATGAACTTGACCATTGCAGACTCGTGCCGCTGAGCTTAGTCTTCGAGAAACTCGGAGTCAGTTATGTGGTAGGACTAAATTTATCATTCTCCGTAGTAAATCGCAACATTATTGCACATAGCACGTTTTCTTGCTGTCGTTGCAAGTATCGGCTATTCCATGCTAACGAGCGGATAATAAGTACGAAACAAGTCCATGAATGCTATTATCTGCAATGGGAGCACGATTCTGGTGGGACTCCTAACCAGATTAGTTTTTCATTTCAAGTAAATTGTACAGTCTCCTTCTTCAGATTTCATATCAAAATCACCTTCTGATCTATACAACCTCCTAATTCTCATCTTTTTTTTTTACGGCATAGCATCCTGTTCGTCGTATCATTCCATTAATTGAAATCGCTGCCATAAATCTTAAGGTCCGTAAATCGCTATTTTGGAGATATTCAGATCTCAGTTATCCATACTACCGCGTTAAGTTACTTGAGCGCTATTGTGAAGATAGTTCCCATATCGCAGAGAAGAGTCAGGCTATTTAGCGTTATGTCGGGCTATTTAACATTATGTCAGGTTATTTTACGTATCGTTTCCCAGGCTGTCTTACGTTATGATCTAGTTTATTACCTTGTAAGGTGTTACATTACAAATTTAGGATGTTGTAAGGCTAGCATGCTGTATCCGCGTTTGATTCCATGTTGCTGCCAATTGTAATATTTAAGTGCAAACTGACAAGTCTCATAAGATCTCTATTAAATTCACCTACTAATATAGTTATTTTTTCCCTTTCGACCCAGATTGTCCGAACTACCCGAAGGTGTAAGGTATCTACTTAGACCGTCGGGGCAGTGCCACCAAATGTAGACCGGAACCTATTGGAGACGACATCCGCAGGGACCGTACCTTCCTTCCCTTGCCCCCAACCTCTCAGCAGAACTTTCTGACCCGCAGATTTAACGTGTTTGTACTCCACGTAAACACGGGGATAATTTGGGCAAAGCCGGGAATCAACTCGTGTGCAATCTCGTGCCTTAACCACTGGGCTATCCCTCCCTACTAATATAATGCGTAATACAATAATTATTTCAAACTATATATACATCAATAATTATTGTAATTTAATTCATAGTGTTCGTGCCGCCAACAGAATTTTTCCGGCCCCTATGCTGCAAATGCGTGATGCCCCTTACTGCTCCTTATTTTTCAAGTTGACCCCTTTTTTCCTAAATTGTGTATGCAGCCTCTCGCAGTCTGATTGTGAGTTCAAACTTTTCTTTAATTGAAGACATCTACTCAGTATAACTTACATCATCCATCACCCAATAAATTATCGCAGATAGCAAGATTTTGTGCTGTTATTTAATTTATTTACAGAGTGCACGGAATATGGAGTGTACATCTAGTCGCGTGTTTTAACACTTTATTCCAGGCTGAAAAGGGTTAAACTGGTTCACAGACACTGGTAGTTGCATGAAGCGTAGAATTACAATCTTTGAGAATGTCGGTATTTGCTCAAAGAGGTTTCTTAACTCGGAAAACTGTATTTATTTTTCTAAAGGATTTTTTTTTTAAATATTCCTTTACAATAAATAATTCATTGCAATAAATATTTACTGAGAACGTAAAAATAGAAATTATGTTTAGGGCAGGGTGACCCCTTGACTTCCCCACCCCCTCCCTACACCGTTTGTCTATACAAAGCTAAACTCGATCCGCCGGCAACCCCGCCTTCTCGATCTCAGGGTTACTAGAGAAATCGAGTCCAGCCTTAGTCTATAATGCTGAGATGCTTATACCATTGCAATTAATATGAAAAGAAAAAAAATTCCCCGTCTTAGGTGATGTATTGGAAGTACTTCTATTTTTTAGATTATAATAAAAAAGTAGTCGTACATATTATCCCCTTTAGAAATAACTATAAACTAAGGATAGTTAAATTCTATCCGCGAGTACTTGGTTTACTAGAAATTATTCGAGATTCAGATTCTTGAATAAAACGTCTCTAAAAAAATTGGAATATTCCAATGTCGCGCAATGATTAACAGCAGGTTCTGGAACAAAAAGAAATGTCAGGATACTTCAGAAAAAGAAATTCAAAAGTACCTAGAAGAATGTTTGCTGCCACCAAATGAAAACATTTTCGACTTCTGGGGGGAAAAATCCTTATACTAGCCTGAAGAAATTATTTTTGAAGCATTTAAATCCCACCGCAAGTCAAAAGATTTTCAAGAGCGATTCTTCAGCACCTCTATTTTAATTACCAACTCACACATGAAAAAATCTGATGTGGGCAGCACATGACTTTCCTTATATAATGTAATGAATTTACTACTTTTACAGTAAAAAAATAGGTTTTTCTTATAGTAGATACTAATATTCTTTCCATGATATTGAATTTTCGACAATTAGTCATCATTTTCATTCATTTAGCGTCATTTTTATCCATTTGGCGAGATTTTCGTTAATTTGGCAGCATTTCAAAAAGTCGCCAAGTTGGCGACATTCCGCCAAATTCGTTGCCAAAATCTCGCCAAGCGTTATGCACTAAGAAATAAGTTATTCTTACAGCAGATAAATGACTATTGGCGTTTAAATACAAAAGTATTACTCAAAGTATCTTTTTTCATGAATGGAACGAGCTAGATCCACGAGAATGATGTCACTCAATTTATCGCATGGTATTACATATGAAAAGTGAACATGTTTCTCAATAGGAAATATATTTTTTTATTTTATATGACTTTTTGATAATTTTTTTTAAAAATGTACAATATCTCGAGAACGGTTCATGTTAGCGTTCTAAAATGTATGTCAATCGTTTTATAATGAAAAATTACATAAGAAATGTCTATTTGCGTAACTTTATTAGTGGTTTTGATTTTTTGACAATTTTTTCAAAATTCCATTCGAAAATTTAGGGGGGTTCTGAACATTCGATTGCGTATAAAAACAATAGGCTTCCAGTGTTTACGGAATGTGATTTTTGTACCAAATTTGGTTCGAATCGGTCCATTCGTTCGTCAGTTATCGTCTCCACAGACTCACTGACACACACACACACACACACACACACACACACACACACACACACACACACACACATACTTTCACACACACACATACACACACACACACACACACAGACATTACTTCAAAAAATGTTTGATTCGTGATCAGGGATGCTTGAAACGTGCTCTCCCGTCGAAAACTCGAATTCGAATTTTCGACCCCGTCACAATATTTTCCTTATACATTATGTATATAAGGAAAGTAAAAAAATCTGATGTGGGCAACACATGACTTTCCTTATATAATGTAATAAATTTACTACTTTTACAGTAAAAACAAAAAATAGATTACTTTTATAGTAGTTATTTATATTCTTTCTTATAGTAGATACTTATAGGTTTTTCTTATAGTAGATACTTATATTCTTCCCAAGATATTGAATTTTCGACAATTAGTCGTCATTTTCATTGATTTAGCGTTATTTTCATCCATTTGGCGAGATTCTCGTTAATTTGGCAACATTTCAGAAAGTCACCAAGTTGGCGACATTCCGCCAAATTCGTCGCCAAAATCTCGCCAAGCGTTATTGATGAAGAAATAAGTTATTCGTACAGCAGACAAATGACTATTGGCGTTCAAATACAAACGTATTACTCAAAGTATCTTTTTCAATGAATGGAACGAGCTAGATCCACGAGAATGATGCCACCCAATTTATCGCATGGCATTATATATGAAAAGTGAACATGGTTCTCTATAGGAAATATTTTTTTTATTATTTTATATGACTTTTTGATAATTTTTTTGAAAAATGTGTAATATCTCGAAAACGGTTCATGTTAGCGTTCTAAAATTTATGCCAATCGTTTGCAAATGAAAAATTACATAAGAAATGTCTATTTGCGTAACTTTATTAGTGGTTTTGATTTTTTTACGATTTTTTCAAAATTTCATTCGAAAGTTTAGGGGGGTTCTGTACATTCGATTGCGTATAAAAGCAATAGGCTTCCAGTGTTTACGGATTGTGATTTTTGTACCAAATTTGGTTTGAATCGGTTCATTCGTTCTTCAGTTATCGTCTCCACAGAGTCACTGACACACACACATACTTTCACACACACAGACATCACTTCAAAATTGTTTGGTTCGTGATCAGGGATGCTTGAAACGTGCTCTCCCGTCGAAAACTCGGATTCGAATTTTCGACCCCGTCACAATACTTTCCTTATACAGTATGTATATAAGGAAAGTAATAGGTTTTTCTTATAGTAGATACTAATATTCTTTCCAAGATATTGAATTTTCGACAATTAGTCGTCATTTTCATTGATTTAGCATCATTTTTATCCATTTGGCGAGATTTTCATTAATTTGGCAACATTTCAAGAAAGTCGCCAAGTTGGCGACATTCCGCCAAATTCGTCGCCAAAATCTCGCCAAGCGTTATGCACTAAGAAAAAAGTTATTCTTACAGCAGATAAATGACTATTGGCGTTCAAATACAAAAGTATTATTCAAAGTATATTTTTTCATGAATGGAACGAGCTAGATCCACGAGAGTGATGTCACTCAATTTATCGCATGGTATTACATATGAAAAGTGAACATGTTTCTCAATAGGAATTTTTTTTTTTATGTGCCTTTTTCGTAATTTTTTTTTAAAATGCACAATATCTCGAGAACGGTTCATGTTAGCGTTCTAAAATTTATGCCAATCGTTTTCTAATGAAAAATTACATAAGAAATGTCTATTTGCGTAACTTTATTAGCGGTTTTGATTTTTTGACGATTTTTTCAAAATTTCATTCGAAAATTTAGGGGGGTTCTGAACATTCGATTACGTATAAAAACAATAGGCTTCCAGTGTTTATGGATTGTGATTTTTGTACCAAATTTGGTTCGAATCGGTCCATTCGTTCGTCAGTTATCGTCTCCACAGACTCACTGACACACACACACACACACACACACATACACACACACACAGACATCACTTCAAAAATGCTTGATTCGTGATCAGGGATGCTTGAAACGTGCTCTCCCGTCGAAAACTCGAATTCGAATTTTCGACCCCGTCACAATACTTTCCTTATACATTATGTATATAAGGAAAGTAAAAATGAAGCTGTCTAGATCCTGAAGGTCGTTGGACTGCTTGTTTTTTAAATAAAAATCTTAGTGTAGTTAAGAGACATTTACAATTAGTCAATTATCAAAGTTCAGGATACCTAAAATGAAAAAAAAAAACTTCTGTAAAATAATTGAAATTTAAAACAAAATATTTGGTTTATAAATTAATGCAGTTTTATTACACACTTTTGACTTTTCATTTTACTTTAATTCATTTACTAATGATTAATAATATTTTACTAATGTAAATATTATTTATTAACAATTTGAAATAACTATTCGAAATATTCAAATGATCGAGATCGGATTAATATTTGAATACGATAAAAGTGTTATTTTTGCATCTCTACTTTATCTTATCTCTAAATTATAGTGTTTATTTTTATTTTATTTATTTATTTAATAATGTCTTATTTATCACTCTAATGTAGTAAAGATAAGAAATTTCTCACTTGATCCCTTGACATAAGAATTAAATGAAATTTGATAAGACCAAATTAAGAGACATTAAGTGTAGTTTCAGGATATAAACGCAAACCCTACGTTTCTGTAAGATTTGCACATGATAAAATTTAAATCTGCATGCGCCCCACAGATGTCAATGTCTACAATGACTTATGAAACATACGACTTATCCGCGACGTCATATGTCAAGGGGGTTAAATCTTTTATACGCAGCATAACATTTGAAATATGGAAGTGGGCGTGGCTATCGATTTGTAATCTACATACAATGTACGTACTATTGCTATTAGGAAGCTTGGAGGACGTTTTCGCATTGCATTCCAAATATACAGAATCTCACACTGAATATAAAAACTTGGTGAAAATATATTCACAGCTGTTTGTAAACCAGAAATACGGTTATATTCTTTTACATTTTGCAAAGTAGGCGTGGCTAAGTTATTACTTTTTAAGCTCTGTAGTGTTAATTCATATCTTTGCATTCATTAATGCATTTCCAATAATATGACTATGCGTCATAATATTCTAGCGTTTAAGTATTATGCCAAATTATGCGGCAATATTAGTATTTACGAAGTGAATTTATATATTATTTGTTTAAAGGATTTTACTTAAATGACAACTATTTCTTGGGCTGCAAAATATGTTTTGGCAAGCCGCTACTTGTTCAGCAGCTTTGGTTGTAATATTTTAATTCGCTGAAAACCGCCAAATCGATCAAATTGTACTTATCTGCAAATAAATTAATGAATTAAAATTTTATACAAAATGTTTTTAAACTACCGTAAATATTTTAAAAGTAGATTATATATAATATATGAAATCGGTTAGTTATATTGCGCTCACTTTTTCAAGAACCCTGCTTCTGGATTAGGGAGTGGTTATATTGCGCTCACTATTTCAAGAAAGCTGCTTCTGGATTAATGAGTAACGAATTTAAATATTAAAATCACTGGCTAGCGCCTCTAGGCAGCTTTGGGTGGCTATGCGAAAGCGCATAGGCATCCAATCTCTTTGGCACTAGCTTCTCAACACAGCTTAGACTGATTACGGGACGACGCTTGAACTTTGACTTTTCGCCTAATGAAGACAGGATAACAGATTTGTCATTTAATCCTCTTCCTTGGATAGATGGTGAATTAAACTTATTTCCAAGAGATTGAAGCTTAACATACCGTCGGAAGGATGCATTTTTGGTCTTTTTCTATAAAAAGAAGCTTAACATATATTACTCAAATTTATATTAATTTTTGCATTTAAAAATTTCCAAGAACTCAATTATAATTTAAAATTTTTGATTTCATTCATGGTAATTTATATTTTATTTCTTAATTATTTTTATTTCTATTCGATGGGTGGGTTTGTATGAATACGTGATATTTTGATTTATTTTTTTTTGCTAACGGCGGGTATGAAATAAAAAAATTGACTCTCGAAATTGAAAAATATTTGGATTTTGATGGAACTATCCGTTTTGATCGTCCCTGATTACGAATCAAGCATGTTTTCAATTTGTGTGTAGGCAGGATATCTTTCGAACAAATTGAGCGATTCGAATGAAAATTGGTAGAATTATTTCAATCCGTAGGGGCCTGTTGATGCTAGAGGCGTTCTCTATATTTAACCTCAAATTTTACTTGTTCACTGTCAGCGCGGATCTCCGGAAAAATCTAACCGAATTTCATTGAATTTGGTACGCTTATTTTAATCAATAACAAAAATATTAGTATCTAGTAATATGAGCTTTAATTTGTGCTATTTTTCCTCATAATATCGAATTTTGCTAATTTGTTGGATCCATAAAATTATTTTTATTATTGCATCAGGATGACGAATTTTAAACGTTGATTGTAGGTTAAAGTCTTACTAAACGTTAAGACTATTCTACGACGTGGTGTATAAAGTTGTGTAAAATATTTTCTCCCATCCTTTCGCAGCACTCGTGTTCATAAAATTCCCAAATGCACGCGAATCACACACCTCTCTCTATATGTATTATTATAACCTTATGGCCCTCGAACAAAATCTAATTTCAATACGATCCTCGAATGTAACGTAATTACTATACGGTTTCCCTTACTGTAGGATCCCCCTTACGATTTTCCTTAACGTATGAGCCCCTTAACTAAATGTGATTATTATACGATCCCTCCTAACAAAACGTAATTATAATGCGATTCCTTTTAACAAAATGTGATGTTTATTCTACCCTCTAACAAAACATAATTACTATACGATCCCTCTCAACGAAACGTAACTTTTATATGACCCTTGAAAAAAGCATTATTACTACGAATCTCCTTAATAAAATGAAATTACTGTACGACCCTTTTTATAAAACGCGATTACTATACGACCCTTTTTTAAAAACGCGATTACTATACGACCCTTTTTTACAAAAAATACTATACGACTCCAAAAAAATTCAATTGCTTTACTACCTTATTAATATTTTTACTTTCTTATTAAATAATACAGCAAAAAATATAATTTTCCTCAAAATGTTCGAATTCGAGATTTTGACAGGAAAGTACTTTTAAGATCCCTTAAATAATTGTCGAGCATTTTCGGACAGATGTTTGTATGTGGGGTGTATGTATGTATGCATGCATGTATGTGGTGCACGTGAGGTTTGGGCACGATACATCGAAAACGAATGCACATATTGCTATGACATTTTATGTATAGATACATTATGTAAATATTAGAATATACATGTTTTTTGTTGTTGTTTTTTTGTGCGTGTGTGTATGTGTGAATTTAAAGTCATTAGAACGAAATCAGCGAATTCAAAAAGTACATAAGTGTGACTGACCTGCTGGCCTTGAAAAAAAAAATTAAGTAGAATTAAATATTTTTTCAGTTGTTGGATCGAATGCTGTGGGAAATTAGTGGATGAAGTTAGCTGATATAACTTTCAAAATCAGTTGTTTTCTTCAGCTTTTGCTATATTCCTTATAATTCTGAAGTCTTTTATCCACTGGTATTTTTACAATAGTTTGATCGAATGCTATTTGAATTTAGTTGACGAAGTTAACTCATATAGTTTCCGAAACCGTGTTTTCCAATTTTTCTCTTAACTGTGCAGCCTGGGAGTTTTAAAGTAGTTTGATCGAATGTTATTTAAATTTAATTGATGAAGGTAGCTCAATTTTAAGCAGCTCATACAGCTTCCGAAACCGGTTACTACCGGTTACTGATTCATGTTGCTTCAAAAACCGGTGGTTTTCCTATTCTGTGTTAGAAATAAATTCAAGAACTGTAGAATACTTAGATTAATTAAATTTGTTTAAATTAAGTCATTTAAAGGCGTGCTGTTTTCATGGCTCACAAAATTCTTTTCGCGTGCCGCGCTAAAATTCAAAATCATAAATGTCACAGCCGTGGCTGTCTTTGCAGACAGCGATGTCGTGTTGCCAACCATGTTGATCATAGACAGCTATGTGGAAATAAATCTTTGAAATTTTAAGCAACCCTGTGCGGTTGATTTTCATGCCAATGCGCTAGCTCAACGCGTTTTCCCATAGACAGCCAAAGCTGCCTGGAGACGCTTGTCTTTTTGACATGAAAATTATCGGGATAGGGTTGTTTAAAATTTCACAAAGATTTATTAACTGTAAATACGGACTTCATACCTGTCTGCGAAGACAAACATGACAACGATGTCTATGATTTCGCAACTACGATAGCTACCTTACTTTAAACTCTGCAGAGTTTTCTAGCTGCGGCCAAAGAAGATATTTTGCAGACTGCAAAAAATTTTTTGCAGACCGCAACTTGTTCAACAACTTTGGTTGTAATATTTTTATTCGCTAAAAAGCCCAAATTGATCAAATTTATGATTATATACAAATAAATGAATTAAATAAAATTTTATACAAATTTTTTTTAACCACCGTAAATATTTTAAAAGTAAATTGTATATAATATATGAAATCAATTGGTTAGATGTTTTCCATGATAGCTACCTATGTTTCAAGAAAGTTGCTTCTGAACGAGGGAGTAATGAATTTAAATATTAGGACTCGTGATTACCTCCAGATACCTGTGGTTGGTTAAGGGAAAACGCACTGCGTTTCGGAAAATCAACTAAATAGGATGAAAATAACTGGATAGGATTGTTTACAATTTCACCAAGACTTATTAACTTTAAATACGAATTTCATAGCTGTCTGCGAAGACAGCCATGGCTACAATATTTATGATTTTGCAACTCTGTTTTTACTTTTCTTTAAACTGCACTCTACAGGTCTTTCTAGGTAAGAACTTAGAAAGGAATTTTGTGGGCCGCGAAAACAGAACGCCCTTAAATAGTTTAAGTATTCTACAGTTCCTAACTGAATTTCTTGCATTGGAAAACAACTAATTTCTGAAGCAACATGAGCTAAATCAGTAACTAACATTTTGTACAAGTCTAACGAAATTTAGAAAAAAAAAAAACGACGAACAACCGGTTTCGGAAAACTGCATGGGCTAGCTACTTCAATTAAATTCAAATAACATTTAATCAAACTATTAAGTAACAAAAATATAACAAGCAATGAAGTAATGGGTTTCGGAAGCTGAAGCTGTATGAGCTATCTTCATCAATTAAATTTAAATATTCGATCAAACTACTTTAAAAATACCCGTAAGTAAAAGGGGTGCTCGGTTTAGAGAAATATTGAAGTAAAGCAACCAGTTCCGGAAGTTATATGAGTTAATTTCGTAAACTAAATCCAAATAACAGTTGATCAAACTACATACCAGTAAATAAAAGACTGTAGAATTATACAAAACTGAATATAACAAAATAAGAATATAACAAAACTGAAAAAAGTAATCGGTTTTGAAAGTTGTTTGAGTTAAATTCATCATCTAAATTCACACAACAATCTATCCAACAAATGAAAAAATACTTAATTTTTTCCTCTCTCTGGAAACAAGTCAGTCATGCCTGTGTACTTCTTGAATTCAGCTGATTTAAGTTAATACATAGCATTTTAATGCCATTTAATTTCACAGCATAATATACACTGCTGCTATTTTCAAGAATGGAGTATACTACTTTCGAGAATTTACGTAAGTGCTCTGTAGGAAATGATGCTATGGGAATCTTAAATTTCGAATAATTTATGTTCTAATCACGTGAAATACAATTTTACTAGTTTTCAAGTTTTACATAATGCATCTACACATAAAATGTCATATGCTCTGGTTTCCCTTCAAAAGTCGAGCTAATCTTTCGCCTTTCACATAAAATGTCATAGCTATACGCGCATTCGTTTTCGAGGCATCGTTTTCAAACCTCACGTACACCGCACAACACACATAAGACGGAAATCTTTCCGAAATTATTCGACACATATTCAAGGGACCTTAAAACGTACTTTCACTTCAAATTGAAAAATTTGGGAGGAAAGTAAAAGCATAAATTGGGGTCATACAGCAATTACATTTTCTTCGGGACCACATTGTAATTACGTTTTTTAGGGGGATCATATAGTAATTGCGTTATGTTAAGGGGATTCATATAGTAATTAACGCTTTGTTCGAGGAGGTAAGAAATATAATTTTGGGAAAACAATATTTTCTTTTTGTATTATTTTGTATGAAAGTGTAAAAATATAACTTGGAATCGTGTAGCAATTGCATTTTCTTCGGGTTTGTATAGTAATTACGTTTTGTTCAGAGGGCTCTTATAGTAACTACGCATTGTTCGAGGGTCGTATAGAAATTACTCGTACGTTTCGTTAAGGGGATCGTATAGTAATTGTGTTTTGTTAAGGGGGATCGTATGGAAAGAACGTTTTATTCTAGGATTGTAGAAAAATTAGAAGAAGACGTGAACATTTATATTGAAGACATATTATTATGGGGAACTTCAAAAACAGAACATGATAATTGATATAAGCCAGTTTTGGATAGAACTAGAGAAGCATGTTTAACACGAAATACAGAAAAGTGTTAGGGAAGGAAAATATTCAAGTTTAGAAAACAGAAATTGAATTTATGGGAAACAATTTGACTGCAAACAAATGACACCCTAACAAGGCTAATATCGAAACGCTTATGAATATGTCAAAGCCAACCTCTAAAAATTCAAAAATTGCTATGATTAATCCAACTATTTAGGAAAGTATATACCAAACCTTGCATACAAGACAAAATATCTATGCAAATCAATCAGAAAGGAAACACAATTTCAGTGTAATCATGCAACATGATGAAGAAGTCAATGATGTAAAAAAAGGGCTTACGCAAGTTCGAGTTTTAGCATATTTCGATTCAAAACTGCAAATTAAAGCACAAACTAATTCGTCAAAGGAAGGGCTAAGCGCCGGTTTGCTTAAAAAAAAAGTGGAAATCATTGGCATACGTTTTTAGACCATTGACAGAAGTCGTAAAAAGATATGCACAAATTGAGAAAGAAGCTCTTTGATTGTTATATGATTGCGAAAAATTGAATATTTATCATTCATATTTATTTTATCAAGGTATTGCGCTCGAAACTCTTTTCAATCGCACGAAAATCTTCTAAGAGAATTTATTTTTTTAATTTTACTTTCGTCCTTTATTCCATGGAAAGGACGCAGATGAAAGACATAAAGTGGTTTTTTAATTTCGTGAATTCTAAAAATACGAAATGATTTTATTACGATACATTTTTTTCATTGTTAAATATTCTACGATAAAAAAAAAACTTTTTGGTTCATAATAAATTGTTTACCAATATCAATAAATTTAAATTTCCACTCATAAAATGCTTCAATAAGCATTGCATATTTACAAGCTCTATCATAAATGAATTTATCTATATCCAATGAAATTAATTTGATAATTCATCGATATGTATCACTAATTTCTATTTTAAATTTTGTCCTATATAACATGATACTTTTTAAAAATAAGATATCATCA
The DNA here is from genome assembly GCA_951213105.1 of Amaurobius ferox. NCBI lineage: Eukaryota > Metazoa > Arthropoda > Arachnida > Araneae > Amaurobiidae > Amaurobius > Amaurobius ferox. The sequence continues at coordinate 103,686,838 of OX578133.1, read as the reverse complement.
CCAGTTTTTAAGTTATCTGTGATAACATGACAATGATGTTCATTCACAAATGGTGCAAATTTAAGGTTATTACAGTCACATGAAAATTTTTCTATTATGTCACATTCCGCTACAGATGTAGATTTAGAGACGTGGCTATAATTACATATTTTACTCCCTAGTGGCTTAGAATACTTTGCAAAATTTAAATTTTCGTACTTTTATGTACTATCGTAATTAACTTTCACGGTTGAGTTGTTTAGGCGCTATTGTAAAGAATATCCACTCTTCTATATTTAACGAGAATCGCAAATAGCGTAAATTCAAAAGTTAATTTTTTGTATTTGTCTGTAAACAAATATTTACCTTAAATATTCCTTAAGCTCTTCATAACCACACCTGCTAATTTCCCAGTGCACTGCGTTTTAGGAGATTTTGTAGAAATAACCCGTAGAGTGCTTTTACGTGTTTTAGTCTGAAATGTGAGTGTACCGAATGATTCTAGAGAGATCACGAAACAGCGCAACAAGAGCTTTGCTATTAACGTGTCACAGAAATAACGACCTGTGCACCACCGCGATCACAAAGCTTTAGATCTTTAACCTCCTAACGAGCTGCATTTCCGTTGAGGGATTTGTTTATTTCGACAATGATATATCGATCTTTGGCTTGATTTACCTCGAAGTGTGAAATCCATGCTGGTTGTATAAATGGACTTCGGCGAGGAGGGTGTCATTGCTGGAGCCTTAAAATTCGATTTCGAGTTTTTAACGCAAGAGCACTTTTCAAGCATCCTTGAATGAATGCAAATCAAACGTTTTATGGTATATATATATATATGCGTGTGAAAACTTTATAATGTTAAATATTCATTTTCTGTTTAATTTTTCATTAGGAAATAAAAGGCACACACTTTCAAAATCTAGCACGAACTATTCTCAAGATATTACACGTTTTTCAAATACATTTTTCACAAAAATTGTATAAATTAAAAAAACAGCAAATTTCATCAAATAGGCTGACTTTCTGTATGTAATCTTATGCAACAAATCTGTTACCATCATTCTCGTGGATCTATCTCATTCCATTTACGAGATAAGCTACTTTTTGTAATAGTTTTGTATTTTGACGCCAGATAATTTGTTAATATTTATTGATTTCACGGGTTATTAATTAAATGACAGGTGCATTTTGATGAAAATTTTACACGTGAGTATGAATAAACCATTCGGTTTGGACTAGTAAGTTGCCAAAAATGCTAAATTTTAACTTAAAGGGTGTAAATCTGGTCCCACTGCTACGGCGTAGAGTCTCACGAGGATTTCAAGGACTTAATCCTGAGTCACAGTACCCCCTGTGAATATATGCAGGTCGGTGCGATATCCCAAATAAAACCCAGCCCATAACACCACCACGACTAAAGACGTGGTGTTCAACGATGTTATTGGACTGGTTGCGTACTCCTCGTTTTATGCAGATCATTACGCATTTATTATCTGAATCAAGGGCCAGTCGTGACTCATCCGTGATGATTGGGATTGGGTCATTGCGTTTCTGCCGTAATCGTATGCTGATAGCACAATTTTAATCGAGCTCCTTTAACCTTAACACTCAAAAGGACACAAACTCGTGGTACCCTGGCCTTTGGCATGGAGTCTTCGCCTCACAATGCTGGCAGATATCGACTTTCCTTTTGTTGTGGTAGCCATTGATCTGAGAGCTGCTGCGGTCAAACAATTTCCTTGGAAAATTGATTTATCGCGAATTGATTAATCCCCAAAACTGGAAAACCCATTTAACAATAAGATCAGCAAATTTCAAACAGTTGCAAATAAATGAAAAATCCTTTAAGAATGATAAACTTTTTTTTAATCAGCTTGAAATTTTCTGTAGAATCTGAATATGTAATGATCCGTGGGGGATTGCCCTTGAAAATTTTGTAGTAGGGCCATAATAACTGGCCCATTAAGCAAATTTTCATTATTGATATTTATAGAAGACATTAATCCCTAACGAATGCTATCTTCCGTTTTGTTCTGCGATATAAATTCTGCAATTCCAGTCTGGTGTTTCGCCCCCCCCCCCCCCCGGCTGTGCATACAGATCAATCACATTAAAAAATATAACCTAAATATTAAAGTTCCTCCTACAGCTGATAAATATGAGTATCAACGCTTTTCTACACATGGATGTGAAGATTTTGCTATGCATATTTTAGCCATAAAAGCAAATCTTGCCGATAAGAGTATTCTCTGAAAATTGTTATATCAAAACTGATCAAATTCATTTTTATAAGAAGCTATATCTAAATGGTAATACTGTAAAAAACAATTTTAAAGATGGCAAATACTCAATTTATCACCATTTATTCTTAAAATCCGAATATAAAAATAGTGAGTAGCTCTGTTACTCGTTATAAATTCATGTGAAACACCACTCCTTTTGCATATTTCGAATCTGAAAAAGTTGATGTGTAAGGGCCTAATTTAAAAATGTTATCCAACGCGTCTCGAAAATATTAAGATTTGACCCGACCCGAGCCCGAGAATTTTTCAAAATAAGTCACCCGAACTCAACCTGGCCCTAAAACACTCAAAACCCGCCCCGCCCCGCTTTTCTTATACATTGAAGCCTGGCTAACGCTAACACACTGTTGCCTCGTATCATGACCATAATTTGCCATTTTCGGAATTGAACACAAATTATATTACATATTAACAGTATACCCGTTCTTCGTACGGAATATGTAATATAAAGAAACTTAAATTTCACAATTATGTGCAAATTCATATAGTATTCTAAATGACATTGTTATTTAAAACATTCTATTAAAATTATTTAATTTAATTCCCCTACAAAGAAGTATAAGAATCTCTGTTCTCGTGATACAAAATTACCTTCACAGGCAGATCTGGAAAAAAAAAACATCCTGGTTCAGTTTGTAAACAAATTTACAAAATCTATGAAATTGGATCAATATATGCGCCAAAATGAATTCGCTATAAAATTGTGTCAACATATGCCAAAATGAAAGCTCTAAAATGGTATTAGAAGATATATGCACGTACAAATTTTATTCCGCTACAATTGACGAAACACAATATATAAGTTTGAAAAAGATTTGCTAAAATAAAACAGATGGCTTAAGAAATTGAAAATATTAATTATCCCCTTAACCTTTCAACCCGAAAGCCATTGGATGTATTCCAGTCAAAAATGTATCTCCCATAAAATTTATTTGTATATACATTTCTTAATTATTTAAATCGGAAGAGATTTTATAGAAATCGTCTGCTGTATAATCTTATTGCATTTAATTCCGTTGCTTAGCAACTTGATATCATTTTCTTCAAATAAATTTGTGGAAAAAATATCGTCTGCATAATGTCTATGAAAGGTTTAATTGTTTGAATATCTAGGCAGCTCTTGGTCCTAGGAACAACTACATGGACTAAATTTTAAGTGAGTCTATTCTAAGGCCACCCACAAAATTTCATTTAATTCGGTGCAGTCGTTCTCCCGTGATGATGAGATGAACCACAGACAGATTTTCAATTTTATTTATATAGATTACATACAACGATTCAGAGTAGCAGGGGAAAGTTGCGAAGAATAATGTTTTATTTTGACTTTAGAATGCTTTCGAATAAATAAGTCTTCAATTTCTTATCTAAAATTATTATTTTTCTTTATTCTGTTTTAATTTAACCATCTGCGTTCTTCATACAGAGCAAACTTTCTATATTGACCAATTTTACTGTTAGGTACACTCTAATCGAACAGAAAGTTCATTCTCTTGACGACTGCCAAGAAACTCCCTTGCTAATATTCACTTCCAGATCTTGATAATGTTCTCTATTCTACACCTCAATTTGGGTTGCTTGAGCTTTCGGGCATTTATCCGCAAACACCATTGTTCTAAGCTCTGTGCTTCTTTAATTAGTTAATGGATTGCTTCTTGTTCCTTCTTACTGATAGCTTTATCTTATCCTGCGGAATGCGGTGTTATGTTTCGTATGCCTATTTATTATCGCCTGTTCAAGCTACATATATGAGATACTAGCAGAAATGCCGAAGTTTTTCATGATTTAAAATTATGTGCATATTTTAATAGCATGTATATTGTTTTTCAAGAAAATTCTTTAAAACATGTAATTTATCTATAAAATTGAGAAAATATATATATAAAAAAAAATATTCTCATTATGCAAAATTATTTTCAAGCCCCCCCCCCCCCCCTTATAAACCAATTTACACAAAATATGTGATTTGGTCAACATATGCCAAAATGCAAACTTGAAATAGGTAACAAATTATAATTTCATATCAGCTTTTATTCCAGTGCGACAATCAGTTAACACAATTAAATATAGATGATTCTGGAAAAATCTTTGATAAGATAAAACTGATGAATTAAGTGGAAAATATCAAAAATCGTAGTCTTATATAATCTAAATCTGTGGCAAAATAGATTAAACACAAATCAAGCATGATTAAATTTATATCAATATCAATCATTTATTAAATGTGTTTATTTATCATTTTCGTTATATTTAGATACGATAAATGAAATTAAAATCGCCTGCCATATTAACATACGAGTATTTGACATAATAATTTTATCTTAAATAAACACAGATAACATGTGGGTGTATAAAAAAAATTCACATTTGTATACTTCATTTCAGTATTTTTACTTTCCTTATATACATAGTATAATGTATAAGGAAAGTATTGTGACGGGGTCGAAAATTCGAATTCGAGTTTTCGACGGGAGAGTGTGTGTCAGTGAGTCTGTGGAGACGACATCTCACGAACGAATCAAGCGATCCGAACAAAATTTGGTACAAAAATCACAATCAGGGAATACTGGAAGCCTAGTGTTTTTAGACGAAATCGAATGTTCAGAACTCTCCTAAATTTTGAAATCAAATTTATAAAAAAATCATCAAAAATTAAAACATTCAATAAAGTTACGTAAATAATAATTTCTTATGTAATTTTTCATTAGAAAACGATTGACAAACTTTAGAATGCTAGCATGAACCGTTCTCGAGATATTGATAATTTTTAAAATAAATTTATCAAAAAATCACATAAAATAAATTTTAAAAAATGATAACTATTGTGAAATATGCTCACTTTTCATATGTAAAATTATGCGATAAATTTATTATCATCATTTTTGTAGATCTAGTTCGTTCCATTCACGAGAGAAGACACTTAGTAATAGCTTTGTAATTTGATGCCATTAGTGGTTTATCTACTATAAGACTGACCTATTTCTCCATAAACAATACTTGGCGAAATTTTAGCTGTGAATTTAGCGGGATATCGCCAACTTGGCGCGTTTTTTAAATGTTGCCAAATTGACGAAAATATCGCCAAATTGATTAAAACGTCACCAAATTGATAAAAATGACGCTAAATCAATGAAAATGAAGACTAATTGATGAAAATCCAACATCTTGGAAAGAATAAGAATCTACTATAAGAGAAGATACTTTGGGTAATAGTTTTGTGTTTGGACGCCATTAGTCGTTTATCTGCTATAAGGATAACCTATTTCTCCGACCATAATGCTTGACGAAATTTTAGCGACGAATTTGGCGGAATATCGCCAACTTGACGACTTTTAAATGTCGCCAAATTGATGAAAATGTCACCAAATTGATAAGAATGATGCTAAATAAATGAAAACAACTAATTGGTTAAAATTCAATATTTTAGAAGGAATATACCATAAGACTCCGTCTGTAACGCTTGGTAAAATTCTGGCGACGAATTTTGGCGGCATATCGCAAACTTTGCGACTTTTTAGAATGTTTCCAAATTGACAAAACAGTTGCCAAATTGATAAAAATATTATCAAATTGATAAAAATGTCGCCAAATTGATAATAATGACGCCAAATAGGGTGCAATATTTTGCAAATTTTTAATTCCGTCATGTGATGGGCATTCCTTTTATTATATCAGAAACGTTCTTCTAAATATCGCGAACTTGGCGATATATGACCCCACATTGACGAAAATATTTTCAAAATTTCAAAAAATACGTCAAGTTAATGAAAATGACGCCTAATGGATGAATTTATTATTAAAATATTTAAATATATGGACTATATTGCTTATTGAGGATGCTATCAGTATTGATATTTGTTAATTTAGAGTTGTGTAAAATATAAGTTAATTGGGTACGAAATAGTGAAAGATGTCGTCATCCATATGTACAATTTACCGCGCCAAATGTACAATTTAATGTTACAAACACTGTGCCGTGGATCTTTTCATCACTTTTTCACCGTTAAAGAAGTAAATTCATTGCATTATATAAGAAAAGTCATGTGCTGCCCACATCAGATTTTTTATACTACGTTTGAGGATTATTCATAACTGATTTCTTTTAGCTGTAACCTTAATTATACTTCTAGAAACGCTCTGCTTTATTCTGGGATTTACATTTTACGTTACTGCTGATTTTTAGGACGTTCGTTTTGAAATTTCTTGTATTGAGAAATAATTTCACTATGGTAGGAAAAACTTTCTTAAGATATTGCTTTTAAAGCATTGGTAAAATATTTCTCGACTCATTTTGGATAGTACAATGAATTTATATTCTATTCTATTGGGTGACAATAAGAAAAATTAGGAATATTGATTTGTAAGTCTTGTTTACGTCATTGTTTTCTAAAATAAATACCGTTCTTTTTAATTGCTTTCAAATTAATATTAATGTACCTTATAAATCCCATTTTATTCTCTATCAAAAGCTACAGTTTCTAGCCATCGTATATTATGATAAAATAAGGAAGAAAAATAAAACACGAAAGAAGTTATTGGCGAACAAAGCAGTCGGATGCGAAATCTAAATACATTAAATTGCATTTTACACGGTCATTTGCACAAAGTAATGTTTGTTCTGATATTCTTTCACTACATTGGTATGAACTTATTGGAATAATTCCCCTTGTTTGCGAACAAAATAACAAAATATATGAAAGTGGAGCTATGCTCCAATGTTGATGATTTGGAGATCACCCAGATTCGTCAACACAGCAGGCTGAAGTATGCTATTAATCAAGGTGTCAGAGAATTAAGCGACTCTTGTCATGCTGCTTGGATTATTCCTTTGTGGGAATGACGGAGAAATTAAAATTACACCCAAGGAAGTTGTAATCACCTTTTCACCACACCGATGTCTCAAGAGACATCGGTGGTTGTAATAGTAGATATCCTAGTTAATAGCATGGAGGCGATGTCCCCCCCATAGTTCGGCAGCCGAGGAGGGAGGGTCGACGTGTACCCCCTCACCCTTATTATTCAAGATCAATTCATTTATTATTATTATTATTTTACTTTAGAGGATACTGTTTAATAATTTAAATTTTTAAAACCTTTTGTTTACTTTTTAAATTTAAATGGTTCTTTTTACTTTTGAATATATTCACTGTTTTGTTTATTTTTGAAGCTTTATCCCCATTAATATACCGAATGTTGAGTGAACCTCACCGAATGTTGAGTGTGTTGAATATACCGAATGTGAATGAAGAGTGTCCGGAAGGAATATAAAATCAACGGTTGGTCGTAAAAGTAAAGTGAAACATGGCAAATAATCAGCAAACAAAGGTGAATTTAGCTATGATAGTTGACCCCCCCCCCCCCCCGAAATTGATAATTTCATAAAAATGCTACATTTAATTTTTTTTATGCGGCCTTCCAATTAAAAAAAAGAGAATGCAATCAGTAAAATTGGCGCCGCACAATCAGGATGAGAGAAATATACCTGGTACATTTAGATGAAAAAGTTCTTTGACATATCAGTAATTGAAATTCTTGACTTATTTTATTTTACCTGTACTGCAAGTATAAATAGTTAACTTCCTCTAAAAGTAAATATATAGTTCTATTTAAAACAGGAAAGCCGCCAATGGAAGTTTGCTACTATTCAATGTTGAATAATTTATCTGTTTCTGGTTTCTTGAGATCGAACGAAAAATATCTAATAGCAATAATTGGAATATCTCGGCGAAGTTTTTAAGAAAAGGTCATGCATTGAATTTCTTTCGTTCTAATTTAAGTGAGGCGCAATTTCTACTAATTTTTCTTTTTATTGTTGGGCCGTATAAAACATTAAATTTCGCTTTTTTTATGAAATTATTAGTTCTTGGGGGGAAGGGGGTACAATTATCATAGCTAAATTATCTTGTTTGCTGGTTATTTTTCGTATTTCACTTTACTTCCACGACCAATCGTTGATTTTATATTTCTTTCGGACATTCTTCATGAAACAGCCGGTATATGAATAAGCACAGGATGATGTTATATACCAGCAGTTATGTGCATCGGAATTGGCGGTGATAAATATTATAGAATTTGGTATATACACTTTTATATTGGTTTGTCTTCATAAATTCATGCCCCGATGGGTCTAAATGGGTTAACACGAGGAATCTATAAATGGGGATGTTATTGTTATATACTACATTTTTACTTTTGCAGTAGTGTATTACATTTTGAAAAAAAAAGTAATTTTGTTAGTAACATCATACTGAATTTAGTAATTGATAGCGATAATACTTTTAGCACTACTACAGTGAAGCCCACTTATAGGGAACTCTGATTTAGCGAAGTATCGGTCATTACTAATATTTTTCTGTTACCTTGGATCTGCAATACTTTTATAATTATAATGTTAAATGTATCGCTTATAGCGAACAATTAGATACCAGTGCATCGTATATGGCGACGATTTTAGTATGGGAGAGGTAAGAGAAAAAATATTTTCATGGATTCTTATTGGAGTAAAAGCAAAATCCCCGAAGCAGCAATTAGTTTGACATTTTCTTTTTAATTTTCTATATTTATCGAATAATTTGTTAAGAATATTTAAAAAAAAAATTGGAAAGGAATATGTCATAATTTATCCAAAATCCTACTCGCTGAATGTGTATTGCATTTTCAAAACATATCAATTAATCTATCTTAAAAATAAATGTGTCTATCAAACTATTATTAAATGTTCTTTTTTTCAGTAATAGATATAGAATACGATAATGTATCCTAAAAATGTGATTTCATTTGAAGAAATAATGACATCGCCATAAAATTTTAAATATTCCACTTTAAACACAGGGCTGATTACCGGGGGGCACGCAAGGCATTTGCCCTGGGAGGCTCCCAAAGATATTATATATTCAATTAATTATACAATAAATTACATTTTTTATTTAGTAACATTTTAGACATTATAATAGAAGCATTATTTTCTTTAATATCAACATGATACCGAATAGAATAGCCAAAAGGACTTCAGTTTTCCAAGGTAGTATAAATAAAAGAAAAACATTTCAAAATCAAAGTCTTAAGAGAAATAAAAACCAACAATATATGAAAAAGGGCTCTTTTGATATTTAATATTTATAGAATGTTTACAAACTTTAATTGAATATATAGTTAGTCAATGCATATACAGTGTGGATGCAGTTTATGCGAGCTGTATATTTAATATGTACAAGAAGAATATGTTTAAAGTAATTTTTTGTAATTTCTTAAATTAAAAAAAATTATTTAAATTTTTTCCAAATATTTTATTTAGTTATCCTTTACCGCATTAAATGCACCTCAAGGATCCTGGCTTTTGAAGGGGAATCAGACATTTTTCTTAACAGTAGAAGATGTTTTTAGGCCATGCATCGTTGTGTTACATTATATTTTCATATACTGGGTGCTCCAAAAACATTGACCTCGGCTTTTATTCCTTAAATATTGATCTTAGACATATATAATAAATTACAAAGTTGCGTAAAAAAAGGTACAGAATTTTATGAAATCGATTAATATTTTCAATGGAATTAAATTTTACGAAATACAAAATTTAAATTTTTATACGGCCCCCGTACACGCCGGCCACACAGTTTGCTACCATAAGCCTTAGGATTGGTCGTGTGGTCTGGGTTTTCATCGGCCCCCGTACAAAAACATTTCCAATGAGTAAAATGTGCCCCATACACTAATAAGGTGATGTGCAAAATTTCAGCATTTTATCATAAAAAGTCCCAGAGATATGAAAAGACAAAAATGCTGACTACTTTTCGATGCATCGACATGGGTTCTCAGAGGGGAAAAATCATGTCGGCAGATCGCGTTTCAGGGGTCATACACAAATTACGAAAGAAAACAATGATTACATAAATGAATAATAATTTTGTTATTTATTAGTACAAAAGTATCTACACTGTGTGGAAATAATAACTTTACCCAAAGATTACAAAGCTTTTTCAAAATGTTTTCCATCCATGCCAAAGTTCCATTAAAGATAAGAGGCAGATATTATTTGCCTATGATGCATTTCTGCGTTGCGTCATTTGCACTCTTGCTGTAAACATTTACATTTTAATTTGTGATTAATCCCTCACCAACTTTGTTTAAACATATCTCTGGGACTTTTTATGATAAAATGCTGAAATTTTGTACATGACCTTATTAGTGTATGGGGCACATTTTACTCATTGGAAATGTTTTGTACGGGGTTCGTATAAAAATTTAAATTTTGTATTTCTTCAAATTTAATCCCCTGAAAAATTTTATCGATTTCATAAAATTCTGTACCTTTTTTTACGCAACTTTGTAATTTATTATATATGTCTAAGATCAATATTTAAGGAATAAAAGCCGAGTCAATGTTTTTGGGGCACCCTGTATAATATGGCACTAGAACTGGGTGTTATGACGTGAGCTCCATTGACTTCTTTGCTCAGGGCCCTTGAGAATCATAACCAGGCTTCGTATAAACAATGATTTTTGAGCTGGAAAGGATTGTCTCCCCTCTAAAAATTTTGGTGTCCAAGTCCTTTCCCTATTATTTAAACCTCCTTGCTTATACACTGTGAAAGGGGTAAAATAAGAGGGCGATTCCTAGTGATGTCACGATTACTGCCTTGGCCAATTTGTATAATTAAAAATTTTAATTTTTTTTTGGAAAAGTGAAAAGGGTAATTCAAATAGACGTGTACTGAAAATCCCTCTACTCAAATCAGATTTTTTTAACATAGTCAACATTTTATTTCTATTTACTTTTAGAATATTTTAACCTTTATTGTAAAATAAACTACATCTATTTTCTCAAACAGTTAATAACTGCAGGTATAATTTTGCTTGTTCATTTTCGTCGGCAGATACATAGAGACACATTTGCCAATCGAGAGCCTTCAATTTTGTAGGTGATAAACAATGTTTGAGGAGCTAAACACTAATGATGCGTCCAATTAGAAGTATTTGGGGAATCCGATTAGCGCTTGAATTTAAAGAGAAAACTTAACTATCGCTGTTATTTTTCGATGCTCTGAAAGTTACGGTTAGAGTTGTCTTTTGCTGCAATAAATGCATAAACAAGGAATGGTATGCCAAACGAAATAATCGTTTTCGTGTCGGAAGCGCTTTTCCGCTAAAGTGAAAATTTAGACGTTTTAAAAGATTTTGATAAAGAAGAATTTAATGTCGGTAGTACATTACTTTCCTTACATAATGCAATGCCTTCACTTGTTTCACAGCAAAATAATGATGTACAAGATCCATGGCACAATGTTTTTACATTGGACGCTTTTCTGGATGACGGTGCATAGATTATTTCGAAGTACAAAATTAATTTATATTTTGTGCAAATTTAACTTGACAAATAGAAATATTGCTAGATTTCTCTAAGCAATGTAGCCCATGTAAACAATAGAAAATATTGAGTTTTCATCAATTTTGGGGGTCATTTTTGTGAATCCAGCGTCATGTTAGCCAATCGGCGATATTTTCTAAAAATTACTAAGTTGGCGGATATTTCGCTAAATTTATCGCCTAGGTCAACCTATTTAAGGATACCTGCTACTTATTTTAATTTTACGTAACTTTTTCGATAGATTTGTTAAAAAACGTGCTGCATCTGGAGAACAATTCGTGCTAGCGTTTAAAAGTTGGTTGTACTATTCGGTTTCTAATGATAAATTATGTAAGAAATGATCATTTATTTAACATTGTATCTTCTGATTGTTAATGTTTTTTTTTTTCAAAAATTCATTCGAAAATTGGCGGGAGAGTGGGGGACATTCGATCGCGTTTAAAATCAATACAGTTCTAGTCTTCGCTGATTGTAATAATAGTACAATTTTTTTTTTTCGAATCGCTTCATTCCTGAGATAAGGCTCCTACAGACTCACGAACACATATACACACACTAACATGCACACACACGCCCCGTAGGCGATACTATACCTGCGCAGTGATTCAGCCTTCTACGTCACTAGGAGGCCTCTGTATGATCTGGAAATTCTTTTCGAAAACCTCTTATTTTCTACGCCCTCTAGAGGGCAAAATTAAAATCCGGCTCCGTTAAGTTCTGTTCCATGACGGTTGATACTATACTTTTGCAAAGAGTCTGGGGGGGGGGGGGCTTCTGGTTGTCTTGAAAGACTAAACACGTTCTACAATTATTATACAGATTTACTTATATTACTTTCCTTGCATATGTAGCAAAATATATTTTCAAATAAACTTATCAAAGTAAGTATCGTTCAATCGGTTGCTATTCCATATGCATTATTATGGGACACATTTAGTAACATCATTCTCGTGGATCTAATTTGTTCCATTCATGAGCAAGATATCTCAAACCATCGAAGAAAGGTTCTCCTCCCCCTTTTGCATGTCTGTTTAAAACGCTTGACGACAAATTTGGTGACAATTTGACAACCCAGGCGACGAACTTGGGGACATATCGCCAACTTGGTGACTTTTGAAAATGTTTTGAAAAATGACGAAAATGTCGTGAAATGAGCAAAAGTGACGCTTCATTAACGAAAACGACGCCAAATTTATGAAAATTTAATATTTTGGAAAATGAAGTTCAATTTCTTTGATAATCCCTGTCGCTTTGGGGGTAATTAATATTCTTGATGTAGAAAAAGTCATGTGCTGCTTCCATTAGATTTTTTAAATTCAGTCTTAAGATATCATGTCAGTCGCGAAAAAAGTACGTCTGATAAAAATCGCAGCCATTTGCAGAACTGACTTTTGTTTCTTCAACAAAATTTTCATAATTTTCCTTTCATTATATGTATTTGAATGAATTAAGCGATTTTTAAGCTTCTTTTCTAATCAATTTTCCGCAATCCGAGATTTAAAAAAAAACCTTTTATTTTCACGAATCCCAGGTGTGTGTGCAACCTTAAGCGAGAAATGGCTCTGAATTTTCTAAAACTAACGTAATATTTCACCACGCTCGTGCACATGTTAAGTTTGCCCCAAATTGTTCTGCTTACGTGCTATTTATTGATTTAGCTTTCGCCCCCCGTTTTTTAAAATCAGTATCGCGTGCCGAACGTAACCTTAAAACGTCTGATCTTCAAAAATCAATGGATAACTTTGATTTTGGTTTTATCGCACCAAACCCACAAAACGTCATCCATATTGATTGGATAGGTTTTTAACCTTTATGAAGCTTTAGGTTTTCGCATAATAAACGTGTACATGAATCTATAATGGCTGAATTTTTAATGGAGTCAATGACAAGCATTTTAATTACAATACTCTTTGTGCGAAGGATAAGAAAAACTTGAGTAACGTATGAAAGCACAAATAATACAATAATGCAACTGTTTGGAGAATACTCTGCATCCCCTTCAACAATGCAAGAGAACCAACAAAACCGAAGTCCAAAAGAGGAATGAGTGAGGAAAAGAGGAATGATTCGCATTTCTCTTTGACACCTGCTTCTTCGACCCAGACCGCCCGACCTACCAGAAAGGTATAAGGTATCTGTTTGGACGGCCGGGAAGTGCCACTCAATTTAGACCGGAACCCATTGAGGGAGGCATCCACAGGGACCTTGCCCTACCACTTATTTCTCGGAAGGACTTACGGACCTACATGTTTAACGTGATCGTACTCCGCGTGAACACTGCTGCAGTTTTATCAGTTGCGGGAATCGAACCCGGGCCATCCGAGTGCAATTCCCGCGCGCTAACCACTGGGCTGTCGCGACCCATCCTCTTTTGAACTTGTTGGTTGTCTTGCCCTGATGAAGGATATCGACGTATATATAAGCACAAATAAAATGATAATGCAGTATACAGTTGTTTTGAGGATACCCTTCATCAAGGCAAGAAAACCAACAAGTCCAAAAGAGGAGTGAGAGTCATTCCTCTTTTCCTCACTCATTCCTCTTCTGGATTTCGGGTTTGTTGGTTTTCTTGCACTGACGAAGGGGATGCAGCGTATTCTCGAAGCAGCTGTATGCGGCATTATTGTATTATTTGTGCTTTCATACGTTTCTCAAGTTTTTTTTTTTATCAATCTATTGGTTCGGGTTTCTGACGTAAATGAAAATGCGTTGTGTATGGAATCTATTGCATTGCTTCTGTATATTTACAGAACCCTCCTATAGGAGGCGTTTCCGAAGCACGTATCCATGGGCTGGTTTTGTGCATTTTATGTGCTCGTCACCACGGAATGATTGATACTTGCATAGACTGTTGCAAAACTTGTTATATGCCACAATTCTGTAATCCTTTGTCGAGATCGATAAATCCAGTCTTACCACACAACCCGCATTCAGTAATTTTCCTATTGCTTACCAAAGTAGGTGTCTCTCTGAAAGGGAGAAATGTCGCCATGCCATTATCTAATATTTAAGCCTGTCAAAGACATTCCTTGATTAATCGATGACTACTTGTCGTGAACCGGGTAACTTGTCGGGCAACTTGTCGTGAATCGGGTAACATAAAATTGTCAAATCTTTGTGATGTTTAGACTGGGGATTATTGTTATTTATTAAAAATACATTTTTGAATATGTCCGCAAATTATGTCATTACACTTTTTGATACAGAATTTACGGATGATACAGCGAATATCACTCCTATTAACTAGAATAAACCATTTTTGGATTTTTTTTTTGGGGGGGGGGGGGGGGTCGCGCATTTTTAAATGTTCCAAATAAAAAGGAAACGATTTTAAAGATGCAACAAATGGGATGCGATTTCAAATAAATAAGTATCCATATGTGTTATGCTGTGAGATAAAGCTCAAATTAATATTTATAAAGAAAAAAAACGAGTTTGGGACTGTGATAAATTTGAATCGTAATGCTTGCTCACATCTAATTTTTAGTAGTCATGCATAGTCTATTAATAAATAATTTTAGTATATAGAATAAATATTGTCTCTTTTATTTATTTTACAGAGAATCACCTCTCTAAAAGCGCATTCAGTATGTCAGAGCACCAAATGCAACCCCGAAGGCTTAAAAAACCTCATGTATACTCATGTATATGTATTCGATATTATATGTATGTATATAACCTCATGTATATGTATTCGACCATGCCAAATCTGAAATCAGTTTTTCAATTTAACCCTTGGGCCTGGAAGAATAGAATTTTAAAGTTTGGTCTTTTTTGCTATTTTTTGTTTATAATCTCAGGCCGAAGGTGTTGCCAAAACATAATGCAATTGCATGGTCATGAGATCTTAATGTCTGAAAAAATAAAAGGAAAACTGTATTCAGCTCATGGAGTTAAAGATGAGACCACCTGCATGATTCGGCTGAATAGGAAAGTTAATATTGAGAGGTCAACCCAATCTGAGAATTCAGAATATGAATATTTAATTCATGGAGTTAGAGAGATTTGCTTCTTGCTTTATTTTCAAATTGACGTTTAACGTTTTAAACAATGCAATTAATGCGGACTTTGTTTATACATAGATTGGTTGGAGCTGAATTGTATGAGTCATAATGTTAGAGACAGTTAGTCCTATTTCTTCCGTGGTATAACCAGAAATTGAAAACTTCAGTTAAAATGCGTCAGGTATTAAACTTGATAAATTGGTTTGTTAGTGGGTCTAGGGGAGTTTAAATTAATTGCGTTATGTTAGGGCTTAGTATAGTATGTAGCTTTTGATAGGGAATCTTTTAAGAAATAGTAATATTGATTGGAAACAGTGTATTATGGCTCGCATGTGTCTGTGGATATTAGGAGCGGATGTGACGGTCCGCGGGAGTTAATGTCCAACGGCTCCTGTTTCCCATGCATGACTGTGGTGTATTTGGACATGCATGGTATTTAAAATACCGTGGTTGGTATTGTATATTTTTGTGTTATGTTGTAAGATAAAACTCAATCTAATGTTTATAAAGAAAAAACAAAGATCAATCATGCTTAAAGCATTGATTATGAAACACTTTCCAACTTCAATGCAATTTTATTTAAACATGTCTAAAATGCAATACATTCCTCGGTAATATTTTGAAACTTATCACAATACTACATTAATTTATTATATTTGAAACCTTAAACCCTCATCGAAAAAATTAACTTCATTCAAATGACGGCATTAAAGTATAAATTGCCTGGTTTAAACATCTCTAAAACTTGATACATTCCTCGGTAATAATTTTAGAATTATCATAATACTACGATAATTTATTATATTTGAAAACTTCATCGAAAACAACTGAAATTGATTCAAATGACGTCATAAAAAAATAACACGCCTGGCTCTCTCTATAAAAGCAATATTTCATTCATAAATAATTCCCCCATTCATGTCATTCATCAGAATACTATAATAATTTATTTTATTTAAAAATTAAGACCATGGAGCTACAAATAAGTTAACTGTATGCTTAAAACTTCATCGAAAAATATCGTCCTTCTCTTTCTACAATCAATGAATACTTCATTCATATCAGCTAAGCAGACTCCATGGACTAAATGATTTTGTGTTAAAGAATTACAGCGATTCTAATACAACTCATTCTACATATTTTGCTGTTTACATTTTACATAGGTGAAAAATAGGCTTAATAGTAGAAATAATCATATTTGGATGAGCATTTAAACTGAAATAAATTGTCATTGCGTTGTTTCAGTATGTAGATGCACAGAATTTAGGCAGAAATAAAGTAGTTTTAGGATGGATACAACACTCAATATGAATTAAAAAGAACTTTAAAAATCACGATTTTGACACAAGATGGATGCCATATATCATTTTGAAGTGGGTCATGTGATAGTTTCATATCATGGACACGTGATCGCTTCATATAAAAGGTGTTATTATTATTTTAATTTTTATTTAAAAAACTACTGAATATATTTCGCTGAATTTTTTTTTATATATTTTATGGAACAATTTGAATACTGCCTAAAATTTTCGAAGCAATTTGTGAATTTTAAATCCGCTTAAAAAATGCTTGAAAAATTAGGTCCCATAGGGTTCAATGTATTCCATTTTTTCAACCCGGGTTCAATCCAAAACTAATTGGGTGATATTATTCATTTATATTCCCATAGGTCCTATAGACCGTCTGAACAACATACTAAAATTTCATTTTGATTAAGCCATTTTTACGGCAGTTATCGTGCTAACGGACAGACAGACAGACAGACAGACAGACAGAATGAACAAAGTCATAAACACTTTTCAACTTTGTTGTAAAGTGTTAAAAATGAATTTGAGACTGGAGTAAATATAAATCGTACTGCTTGCTCGCATCTAATTATTAGTAGTCATTCATAGTTATTAATAAGCAAATTTAGTGTGCAGAATAAATATTGTCTCTTTTGTTAACACTTTACAACATAGTTGAAAAGTGTTTATGACTTTGTTCATTCTGTCTGTCCGTTAGCACGATAACTGCCGTAAAAATGACTTTATCAAAATAAAATTTTAGTATATTTTTCAGACGGTCTGTGGAACCTATGGGAATATAAATAAATAATATCACCCAATTAGTTTTTTATTGAACCCGGGTTGAAAAAAGGAAATACATTGAACCCTATGGGACCTAATTTTTCAAACATTTTTTAAGCAAATTTAAAATTCACAAATTGCTTCGAAATATTTAGGAAATATTCACATTATCCCATAAAATATATAAAAAAAATTTCAGCAAAATATGTTGGGTAGTTTTTTAATTAAAAATTATTTAAGGGAGAAAACCAAATTCAATTAAATTCTGACTTTTGGGATATCCACCAGAAAGAAAAAAGAGATATATTATATAATAAATATCTTTCCAAGAGTTTAATTATTTTGTATATGATAGAGGCTTCACATTTTCAAATAAATTTGGTAGATAATAATTTTTCACATTTTTTTAAATTTTATATAACTCTTCATGATATATTTATTTGATGGCATTTTTAATGCACTTTCCTACGTCCTAGAGAGTTAAATTTGGTACACAGCTTAAATTTGTTGAACATTTTATTCTACAAAAATTTGGTGGATCTTTAAATATAGATCCTACATTTTTTTCGAAATGGCCTGCAAATAACCCCCGTTCAGTTCTATAAATCATTGTTGTAATATTGTTAAAAATTCTGATGTGGGCAGCACATGTCTTTCCCTGCAAACTTATATTCACGTTCTCTTTATTTCTTCAATAATAATTTGAGTTTATCTGCACAAAATAACAGCCATAAGTATTTTAAATGACATTGAATTTGCACGTTAAACTTGAATTTGGTTCTCATTTGATAGCTGGACTTATTGTCAAAGGTGACGTAGCGAAAACGCGAAAAAACTAGAATATCTCAAGAACGGCTAGTCCTAGAGTAATGGGGTTAGTCTCATTCTTTTTGTTGTCAAAAATCACGTATAAAATAGGAATTTAATTGATATAATTGAGCACACGTAGTCTTATATTTTTATATTTAACGATTTTTGCGGGCCATTTCGCAAAAATAGCCCTTTCCTTTTTCCCGAATAACCTACAAATGATTTATATACCAAATTTTGTTAAATTTGGTATATAAATCACTTGTAGGTTATTGAAATATTATACACCAAATTTTGCTAAATTTGTTCCATTAGTTTTTAGCTAGAGTGTATAAAGGCAATTTCTGTCGGCCATTTCGCAAAGAAGGCAGATTCTTTTATTACGAATCGTACTATAATCTAATGAACATCAGGGTTTCCCACAAAAAACATACCTACCAAATTTTATGAAATTCGGTCCATCAGTTTTTCAGTTAAGAGTGGATGCAATATCCTTACAGACATACAGAAACACACACAGATACACCCTTACACACACAGACGTCTTCCTAAAAATAGTTTTTTCGTATTCTAGAAGTCCCAAAGCGTGTAGATCCTTCGAAAATTCGAGTTTCGATCTTCGGCACGATTCCAATACTTTGAATACACGCACACACACATATATTATCTGTGTATCTAAATTCCGTGCCTACGCAATTACAATAGTTGTGATTTTAAATGATCCCTAAACTTTTATTATTTCTTCAACGAAGCCTAATTTTAACTTATGCAGAATGCAAATATCTCAAGCGATTGTAAGGTGAGTTACATAAGAATTGCTGAATTTTTTTCACACAAAATCATTTAGCTCTGGAGTCTGGAATACAAGTTATATGAATGAAATATTCATTGATTTTGCATAGAGAATAAGATGATTTGTATTTCGATACAGTTTTAAATATTTAAGTATAATAAATTACTGTTGTACTGTGATAATGTAAAAGATATCACCACTGAATGTATCACATTTTAGAAATTTTTAAATGAAATTGCATTTCAGTTGGAAAGTGTTTCATAATCAATGCTTATGCATGATTGATCTTTCTTGTTTATTTTACAAAGGATATTTAATACATCTTAGAAGGCATTGCATAGTTTTGTTCCATGTTATGAAATAATATGAAAATGAAATTAATATTTGCTGAAAAATAATCTTCTTAAGTGGTTAATGGACGAAAAATATGTCTTGCAATAATAAGTTCAACTTAAGTTAAGAGAAAAAATAATTATAAAACAGTATAGTTGAATGTCTTATTATTTTATCGCCCCTTAATACAAGAATGCGTTGGCTGATATATTTCTAAATCTTCCCATTATACTAAAGACCCGATCTTACGAATTAGGTTACATCGAGCCGAAAGTTAGCTGGGCAAACACAAATTTAGAGTACGACCAGAGTAAAAGCAAACATTACAAGTAAGGCAAAAAGGAAAAGTTATTTTATATCTCCAACGCGACTGTTTCTATTTCAAGCTTGGATTCACACCACCTTCTAACTCTAGCGTGGTTTATTTATTTTTTTATTTCTCCTGTTTTTTTTTTCTTTTACACGCCTCGCTAAAATGGACTCGTCGCATTTTTCTTAATTTCTGAAGCTGTGAATTTCGTTTTATATTTGAATTTTACATCAATCATTTTGGAAAAATCGGTTGATTCCTTCAAGAGAAATGCTCCCTTATGTAAAAATAAAATATCTAATATCTCAAGAATAGCTCATGATAGCGCTTAAAAATAATTTCAATTCAATGCAGTTAAATATTCACAAAGCATTTACTCATTTGATAATAGTGAACCCATTTCCTTTTCAAGATTTTTTTCCCATTTAAAATGTATAACGTGTATATCTCGAGAACGCCGCATATTAACATTCTGCAAACATCATTTGATTTTTAATTTAAAAAATGACACGTAAAATGACAACATCTTTAACAATATTGAAAACGTTATTAAGAAAGAAAAATATTTGCGGCCAGTTTCTGGTTTCAGCTGTCTTAGTAAATCAGTAAGCCTTTGAAGTTTTTTGATTTTAGAATTCATGCCAAATCATCATGCCCATAGGGACTTTTTACATTATAACACAATTTTTTCGGTTATGTCTTAAAAGTGACTAAAGTTTCTGAAATTAATTGATATAAACTCGAATTTATATAAAATATATTATATAAATTTATAATATTATATTATATGAAATTATAAAATTATATTATATGAAATTATAAAATTATCCGAATTATATAAAATTAGCATAATTAATTTAATATTTTAATTTTCGAGGAGCAATTGGATGTTTGTATGTCTGGATCATGATTTTCTTACAATTAACCAAAATAAATTATTAAGTGAGGATTTAGTATACTGTTACGAATGCCTAAAATGTCTTCACGGCTTATTCTCGAAGAAAAACGACATTTACATGTAACCAGTGTTATTATTTGAAGGTCGGATCGCATGACCTTCGTAACACATTTGGTGATCTTGGGGAGAAATTTAGCAAAATATGTCTAACTTGGCGACTTTTGTAAAGAACTCGAATTTTGTCGATTGGTTAAAAATTTCTTAAGTTACGTCGGTTTTTCTAGATATTTCCACAGAGGCTGAGCTGGCTATCGTTAACTTAAAATAATTTGGCGTGATACGAGTAAAAACGATTTGCGAATATGTTATGTCTTGAGAATCTTCTGCTTTGTAAATTACTTGATCATTTTATTGTTGTTTTATTATACGTGACAGTTGTTTTATGACCTTGCAAGATAGCTAGACAGTGATTAGCTGTATATATTTACTGTTTACGTTATTGGTGTTTTAACTAAGACCTTAGTTATCCAGAAATTCGGACCGATACTTGTTTCCTGTGAACAGTCTATCTTTCAGGCATACCTCCGGGCTCCCCCCCCCCCCCTCCCACCCGGAGACGAGTATTCGCCACCCCCGGACACATTTTATGTTAACCTAGTTTCTATTTATGTAAGCATTTAGATATATTTATGTAGAGCAAATAGAAAACTTGCTCTCTCTTAAATTCCATCCCCTCCTCCTCCTCCCCCCAGCCAAAAAGTCTTGAAAGAAACACTGTCTGTGAATATACTCACTATTTCAGAAAATACATCGTAACAATACCGTATTTTTAATAAAAAAAATTATAAAAAGTGAAAATTTTAATGAGATCTTATCCCCCATCAAGTTCTATTCGAGAGAAAACATGCGCGATATAACAAGACCACTTTAGAAGAAGAAAAATCCACTATTTTTAGCGTGGCATGTGTGTGTGAATACAATGGGCTGAAAACTACCCGAACAAATGTAACATGTAATTTTGTAGTGAAGTGTCTTATGTGGTTACTATTTTGCTAATTATGCCTATGACCTGGTGCCGCAAGCAATAAATTTGGATCGAGAGAATGTGTTACAACATTTTGCAGATTCTCTTTTCACTACGAAAAAACCAACCCAAATAAATAGCACATTTTCTCGTATGACAGAAGAAAGCACTCCGCCAATTTCTCATACTGTCTATCAGTAGCGGAAGTGAAAAGCGCACTTTATTCACATAGCTGTAACAAGGTCCCCGGAATAAACAATATCGATATGCGAATTCTGAAAGAAGCGTTTAAAGTCATGCCAATAACGATAACAACATTGATTCATAAATGCCTATCTCTGTGATATTTCCCAAAAATCTGGAAAATTAGAGAAGTTATTTTCTTTCTGAAGCCTAACAAGGATCCTACCCAGAAGCGCTCATATCGGCCGGTATGTCTTCTACCAACATTGTCAAAAGCATTAGAAAAAATAATTCATAGGAGAATAGTACACTTTCTAGAACTGAATGGTCTTATGAGCAAACATCAACATGGCTTCCGAGAGGGTCACTCTACTGAAACAGCACTGGCATACGTCCTGTCATGTATAAAAAACAATATATCCGAAAGAAACAACACTGCCTTATTTGATATACAAGGTGCTTTTGATAACATGAACTACTCCATCCTATTAAAACAAATACAAAAGATAAATTATCCATCTTATTTACAGAATATCATAAGTAGTTATCTGAATGATAGATCAATTAGACTTAATTAAGGAACAACTTGGAAAGACATTCAAGTCTACGGGAGGTATCCACAAGGCTCTTGCTTAGGACCCTTACTATGGTCAATAATGGCTGATATCATTCTTAATAAACTCAGTATTCCAGGAACACAGCTTTTAGTGTATGCAGATGACTTTATGCTGATATCAGAAGGCAGTTCACGTAGACTACTGGAAGATACAACTAATGCCGGCATAGAAACATTTTCAGATCGTTGTGAGGAGCTCCAACTATCGATTTCATCAACAAAAACTTCAGCTTTAGTAATAGGAAAACTATCTCAATTGAAAAGGAAGCCTATCTTCAAGATTAAAGGTGTTAGCATACCAAGTCCAAACCAAATCAAGTATCTTGGAATTATAATTGATAAACATCTAGCGTGGATTCCACATATAGAAAACCTGCGTACAAAGATTGACTGCCAAATTCATAATGTCAGAAGACTAGTACCATCTAGGTGAGGCATAAATTCTAAGGTCTTAGAAACATGGTATCTATCAGTAACAGAAAGGATCCTGTGTATGCTGTGAGTAGTTGGGCCTTAAGCTCAGAACATCCATGCAAAGAGAAAACTAGAATCAGTTTAAGGGATAGCTCTTCTACAGATTTCAAGGGCTTATCGCACAACATCTGCAGTAGCGCTACAAGTGCTTACCGGTATCCTCCAATAACATTGACAGCGCAAAAAGAAGCCATCATACCGCAAGTAACACGCCTAAAACAAACAGTATAGTGGAATAATCTTTATTATGACCACAAAGATTACGAAAAAAAAAATTACCTGGTTAACAGACCCAGCAATAGGTAACATCCGCTTACACTTTGCTAAGTCATCACAAGAAATATCTAATTGCATAAATATCTGTACAGATGGCTATAGAACTGATTCTGGAACAGCATCAGCCTACTGTGCTTTTTACGATGGTATGTGTGCGCAAGTGGTAACTCATCTACTCTATGAAAATAGCGTCTTCCAAACAGAGCTACTCGCAATAAAGGAAGCCGTATTTTGGGTTACCACAAGTTTGCATAAGAATTTCATTATTTACTCTAACAGTGTATCAGGTATCAAAACTCTTAAACAATATCAAACGAAGAATCCGAAAGCTCATCAAATTATAACTATTATAACTAACAGCATCCATCAAAGGTGTTTTATAGGATGGGTTAAAGGTCACGCGGGTGTTCTGGGAAATGAAGTTGCAGACTGCCTAGCTTTTGAGGCGACGTCAACTATTTCTGTTCAGAGTACAAGCTTACTATATCCCTGTTCTAAGGTCACATCTAAATATTAATATCATAAAAGAGTGGCAACAGCAGTGGAATGACAGTGAGCAAGGAAGAGAAACTTTCAACTATCTTCCCAGAGTATCTCAACTGATTTGCAGCAGAGAATTGGTACAGTTTTTCTCGGGGCGTGACAGTTTGCCAACCCATCTTTACAAAATCCAAAAGAAAGACACCGAAAACTGTATGTGGTGAAATAGGATCTCCGAAACATTGCGTAGTTGACTGCCAACTTACAAGAACTATCATCTTAAAATGCCCAGTAGACAACATAAGTCAATATTTGCCACAAATCCTTCTGGGTAATAGTTGAGCTAAACAGAGAATAAAATCTATAATTCAATTCCTAGAGTAAAATGAACATATCTTGTGAATTATTACTGATAACCCCCACATATTCGCCCACTGTTTATTGCGTATTTATTCGTAGTACTTGTAAATTTTGTTATACAGGGTTGCCAAAATAAAACTGGCCCGGAAAAGTTTTTTCGGAATTTCGTGAAAACTTAATCTAAACAGCAAGGAGATCATTAGAAAACTTTTCCGGGCTAGTTTTATTTTATCAACCATGTATATACTGTAAACAAATTACTTTTAAATTCACATTTGTTTTAATCATTGCAAATATCATTGTATGTATCAATGTAGTATTGAAAGCCATGGTAATCTATGAGATTTGTTTGTATATGTTGTATATATAGTTTTGTATGTATGTTTGTATAAGTAGTTTTGTATATATATATATATATATATATATATATATATATATATATATATATATATATATATATATATATATATATATATATATATATATATATATATATATATATATATATATATATATATATATATATGTGTGTGTGTGTGTGTGTGTGTGTGTGTGTGTGTGTGTATATATCTTTGGAAATTATTCGTGGCATTTTGTATATGTAATAACTAATTTTTGAAATATTTTTATATATATTGTTGCTCCCTAGTTGCTATATTGCTCCCTTGCTATTTGAAACAGTTCCGCGCATAAGTGTTTATGGATGTGAAATATATGTGAAATACTATCTGTATCTAGTATGGACAATTGTATACAATTGTTTATCATTTTTATCTTGGTATTAAGTTTTGTTTTCCGGTTTTGGCAGAGATATTCCTCCACCATAGGTTGTAATTACTGTAAACCTTCGGGTCGGTGCCTATAGGTGGTTAATCTGTTAATCTTGCTCTAATTAGATTCTGATATAATTGATAAAATAGGGCTAGTCCTTTTTCGGAAGTGTCCCACAACAGTCAACAAGACTGATATAAAAAATATTCTTAAATGTATTAATTAAATGCTTGTATTATACGTAATTTGCTATGAGAAAACGAACAACACCCATTACGTTAAGATAAGCCGTTCTCAATATATTTCGTAATTTTATTTATTTATTTTTCACGATTTTGTACCATTTTTAGATATATCTAGCTCTCAAATGAAAAAAAAAAAAAAAAAAAAAAAGGAGTTTAAAACTGAAAAGTCGATGTAATTTAATAAAAGGTATCCATTTTATGTGTTATTTTAGCTAAAATTGTTGTATTTAAATAAAAATTAATTTTGGTCTGTATTATACGAATATAAACATTTTTAAGCAAATAGACAAAATACGTACAAAAATACCATTGAAATAAGCAAGAGAAAAATCCGTGGATCGACAACGTATAAAATAAAGCATCAGTATGTCTGGAATTAAAATAGTACTTTTATCAGTTATATGGCCCAAATTTATTAGTCTCTTCAGGGGCTGAGGTGCTCTAACACATCACACAGGCAATGCTGCAGAGGAGGGGCCAGCATGAGCCCTCGAGGATCTTTAGGTCTATCAGTTCAATGGCGAGAGAGTCAATTTACCAATCGAAAGTGATTGGTCAGAGAGAGTAAACTTCGCTTTAATCTTTAAAAACCGACTACAACACACAATTTCCACATTCTTTGCTGACACCAAAGGTATTTATATACTACTATAAACCTGATATCTATAGCCTTGGTTTATAGATAGTGTCTATAAACCTCGGCTGACACCCAGTACGAAGACGTTAGCCATGTGAAAGAAAGCAACTTCTTGGCCTGTGATGGTATATCGCTATATAATGCCATCCTGTATTTGTGTGCCTTGTGCAAAATGCCTCCACACTTGACTTAAAGCCAACATGAGTAGGTGAGCAGTGAAAATTTAAATATATCAATCATGGTATCAATTTGCCATTCAGTGAACTTTGTCCTTTGCGACAAAACTGAATTATCTGTATAGAATTTAATTAGTTACTAAAATATACAAATTGATTAGACCTTTAAGTATTTTCAAATATAATAATTACCAAACATATGATTGAATTAGCGACCTTATAATAATACTCGATTTTAGAATTGTTTTTGTCATTAAGTAAAACGACTGTGTTAAAGACTAGATAATAAGGAAATGTGGAAAAGTAAATATACATATATAATTCCCGTAAATGTGTAAATAAAACTTATTTAACCAGAATTCAAAATTGGTTATGTGCTTATTTGATCTCTACACTACATCTGTTTCATTTTATTCTTTTGCAGGGTATAAAGGTAAGTGGAGATTCAATACCACACTCCGTAGGGAAAGTCGTGTGCTGTACACATCAGATTTTTTTCTCTATTCAAAATAGATGCGTATGTATGCTGTCATTATGGCGATTCAGTTTTCATATATTCCATTTTACGTATTTTATATTTCCTGCCGACATGCGGGAATTGAAAGGTGGTTTTTCCGAATGGGATCTATCTACTCATGTGTTTATAGTCCTTACTTTCCAACAAGAGCAGTTTACTATCGATTTTTTGCTGTGCCACCTTAAATGAACTCTTGCGTGCGACTACTGGAGGAATGTTTAAATGCGGAAGTTTCGCCCGTGATCACAATGTAGATATTGTTATAAAGTGGCATATGCTTAGAATTAAATATATCAAAAGCTGTTGCGTCTCATTTTACTTACTTTCCAATGATTATCCATTGATTAATTTTAGGGTTGGCATTATTCTTAATCCTTATATATTTAGTTTTGGTTCACTGTGTATCTTTTCTTCAGTGGTTGTGTTGCTAAGGAAATAATACAGGAGCGTTCGTCGATTACAAATAGTTAGTTACACTTTTTTTTATTTGCAAAAATAAAATTCTGATGTGGGCAGCATATGACTTTCTCAGCAAAATGCAATGAATTTACTTCTTTCACAGCAAGAAAATGATGTACAAGGTCAACGGCACAATATTTTTACAGTTAACTTGAACATTTTGCATCGTTTCAGGATGACAACATGTAAAACTAAACTAATTAACTTATATTAAGCGCAAATCTAACTGGACAGTTATTAATATTGATAGTATCCGCAATAAGCAATATAATCCATATATAAAAATATTTTAATTAATTCATCAATTTGGCGTTATGTTAATTTAGCGCCATTTTTTCAATTTTAACGGTATTTTTGTCAGTTTGGCACCATTAGAAAAGTCGCCAAATTGTCTGTATTTCGCTAAATTATCAAGTTTGTCAAATTTATCGCCAAGTGTTAAACAAGCGAATATAAAGGGTTTTCTTATATATATATATAAATAAATGGCTATTGGTGAATTGTAAATGACTATTGGCGAATCCCATCAAAATACAAAACTATTGCACAAACTTCTCTTTCTGGGCGCGGTAGCCCAGTGGTTAGCGCTCGGGAATTGCACTCTGTAGGCCCGGGTTCGATTCCTGCTACTCCCAAATCTGACTCAGTGTTCACGCGGAGTGCGATCACGTTAAACATGTGAGTCCGTAAGTCCTTCCGAGAGGTTGGTGGTAGGGGAAGGAGGGTACGGTCCCCATGGATGCCTCCCCCACTGGGTTCCGGTCTAAATTGGGTGGCACTTCTCGGCCGTCCAAACAGTTACCTTACACTTTTCTGGTAGGTAGGACGGTCTGGGTCTCAACAACAACAAACTTCTCTCTGGAGCGCGGTAGCCCAGTGGTTAGCGCGCGGGAATTGCACTCGGTAAGCCCGGTTTCGATTCCCTCCGCTACCAAAACTGCCGCCGTGTTCACGCGGAGTACGATCACGTTAAGCATGTGGGTCCGTAAGTCCTTCCGAGGGGTTGGTGGTAGGGGAAGGAGGGTACGGTCCCTGTGGATGCCTCCCCCACTGGGTTCCGGTTTAAATTTTGTGGCTCTTCCCGGCCGTCTAAACAGTTACCTTACACCTTCCTGGTAGGTCGGACGGTCTGGGTCTCAACAAATTTCTCTCTTGAATGGAACGAACTATATCCATAAGAATGATGTTATCAAATTTGTGTCATAATATTGCACGCGGAAAATGCACATACTTCACTATAGTTAATAATTTTTTTTAATTTTATGTAATTTTTACTTTCTCATACTATGCAATATAGTGTAGAAAAAATATTGTTTTCCCTAAAATTTTCGAATTTAAGATTTTAATATTAATATATGCTTTAAGACCTCCTGATCACGTTTTGACTATTTTTGTAGTGATGTACGTCTATTAGACAGACCTGGTTTGTACTTTATTCTTTAAATAGTGTATTGTGCTAAAAATATGTGACAAATTTGATAAATACACGTTTTATACGATGTTTAATCCTCCAATGCATTAAAACTTTATTGAAAACTTAATATTCTTTTTGTCCTAAATACGCTATGGGACGTTAAGCACCCACCAACCATTCTCCGATCTATAAGCCGCCCTTATGTGCTCATTTTTTTATGTATGCTCTCTATCAAATATTTTCCTCAATTTATTATTTCTCTTCAGCTTCTGGTCAGCCCTTTTAGTGACAAGTTTGACCCTAAACTGTCATCTTTTGTGCTTGGAAGTGTTGCCATGGGTTACCCCCTAGCCAAACAAGACCTCTTTAACACTGCTTAAAGTGCATCCCAGTTTTGAGATTTTATTCTTATAAAAGAGAACGCTAAGCAATTGCTGTTTCACTCTACCTTTTATCGAGAGCTGTTAAAAGGGGAGAAACACATTTCTTTTTTTTTTTTGTTCTTATACCTTTCCAAATCAAGTGTAAATAGTTTTAATGTATATGTAGAGGACTGCCGTACCTACTCGTTTTACTTCATGTGAAATAGATTATTTAGATTAAAATAAAAGATTTTGTAATAATTCAAATTTTAGGGCTTTCTATCCTTCATGCACACTGAGCTGAAAAAACTTAAGGTTAAGAAACATTAGCTATCCCAGTAGTGTTCAGCTTATTATATATATATATATATATATATATATATATATATATATATATATATATATAATGATCATATTTAGTTTTTAATTTCTGGCTTCATGAAGAAGGATAGTCCTGCGGTGGATCCCTAGTCACTGTGGAATATATTGGCAATGAAATGGCAGACGATTTGATCCAGACTGCATCTTTGTCAACTCAGCCAATTGTCTCCATTCCTTTTCGTAATGTTAAACGGATAATAAGGAAATTATTCTTGATAGAACTATGAACATTTTTATGCAGGAAAGATGTGGCCTCATGGGCAAGTATAAAATAATACCCGCCCCCCCCCCCCCCCAAAAAAAAAAACAGAAATCAAAATATTAAAGACCTTCTCATTATTCGACCTCTCTAAAAAATAAGTTAGATCTCTCATTTACCAAATAATCGTACCAAATTTTGTTTAAGAAGATCAATATGTCCAAAACAGAAATTGGCCACAGATATTGAAAAATAATTGATTCATATTCAGGAAAGTTCAAAACGTGTACATCTGTCAGCTTCCGGTCGTCATTTTAGCATACTATATTGCTGCCGTGTGTAATATTGTGGAGAAAGTGCAAATAATCAACATCTCACAACTTTAACAGAATTGATGGATTTTGTGTGTCTCTCTTCAATGAACACTGCCGAGAATAGATACTCGTCCTCTTTTCGAGCCTTCTGCGCGTTGGCGGTTTCCTTATATATTCCTTTATTTGTTTTGAAGGGAAATGCATGCAAAATATGGAAGCGCTTGATTTGTCGCCCGTTAGACAAATATCTGGGCTGTCCTCCAACATAGAAGTACTCGCACATATATAAATGTTGCGCTTGGCAACAGTCACCGTGTTTTTGTTGTGCAATGGATTGTGTGAAAACTGTCTAGGGTTATTTACCTTGTTGTTATTTACCGTTCGAACCCTATTACCTGTAATCCATTGTAATTTGGTTTATGCACACATATTTGGATGTATATTTTAGCTTGTAATACTTGTAGATTTCTTATTCTGATACCGGTAGGGGACAGTAGAACGCATTCTTTATACAACGTATTCAAATACCAAAATTATTCAACATTATTATCGTTTATCAAACTATTCACATTTTAGATTTTTTCGGATAAATATATGTTAAAGCATAGTGTAGCCGCATGAGCTGTTGCAATTTATAACGAGAGATGGCGCTGCGCGCGCAGATGTAAAATTAATTAGATGAGGGTGTCCGAAGAGAAAGAAATTGTAAGTGAACTCTCGAGTGTGGTCGCAGAGATTGTCCACTTTGAAAGGTTTAATGCCAAGCCCGCCCCGAATGTGCGGTTACTGTAAGGCCTCCAGAGTGCAAGCCAGTGTAAATAAAAATATTCTTGTGCAAGAACAATAAGTCCAACACATAGTTAAGTTCGATCATTTCACATAAAAAAATAACCCAATAATTGTCCCTGTTAAAGCCAAATGTATATTGAACTCTGTGTGTGAACAGTGTGTGTAAACAGTATACGTTTGTAAATCCGGGCCCCAGATATTTAAATAACCTAAGAATTCGGACTAAATTGTTTCTTATGAATGATTTTGCAGGTTGTATTCTGTATTAAATAAACTATCATAATTTTCATGTTATTTTTTCTTCATTATTCCATAAATTTGAATGTTACCTCCTGAAATTATGGAAATCCCGATCATCTTGATTCCCGAGCAGTCCTGATATTCAGACTTTTACTCTGACTTACATCTTGTTTACTCTTAAGACGCCTGATACACTGAATTCTCGGTAAGTCGAATTTGACGGGGATGACGAAAATCTTCGACTTATCGAAAATGCCAAAATTAATCCAGTAAATAAGTCTGATAGTAGTACATAAGTCGGATAGTCTATACAAATAAAATTGAATATATGTCTGTCTGTTTGTCCCGTCATCACGGGAGAACGGCTGAACCGAATTTGATGAAATTTTGTGGGTAGCCCAGAAATAGCCCCACTTAAAATTTAGTCCATGTTTGGAGTTTCCACAACCAGTGGTTCTCGAGATATTAGTGAAAAACGAATATTTCGTTTGTCTCATCATCACGAGAGAACGGCTGAATCGAATTTAATGAAATTTTGTGAGTATCCTTGAAATAGCCCCCCATCAATTTTGCCCAAGTTTCGAGTTTCTAATACAAGGGGTTGTCGAGATATTAATGAAAAACGGAACTTTATCCTAGGACTTCTACTCTCTAACTCCGTGGTTTATCCAAACGGAAAGGATGAAAATCGTTTGTTTAAAACGTCAACGTGAATTAAAGCTTCATTTCTGAGCTTAGTGCAGGATTTTTGCAGTAATTAGTCACTATCTGAAAGCATGAATTGTTAGAAACATGAATTTAAATGGAAAATCTAACTCCATTGTTTATGCTTCACAATCATTTACTAAACAATGAAAAGTATAAAGAAATCAAAATGATTATTATTTTTGCATTTTATGGGGAAGAGATCAAAATGGTTATTTAATTTCGCAGTTTCTGAGGAAGATTCTTTCTTATATTATGTTGCTCAGCAACGCAATTAAATTAAATGTGTTTGTTAACATTTATTATTATTTTTTTTATTTGAATAATAAATAAATAGATGTAAAAATATATTTTGTAAATGAGCGGTTTGATTTATCTTTTAATTATATTAGTTACGGACTGTGTACATCACTTTCCTTTATTTTGACAAAGAGTTTTCAAGCTTATATATTGTGTTTAGCTAATAAACTCATATATTGTGTTTAGCCAATAAATTTATTTAGCCGATTGTTGAAACAGAAAAAGAGTAGAGCGGGTATATTTTCTAATGCAAATTTAGTGTTTTCATTTAGTATATGCAAACGGGATCGGATGTTTTATTCTTCAGATCTGCAAATTCAGAGCTATGAATTTCGAGGAATATCGCTAACTTGGCAACTTTTCTTAAACGTTGCCAAATTGACGGAAATGTCGATAAATTGATAAAAACGACGCAAATCAATTAAATTAAATTAAATTTGTTTTCTCAGAAGAGAGTACTGAAATGATGTTTAGGTAGCATTTGTCGGCCAGTCCATCCATCCTACTTAGTAACACATTTAACGAATTTTTAAAATGTCACCAAATTGATAAAATGTTTGCAAATCCATAAAAATATAATAAAATTGATAAAATTGCGCTTAATAAATGCAATTAATTATGTTTTGTTAGGGCATAGAATTGTGATGATTATTCGTCAATGTGTCGCAAAATGGGACTGTCAGTTCTACAGTCCCACTTGGTGATAAATTTGGCGATGTTTTAAATTGTCGCTAAATTGACGAAAATGTCGCCAAGCCTTCCATGGAGATAGAATTATTCAAACGATAGGATTCCCACCAATTCATTTGAAACAAATGATGTCATGTCGTTTAGCAACGGATGTAAATTCAATGTGTTTATGCGGCATACGATTTTTATTAAATCTTTTCCGATTTGAATAACAAAGATATGTATATAAATTAAATTTCATTGACATTGCATTGTTGACTGGATAATATCAATTACGGTCTACAGATTTAAACAGTATTATTAGTATTATTGGTATTTTCGTGGACTGTTAATTCAGGGAATTATTGATATTT
This sequence comes from Amaurobius ferox, assembly GCA_951213105.1. NCBI lineage: Eukaryota > Metazoa > Arthropoda > Arachnida > Araneae > Amaurobiidae > Amaurobius > Amaurobius ferox. Next base: position 103,654,010 of record OX578133.1, on the reverse strand, counting down.
TCATATTAATTCTATGGCATTGTTTTATTATGACAAAAATTGTTAAAACTCACATATTGTACGTTGTGCGATTAATCTTCTATAAATGTACGGGTTATCTTCTAATCTACGAGAATATAAGTAGTACAGGTATATAGGCATATATTTTGATATATATTGGCATATATTGGAATCAATTACGACATTCTGGTATAAAGATTACGGGGATAATTGAAATTTTCAATTTATTATGTCATCTGTTTTATTTCGGCAAAGATTTTTTAGACTCATATTGTAATAAGGGTAATCTTCTACTAACATACAGGCATATTTTCTAATCTGCGACAATATAAGTAGTACGGGGATATATATATATATATATGTATATATATTCCCATATAATTTTAGTGCTTTCATTCTGCCATATATTGGAATCAATTACGGGTTTATTGATATTTTCAATTTATACATGTAATCTACTAATACAGGTTATATCTTCTAATATTCGAGTATATAAATACTACGGGTCCCATACAATTTTAACACTGTTATTTTGAATATATTGATTCAATTTCATATTTTTTGTATATTTGCTTTCGAAAGGGGCCAGGATGTTTTATTCTTCAGATTTGCCCGTAAAGATAATTTTGCATGATGAGAACAGATATTCATAAACTTCTCTTTAGGAGCAATAAATTTAATATTTTAACATAATTTGAATATGATTCTGAATTATAAGTGTCTTTATATTATATACTCCGTACGAAGAACGGGTATGCTGCTAGTTGTAAATAAGTCTGATAGTAATAAATAACTGAATTTGTCAAGAAACAGCATTACAGAAAGATTAAAAAAAGTTTATTGTTAAAAATATTTAAACAGCATTCATTGTTAAAATATTTTTATTTTAATTACTATTATATGTTATTTAGAGTTAAAGCACTGATTTGTAAGTTAGTCTATTAAAAAGGAAACTATATTAACTATTAACTTTACATACAACGCGGAATATAAAATCCAATAATTAGTTTTGCATCTCACTATATAAAGTGATCTGATTATCTATATAAATAAAAATGAAAATCTGTCTGTCTGTCTGTCTGTCTGTCTGTCTGTCTGTTTGTCACACCATCACGGGAGAACGGCTGAACCGAATTTGATGAAATTTTGTGAGTAGCCCAGAAATAGCCCCACTTAAAATTATATCTGTGTTTTGAGTTTCTACGACCAGTGGTTCTCGAGATATTAGTAAAAAACGAAATTTTCGTTTGTCTCATCATCACGGAAATACGGCTGGACCGAATTTAATGAAATTTGGTGAATAGCCTTGAAATATCCCCCCATAAATTTTGTCCAAGTTTCGAGTTTCTAAGACCTGGGGTTGTCGAGATATTAATGAAAAACTGAACATTTTCCTAGGAGTTCTACTCCCTAACTCCGTGGTTTATCCAAACCAAAAGCTTGAAAATCGTTTGAAAGTGAATTAAAATTTAATCTCTGAGTTTGATGGGAGATTTTTTGCGTTAATTAGTCACTTTCTGAAAAAATGAATTGTTTGAAACATGATTTAAAGGGGAAATCTATCTCCATGGTTCATGGTTTATTTAAAACAAGCTTTTGCGGAACAATGAGAAGTATAGAGAAATCAAAATCGTTATTTAATTTCGCAGTTTATGTTATAAGACATGACATATTTAACATGTTATAAGATTCTATCTTATATCATGTTACTCAGAAACGCAATTAAATTAAATCTGTCTGTTAATTTTAATAATTATTTTTTCGATTTGAATAATAAATATATGGATATAAAAATATATTTTAGAAAAGAACGATTTGATTTTTCTTATAGCATTTTTGACTGGATAATATCAATTACGGTCTTCAGGTTTAAAAATTATTATTATTTATATTTTCGGGGATTATTGATTCAAGGATTATTGATATTTTCAAGTTATTATGCAATTATTTTATTATGACAAAAATTGTTTAAACTCATATATTGTATGTTGTACGAATCTTCTACAAATACACGTGTATATCTTTCAATCTACGAGAATATAAGTAGTACAGGTATATTGACATATGTTTTGATATATATTGGCATATATTGGAATCAATTACGACCTTCTGGTATAAAGAGTACGGATATTACTGATGTTTTCAATTTATTACGTCATCTCTTTTATTTTGGCAAATATTTTTGAGACGCATATTGTAATACGGGTAATCTTCTACTAACAGATTGGCATATTTTCGGATCTGCGACAATATAATTAGTACGGGGTTGCATATATTCATTCAATTCCTATTTTTTCTTCTGTAAATTTGCTTACAAAAGGGGGCAGGATGTTTTATTCTTCAGATCTGATCGTGAAGATAATTTTGCATAGTGAGAACATATATTCTTAAACTTCTCTTTAGGAGCAATAAATTTAATATTTTAACAGAATTTGCACATGATTGCGAACTATAAGTTTCTTTAAATTATACACTCCGTACGAATAACGGGTGTGCTGTTAGTGGTTAATAAATTTTAACATTTTAGGAGGATATATCATGTTGCTCGGCATCGCAATTAAATTAAATGTGTTTGTTAATGTTTTTATTATTTTTTTTTCGATTTAAATAATAAATAAATGGATAAATGGATATAAAAGTATATCTTATGAATGGACGGTTTGATTTTTCTTTTAATTATATTAATTGCTGACTGCGTACATCAATTTCATTTATTTTGGCAAAGAGTTTTCAAGCTTATATCGTATTTAGCTACTAAACTCATATATTGTGTTTAGCCAATAAATTCATATAGCCGATTGTTGAAACAGAAAAAGAGTAGAGCGGGTATATCTTCTAATACAATTGTAGTGTTTTCATTTAGTATATTGAAACGGGATAAGAATGTTTCATTCAGATCTGCAAATTCAAAGCTACGAATTTGGAGGGATATCGCTAATTTGATAACTTTTCTTAAACTTTGCCAAATTGACGGAAATGTCGCCAAATTGATATAAACGACACACAAACAGCTGCCATAAACCTTCGGGTTGGTCGTGTGGCTTGGTTCTTCTACATATCAATGAAATTTTTTTTTGTTTTGTTAGAAGAGATTACTGAAATGATGTTTGGTTAGCATTTATCTGTCAGACCAACCATCCTACTTAGTAATACATTTAGCGAATTTTTAAAATGTCACCAAATTGATAAAAATGTTTTCAAATCTATAAAAATATCTTGAAATTGATAAAATTGCGCTACATAAATGATAGTAATTGTTTTTTGTTAGGGGATAGTATTGTGATGATATTTCGTCAATTTGTCGCAAAGTGGAACTGTCAGTTCTACAGTCCCACTTGGCGATAAATTTGGCGATTTTTTAAAATGTCGCTAATTTGACGAAACTGTCGCCAAATGTTCCATAGAAATATAACTATTTAGACGATATTTTTTCTACCAATTTATTTGAAGCAAATGATATCATGCCGCTTAGCAACGGATTTAAATCCAATGTGTTTATGCGGCAGACGATTTTTATTAAATCCTTTCCGATTTGAATAATGAAGATATGTATATAAAATAAATTTCATTGCCATTTCATTTTGGACTGGATAATATCAATTATACTCTTCAAGTTTAAACATTATTATTATTGATATTTTCCGGAATTATTGATTCAGTGATTATTGATATTTTTAAGTTATTACGCCATTGTTTTATTGCGGCAAAAATTGCTGACACACGCATATTGTACGTTGTACGAGTAATCTTCTAGGAATGCACGGGTATATCTTCTAACCTACGAGAATATAAGTAGTACAGGTATATTGGCATATATTTTGACATATATTGGCATATATATTGGAATCAAGTACAGTCTTCTGGGACGAAGATTACGGGGATTAATTATATATTCAATTTATTACGTAGTCTGTTGTATTTTACCAAAAAACATTTGAGACTCATATTGCAAAACGGGTAATCTTCTACTAATAATCGGACATTATAAGTAGTACGTGTATATCTCCCCATATAATTTTAGCACTTTAATTTTGACATATATTGGAATAAATGACTGTCTTCAGATTTAAAGATTACGGGTTTATTGGTATTTTCAATTTATACATGTAATCTACTAATACAGGTTATATTTTCTAATATTCGCGTATATAATTAGTACGGGTCCCATACAATTTTAACGCTTTTATTTTGCATATATTGATTCAATTCCATATTTTTTTTTATATTTGCTTACATAAGGGGTCCAAGATGTTTTATTCTTCAGATATGTCCATGAAGATAATTTTATATAGCGAGAACAGAGATTCTTAAACTTCTTTTTAGGAGCATTATATTAAATATTTTAACAGAATATTTTGATTAAACATGTCATTTAGTATACTATAAGAATTTGGGCATGATTATGAATTCCAAGTTTCTTTATATTATATACTCCGTACGAAGAACGGGTATGCTGCTAGTCTATATAAATAAAATTGAAAATCTGTCTGTCTGTCTGTCTGTTTGTCCCATCATCACGGGAGAACGGCTGAACCGAATTTGATGAAATTTTGTGGGTAGCCTAGAAATAGCCCCACTTAAAATTTAGTCCGTATTTTGAGTTTCTACGAGCAGTGGTTCTCGAGATATTAGTAGAAAACGAAATTTTCGTTTGTCTCATCATCACGGGAAAACGGCTGAACTAAATTTAATTAAATTTTGTGGATAGCCTTGAAATAGCCCCCCATAAATTTAGTCCAAGTTTCGAGTTTCTAAGACCAGGGGTTGTCGAGATATTAAGGAAAAACGGAACTTTTTCCCAGGAGTTCTACTCTCCAACTCCGTGGTTTATCCAAATGGAAAGGATGAAAATCGTTTGTTTAAAACTTCAAAATGAAATAAAACTCTATTTCCGAGTTTGGTGCAGGATTTTTGCATTAATTAATCACTATAGGAAAACATGAATTGTTTGAAACATGAATTTAAATGGAAAAATCTACCTCCATGGTTCATCTTTCACAAGCTTTTACTCAACGATGAAAAGTATAAAGAAATCAAAATGGCTATTTAATTTCGCATTTTATGAGGAAGATTCTATCTTATATCATGTTGCTCGGCAACGGAATGAAATTAAATGTGTTGTTAATATTTATTATTATTTTTTCTATTTGTATAATAAATAAATGGATGTAAAAATATATTTTATAAATGAACGGTTTGATTGTTCTTTTAATTATATAAATTGCGCACTGCGTACATCACTTTCATTTATTTTAGCAAAGAGGTTTCAAGCTCATATACTGTGTTTAGCTAATAAACTCATATATTGTGTTTACCCAATAAATTCATTTAGCCGATTGTTGAAGCAGAAAAAAGTAGAACGGGTGTATGTATCCTCTAATACAACTTTAGTGTTTTCATTTAGTATATACAAACGGCATCAGGATATTTTATTCTTCAGATCTGCAAATTCAGAGCTACGAATTTAGCGGAATATCTCTAAATAATTTGGTAACTTTTCTTAAACTTTACCAAATTAGTGGAAATGTCTCCAAATTGATAAAAATGACCCAAATCAATGAAATTAAATTTGTTTTTTTTAGAATAAAGTACTGAAATGATGTTTCTGTAGCATTTGTCGGTCAGTCCATCCATCCTAATTAGTAACACATTTAACGAATTTTTTTAATATCACTAAATTGATAAAAATATTTGTAAATCCATAAAAATATCATGAAATTGATAAAATTGAGCTTAATAAATGAAATTAATTGTGTTTTGTTAGGGGATAGTATTGTGATGATGTTTCGTCAATTTGTCGCAAAATGGGACTATCAGTTCTACAGTCCCACTTGGCGATAAATTTGGCGATTTTTTAAGTTATCGGTAAATTGACGAAAATGTCACCAAACCTTCCATGGAGATAGAATTATGCAGGCGATATGATTTCCATCAATTTATTTGAAGCAAATGATATCATGTCGCTTAGCAACGGATCCAATGTGTTATGTGCCATACGCTTTTTATTAAATCTTTTCCGATCTGAATAATAAAGATATGTATATAAAATAAATTTCATTGACATTGCATTTTTGACTGGATAATATCAATTACGGTCTTCATGTTTAAACATTATTATCATTGATATTTTCGGGGACTGTTGATTCAGGGATTATTGATATTTTCAAGTTATTATGCCATTGTTTATTTGACGAAAATTGTTGAAACTCATATATAATACATTGTTCGAGTAATCTAGAAATGCATGGATATATCTTCTAATCTACGAGAATATTAGTACAGGTATATTGGCATATATTTTGATATATATTGGCATATATTGGAATCAATTACGTCCTTCTGGTATAAAGATTACGGGGATTATTGATATTTTCAATTTATTACGTCATCTCTTTTATTTTAGCAAATATTTTCGAGACTCATATTGTAATACGGGTAATCTTCTACTGACACACTGGCATATTTACTAATCTGCGACAATATAAGTAGTACGGGGTTGCATATATTGATTAAATTCTTTTTTTTTTTTTTTTTTTTTTTTGTAAATTTGCTTACAAAAGGGGCTAGGATGTTCTATTCTTCAGATCTGCCCGTGAAGATAATTTTGCATAGTGAGAACAGATATTCTTAAACTTCTCTTTAGGAGCAATAAATTTAATATTTTAACAGAATTTGCACATGATTGCGAATTATAAGTTTCTTTATATTATATATTCCGTACAAAGAACGGGTATGCTGCTAGTATAATATAATTATCTTCATATAAATTTGCGAAAAAAATATCGTCTGTATAATGCTATTTCTATGGAAGGTTTAATTGTACGGTTTTTTATTAATATTTCGAAAACTCCTGGTCCTAGAAACTCGAAACAAGGACCTAAATTTTAAGTGGGGCTTTTCCAAAAGTACCCACACAATTTCATGAAATTCGATGCAACCGTTCTCCCGTGATAATGGGACAAACACGTATATGTAAATATAGACATATTTCCAATTTTATAAATATAGAATGGAATCAATTTAACCAATAACTAAGGAACCAGTTTGCATGGAAATCACTCAAAATTATGCTTCATAAAATAACTGAAAAACTAATTCGAATTAAGAAAAAAAGGTCTGGGTTGTCTCCGGATCTGACCTGAAGTATCGAATTTTGTAGCTGTGGCTCGCTTAGATTTCCCGCTACGCGACCAACAAAGGAACCGACAGGCAGACAGGCAACTGTTTTTATTATTTTAAAAGAAGATACTACATTGGAATTCAGCGGAGGTAGGCGTCTGATTCCTAACAGTATGATTGAAGTTATATATACAAAAATATTGGACAATTATTTGCTTCCAACATTGGACTGGCATAACATAGCAAGAATTGACTTTGTGTATCAAATCGATAATGATCCGATATCTAAAGAGTGGATTAAAGATAATCATATTTGTTTTCTTGAGTAGCCTCCTTAGTTTCCGAATCCAATTGAACACACGTGGTGTCTTCTTAAAAGACGTGTTTCAGATTAAAGGGTACCTTGTACACCTTGTATCCCAGGGTATTACCTTGTACACCTTGGGATAGTACACCTTGGGATAATTTTCGATTTTTGATTTGTATAAATATTTTTTTTTATAATTCTATCTATAAATATGATCCGCTTCAAATATCTTATACATAATTAATATTTTTCAGAAAAGTGTTTCGTTGTGCCCCACCTGGTGGGGCACCGTGAGACAGTGCTTTTAACGGATAAAACATAATTATTTGTCAATTTTTCTGAGACAAATTTTTGGTTATATTACCCAATTTACACAACTACACAACAAACACTAGATTTAAGCAAAAATACTTTTATACAATGCACATATATTGAACTTACAGTGAAAAGTCTAGATAATATGTAGCATTTTAACAGTAGAAAAATTTAGAGGCTCCTTGAGTACCAAAAACTTAAATCGAACTTCCTACGAGTATAACAAATTAAATACAGCATTCGCTATAATTAAAACAATTCCAGCAGCTGTCCAAAGTTGACTCCCTACCATATAACCCAAAGTGCCTCAACTGGCCAGATTCTTTCTGAAGGTTTCCGCTTTTAGGCTTTTTTAAAGTGTAGTGTTATTTAAATAAATTAAATTCTAATCTTGTTACTATCTACAAATTTATATAAAATCATTCTTTACTGTTATACAACCCAAAAAATTTTGGTAAATGATTACCCAACTGCAGTAGAGCTATCAAAACACAGCACAGGAGAGCCATCTAGTAATACATAAAATAACAAGATTCTCATCTCAAACCTGATTTTAAAAATTACGGGGTTCCAAGGTGCCCCACCCTCCCTTACACTGACGTTTCCAATTCTATGAATGAACTTTAGCTGCGCCTCGAAAGCGAATGGCAGAATATTACACTAAGCGATTGCCAAAATCTAATTGACTCTATGCCAAATCACATTGAAGTGGTTTTGAAAGCCAAATGAGGCTACACTAAGTACTAAAGAGGTAATTTCGTTTATTTTAAATCAGAGATTGACATTTGAGTTTCACATTAAATTCCTTTCAAGGTTTTGCTTATCTATTAGTTGTATTTTAAGATATAAATATGTAATATATCGTCTCAAATTGAGTCATTCGAATTTGTTAGTTATTGTATTTGCAATTATATATTTTTTAAATTGTGGTATCACCGAGTTGCATTCCAATATTTGAATGTTTAATACGCATTGGGAGTATTTTGGGGGACATTGTCTGTTTTTATATTTATAGTCCTCTACATTGTTTTACCTGGGAAAATATGCTTCATATTTTATTCATTACGTAACGCATTATGTGAAAAGTGAGTCCTGATGTCCACAACTACAGATATTTATTTCTTTCATGAAAAAATTAAGCAATCTTTTAAGGCTGCTATTACACTTATGACAACTGTTTCTATGAGAGAGTTGAATATTTTGATAGCGGATTTTTTTCAGGTCAGAAGAGCTAGGTGATGCAGTTAATTTGCATTCGGGAAAAAATTTCATAACCCTATATTTATATATTTCGTAAAAATGTAATCGTCTTTATTATTTCTCTCAGAGAAATGGTAGTCGTAACTCTCAATTTTTGCCCCCCCCCCCCCCGCCCATTCTCTTAGTTTAGCGCCGAATGCATCAACTTTTATGGCTTTATGCTTTAGCCACTCATAGGGTACATTTCTATCTAACTCGAATCATTTGCACACTAGTAAACCCGTAGCTGTTAACGGCATCTTGCGCTCTCTCTTTTTTCTTAGTGAAATATGTAGTCCAGACTACGCGAGCCGGTAATCCGCTCTCAGGCTGCTATGGCCGCAATCCCATATTTTCAATGTAACCCTTCAGCCAAAATAAATGTTCCTAAAAAACCCCTCTTTCTGCACATCCTTCCTGGCAGAAACAAAATTCAGTAGAGAAATTAATCAAAAAGACAACGGTTGCACTTAAATCTATTGGACGTACTTATCTCAAATTTGGAACGTTTTCTTATGTTAATAATATTGTGAGAATTTTTAGAAAGATCAGTCATATATTTACAAAAATGAAAAGTCGAAAATATAAGTCCTTTCATGGAAGAAACTCTATAACTAGCGCTAACAGTGCAATCTAAGAGTGGTTCTGTTTAAATCTCTTAACCAGCACACCAATGATATTTCTTGTTCAGCGTTACACAGATAATTGGAAATCTATATTTGAGCTTGTTGCTAGGTTATTTATAAATGTTAGTCTGAAATTTGCCCACATTTTTATATCATTTTCTATTATGATATCCAAAGTTGCTTTAAGCTATTCATCACTCTAAATAATTCCGATTCTTTTATTTAAATTAAACATAAGGTGCTGTGCAAATGCATAATAGATGCTTTCAAATATTTTCTCCTAACAAATATACGAATTCCTCATGTTATTGTGTATGTTATTTGCTATCTTAGAGTACTAGTGATTGACATATGCTTCATACAAACCACGAGAATCTAATAAATTATTTTGAATATGTTTTTAGATCTCTCCCTCCCCCCCCCTTCTCCCCTCTGTATCTATCTACCTACCTACCTACCTATTTTCTTAGGCATAATGGCCTAGATACGGAATGGTACCGACATCCGGGAATGGAGCCATGGCGTAAAGCATGGTGAATCGGGGTGAGGGGGTCAACCCCCCCCCCCCCCCTCGGCCAACTTTTGGTACTTTTCCTTTTCTTGTTCTTTTCTTTTGTTTCATATTTGATTTTCAGTTTTGGAACTTACCTTTTAAGTTATATATATATATATATATATATATATATATAACACATACATATACAGGGTGTCCCATAAAGAGTGAAACATGCTTTAATTCTTTACCTGTTGGAGATAAGTGGGCAATGTAAATTGCAAAAATGTTGAAAGTAAGGTAGGAAATAAGACTATGTTAATGAAATAGTCCTCCCATTAATTTTCAAAAGTTACACTTTAAATTTTTATATGGCCCCCTTATTGTTAGACAAATTTGGTCAATCAGAATTTTTTTTTTTTAATGCAACAAGAAAATTAAAAACACCCTTATATCTATATATTTAAAATCAACTGAATTATATATATGATAAAGGTAAAAAATCTGACTTATGCCACTTTTCCGTACCATGTGAAAGGCTGTTTCATCAATGAAAATAGGGATCATAAACAAATTGACGATGGAAATGTTTAGATCAAAAATACGTTAATATGTGTCAAATTTTTTTATCACAAATGCATCTAAATAAATCTGTGATTGCATCGTGAGCCTACGCGGATTTCGCAAAAATGTCTCCTATGTGTTATCATCCAGTTTTATCTTTTTTGTGATATGTCACAAATTTACATTTTTAATTTGATATATGGTCCTCATTTACAATGTCCAATTTTCAATTAAATATAACTCGCTCAATTTTAAAGATACAGATATACGGGTTTTTTTTTTATGATCTTGTTGCATTAAACATAAAAATTTTTGATTGACCAAATATGTCTAAGGGGTCGTATAAAAGTTTAAAAAGTGTAACTTTTTGAAAATTAATGGGAGGACTATTTCATTAACGTAGTCTTGTTTCCTACCTTACTTTCAACATTTTTGCAATTTACATTGCCCACTTATCTCCAACAGGTAATGAATTAAAGCACGTTTCAATCTTTTTGGGACACCCTGTATATATATATATATGTATAACATATATATATACAGAGATGTGGGAGAGTAGAGAGCTTCTGTATCAAATTGACATGTTTAAAATATTAGACTTGCAACTATAACACTGTATTTTACACATGTCCTTGTTATTTTTATTGATCGTGTTTATGTATGTATGTATTATTTTTTTTTTCAGGTCAGTATTCTTTTTCTATTTGCTGAAGGCATGTCTTGAACACACATTATGTATTTGTAAGTATGTTTTGTAATTAATCTTTAACACCTAAGACTAGCATTTCAAATACGTATTAAAGTGTGTTTCATGCAATTGGTCTAATGGCCAATTAATTTAATTTAAATTACGAAATACGCGATATCCTCTAAATGAGGAAATGGTGTCCAAATTCGAATCGCATGCTGCATGCAAAAGATGTATGTACTCCGGCAGAAACTTGGCACATCATGACCAGTGTCACCTGCCAAAATTGGTTTTTTTCTGGTAGCAAAATTAATAAACAATCATATCAATATAAACCTCGAGCTTAAGGTATGGCAACCAAAAACGTGGTGTCTGTCCATTGGTGACAAAACTAAATAAAGTTAAATAAAAGAGCTACTATAAATTAAAAGAATAATTAGTAGGAAATATAAAATGGACTAACTAGATATGTAATATATTTAATTTCTATCTTATATAATAAAAGAAAATGTCTGTGTGTTGGTGTGTATCGTCTGTAGCGGAAAATTGAAGCGGCGGATAGCGGCGAAATTTTGCATAGAATTACTTTAGATCCCTGGACGATGAGGCTTGACGAGAATTTTTAAAAGTTCGATTTCGTTTAAAAGTTTTGACCATTTAAAGCCGAAAATCCACCAAAATTTCTACTTCAGAACTAGTTTTATTCCGGACAGACGATAAAGCTAAAATGGCAGATATTTGTTAAGACGGAAAAACAGCTGTTTATCTAACGAGGTGGATTTTATTTATAGGTTTATTTTTTATTTATTTTTATATATTATTATATTGTCATTATGAGTATTGTGCTAGAAAATGGCAAAATTTTGATGAAGATTCGCTGAGATAGCATTTAATTTTTTTAACATTACCTGTTTTTTCATAATGTTGAGTTGTTAATTTTATCTCTGATTTTAAAAAGTGAGCGAAACGCGACTACGCCTTTAAAAAAAATTAAATTAGTCCCTGCTTCAAATCTCGGGTAACACCGGTTACATTTCTAGTATCTATATAAATAAAATTGAAAATATGTCTGTGTATTTGTTTGTTTGTCTCATCATCACGGGGGAACAACTGCCCCGAATCTCATAAAATTTTGTGGGTAGCCTCGGAATATCCTCACTTAAAATTTAGTCCATGTTGAGTTTATAGGACCAGCATATGTCTAGATATTATTTTGCACAATTAAACCTTCTACGGACATAGCATTATGCAGACAATATTTTTGCGCAAATGTATTTGAAGAAAATTATATCATGTTGTTTAGCAACGCGATTAAATCAAATGTGTTTATACGGCAGGCGATTTTTATTATTTTTTTTTCGATTTAAATAATAAAGAAATGTATATAAATATAAATTTTATAAATCAACGGTATTGCATTTTTGACTGCATTGTATCAATTACGGCCTTTGCGTTTAAAGATTAGGAGAATTAATAATATTTTCAATTTCTTTTGTTATCTGTTTTATTTTGCAAATATTTATGAAACTCATACATTGTGTATAGCCAATTGTTGAAACACAATAAAAATGTTACGGGTATATCTTTCAATACAATTTTAGCGCTCTTCAGATCTGCCCGTGAAGGTTATTTGTATAGCGAGAACAGAGATACATTAGTTTAGGAAAATTAAATATTTTACAAAGACATTTAGAATACTACAGGAATTTGCACATAATTGTGAATTTTAAGTTTCTTTACATTACATATCCCGCTCAAAGAACGGGTATACTGCTAATTCTTAAATAATTTTAATATCACATTCAGACATTAAAAATTGTGTGTCTGTCTTTTAATCTAAAATTTTTGTTTCGGTTCCAATTTTACATACCTGCGTACATTTTTATCTATTATATATTGAATTTACAATATTCAGCTGATTGCCAATTGCTAAATTGAAGAAATTAGCTTATCTGAACTGCTCCCATATTCTTCATCATTTCTTAGGAACCCCCCCCATTGTTTCTCGTCATTAAAGCACGATTTCTCATTCATATTCTAACTCACTTCAGATTTCACTCATTCATCTCTTTTGACTTTTACTTTTTCTGCTCTTCTTCGGATAGCAACGCGTTATCTTCATTATTATTCTTAATCTTCATTTGGAAACTGGATTTTTGCCGATAGATTCTTAAAATCTTCCCCGTAATAGTGAACAGAATCGGTAGCAGAGATCCTTAGAGACTTCTTCCAACGTTTATCAGTTTCTAACGGCAGCACTTTTGGAGCTATCGTCTGCGTCCCGTAACCTTGGTTACGGCATCTCCCTGTGCCCACTTTGGTACGGGGAGCATCCCACTCATTCTGCCCGTAACCATTAATCGGAAATGGAATTTTTCCCGGGGTAGTGCATCTTCTGGACTTGATTCTGCATATTTGATGAAATTTCGGGAAAAGAGGGGGGGTGGGGTGGAATTAAGAGAAAACTGTTACAACTTCGGATGTTTGTTCTTAAATTTTTGTTTTGTTATTCTGGTGGAATGTATTTAATTTAACCTTGTTAGAAACATTCAATGTTTTTTTTTTGTCTGGAGGAAGTAATATTTGAAAGAATTTGCCGAAGTTTTTTGGTTCGTACTGATCTTGGTGATATTAAATTCCATTAAGCAGCCCGAAAAGCTGAAACTTCTTTTGACCCATATTGTTCTGAGCATTGATGTGGAGTTCTGCACGGTCCGGAATTTTATACTTAACCTGACCAAACTCAACAGATACAAAGCCCGAGTTAGAAGAAATGCTACAATCTAAAGCTATAAAAGCGAAATTTTGAGAGTCTCTGTCAGCCCAGTCCGAGCAATTTCTTCTTTAAAAAATTGAGATTTTCTATCCCCATTTCTGAAATTAAGAATAATGTTTATGTATTTCATCATATTATTCAATTGCAGCTTTTCGAAGCGGCTGTTCTCATCACGCCCGAGCCGAAACTTTCCAAGAGAAATATGGCCTCACCTATTCCGTTTGGACCCTTGCATTTACTGGTAGCAAAATTATGTCACACTGTGTACATAGTATAATGTATAGGGAAAATATTGTGACGGATTCAAATTAGAGTTTTCGACGGAAGAGCACGTTTCCAGTATCCCTGGACTCGAAACGACCTTTTTGAGGTGATGTCCGCGCGCGCGCGTGTGTGTGTGTGTGTGTGTGGAGACGATATCTCACGAACGAATGGAGCGTTTCGAACGAAAACTTAAAAATAAACTTATTGGACATATCTTGCATATCTATACACCTGTACATTTTTTGTGTTCTGTACATCTGTACTTTTTTGTTTTGTTTTGTTTTGTTTGTTGTTGTTTATATATACTATCTTTGTGTTGTTCTGCGTGCACTGTGTGCCAATTATCCATGGCATCATGCTGGCCATGAGCATGTAATTTTCTGTAAATACTTTTAATCTCATTAATAAACGCTAGCGGATTGTTGGGAGTTGACCGGGGGAGTCAGCTTCGGCTTACTCCCTCTCCCGGCCACACATTAAGCTACCATAAACCTTCGGGTTGGTCGTGTGGTCAGGGTCTTCAATCAATCAATCAATGAATACTGGGGTGTGACAGCCCAGTGGTTAGCTCGCGAGAATTGCACTCAGTGGGCCCGGGTTCGATTCCCGCCACTGCCAAAACTGCCGCCGTGTTACGATCACGTTAAACATATGGGTCCGTAAGCCCTTTCGAGAGGTTGGTGGTAGGGGAAGGCGGGTACGGCCCCTGTGGATGCTTCCCCCACTGGATTCCGGTCTAAATTGGGTGGCACTTCCCGGGCGTCCAAACAGATACCTTATATCTTTCTAGTAAGTTGGACGGTCTGGGTAGAAGAAGAAGAATCAATGTATACTGGACGCCTTTTGATTTTAAACACAATCGAATGTTATAAATACCTCCCAAATTTTTAATGAAATTTTGAAAAAATAATCAAAATACCTTTAATAATGTTTCGTGGATAATAATTTCTTATGTAATTTTTTTATTAGAAAACGATGGACATAAATTTTAGAACTCTAGCACGAAACCGTTCTCGAGATATTGTACTTTTTTCAGATAAACTTATCAAAAAATTACATAAAATTAAAAAGGATGAAGTATTGTGAAATGTGTTCACTTTTCATGTGTAATATTATGCGATAAATTATCTAGCATCATTCTTGAGTATCTAATTCATTCCATTCACGAGATAAGATACTTTATCTGATAGTTTTGTATTTTATCGATTAGCAGTTCTCCAACAATCATGTTTATATAAGAAATGCTCTGTTTGTTTGTAACGCTTGGAGATGAATTTGGCTCACTTGGCGACTAATTTAGCGAAATGTCGTCAACTTGGCGGTATTTTGCTCCAGATTAATGAAAATATCGTTAAAATTGCAAAAATGACGCTAAGTTAACAAAAATGACTTCCAATTGATGAATTAATTATTAAAATATTTTAAAATATGGACTATATTGCTTATGTCGGATGCTATCAATATTGATAATTGTCAATTTAGAGTTACGTGGAATATAAGTTAATTAGGTAATTCGAAATAGCTTTACATATTGTCACCGGGAAAAGTGGCAAATGCGCAATTCAACATTAAAAACATCTTAGACATAATTTTTTCACTGTAAGAGAAGTAAATTCATTGCATTATATAGGAAAAGTCATGCGTTGCTCACACCAGATTTTTTTTTTAATTTTAAATTTACGTTTACATTACTTACATTAGGAAGGTGTGGTGGTGGTGTGGTGGGGTGGGGGTGGGGGTGGGGGGTTTGCTAGGGTTTCCACTTTCAGCTTTTTTTAAATTCCCGGTTCGAAAGTTTTCATTTTGTTTGAGACATCTATTTCTTAATATTGGCTATAGATAGCGATTAGATGATAACTGGTATGGATTCAGCACCAAATTCTGGTGGAGGTGGGGTGAATCAATAAGAATTTTCACTTCCTGCTAAAACAATTTCATTGAACCCCCCCTCCCCCAATAGTTTTTTTTTCTATTTCGTGATTGCTGTGTAACATTTTCATTTCTCAGGATTGGTAATAGACATAGCTTATAGATAATGACTGATATGGATTCAGCATTAAATTCTGAAAGTTATAAAGGGACGCATTAAGAATTTTCGGTTCTGGCGATGCCACTTCTGGTTAAAAAATTTACATTTTCCTTGAAAAATTTATTTCTCGGAATCTCTAAAAAATATAGCTTACTTGACTGATATGGATTCAGCATTCAATTCTGGAGGAGTAGGAGGTTTACTACGGATTTTTACTTCTGGTTCTTTTTCCACATCCTGTCCAAAATTCTTTCTTGAAACGTCTATCTTTCACGTTTGGCTATAATTAGAGCTTAGATGATGACTGATATGGATTCAGCATCGAATTCCAGAGGAGATTTTGGGGTTCACTAAAAATTTCGGTAACCGTTTCTGGAGATGACACTTTTGAAAATTCGTATGACTACGAAATAATAATTTAATAGACAATCAAAATGCTTAATATTTACGTCAAAAATAAAGGGTACACACCATTTCCACCATATAAAAACGCCTTCATAAATTTTTTGTATAACTTACATTTTTGCATGCAAATTAAAACGTAGGATTAGAAGAGCATAAATTGCTATTTAAAATTATTAAGCTTACCGAAAATTACCATTTCATTTATATTTATAGACTCCTATAGATATTACGATTACCCACTGTACATGGGTTACTGAAAAATACATATTTCTTATTTTCCCCTCTTGTGTGAAAGTGATTATGTTCTCCCTCTACATTTCCTCCTAGTTATTTTTGTTATTTTTAATCGACACCTCTGTTGCCCCCCCCCCCCCCAATAGTTTTTTTTTTCTATTTCGTGTTTGCTGTGTAACAGTTTTCTTCCAGCTATATTTATGCACCAGAAAACTAATAAACACCTAGCATTTGTTATTTTCCAAAGCTTTTGTGTCAAAATCTGTGTAAATAAAATTAAAAATCTGTCTGTTAATATGTATTTATGCATGTATGTATGTTTGTCTTATCATTACGAGAGAACGGCTACACCGAATTTCATGAAATTTTATGGGTAGCCTTGGAAGAACCTCACTTAAAATTTAGTTCATGTTTTGAATTTCTAGGACCAGGGGTTGTCCAGATATTAATAAAAAGCGCAAAATGAAACCTTCTATAGACATAGCATTATGCAGACGATATTTTTTCCGCAAATTTATTTGAAGAAAATTATATCAAGTTGCTTAGCAATGCATTTAAATCAAATGTGTTTATACATATATTTATATATATATTTTTATTATTTTTTTCCGATTTAAATAATGCAGAAATGGCTATAAAAATACATTTTATAAATGAACGGTCTTGCATTTTCGACTGGATTATATCAATTACTGTCGTTGTATTTAAACATTACAGGAATTATTCCTATTTTCAATTTTTTACGTCATTTGTTATAATTTAACAAAGATTTTTCAAACTCTTATATTGTATTTTGTTAATTCATATATTATATTGAGCCAGTTGTTAAAGCAGAACCAAAGTAGTACGGGTATATTTTCTAACAGTATTATATCGCTTTCATTTTGGCATATCTTGATCCAATTTCATATAGTTTGTAAAATTGTTTACAAACGGGATCAGGGCATTCTATTCTGAAGATTTGCCTGCAAAGATAATTTTGTATGGCGAGAACATAGATTCTTATACTTCTTTATAGGAGAATTAAATATTTTAATAGAATGTTTTCAATGTGCCAATGCCATTTGAAGTATTACAGGAATTCAAAATTGTAAATTTTTAAGTTTTTTTTATATTATATATTCCGTACGAAGAACGGGTTTACTGCTGGTAGTGTAATATGTTGCTTGAAATTTGTAAACAGAGTAACAACAGAAGTGGTGGATTAACAGCTTGACGCTAACCTAGAAAATTTATTTGTCTTGAGTCTGACTCCTCAAACGTTTTCTGACTGGCCTCATGGTAAAGGGTTTGTAAGCTCCTGGAACCTAAGAAGATAAGGAATGAAATCGAAGATGTACCATTTCTGAATAGAACTTATAATATACATGTAAATAAATAATCTGCTGTGAGCAGCGCAGGGCTTTCTCTACGCAATGCAATGACTTTGCTTCCTTCACAGCGAAACAATGGTGTACTTAAAAGGTGGGGTAGGGTGAAATTACGGCAATATGTTTTTGGCATTGAA
The DNA here is from genome assembly GCA_951213105.1 of Amaurobius ferox. Lineage (NCBI taxonomy): Eukaryota > Metazoa > Arthropoda > Arachnida > Araneae > Amaurobiidae > Amaurobius > Amaurobius ferox. The sequence continues at coordinate 103,635,444 of OX578133.1, read as the reverse complement.
ATAACACTATGTAAATTGAAATTGGACGCGTTTGACAAATTTTTCGACCAAATAGAGTGACTTAATCATACTCATGTGCAAAATCCTCATCAAAATGCAATTAATTGTTAATCAATATCCAATTATATGACTATTGCTTCAAAATACAATAATAGTGCAAAAAGTATCTTCCCTCGTGAATAGAATGAACTATAAATCCCCGAGAATGATGTTAAGAGATTTGTCGCATAATAGATTGCATATGGAAAATGGACATATTTGCAGATACTTGCTACGCATTTTGAAGTTTATGTGATTTTTGTGAAAATTTTATTTGAAAAAACGTGCAATATCTCAAAAACGGTTCATGCTAGCATTATAAAGCTTGTATCATTAGTTTTCAAATGAAAAATTCCGTCAAAAATGATTATTTATTTACAATTGTTAAAGGTCCTGATTTTTCTTTTTATGATTATTTCAAAGATTTATTCGAAAACTGGGAGGGGGTCTTCCAAACATTCGATTGCATTTAAAATCAATAGGGTTCCAGTATTCACTGATTGTAATAATCGTATCAAATTATTTACGAAATACTTCATTCGCTCGTGAGATATCACGTTCACAGACTCACTTATACACACGCACACAGACGTCACCTCAAAAACGTCCTAATCGAGTTCAGGGATGCTTAAAACATGCTCTTCGAATTTTAGGCCTCGTCACAATACTTTCCCTATGCATTATACAATGTATACAGTGAAAGTAATAGTGAGTGATAGGTTAAATGTTTCTCGCACTCCACGAAAAACTACTTATTACAAAAAGCTACTTACCTTTCCTACAGTATACAGTATATGTAAAGATAAAGTATTATGAAACGTCAAAAATCTGATTCTCTTCTTTGATGGATTTATACGTTTTCAGCATCCATGGATACAAATTAACCATTTTTGGAATGATATATGTGTGTCTGTGATCCATAAATAATTGAGCTATTGTACGATTATTTAAATCGGTAATCATAAGAAGCCGATTGATTTTCGATGACGTTGAACCTGAAGAGCTCAAGTTTTCAAACATTTTGTTCGAAAATATATAAAGAGCATTAAAAAACGAATATTTAAAAAAATTAATGAAATACCTATTTTTGTATATTTGAATGTGGATGATATTATTTTTAGAGCGTTTACATACTCCGTTTCTCTAAATATTGCAATTTTGTTGAATTAGAAATAAAAATAAATCATTAAAATAAACGGACTCATTAGAAGATTGTTTAAAAGTTACCCCTACTTAGACGTCGCCACTTGCCGTTCTCGGGATATGAGAAACGTTTCACAGACAGCACGATATCTCTCGAAAGAATAAAGGCAAGGATTAATTTTCTGATTTATGGTATGTTTATTTTGACATATAATGAAAATAAATTAATTCTCAGTGAGATATATTTTTATAGTTTTTCCACAAAATCAAAATTTGGTAGTTTATAGGAAATGTCACACCGGCGTTGTTCGTAAAACTACAGGAAAATGTAATACGCTACTTCTGATTATTGATATTAGTCTATTATTTAACTATCACTATTTTCACTCGCAGAAACCTTGTAGAAATAGTCATGTGCTGGCTGCATGTATTTTGTTGAGAGTTATTTAATGATATCTCGTGAGAATCAGCTCTGTTACTCAAATTTTCATTTGTCATGCTTTAATATTGAACTCTTTGTTTTATCGTCAACGATCATTACATCCTTTATAACTATATTACTATTATGATATATAACTTTAACTATTATTACTATCGTGAATGGACTCCAACTTTCCACTTCTCATCTTTATGCACATGTTGCTAATTAGTACTTAGTGCAACTACTACCATTCCTTAAAAACAATCAAGTTTCGTTTATATACTATTTATAATTTGCATAATGAAGTGAGTATAGAGAAGACATTTATGAAAGAGTCTTCATATGGTGGCAAGTGGTGTGCACACGTCATTTTCGACGAAACTATTAAGCATTTTTGAAATCTTTTACACACTTATTTCGCCCATCCCCGTGGTTTGCGCGCTAGATTTGCACGCTGCCACAAATGCCGCCGTGTTCATGCGGAGTACGATCACGTTAAACATGTGGGTCCGTAAGTCCTTCCGTGAGGTTGGTGGTAGGGGAAGGAGGGTACGGTCCCTGTGGATGCCTCCCCCACTGGGTTCCGGTCTAAATTGGGTGGCACTTCCCGGCCGTCCATTCAGTTACCTTACACCTTTCTGGTAGGTCGGACGGTCTGGGTCTCAACAACAACACTTATTTCGCCCGGCCACACAGAAAGCTACCATAAGCCTTTGGGTTGGTCGTGTGGTCTGGGCTTTCTACACACTTATTTCGCACCTACCTCTTCTCGGCCGTCCAAGCAGTTACCTTACACCTCTCTGGTAGGTCGGATGGTCTCAACAACACTTATTTCGCACCGGTCACTCAATCAGCTGCTCATATCTTGGGATGAGTTGGAGTTCGATGCTAAATCCATAATCTAAGTCAGCGTTATTCAAAGCGTGTTCCGCGGAACTCCAAGGGTTCCGCGGCGTGACAGTTTCGTGTAATTGTTCTTCAAAAAATGCGCGTTAAATTTTAATGCATAATTTGGACCACAATGGACATTTTCTCATTTTGGGCTTTCGCCCTCAAATTGGTTTTCAAAAGGGTTCCGCGACCCAAATATTTAAAAAACACTGATTTAAGCCAATCCTTTGAAATATATGTTGCAAAGAAATGAAATGTTTTAATCTTAAGTGATATCTCTACAACTGGTGTAGATTTTTAGTGAGACCCCCAACCCCTACTTGAATTTATTGCCGATTCCATATCAATCAAAATCTAAGCTCTTTACTATAGCCAATTCTGAGGCGGGGAACTAGATTTTCAAAGGAATTTTTTTAAACCGGAAGTGAAAAGAACCAGAAGTTGAAAACCTCTTAATTCCCTAAGGGACTTTATGCTGAAACGATACGAGTCATCATTTAAGTTCTACCCATAGCCGATTCTGAGAAATTTATGTCTCGAAGAAAATTAAAAGTTTCGAATCAGAATTGGGAAAGAAGCATAAGTGAAAATCTTTAGTTTTGAATCAGAATTGGGAAAGAAGCATAAGTGAAAATCCTTAGTTTTGAATCAGAATTGGGAAAGAAGCATAAGTGAAAAACCCAATTCCCCCTCTAGAATATGATGCTGGATCCATATCAGTCGTCGTCTAATCTCTATTTATACCCACTAGAAAAAAAAATCTGAAATTATTTGCTTAAAGGAGTTTCGTATTGTTCTGGCATACCATAACCCATTCCATTCTGAAAAGCGATAGAAACTACGAAACCGTCTCAAAGATGATGGGAGTGTGTGTGTGTGTGTGTGGGGGGGGGGTACTTTTTTGCTTAACAACATGTGTGCCATTTTCGAATTTCCCTGTACGAAAATAGCTTACGCAGTTTTATTTTTAACTGCAATAATTCTAAGCAAGATTTTATTTCGAACCATCGTATATGAAATATTTTCTTATCATTTCTGTTACCTAATGTCTTCCAGCTTCTTTTTATATATAATGCCTTGAACGTAGGCTCTCTTCGTATTCTGTTTCCATGGTTACGACATCTCTTGCTCTCTCTCTCCATTTTTATCTTATTTTATTTATTTTTTTACTTTTATCATTTTCGTGGATTTTGATAGAAATGGAAAGTTTTCAGAAGTGCACATTTACTATTAAGTTTCTGATTTCTTATTGATTTCCAGAGCATTAGTTTGTAATCTTTCTACCTGTACTGATCGTGAAGTCATAATGGGCGTTATTGTTGTGGCTGGTGAAATTAAAGTGGAGGTTTTTGCTTGCAAATGAAAATATCTTTGACGAAGGTCGTCTAATGGGTTGTAAAACGTTCAACTGCTTTTTGAGTCTTAATGACTTTCTGAAAGAGATAAACTTACATCAGTTAAGTGTTTATAACTTTTCTAATTAATACATTTTTTTCTGTATCGTATCGGATTCTTATCAAGGGTCATATCATATAAGTATTTACTGTTGTGAAATATGTTCATTTTTCATGTGAAATATTTTGCGATAAATTTGTTAATATTCTCGTGAATCTAGTTCGTTCCATTCACGAGAGAAAATACTTTGTGTAATAATTTTGTAGTTTAAAGCCTAATAAATCGCCAACAGTCATTTATATATATAAAAAAAATGCTCTTATTTCCGTTTGTCTGTAACGTTTGGCGATAAATTTAGTGAACTTGGTGACTAATTTAGCCAAATATCGCCAAACTGGCGATATTTCTGCCCAGATCAACAAAAATATCATTAAACTTGTAAAAATGACACCAAGTTAACGAAAATGACGCCGCATTGATGAATTAGTTATTAAAATATTTTAATATATGGATTATATTGCTTATTGCGGATGCTATCAATATTGATAATTGTTAATTTAGAGTTGCATGAAATATAAGTTAATTGGGTACTTCGAAATAGTTTTACATGTTGTCACCCAGAAAAGTGCAAAATGTACAATTCAACATTAAAATCATTGTACCGTAGATCTTATACATCATTTTTTCACTCTGAAAGAAGTAAATTTGTTGCATTATATACGGAAAACCATGTGCTGCCCATATAAGATTTTTACTCTTTCATATGAGTGTATAAATAAAATATCTGATAAGGGTAGCACATGCCTTGCTCTACATAATGCAAGATTTTACTTCTTTCAGAGCAAAATTATGATGTGTACAAGATCCTCAGCACAATTTTTGATGAATTCTTGGGCGTCAAAATACAAAATTATTACATAAAGTAACTTTTGTTGTGAATGGAACGGACTTGATCCACGAAAATGGTGTTAACAGATTTGTTGCATAATATTACATATGCAAAGTGAGCACATATGATAATGCTTATTACTTTTTAAGTTTTGTGTAATTTCTGTGAAATATATAATTGAAAAACGTGCAATATCTCAAAAATGGTTCGTGCTAGCGTTCTAAAGTTTGTGTAATTCGTTTTCCAATGATGCTTCAGGATGAAGTGGATATTTATTTAACAGCTTTGACGGTCCTGATTTTTTAATGACTTCAAAAATTCATTCCAAAAGTTTAGGATTTTCCGTATATTCCATTAGATTTAAAAGCAATAGGTATTCACTAATTGTAATAATCGTGCTAAATTACGCTGCTGCTATGGAGAGCAGTGACGCATTTATATAGACTTTTTATTAAATTACATTATAAAATTGTGGCAGTTGCGTATATAAGAAATTACCTGACCCAGACCGTACGACTCGCCAGAGAAATGACTAAAAGTCTTTGCATGGAAGAAATGGATAGCTGGAATAATTTCTGTTTAAAACAGGCGTTTCGGAAATTGGGTGGTATTTTCTGCATCTGTATTATTTTCGTAGCGGACGCTTATTTGGGACCCGGGCGGCGCTGGGTATTTTGTTTTAGCTATCTCTATAGAGGAGGGAAGTGATGAATCCCAGAACAACGACAGTAGAATAATTTACATAGAGGAAAATGTTGATTTGAATTACAGTATTCAAATTCTCGTTTACATCTATTTTACATCTATTTGTACGGTATAGATGTAAAATTACGGTATGGGTGTAATGTTATTAAAATAGTAGGTAAATGAGCATACGGCATCTAATTCATAAACGTGACTGCCCGGGATGCTAACTTGAAAACATATATATTCCAAAAATTTCCAGAAAATTAAAAATAATAATAATAATAATAATTTGCTCATAAAAGATACATTTGATTTCATTCTGATACTGGTTATGTCACGAATGGGCTTTAACAATATGTATGTTAATGTAGCAGAAAGTCGAATGGATCTATCTCCTCACAGTGGATATATTCCCAGTGATCTCCTGGACACTGTAACCATAGCAACGAAGTTTTTGCTTTATCTTGCTAGTTTTTTGTCACTGTGGATACTTCAAAACGTATAGTTCTCATCAAATCACTTTTCAAAAGCAAATGTTTAAGAGAGACTTGATTTGAGGCAAAAGCTTCCTCAACCGCGAGAAAAACTAAATTGCAAGTTGCGAGAGCAATATTTTTTTTACGATTTCTATTCTCGTAAAACTGTTTGGGAATTAGAATATTTGTCCATTTGCATTTCTGCTACTTCCATTTTTCTCAAGCTCGAAATAACAGACACACACACACACACACATATATATATATATATATATATAATATGTATAATTAATATATATATGTGTGTGTGTGTGCGTGTGATTTTGCTTTAATTTGCTTTCTTTCCCTTAATTTCACCTAATTTGTATATTTTCTATTAACATTTTAATCTAATTCCTATTTTAATCTTAAATGTCATTCTGATATTGCCACTTTCCATAGATTTATTTTAATTCTGTCGATTTCTGTTGGCGCACATTTTTGGAGATGTATTGCCTTTCCTCTTTTTCGTGCGCGATCTTTTCTGAAGGTTCCGTCTATTGGTCGGCTGGAATCTTTTCACTTTTACCATCTTCCTAATTCTTCTCGCCAAGATTCTATGCCAACAATTTCGCCAACCTATTCTCCAGGAGCAAGTTTGCTCGGCGCTTTACCCTTTCCCTCTACCTTGTTCAGAGGAGCGCCCGTGACATTAGAAGAGAAGTTAGAGAACTTTCTCCTCACGATTTCCGGTTCATGTGCGTTTGTTTACTTCCGGTTCTTTTTTCACATGGGTTTGCCCATCCGTTTCGGTTCTCCGCGAGTGTTTTTTATTTATTTTATTTTTCATTTATTATCAATTATGAGTTTTCCAATTAAGTACTGAGATTCAAACAATATTTATTTTTTCTACATTGTTTTAACCTTAAGTTTTTTATGCTACACAGTTTTAGGATTTATATTTTATACCCTTTTAATGAAGCTTGACATCTATTTTTGAACTTGTAGTTTGTTTACATTTATTAATTTTTTTTCTATACTTGCATCTAACTCAAATATTCGAATATTTATTCGAAATTCATATCTCGTATAGTGAAAGCAGATCCTATATTATCCTCCTTCAGATTGAAGTGAAACTTCCGATCTGAATGACTCTGCAAGGGCGTCATTTGCATGGTAGGACCCCCCCCCCCCCCCCCCCCAGTTAGCTCTGGCACGCTTTTTTAACTCTGGCCTCAGAAAAAAAAACTTCAACATTCATTGCTATTTAAAAAAATTTAGCCTGTTTCCGATAAAGTTCAAAATTTAAAGAACTGAAATGTACCACATAAGAACATAACCTGTCAAATTTTACGTCTCTACAATTAGTGGAACCTGGTTAGTTAGAGCCTCAAATATGTGAAACGCATATATACTTCATGCGAAGTCAAATAAAATGCTCTAAAATTATGTTTCCGCAGCAAAGTTTGAAAGAAGTAGCGATTCGTCAAGGATCTGTATTTAGATACTCATCTTTAGCAGCATTATAGGGGGGGTTCCGCCTTAAATGCCCAACACTCACAGATGTCAATTTATTTCAATTTATTAGATTTTAATTTATTCACTCACAGATTTCACACATATTTAAAAGTAACCTTATCGTTTCTAAGTTATTCTCAATAGAATCTCTTATCTAAATTAATCTCGATAGAATTAATCTTTATAATAATAATTGTCACAGTAAGATCATTTGAAAGATATGCGTACATGATCAAAAAGCCTATTCTTTGACTTCAATTTCTAATTAATATGCATTATTATTAGCATGCATAAAACTTTTATCTAACTATTTATAAAACATTTATCTTTTTTAAATTGTACATCATTTGCTCTACTAAAATTATTTCTTTTGGAGTTCAAAAAGTTGAATTTCTTATTTGGCATCTCATAAAAAAACTGTTGTTGAAAAAGTTTTAATTAAACTGAAAATATCTTATAATGATAAAGAAAACATCATAAATACTCAACCAGTTGCTGGATTGCAAATATTAAAATAGCATACAGAATTACTAATGGTATGTATATTTCTACAAAACGTTTAAATGTTATCTAGAGTAGTTTAGAAAATATGGCCAACGTGAACCACCAAGTCATTTGGGATTCTCTCATCTATATAAATAAAATTAAACATCTGTCTGTCTGTCTGTCTGTCTGTATGTATATATGTATGTTTGTTTCATCATCACGGAAGAATAGTTGAACCGAATTACTTGAAATTTTGTGACTAGCCTTATTAAAATAGCTCCACTTAAAATTTAATCCATGTTTCGAGTTTCTAGGACCAGGGGTTGTGTAGATATTAATTAAAAACGCACAGTTAAATCTTCAATAGACATAGCATTATGCAGACGACATTTTTCCCCGTAAATTTATTTGAAGATAATGTTACCTCGCCGCTTAGCAACAGATTTAAATCCAGTGTGTTTACGCAGTAGAAGATAATCTTTTCCGATTTAAATAATTAAAAAAATGTATATAAAATAAATTTTATCGAAATTGCATTTTTGACTGGATTATATCAATTACAACCTTCAAGTTTAAATATTACTGGGATTATTGATATTTTCAATTTATTACATCTTCTGTTTTATTTGGCAAACACGGTTGAAATTCTTCTTCACGGTTGACACACTTCTATTAGTGCACGGGCATATCTTCTAATGTACTAGAATATAAGTAGTACGGTTATATCTTTCCATACAATTGTTGCGCTTTCATTTTGGCATAAATTGAAATCAATTACGGCCTTCAAATTTAAAGATTGCGGGGATAATTTCCATTTTATTATGTCATCTGTTTTATTTTGACAAAGATTTTTGAAATTCACATATTGTAGTACGTGTAATCGTCTACTAATACACAAGTACACCATCTAATATTCGGGAATATAAGTAGTACGGGTATATATATCTTCCCATACAATTTTAGTGCTTTTATTTTGACATATTCAATTTCATATTTTTTGTAAAGATGTACAAACGGAACCAGGATGTTTTATTCTTCAAATCTGGCTGTGAAGATAATTTTGTATAGCAAGACCAGAGATTCTTAAACTTCTTTTAAGGAGTATTAATTTAAATATTTTAATATAATGTTTTGAATAACAAAGCCATTTCGAATACTATAGGAATTTGCACATGATTGTGAATTTCAAGTTTCTTTATATTATATATTCCGTACGAAGAACGGGTATACTATTGATCTTTATTGGGATTGATCCTTTAATTTTTTTATGGAAATATATATTTATAACCCCCTTATAAATTGTTAATTTGCAAAAGGATTTGTAGCGAAGAAAAAATGCTGATGAAATATAAATCTGCACCAAACAGTCATGAAAACAACCTCGTGGAGGAACCCGAAGAGCATAGAAAACCAATCCCACAGACAAAATTCTCTCTCACTCACTCACACACACACACACACACACACATAATTATGTTAAAAAGTTACGAAAAAACTAACATGTAATTTTTTAATTAAAAGCGAACGGCATAATTTTTATTACGCTAACATGAGACTCTTTTGATTAAATCTTCAGTATATAAACATCTTTTTCAATATTCAAGGTCATCAACGTCTAGTAAAAAGCGATATAAGCGTGGCAAAGGAAAAAGTAACTTAAGAAAAACTATTGATTACAATGCAGACATTTTGAAATTACAATATAATTATTCTCAAACTTTCAATTTTCTACCTGTTAGAACTTGGTTATATAAAGTCAGAAAATGCAAATTAAGTATTGTTTATACTAATTTTTTAAAATTAAAATTAACTCATGAGCATTTTAAACATTTATTTTATGATTTGCTTCTTTCACGTACAAATTTCTTAAATTACCACCTTCTCCATTCACCAAATCCACATACTAAAATAGCTTACTGTGTAATTTCTTTTAAACACCCTATTCTTAATTCTCTTAACTTCAATAATTTATTTGCAAAACATCAGCACTTGTTACCCATAAAAGAAATCAAAATACAAAAATCATTCAAATATAATTTACCAATTGGTAGAACTATTTACAATTACAATGAAGTTTCCAGGTCATTAAACTCCGATGACCTTACATCATGTGTATGCAGCAATAAAAATCTTGCCCCTTATGTCAACTCCTCTCATGGACACATTATTACTGGGGATCTCAGTAGAGTTCAGGATGATATACTTAGGGATATTATGAATAAAGGGTCCAAATTTCGCATTCCATTCTGCCATCACCCTAAACAACTTCTTCAGTCTATATCATTTGATTTTGATAAATTCATATATCAACTTGCTTGTTCTCATTCCATTCCTATTGAAGCATTCCATCTATGGAAGTATACTACCTTACATCTACTTAAAAATGTTATTATAAACACATTAAATTAAAACGAAGCCTAGGTATCCTTTTAAACAACTCCTATCTGCTATTAAAGAACTACAACAACATTTTGTCATAACTTATGTAGATAAAGCTTCTAATAATTATGCCATCATTTGTAAAAAATATTATGTTTCTCTGTTACAGAATTACTTAAAAAATAATCACATTTTTAAACCCATTAATAATCAGTCTATCAAAATCAAAACTAAAATGCTAAAATTATATACACAATTAAATACTAATTGTAAGTTTTTAAAATTTCCTTATGTTACTTTGGTTCCTATATTCCATAAATCATCTCTCAGTTTTAGAACAGTCACTTGTGGACATAATACCTTTACCACTACAGCTAGTAAGTACTTGCTTAACTCTTTAAATAGAATTAATGAATCTCTTAAATTTAGAAATTCAGGATATTTCATTTTGAACAATAGTTATGATTTAGTAAATCACCTTAGCAAGCTTCCACAAATTCTTGGTTTCCATACCTTTGATTTTAAAGACCTATTTAATAATATTGTCATTAAAGATTTATATAAAGTTATTATCTCTCTCTTTATCATGACTATCTATCTTCCAATAATGTTGCATTTAATGTCAAAAACTTTCCTATGCTCTTGAACTTTGTGTTATACAACAATTATATTATCCAAGGTGATAACATTTATTTACAAACTTCTGGTGTACCACAAGGTGGCTGTAGTAGTATTATACTTGCTAACTTATATCTTTATTATTATGAATGTCATTTTAACTCTAATTCATATATTATATATAGATATGTTGACGACTTAATTTGTATTATCATTGATGATTTCTATCCAATTAATATTGATTTTTACCCATCTAACCTAGAATTAATTCCTAATGAACCTAGCGTTAGTCAAACTGTAAATTTTTTAGACCTAAATTTAGATACCCTCAATAATCATGTAATCACCAATCTATATGATAAAAAATATTCTTACAACTTCACTATCATAAAGCTGCTATCATATCAATCTTGCAATTCTATTCAATTGTTTAGAAACATCATTTTAAACCAGCTATTTCGAATACATCGACTTTCTGATCCTCGGTTTCACTTTCTCTACATCAATAATCTTAAACGCATTTGTCAAAATTACCAATATCCGGAAGTATTTGTAAATAATATTATTAATAATTTCAAATACATCACGTAATAATTTTACGCATGCATTATTTATCTTTGATTGGATAACTTATTTTTGAGAATTCACCCATTCTTATCACCTAACTTACCACTTGGCCTGAGTCTAATATTGTTGACTATTTTCCACTTGTCCTGAGTCCTATACTGATTACTATTTTTGAAAGTCTCCATACATATTATATATCGCTCACATGTATTCATTCCGGTGCCCACTCGCATTGACGAAATGAGATGAAATGCTCAGTCGCTTGTTCAACTTACACGTGGTAACAATGCTTGTGAGTTCATATTTCTGTTCGAGGAGGTATTATCTTTCTGATTTGTAATTCAATTGATTTATTTTTCTCCTTCCACTAGCCAGTAGACAGTTCCAATGGTGTCTATAGTTAAATACTATCGCCATTGTCAGAAACTGGCTATTCTATCGGTTTTAATTCGAATTGTATGGCTGTCCTGATGAGAATGCAATTTCGAACTAACCGCCATTTTTTGTGTAGTTTCAATTGATTGTTCTCTATGTCTTAATCTTTTATCTTGAGCTAATTATTATTGCCTTTTCTCATTTTTGCCATGTTTTCTTTTTATTTTTATTTATATTTATATACTTTTAATTGTGAATTTTGTATCTTAATATTCTTCTCATCCCCCTTTCCATTGTAGTGATATGTTACCTTCTATCTTTATCCTTATTCTTGGTCTATAGTTACTCATTTGTAACAGATATGCTCAAGATGGGTTTTTTTTGTACATACAGTAGTTTATGCATAATTTTCGATTAAAATCTTTCAATTTATATATATATATATATATATATATATACACACACACACTGGCGGAAAATAAAATCCAAATACCAAGAAGGAGTTGTGCTAGGTAAACGAAATTTGAGGCGCGTTTTTCCACATATGAAAGATGGCGCCTTTTCAAATCTCGCGCTAAATGAATAAGAGTGGCGCTAGTAGCGCTACCATGAACATGCAAATCACGTTTGCTTTAAATACGCAATGTAAACTTCGTGAGCGTTATTTATCGTCCGGATTGGACGTTGTGAGCTAGATTTGAGCCAAGAATGCCTTTAAAGAGACGAAGAAGGTAGTATCAGCAGCTTAGTGAGTTTGAACGAGGCTTTATAATAGGGCTACGAGAAGGTGGATTTTCTTTCCGCGATATTGCAGAAAGACTTCGCTTCGCAGGGATGTATCCACTGTGCATGATTGTTGGCACAGTGGTCACGGGAAGGCACTGTCTCAAGAAGACCGGGGTCCTACCGCACACGTGCCACTACTGAGAGGGAAGACCGCCGGCTCTGTATTCGCCGCATGGCTGTGGTGGTTCATACTGCATCTGCAGCAGCAATTAGAGCTTCTGCTGACCCCAGAGTGACACAGCGAACTGAAAGAAATCGATTACTTGAGGGACAACTCCGAATCACTGCCATCTGCGATGTCAGTGGTGTCAAGCTAGAGTTCATTGGAGGGCTGAGTGGAGATCTGTTGTCTTCTCAGATGAGATCCGTTTCTGTCTTGGTGCCAGAGATGGTTGTATGTTGGTAAGAAGGAGATCAGGTGAGAGCTTGGAACCTAGCTGTCTGCGGCATAGACACACTGGACCTACACCATGAGTTATGGTCTGGGAGCCATTTCCTATGACAGTAGAAGCACCCTCGTCGTTATCCCAAGCACCTTGACAGCAAATTTGTACCTCAGACTGGTGATTGAACCGGTTGTGCTGCCATTCATGAGCATTATTCAAGAGGGTGTTTTCCAACAGGATAACTCTCGTCCTCATACCGGTGCTGTCACCCAACGTGCTCTACAGAGTGTCGACATGTTGCCTTGGCCTGCGAGATCACCATATCTTTCTCCCATCCAGCACTTATGGGACATTATTGGAGGCAAATCCAGCATCATCCACAACCAGCATTAACCGTTGCCGATTTGACTGACCAAGTGCAACAGGCATGGAACTCCATCCCACAAAGTGACATACGGCACCTGTACGACACAATGCATGCACGTTTGCATGCTTGCATTCAAAATCGTGACGACTACAGCGGTTATTAATGTACCACCATTCGACATTTGAAATGGCTCTTCTTGCGCATACTTTAACCTGTGACCTTGAAACTTTTATCAAATAAATATGTGTACCTACACAATTGCTTTGCCTAAATTTCATTCCTCTAAACTAATTTCTTCTTGGTGTTGGGATTTTATTTTCCGCCAGTGTATATATATTATCCAATTCCATCTATTCAAAATTTACATCATTTTTCTATTAAATTTTTGTCATTTTAATATTTTGGGCCTCCAGCTTTTACCATTCCTTTGACACACGTGCTTATATTGTTTGTATCACTGTTGTAAACTGTTAATTTAATTCCCATGTTTTATTACTTTATTATTTATGTCACCTTTCAATATAAAATTAAAATCAATTTTAATTCTCTGGTATCAGTGTTTTCCTTTGTTAGATATTATATATTAAATCCTCTTTGACGGATATCATTTAACCTCTATAATGTTATTGAACTAGGATGCCATTTATTTCAAGTTCTATATATTAGCTTCCTTATCGCTATATTTGTATTATATATATATATATATATATATATATATATATATATATATATATATATATATATATATATATACACTATATGATCAAAAGTATCCGGACACTTTGGATGTTAGAATGTTTTCCGAATTTCTAAACAAATACTTGGCGAAGTGTTCTGTAACTTTGGCGATGTGAAGAACATGCTTGAACGCACACTTTCCAGTAAAGTTTCGGTGACTTGTGCATTTAGGGGACCACCAAGATATTGAAAAAGGGGGGAAATATTTGATCACCCGGTATCATAAAAAGCTGGAAATGATTTGTAACTTTCACAAAATAGTTAACTAGCCGTGTTCAATGTGTATAAGCATTTTCGTAAAACAAAAACGTATATTTAGGAAGATATAAACGTTTCTTTAAAAAAAAAACAAATTTTGTTACATGTTTTTGGCTTACAATATCCATAAGTTTCAATCAAATTTCACGAAACTTACAGAACATCTGTCAACGTCCAAGAAAAACATTATACTTCAATTGAAAATTAAGGCGTTGACTATACGATGCATATACGATAAGCATTTGAAGAAACTATGCAGGCCGAAGCATAGCAATAATTTTCTTTCATGATTTTTTAGTGAATACTGTAGAGCAATTTCTATAAAAAATCCACTGGAATATCGTGAAAATTTACAAAGATTCTCCTCCGCTTTAAATGTAAGTGTAATTTGTACTTGGGAACAATCACACAGACTGCTCTGAGATTTCTAACTAACGAGGTGGTCGCTGACGAGGACTTCGGCAATGTGCAAAGTTAAATTCTAAGATGTCAATCTAATAAACTACATTTTTGTGCCTGAAATGTCTCTTCCATGGATTATGTCTGCATAATTTCTACAACTATTAAACACACACACACACACATATATATATATATATATATATTGCTTATACTATTATCAAATGAGATGATTTAAAAATACTTTTAATCAAAAATAAACAAACAGCAATGTTTCTCCGAGTTTATTGCAACCCTTTTTTGATGTATTTGTGATTTTACTTTTCTTTATATAGTGTGATATAACGTCTTTTGTTTGAACCTCGCTGTGATTTTCATAAAATTTGTGATGCTTATTTTAAGCGGTAAGAACAATTAAAGCATTCTTGATCGGGTTATGAGAAAGCTCTGATTTGTTATATTTTCTCTGCCAATATCAAAAATCGTTAACCTATATGGAAATAGGAACACATATTTTTCTTTTAGCTTAGCGTCAAAGAAAATTTTCATTTTCGAGGAAAAATATATCTATCATAAATTCTTAGTTTATTTATACTCTCTTTTAAAAAAAGCCCTTTTTCGTGAATACCTGCTATTCCTCACGAAATGTATTTCGTGTTATTCAAATATTGCTGTGTTGCCGTTATTAGCTTCTGATAACAGCTATTTTTGTGATCCTATGACAGCCGTTACCATCGCAACAAAACTTCTGCTTCATCTTGCTACGACGCACGTCACTGGACTTATCGACTTGGAATACTTCAAACCGTAAACTTCTCATCACTTTTTAAAGATACGTTTATATGGAGAATTTTTATTTGAATCATAAATATATAAACGGCGATGAAAATGAATTGAAAAACTTGAGGTAATGTAGCGGTATTATAATGTATAGGAGAAGTATTGGAATCGTGCCGAAAATCGATATTCAAGTTTTCGACGGATCTACACGTTTCCAGCACTCTAGAACACGATAAAACCACTTTTAGCGTGGCGTCTGTATGTATGTGTGTCTGTGCAATGTATGTGTATGCACTCTATCTCGAAAACTAAAACCAAATTTTACAAAATTTGGCATATTCACCTGTGGATTACTCTGGTGCTGATTAGATTTCTATATAAGATTCGAAAAAAAAAAAAAAATCTGCCCCCCTTTTTTTTTCTTGTTTCGCGAAATGTTTTTTCCTGTTCTTTTTTCGCGTATGTATCCACACTAGCTTAACAGCTAATTGACTAAATTTCACAAAATTTGATAGATTTTTGGGTACCTTGGTGCCTATTAGATTTTGATACAATTCGGCCGTTTATATATATATATATATATATATACAGGGTGTCGGTCCGAATTAGTTTAAAAATTACTAAAACTTGAAGGAATTGGTATATTTAAATGCAGTTTGCGACAAAGTTAGTCTCATGAAGGGGGATTTTTTTTGGTAGAGAAAAAAAAATAGTTCAAAATTTTGTCAATAGAGGGCGCTGCATGCAAGCAATCACAGGAAATATGCAAATCAAAGTCCTATAAAATGCTGGGTGTATGATTTAAAGCTCATTTCTGAATTTTCCTGTTACTGGCTTTCATTGTGATGTTGACATTGGTGGATAGAGCACTATTGGTTAAGTTGTTTTACCTCAGCCTCGAATCGCCGGCTGAAACTTTACGAAAGTTTTGGACACAGAAGAGATTGAAGAAAGGTTCTGGTCCAATCGCTCCTGCCAGACTGGTTTCCCTGGTATGACGTTTCGAAGAAACGGGAAGTTTGTGTAATCACCCTCGCAGTGGTAGACTACGTTTGTCAGAGCTCCGCTGTGGCTTCGCAAATGCACGCTCTAAGGGAACAGTCAACGAGTGCAGCAAGTAGCGCACGAGAACTGGCAAGAATAAGTGGTATACCGAAGACATCGGTATTCCGCATCCTTCATGGTGTATTAAAATTGTACCCCTACAAGTTGAAATCACTGCACCAGCTCTTACCAAATGACACAGCTAAGCGAGTGCAATTCGCAAATTGGGCTTTGTCGAAAATCGACGAAGATCCACAATGGCTGCTCAATATCTTGTGGACAGACGAGGCTCATTTTTTATTGCATGGAACAGTCAATACCCATAACTGTAGAATCTGAACAAAGGAAAACCCACATGCCTACCCTCCGCGGTTCTTTTTACCGTTTATATGTATTGCCCTGCTTCTTTGGATTTTACACTCTCTCATTTCTCTTCCCGGCGATGGCAACTTTCCGCCTACATTTCAGCCATGGATATAAAAAAAAGGTACTGTATGGATAATGCGCCATTCCAGGTGCTGCGAAAAATTGGAGCCCACAGAAGCAGATGAAATACTTCCCAGTTGTTTATGGTAGAATCCCTATAGATTTTTATTTAATCTGATATTTATTTATTTATTTAATAAACTTATCAATTCAAATATCAAAATAAAGAAGCGAGTTGATGACTTTATTTTCTTGCAAAATGATTAAAAAATATTTAATATAGTTAGAGAAGGTTGAAAATTCAAAAAGCGCTCAATACATTTCAAAAGCTACATTTTACGGAGTTCCGTAGAATATTGGTTCAATGAGCGTCATCTGCTTGGCTTGACAGCGTTTTTGTTTTTGACATTGTAATGTTCATCCAGATCTCTTCTTCAAAATTCATGCTTCAGCCACGTGTGCTGTTTTATTTTACCTCGCACACCGATATTGCTTGAATAAGTGATGTTGCGCTACTTGTTTGTCCTCAAGAACAGGGCTCGTTTTTTCTCTCAAATCCGGTTGACTTCTAAAATTTAACGTATGCTGTATTTTAACGTTTTTATATTACTGGTTATTTTCTTCGTATAACACGAATTTCGAATGAAAATATTTTTTTTCAAGACTTTTACACTGCGAATGACAGTTTTAAAAAAACAGTAAGGATTTAATCATATCTCCCAAAATGCACCTCCTTGCTAGGATCCTCGCATGACAGATCAACTTTTCAGCGATAAATAATTATTAATGCCTGCATAGTAACGCATAAGAATTTGCCTCATTAGGCAGGCCACTGAAGCAAGATACTGGATTGTTTGCTCATTCGTCCGATTACAATATGACATCATTCTAGGTCTCTTCTTTTATTTTTCGAGCATTTTTCTTTGACATCGAAGGTTACCGAATTTTGATTGCTTGCCTGTCACATGAACCATTTTTATTGCTACGGAAGGGTGATTGAGGGGTGGCTGGTTCTTTCCTTCAGTTTCGAATGTTTCATCGATTGTTGCTGAGATGAACACTCAACTTGAACTGTTTGTGCTGTGGGATGAGGCTGTTTATGGTTATGCGGATGAAATTCATTGCAAATTTAGATTTATTACCTATGAAAACGTTTTTTTTAATCGCGCTGTCATTGTGATATCAGGATCCAGGACAGATTTCTCGCTTTTTAGCACCCTTCAGAAGAATGTTAAAAAGAGCGAAACTGATTAGGATCGACGTTAGGGCACGGCGAGCGATGCAATCATTTTGTGTACTGGAACGCGCTTTTTTTCCCCTTTAAATTTAACATCGGAAATTCGGAAACACAATGATGGCATTTTTTAACCTCCTAAAATTTGGCAAATGGAAAAGGAAAACCACTAACTTCCTTTATACGGAACGACAGAAAAAATGTGTTTACAAAACGGTATTTCTTTTTTGATTGTTTTGACTTGTTTTTCAACACTCAATATCAAATACTTGAGGATTTCATTTTTATTTATTGTTTGGGGGTGGGGGAGCGTCGCGCCGTGCATTCGCCTTAAGCCTCGCGAACTCTAGTACCAGGCTTGAAGGGAGTGTTTTGATTTGGCTCTTATAGGGATTTTTGTGACTATCATCTTGGCCATTGCAGATGAACTCGATATTTTTTTATTTGAAACTGGCTGCGTGGTGTGACTTTGGGTATGACTGCGTTGTTGTTGTTGAGACTCAGACCTTCCGACCTACCAGAAAGGTGTAAGGTAACCGTTTGGACGGCCGGGAAGTGCCACCCAATTTAGACCGGAACCCAGTGGGGGAGGCATCCACAGGGACCGTACCCTCCTTCCCCTACCACCAACCTCTCGGAAGGACTTACGGACCCACATGTTTAACGTGATCGTACTCCGCATGAACACGGCGGCAGTTGTGGCAGCGTGCAAATCCAGCGCGCAAACCACCGGGCTACCGCGCCCGAAATGTGCCAACAGCACGCGGTGTTCCCAGGTGGTCACCCACCCAAATACTAACCGCTCCCGATGCTGCTTGACTTCAGTGATCTAACGAGACCGGTGTTTTCAGCACGGTAGGGCCGTTGGCCGGGTATGACTGCGCGGTCGTCAATAATCACGGAGCCTCTAAAAATTACAGCACATAGCATGTTTTCTTGCCGTTGCTGTTGTCTTCTTTTCCATGCTGAAAAGCACAAAAAAGCTCGAAACCGATCCAAAGATGTTTGTATCTGCTATGGATCCCAATTCCTAGCTTTGGTATACTTCAACGGGCAGATTCTATAACTATAACTATGAACTTGGCCATCTCAGTCTCTTGCTGCATGCGCTCAATCTTCTTAAAATTTGAAACCGTCTGCATGGTATGACAAATTTTGGCGATTACCTTAACTTAGTTTGATGATGCCATTTTAATTATTAGCTATTTCGTACTGAAGAGCTAGCTCTAAAACAGGGTCACAGATGCTAGTATCTGCAATAGCGGCACTATTACTGACTTTGGGAAACCCTTCCCATCCTATAGTGGAGTTCTGTGTTTATTGCTGTCTATTTTGAAAAAAAGTACATATGGTCTTTTATTTCCTACTAAAATCTAATCAGCACTAGGGAACACATAACTTAACTTTGCTACCAAATTTTCATGAAAAATGGACGGTTAGTTTTGAAATTACAGTAGACACAAACATTACATAGACGGGCACACACATGAACAAACGCAACTCTAAAAATGGTTTATTCAGGTTTTAATGCGTCCAAGATTTGTAATTGCATTGTAAATTCAGAATTCGAATTTTTAGCCCCATCTTAATAGTTTATGCATGTATTATATGCCGTAGAGGAAGTAAACATATGACTGTATTTCAAGAAATAAATAATTTTCCAGACAATCCTTTTGACTTCATTAATACTGCCCCTCCGCTTCCCAAAAGACTTCCACACGTATGTTGTGCGCAATTCTAATGCCCCTTTTCCAATTAACCTTTTTATTACAGGCGTTATTTTTGTTTCCTAAAACACCCAATTATTTTCGAAAGTCAATTTCTTTCAAAACTTGTTTACCACTTTTTTTGACTTTATGAATCGCGTTTTTTTTTTTTTTTTTTTCTTTTGCTTGTCTGGATTACTTTGAAATCCAATCAGTCTGATTTATTTTTCGACTTTTCTTTCCGGAGTATTTTTTGAACGCTGTGATTAAGTAAACTTCGCGACACGGTGTATGAGCTCTGGTTTTTTTTTTCTTTTCAAACTTTTGTTTTTAATGACAGTCGGCGTCTACTCTCTTTTAAAGCGCATAAGATGATGTGAGGATTATATATCTGAAGAAACCGGATGTGGGCAGCTCATGACTTTCCCTACATACTGTATTGACTTTACTTTTTTTCACAGTGAAGTAATGGTGTACGAGATCCAATGCACAATGTTTCGTGGATTAAATTATTATCATTTAAATTGAAATTGGGGCTTTTGGCAACTTATGAGTATAAACAATACTCGTAAGAATGTCATGCTCGCGTGCAAAATCTTCATCGAAATTTCATTGATACTTAACCAATATCCCCTGAAATAAATAGCTATTTACGAATTCCTTGAAAACTCAAAACTATTATAATTAAAATAACTTCTCTCGTGAATGGAATTCACTGGATTCACGGGAATTGTGTTACTAGATTTCTCGCATAACTGGGAAAGTGAACATATTTGATAATATTTACTAACTTTTTAAATTCAACGTAATTTTTGTGAAAATTTATTTGAAACGTTCAATATCTTGAGAGCGGGTTCATGATAAGAGTTTTAACCTTGGTGTCATTTGTCTTTTTAATAAAAAAATTACTTATGTAATGAGTATTTATTCAACAGTATTGAAGAGGGTATGATTTTTTAATGATTTTCATTCAAAAATTGGGGAAGGGGGGGGGGTATTCCTAAAATTCGTTTGCGTTTAAAGTCAACAAGGTTGCAGTGTTCACTGATTGCAATAATCATAAAAAAATGACGTCAGAAACACTCCATTCGTTCGTGAGATATCACATTCACACACACGCATACACACGCGCACATACACACGCATACACACGCGCACATACACACGCGCACATACACACGCATACACACGCGCACATTCAACATATTTTACTTTATTCATATACCAGGTGTGTGCAGTATCTTGAGGTATAATTTAAGCCAAATTGCTACAAGTTTTTAATAACTATGTGACGCATCAAATCTAAAAGTATATGATGGGATTGATTGACGCAATTTTTTCGAGGTTAGTTGGCGAATACACCAACCTGCACCACACAGTCAAAAATCAATGTGTTATAAGTATAAAATAACCAGCATGTATACTTATTGATATTTTTATTGTATACCTAAGAATTACAAAATTCCTTTTCAAATTTATCAATTTTTCAAACTATTTTTAAACACTTTGCTATGATTTTACTGGTGTCAAAAATTTTGCCATACTATTTATTTTCGAAAAAATTTTGGCATGAAACATGTTTCTCTGAATCATATATAGATAATGCTCAAATGATGAGTGATTTTGATTCAATATCAAATTCTAGAGGGGGGTAAGGTTTACTAAGGATATCCACTTCCGGTTCTTCTTTCCTTTTTCGGTTCAGAAAATTGCGAATTGGAACGAATATGATAACTGGTATGGATTCAGCATCAAAATTTGAAGGACGTAGGGTGGGTCTCTAGAATTTTTCACTTCGTTTTAAGTATTTTCTTTGAAACATCCATTTTTCAGGATTGGTTTTAGATAAATCTTTGATAAGGACTAATGTGGATTTAGCATTAAATTCTTTAGGGGATAAGGGAAACTCACTAAGGATTTCCGGTTCGGGCGACATCAATTCCAATTGAAAATTTTACATTTTCTTTGAAAGCTCTTGGAATCTGCTTGAAATCTGCTATAGATATAGCTTAGATAATGACTGATATGGATTCAGCATCACATTATGAAGGGGTTATGGGAGGTTACTAAAGATTTCCACTTCCGTTCCAAAACAATAATTTTCTTGAAACGTCTATTTCTGAAGATTGGTTATAGATAGAGCTTAGGGTATGGCTGATATGAATTCAGCATTAAATTTCGGAAGAGATCGGAGTTATCCAATTTCTTCTTCCGGATTTTTTCCCGGTTCAAAAATATTCTTTAAAATATTTTATTTATCAGGATTGACTGTAGATAGAACTTAGATGATAACTGATATGGATTCAACATCGATTTCCAGAGGAGGTGGGAGGTTCTCTAAGGATTTCCAATTAGGGTTCGGGAGATGACACTTCTGGTATTTCCGAAAATTCTTATGACTGTACGAAATGAGCATGCAAAAGATAATAAAATATTTAATAGTTGCTTCAAAAATGAAGTGTAAACACCATGTGCCACCATATGAAGGCTCCTTCATAAATTTCTTGTTTTACTTTAAATCTGTGTGTGATTTATCTGATCTTTTTGTAAGGTTCCCTATTCAAAAATATTCTAGTGTCTATCAATTTATTTATTCTCTGTAAATTTTTAGTAACGTGGCATTCAGTTCTACATATATTGATTCAAACATATAAAGTTCTTTTTGATGTGCGTATCACAGCTGAAAATTAATATAATCCAACGATACTTATTATCTGTAAATTTAGCGTATAATAATAAGAACAATATAAATATTTTTTTTTTAAATATCAATACTACTTATCAATACACAAACTTTCGATAATAATAAATTAGGTATTTTATGAACTTGTGTTACGTGAAATAAATAAGTTTTCACACGGTTTTGGCAGGCCACTGTGGTCGTATAGACTACAAGAATAATCGATAGGTAAGCATAAAGTGTAATTTTGACAAAGAATATTAGCTGTGAAAATAAAGTAGATAGTATTTGGAAAGGCAGATGTATTGAATAACACTTTATATTTTAATGTTTCTTTGCATATTATTTAGTTTTTATTATAGAAGTAGTAAAATGATTTAATTATTTATTTTTATTTTATACCGATGTTTGGTTTTAATAATTAGTATAACTTTTGTAGTTAAATATTAATAAAAAGGCTTGAAAAGTAAATTAAAATGCACTGTGCTTTATAAAGTCCAACATAATAACAATGAAATGAGCATTTATAGCTTTTAAAATTTGAAAGCTTCTGCATCAACTTGCTCTGAGGCGTGCATCAACTTATCTATAGACCTTGATTTAAACCATGCTTGCGAGCGGAGTAGGTAGGCGCATAAACATCCGATGAAAAAACTTTCCACTACTTTTTTTTAATAACATTTGACCTTAAAATAAAAATTCTACATTATTTAGAAAGCTTCGATCTATGGCCATGTGGCATTATTTAATTTTTACCGGCTGTCTGAAAAGCTTAAAAAATGATATTTGAAAATTGCGTCAACTAGTTATTACGAAATTGTCGGTCACATGGAACGGATCGGTTATTGCGAACAATTAAATGTCCAGATATCTGTTGTTCTGGAGATTTCAATTTTGGTAAGAGAAACAGAATACTTTTTATTGCTGCACAGTGGTCCAAAGCAATTAAAATCATGAGACCTGAGTACTGCTATTTGGTTAGTAAACGGCTAAATCAATCTCGTGTCGTATTTATTAAATTAAGCCATTAAGATTCGATTTCGGACATAATTATTATCGCCATAACCTAGTGGATTGGATGGGAAAATCAAAATTCATGTACATGTTTAGTATGCGAAAGTTTCTATAGATCACAAAGGATGTAACGTTTGTGTCACCATTTGTTTGTACCCAAAATGAAGTGATGTATAATAATATAATTCTATCGCTGAATGTTTGACTGAACGTTTTATCGAATGTATCGTTATGCACTGTTACAAGCACTACATGCAAGGGCAGATTTTAAAGATCCCTACATGTAGTGCTGTGCGTAACGAAAATTGACACTGTGTACATATTATTGGACATATTGTATGACATTGCGTACATTCAGCGTACATATTATTGGAAAACATTTCATGAGAAATGTCACAATTATAATTTTTTAGATCATGCTGATTTAGATTCATCAATTTATACGTGTTAAGAATTGTCAAATGATGCACCCATGTAATTGTAATGTTAAACAATAAATGTTAAACATCTGCCTAAATTAAATCGCTCAAACTGCAGCAAAACTAAGTGTAAAGCAGAAACTTCGTTTATAGCACATCAAATAAGTAACGATATCAACCACTTTAACAAATATAATGTATCTTTCGTTGTACCAACTTTCAATTTTATTCAACTTTACCAACATACGTACCAACATACGTACCAACATACATTACCAACATACGTACACATATCATATCCCCAACACACCTGTTCGTATCATCAACTTGCCTATCCATATTACCAACATACGTACACATATCATATCCCCAACACACCTGTTCGTATCATCAACTTGCCTATCCATATAAAGAACTTACCTACTCATATAATGAACTTACCTATCCATATAACCAACTGACCTATCTCTCTCTCTAAGCTTTTTAAAAGTTTAAAATTTTCAGATATCAAATATTTTTTTAATTTCAAATCCGAACAAGATGAAGTACGATATTGAACATTATTAAGTAGGTGTTCACAAATTCGCCAGAGTTTACACTTTCGCCATCGGTAATGCGTTCGTGAAGAAGGAATGAGAACCACTGGATGGCATAAGTATATGTTTGTAGAGAAGAGCAGCTTCGGTTCCAAGCGTGTCAACCGCAATATGTAGTGAGCAGTAGTTATTTTTGTTGTAAACAACATGGTGGATCTTACTTTTCATTCGGTAAGAACGTCTTATAATTTATGAATCATAAATTTTAGCATTTATGTTAATTTGTCACTGAACTCCACGTCATCTGCTGCATTTAAAACCACAGTTAGTTTTTCACACTTTACAACATAGTTGAAAAGAGTTTATGACTTTGTTCATTCTGTCTGTTTGTTTGTCTGTCTGATAACTGCCGTAAAAATGACTATCAAAATGAAATTTTAGTATGTTGTTCAGACGGTCTGTGGGACCTATGGGAATATAAATGAATAATATCGCCCAAATAGTTTTGGACTAAACCCGGGTTGAAGAAATGAAATACATTCAACCTTATGGGACCTAATTTTTCAAACATTTTTTAAGCAAATTTAAAATTCATAAATTGCTTCGAAAATTTTAGGAAATGTTCAAATTATCCCATAAAATATATAAAAAAATTTCAGCAAAATATGTTCCGTAATTTTTTAAACAAGAAAGATCAATCATGCTTAAAGCATTGATTATGAAACACTTTCCAACTTCAATGCAATTTTATTTAAAAAGTCGAAAATGCAATACATTCCTCGGTAATATTTTAAAACTTATCACGATACTACATTGATTTATTATATTTGAAAACTTAAACCTTCATTGAAAAAAATGAACTTCATTCAAAAGACGGCATTGAAATATAAATTGCGTGGTTTAAATATCTCTAAAATGCAATACATTCCACGGTAATATTTTTAAATCTATCATAATACTACGATAATTTATTATATTTGAAAACTTCATCGAAAACAACTGAAATTAATTCAAATGACGTCATAGAAAAAATAACACGCCTGGATCTCTCTATAAAAGCAGGATTTCATTCATAACTTTCTCCATTTCATTCATCACAATACTATAATAATTTATTTTATTTAAAAATTAAGACCATGGAGCTACAATTTATAAACTTTATGCTTAAAACTTCATCGAAAAATATCGTCCTTCTGTTTATAAAATCAATTAATATTTCATTCATATCAGCCATGCAGACTCCATGGACTGAATTATTTTGTGTTAAAGAAATACAGTAATTCTAATACAGCTCATTCTACATATTTTGCTGTTTACATTTTACATAGGTGAAAATAGGCTTAATTGTAGAAATAATCAAATTTGAATCAGAATTTAAACTCAAATATATTGTCATTGTGTTGTTTTAGTATGTAGATGCACAGAATTTAAGCAGAAATAAAGTAGTTTTAGGATGGATACAACACTCAATATGAATTAAAAAGAACTTTAAAAAATCACGAATTTGAAACAAGATGGATGCCATATCTCATTTTGAAGTGGGTCATGTGATCGTTTCATATCATGGTCACGTGATCGTTTCATATAAGATGTGTAATTATTATTTTAATTTTTATTTAAAAAACTACTGAATATATTTAGCTGAATTTTTTTTTATATATTTTATGGAACAATTTGACTATTACTTAAAATTTTCGAAGCAATTTGTGAATTTTAAATCCGCTTAAAAAATGTTAGAAAAATTAGGTCCCATAGGGCTCAATGTATTTCATTTTTTCAACCCGGGTTCAATCCAAAACTAATTGTGTGATATTATTCATTTATATTCCCATAGGTCC
The DNA here is from genome assembly GCA_951213105.1 of Amaurobius ferox. NCBI lineage: Eukaryota > Metazoa > Arthropoda > Arachnida > Araneae > Amaurobiidae > Amaurobius > Amaurobius ferox. The sequence goes on along the minus strand of OX578133.1, from coordinate 103,608,970 downwards.
TACAGACCGTCTGAACAACATACTAAAATTTCATTTTGATTAAGTCATTTTTACGGCAGTTATCGTGCTAACGGACAGACAGACAGACAGACAGACAGACAGACAGAATGAACAAAGTCATAAACACTTTTCAACTTTGTTGTAAAGTGTTAATAAAAATTAAAATAATAATCGTACCCATATTATATGAAGGGATCACGTGACCCACCTCAAAATATATTCAGTAGTTTTTAAATAAAAATTAAAATAATAATTACACCCATTATATAAAGATATCACGTGACCATTATATGAAGCGACCGCGTGACCCACTTCAAAATAAAATATGGCATGCATCTTGTGTCGAAATCGTGATTTTTAAAGTTCTTTTTAATTCATATTTAATGTTGGGTCCGTCCTATAACCGCTTTATTTTTGCTTAATTTCTGTGCATGAATATTCTGAAACAGCCGACGCGGTGGTCGAACGGTCAAGACAAGCTTTTTCTAGCGATCCGGCTGCCGGGTTGTGGGTTTGAGTCCCACCTACTGGCATGGATGTTGTGGCGTTGGGCACGGTGTGTTCCGACCCCCACTGGTGCGCTGGGGCAACGTCATGTGACAGTTAACAGGTTCACAGTTCTGGCCTGTGTTTGAGATATTGACTTTTCACGTTATATGTTCGGGATCTGTTCTGTTTGTATAATGTTTGTCTTGTTCTCTGCCATTGGAAATATATATATATATATATATTCTAAAACAACGCAATTACAATATATTTGAGTTCAAATGATCATCCAACTTTGATTATTTCTACAACGAAGCCTAATTTTCACTTATGGAGATTGTAAACATATCAAGCTGTAAGATGAGTTGTATAAGAATTGCTGAATTTTTTAACGCCAAATTATTTAGCGCTGGAGTCTGCAATATAGTTGATATGAAACAGTCATTGATTTTTCATAGAGAACAGACGATATTATAGCAGACTTTTTGATGCAGTTTTAAGCATATAGTTAAATTACTTTTTCCTCCGTAGTTTTAAGTTTTTAAGTTAAATAAATTATTGTAGTATTGTGATAATTTTAATGAGATGTTTCAAATTTTGAGATGTTTAAATAAAATTGTATTGCAGTTGGAAAGTGTTTCATAATCAATGCTTTATGCATGATTGGTCTTTTTTTTTTTTTCTATTGTCTGCATTGTTAGTTATTTGTTACAAACGAGTACTGCTGATTTGACGTCGATTTCGCAACTGGAGAGACTTTATGCGGTTGACTGATTTTGGATTTCCAATAACGCCAAGTACGCAAAAAGTGACTGCTTTGCGAGACATTAGGTACTCCCCTACAACGGTTAACGCCGACGAGAAACTTTATTTCGAGGATATGCTTAGTGTACTCCTCTTCAGACTCAACTATCTAGAAAAACTTGAAAAGCCATCAACCGCACAGCTACTGTGGTTAAAAAAGATCTGTTTTCATCTGCTCCCTCAATTACGAAGATAATAAATCGAAGATTTCATCTTTTCTGTAGAGTATAACTTGGTCGTAAGTTTGCAGTAAATCTTGTATGCAATTTCACTGCATCATGGCGAAGTTCTGTACACCGTGTATGACAGTTTCGCATTTATTATTTTTTGTTCCAGACAACACAAAAATCATTTTTAGGCATTAATTTATTCCAGGCGCCGGGTACTAAAGTAAATTGTATTGGAAAATTCACTTAATGGATATTTAGAAAAATTGTAAAAAAAAAAATGCAAATGTTCGACTGCCGAAATTGAGCACACCTACCTTATTCATAATGCATTGTCATGTTTATCAAATATTTCATTTCACATATAAACTGAGTTATTTAAAAGTATCCCAAAAATACCTTACCTTACCCTATTTACAGTAAATATTCTAGCATCGTTTGCGTCAGAAAATTGTTTCTACTTTCACAAGAATTTAATTTTATAGACACGCATTAAATTCAATTTTCACATGCCCATTCTCTGTGTCGCATAGGAAGAGATTTATCGTGTTTTTATGCTTCTCGTATATCTCTCCGACCATTACTGCGGCATTAAAAGACGGCCGCAGTACTTGAAGTAAAAAATTTTCGACCGTTTCCGCAAGCTGGTTACCTCACTTTCAAAAAGAGTAATGGGATAATTAAAATAAAATCACTTCCACTATTAACAAGCGCGGGAATAACCCCCGGGGCTTAACCCGGTGATTTTTGAGAAACTCATCCTGCATTTCATTTCTGCATTTAGAATTGAAAGTCCCGAGTTCACGTAGCTGAATGCGGCTGTAAAATCTTATATGACCGTTACGTGAGGTGACTTGTTTGATGGAGAAAGGCTTAGTACTTAAAAGTGCCGTTTAATGATTGTCCGTAGGGAATTGAATATTCACTTTAAACACTTTTATCGCTGTTACGGCGTAAAGATTCGTGTCTCTGCGAGTAATCGAGCCATCGATCTTCGGTTAGCCAGATGATTAACTTTCCTTCTATATTTGAGGTGAACCTGTGCATACATTTTCAGTTCAGATTCAAGTGACTGACCATCTCATGTCTGCACTTCAGCTTTCTACACTCTAAAAAAATATAGGTCGAAGCATAAAAAATTTGGGTTTACTGCCACACGAATGACACTTACCAATAAATTTCCAGTTGCACACTTAAAAAGGTAACTATATCTATACGAATATTTTATATGAGAATTCTACAGAATAATGGGTATATTACTTTCCCCATATATATAGTATAATGCATAAGGAAAGTATTGTGACGGGGGTCGAAAAATCCAATTCGAATTTTTCGACGGAAGATCATGTTTCGAGCATTCCTTAACTGAAATCGATCGTTTCTGAGGCGGTGTATGTGTGCGCGTTAGTGTGTCCGTAAGACTGTTGAGACAATATCTCACGAACGAATTGTGCGTAGCGTTTCGAACGGTTGGTACACAAATTATAATCTGGGAATACTGGGGGGCGCGACAGCCCAGTGGTTAGCGCACGGGAATTGCACTCGGACTGCCCGGGTTCGATTCCCGCCACTGCCAAAACTGCCGCCGTGTTCACGCGGAGTACGATCACGTTAAACATGTGGGTTCGAAAGCCCTGACCATCCGACTCGTCCGAGGACTTAGAGCAGCTGGGTGGATGGCCGGGAAAAATTTTTGTTAACGGAGACCGTCCCCCACGGACACAGAGCAGCCGCGCCATAAGTCCTTCCGAGAGGTTGGTGGTAGGTGAAGGAGGGTACGGTCCCTGTGGATGCCCCCCCCCCCACTGGGTTCCATTCTAAATTGGGTGGCACTTCCCGGCCGTCCAAACAGATACCTTATACCTTTCTGGTAGGTCGGACTGTCGGAGTTGAAGAAGAAGAATCGGTGAATACTGGGGCTTAGCCCACGGGAATTGCACTCGAACGGCCCGGGTTAGATTCCTGCCACTGCCAAAATTGCCGCAGTGTTCACGCAGAGTACGATCACGTGAAACATGTATAGCCGTAAGTCTTTCTGAGAGGTTGGTGGGGTTGCACTTCCCGGCCGCCCAAATATACATTATACCTTTCTGATAGGTCGGACGGTCTGGGTCGAAGAAGAATCGGTGAATACTGGGAAGTCTTAATTTTAAACGTAATCGCAAGCTCGGAAGATTTCGGGAGACTTCACCCTCTACTTACGGATCCGACTCACGGACCCACATTTAACGTGTCCTTACTCTGCGTGAACACGGGACAGTTTGGGAAGAGCCGAGAATCGAACTCTGGTTGTCCGCGTGCAATCCCCGCACGCTAACCATTGAGCTGTCCCACCCCGGAATCCATTCCTTATTTGCTGGTATTCTCTAACCTCCGGAGATCATTTCGAGAGCTCTTTCAACCTTCCAGCGCACATGACCGTCCTTGCTATTGTTGCTCGCTTCGTGAGTCGGGAGACTTCACCCTCTACTTACGGACCCGACTCACGGGCCCACATTTAACGTGTCCTTACTCTGCGTGAACACGGGGCAGTTTGGGAAGAGCCGAGAATCGAACTCTGGTTGTGCGCGTGCAATCCCCGCACTCTAACCATTGAGCTGTCCCACCCCGGAATCCATTCCTTATTTGCTGGTATTCTCTAACCTCCGGAGATCATTTCGCGAGCTCTTTCAACCTTCCAGCGCACAGGACCGTCCTTGCTATTGTTGCTCGCTTCGTGAGTCGGGAGACTTCACCCTCTACTTACGGACCCGACTCACGGGCCCACATTTAACGTGTCCTTACTCTGCGTGAACACGGGGCAGTTTGGGAAGAGCCGAGAATCGAACTCTGGTTGTGCGCGTGCAATCCCCGCACTCTAACCATTGAGCTGTCCCACCCCGGAATCCATTCCTTATTTGCTGGTATTCTCTAACCTCCGGAGATCATTTCGCGAGATCTTTCAACCTTCCAGCGCACATGACCGTCCTTGCTATTGTTGCTCGCTTCGTGAGTCGGGAGACTTCACCCTCTATTTACGGACCCACATTTAACGTGTCCTTACTCTGCGTGAACACGGGGCAGTTTGGGAAGAGCCGAGAATCGAACTCTGGTTGTCCGCGTGCAATCCCCGCACGCTAACCATTGAGCTGTCCCACCCCGGAATCCATTCCTTATTTGCTGGTATTCTCTAACCTTTGGAGATCATTTCGCGAGCTCTTTCAACCTTCCAGCGCACATGACCGTCCTTGCTATTGTTGCTCGCTTCGTGAGTCGGGAGACTTCACCCTCTACTTACGGACCAGACTCACGGACCCGCATTTAACGTGTCCTTACTCTGCGTGAACACGGGGCGGTTTGGGAAGAGCCGAGAATCGAACTCTGGTTGTCCGCGTGCAATCTCCGCACGCTAACCATTGAGCTGTCCCATCCCGGAATCCATTCCTTATTTGCTGGTATTCTCTAACCTCCGGAGATCATTTCGAGAGCTCTTTCAACCTTCCAGCGCACATGACCGTCCTTGCTATTGTTGCTCGCTTCGTGAGTCGGGAGACTTCACCCTCTACTTACGGACCCGACTCACGGGCCCACATTTAACGTGTCCTTACTCTGCATGAACACGGGGCAGTTTGGGAAGAGCCGAGAATCGAACTCTGGTTGTCCGCGTGCAATCTCCGCACGCTAACCATTGAGCTGTCCCACCCCGGAATCCATTCCTTATTTGCTGGTATTCTCTAACCTCCGGAGATCATTTCGCGAGCTCTTTCAACCTTCCAGCGCACATGACCGTCCTTGCTATTGTTGCTCGCTTCGTGAGTCGGGAGACTTCACCCTCTACTTACGGACCCGACTCACGGGCCCACATTTAACGTGTCCTTACTCTGCGTGAACACGGGGCAGTTTGGGAAGAGCCGAGAATCGAACTCTGGTTGTCCGCATGCAATCCCCGCACGCTAACCATTGAGCTGTCCCACCCCGGAATCCATTCCTTATTTGCTGGTATTCTCTAACCTCCGGAGATCATTTCGCGAGCTCTTTCAACCTTCCAGCGCACATGACCGTCCTTGCTATTGTTGCTCGCTTCGTGAGTCGGGAGACTTCACCCTCTACTTACGGACCCGACTCACGGGCCCACATTTAACGTGTCCTTACTCTGCGTGAACACGGGGCGGTTTGGGAAGAGCCGAGAATCGAACTCTGGTTGTCCGCGTGCAATCTCCGCACGCTAACCATTGAGCTGTCCCATCCCGGAATCCATTCCTTATTTGCTGGTATTCTCTAACCTCCGGAGATCATTTCGAGAGCTCTTTCAACCTTCCAGCGCACATGACCGTCCTTGCTATTGTTGCTCGCTTCGTGAGTCGGGAGACTTCACCCTCTACTTACGGACCCGACTCACGGGCCCACATTTAACGTGTCCTTACTCTGCGTGAACACGGGGCAGTTTGGGAAGAGCCGAGAATCGAACTCTGGTTGTCCGCATGCAATCCCCGCACGCTAACCATTGAGCTGTCCCACCCCGGAATCCATTCCTTATTTGCTGGTATTCTCTAACCTCCGGAGATCATTTCGCGAGCTCTTTCAACCTTCCAGCGCACATGACCGTCCTTGCTATTGTTGCTCGCTTCGTGAGTCGGGAGACTTCACCCTCTACTTACGGACCCGACTCACGGGCCCACATTTAACGTGTCCTTACTCTGCGTGAACACGGGGCGGTTTGGGAAGAGCCGAGAATCGAACTCTGGTTGTCCGCGTGCAATCTCCGCACGCTAACCATTGAGCTGTCCCATCCCGGAATCCATTCCTTATTTGCTGGTATTCTCTAACCTCCGGAGATCATTTCGAGAGCTCTTTCAACCTTCCAGCGCACATGACCGTCCTTGCTATTGTTGCTCGCTTCGTGAGTCGGGAGACTTCACCCTCTACTTACGGACCCGACTCACGGGCCCACATTTAACGTGTCCTTACTCTGCGTGAACACGGGGCAGTTTGGGAAGAGCCGAGAATCGAACTCTGGTTGTCCGCGTGCAATCTCCGCACGCTAACCATTGAGCTGTCCCACCCCGGAATCCATTCCTTATTTGCTGGTATTCTCTAACCTCCGGAGATCATTTCGCGAGCTCTTTCAACCTTCCAGCGCACATGACCGTCCTTGCTATTGTTGCTCGCTTCGTGAGTCGGGAGACTTCACCCTCTACTTACGGACCCGACTCACGGGCCCACATTTAACGTGTCCTTACTCTGCGTGAACACGGGGCAGTTTGGGAAGAGCCGAGAATCGAACTCTGGTTGTCCGCATGCAATCCCCGCACGCTAACCATTGAGCTGTCCCACCCCGGAATCCATTCCTTATTTGCTGGTATTCTCTAACCTCCGGAGATCATTTCGCGAGCTCTTTCAACCTTCCAGCGCACATGACCGTCCTTGCTATTGTTGCTCGCTTCGTGAGTCGGGAGACTTCACCCTCTACTTACGGACCCGACTCACGGGCAGTGGCGCACCCACGGGGGGGGCCGAGGGGGCCCTGGCCCCCCCCTTGGGCTGACAAAGCAAAACGCGAAGGGCGCTGTCAGCACAAGGGAGAACTAGGTCTGCCTTCGAGAAAGTATAAAAAAAAAACATTTACAACCATTATTGTAATAAATAATTTTAATCATTGTGAAGAAAACAATTCCAGCATATCCCAACACTTACACTGAATGTAATTATACATATAAAGCTCTTTATCGTACTGTACAAATTATAAATTAATTTGCACTAAAGGCGCCAATTCTGGAAACCCGTTCTTCTTAAGACGTTTCTACCTGTGATTGAATTTAACTAATGGACTCGTCCAAAATCACGTGACCCAAATGCCTTCTCGCTATAGTCGTACTATACCAGTGCTGTGTAGAGTGACGTCACAGGCGCCTCCGTGGCCCTATATAAAGAGTGAACGGCGGGGAAGCGGCTGTTCGCTCGAAAACTCGAGGATTTCGTTTACCCAGTGAGAAAATTGTGGAAGTGAATAAATAGATCGTGCCAACGCTTCGCGAATTAAGTGTTGCTGTGAGTTGAAATAAAGTGCGACGTTACGACACAAGGTGATAACAGTGAATTGGTAGTTTCGGAACGAGGGCCTGCGTGGTGAATAGCTGAATTTAATAATGGTCCTGAACTTTCAACTGATCTTACAGTGAAATGCATCTTTAACGATCAGTGTGTGTGTTTATGTGCGTATTTCGGCTATATAGCAAATTTTGTTCTTGAATAACTGAGGAGCAAGGTAAAAAAAAAGACAATGAGTGAAAAACGAAAAGGGCTAGGCCAACAGACACTGGGAAATTATTTTAAAAAAAAAAGTAAGATTGAAAATAGTGACGTTCCCAACGACGTTTCCCTGAGCTCTTGTTACATTGATGAGGCTGCAGTCGAAGCAAGCAACAGCCGTGACCCCGGGCTGTCTTCAAACGCTTGTGAGGAGGTAAAGGTAGGACAAAACACAATACCAAACACAGTTGAAATAGAAATTCTGGCTGCAGATATTTCTAATTATGTCAAGAAATCTAACCTCACAGATGAAGATAGGATAACAGCGCTAAAAAATCTTTGGGAACCATATGCAAATTACAGTTTTCCTGCTACTGTCACTAGTGCTGTATCAAGTCAAGGAAAACCTCACCACACTCGGAAGTTCTGCTCATCTTGGCTGAGTAAGCATAACTGGCTAGCTTACTCAAAGGCAGAGGACAGTGCCTATTGCAAATTTTGTGTTCTCTTTGCACCCCATGAAGTCGGTTTAAGATCCACACAAGCTACAGGTCAACTTGTTTCAAAAGGATTTAATAATTGGAAGAAGGCCTTGGAGAAGTTCAGTCAACATGAAAAATTTTTCTATCATAAGGATTCAGTTCTCAAAGCCGATGAGTTCTTAAGGGTCACGGAAGGAAAAACGGTTCCTGTGGATCAAGTAATGGACAGAGGAAAGCAAAAACAAGTTTTGCAGAATAGGGCTATTCTTAAACCTATTATCAAAACAGTGATTTTTTGTGGAAGGCAAGGGCTGGCCATGAGAGGGCATAGAGACTGTGGGGATTTGGACGTATTGTCAGAACCATGCCAAGGCGAAGGAAATTTTAGAGCCCTTTTGCGACTCCGAGTTGATGCAGGAGAAGAAATACTGAAAACTCATCTACAAGGTTGTGCAAAAAATGCAACTTACATAAGTTGGAATATACAAAATGAGATTATTTCAGCATGCAATGATTCCATTGTGAAGCACATAGCAACTGAGGTGAATGAGGCCAAATGTTTTGCGGTTTTATGTGACGAAACCACAGATATTGCAACGGTAGAGCAAATGACACTTTGCGTTCGTTATTTGAAACGGTTTGAAACAAATGATAAGTATAAAATTGAATTTAAGATAGTGGAGAACTTCCTTAAGTTTGTGCCCCTGACTGAAACTACAGGTCGAGCAATTGCAGATGCTATTCTTAAAGGCCTTGCAGACTGCAACATTGATACGTCTTTCCTCCGTGGACAAGGGTTCGATGGAGCTTCTGCAATGAGTGGAGAGTACAATGGCGCCCAAGCAATTATATATGAGCAACACCCCAAAGCCCCCTACGTTCATTGTGCATCACACTGTTTGAACTTAGCCATAACTTATTCATCTAGAGTTCCGGATATCCGAAACAGCTTTGGAATAATAGGGAAAATCTCTAGTTTTTTCAACACACCAAAACGAAACCTTGTTCTCACCAGCAAAATTAATGCAGCTAATCAGGAAGAGACAGAAATCAGTGCCAAAAAACTGAAGAAATTATGCCCTACTCGTTGGGTGGAGAGACATGATGCCGTCACAGTTATGGTTTCATTGTTTGATCAAGTAATCGACGCTCTGGAGGAGATTACTACCTGGAATGACAAGGAGACATCAACAGAGGCTCATACCTTGTTATGTTCAATGTTAACATCACAGTTTGTCATAGCACTTGTTTCAGCTGACAGATTACTCAGCTACAGTGTTCGTCTGAGTGAAAAGCTGCAGGAAGTTAACCTTGATCTGGCAACTGCTGTGAGTGACGTAGAAGACGTTTTGAAAGCTATATCTATAATTCGAGAGAACGCAGAGAACGAGTTTCACCATCTGTTTGAACAAGCTGTTAAGAAGCTGGAACAGCATGGAGAAAACATTACTCTACCACGCCGTGCCACCAGACAAATTTATAGATCAAATTTCAACGTACAGACTCCTGAAGAATACTACAGACTTTCTATTTTCATTCCATGGATTGATAATTTCATCACTCACCTCCATGAAAAATTTCTCAAACATAAGGAATTTCTACAAAGTTTTGCATCTGTCATTCCGAATGGAAGGCAGCCGACACTGGAAGAAAACGAGAGATTTGTTGCCTTATCAAGGAAATTTGCAGATGATTTAGGACCCAGATCAGATAATACTCTAAAAGCTGAACTACATCTGTGGTACATGAAGGTCTTTGCATTGAACAAGAAAACTAAAAGCCCAATCGAACTGCTTAACTTTTGTGACCAAAGGACTTTTCCAACTGTGTTTGAACTTTTAAAAGTGTATGCCACCCTCCCAGTATCAACAAGCAGTGCTGAGAGGTCATTCTCCACAATGAAGAGGTTGAAAACTTACTTGAGAAACAGTATGAGTGAAACCAGACTGAATGGACTGGCGTCAATGAACATTCACCGTGAAGTGGAAATTGATCCAGACCAGATAATTAATGCTCTGGCTACAAAGAAAAACCGGAGGCTGGACTTCGTTTTATGAATATGTATAGATCATAATTGAATAATATAACAATATGTAATCATGAGAGAGTGGTTGAAAACAAGTATACAGTATAAGCAGACCAGAACAAATAATTTTATCTTCATCTATTTCTTAATTTGTGTTGTTTTGTATAAATATCTACTACTACTTCTTCTAATCATTCAATTCTCTTGCACTGCACTAAAGAATTGTTAGTAATTTGATAAAAATAAATGTACAAAAAAAGACAACCGCCTTGTTAATTGATATGGCCTCTGATCATTTTTTCTCGGAAAATTTATCGAGGAGTCATCCTCCTTCATAAAAATTTTGTGCACCAATGGCCCCCCCCTTAGGAATATTCTGGGTGCGCCACTGCTCACGGGCCCACATTTAACGTGTCCTTACTCTGCGTGAACACGGGGCAGTTTGGGAAGAGCCGAGAATCGAACTCTGGTTGTCCGCGTGCAATCCCCGCACGCTAACCATTGAGCTGTCCCACCCCGGAATCCATTCCTTATTTGCTGGTATTCTCTAACCTTTGGAGATCATTTCGCGAGCTCTTTCAACCTTCCAGCGCACATGACCGTCCTTGCTATTGTTGCTCGCTTCGTGAGTCGGGAGACTTCACCCTCTATTTACGGACCCACATTTAACGTGTCCTTACTCTGCGTGAACACGGGGCAGTTTGGGAAGAGCCGAGAATCGAACTCTGGTTGTCCGCGTGCAATCCCCGCACGCTAACCATTGAGCTGTCCCACCCCGGAATCCATTCCTTATTTGCTGGTATTCTCTAACATTTGGAGATCATTTCGCGAGCTCTTTCAACCTTCCAGCGCACATGACCGTCCTTGCTATTGTTGCTCGCTTCGTGAGTCGGGAGACTTCACCCTCTATTTACGGACCCACATTTAACGTGTCCTTACTCTGCGTGAACACGGGGCAGTTTGGGAAGAGCCGAGAATCGAACTCTGGTTGTCCGCGTGCAATCCCCGCACGCTAACCATTGAGCTGCCCCACCCCGGAATCCATTTCTTATTTGCTTGTATTCTCTAACCTCCGGAGATCATTTCGAGAGCTCTTTCAACCTTCCAGCGCACATGACCGTCCTTGCTATTGTTGCTCGCTTCGTGAGTCGGGAGACTTCACCCTCTATTTACGGACCCACATTTAACGTGTCCTTACTCTGCGTGAACACGGGGCAGTTTGGGAAGAGCCGAGAATCGAACTCTGGTTGTCCGCGTGCAATCCCCGCACGCTAACCATTGAGCTGTCCCACCCCGGAATCCATTCCTTATTTGCTGGTATTCTCTAACCTTTGGAGATCATTTCGCGAGCTCTTTCAACCTTCCAGCGCACATGACCGTCCTTGCTATTGTTGCTCGCTTCGTGAGTCGGGAGACTTCACCCTCTACTTACGGACCCGACTCAAGGACCCACATTTAACGTGTCCTTACTCTGCGTGAACACGGGGCAGTTTGGGAAGAGCCGAGAATCGATCTCTGCTTGTGCGCGTGCAATCCCCGCACTCTAACCATTGAGCTGTCCCACCCCGGATTCCATTCCTTATTTGCTGGTATTCTCTAACCTCCGGAGATCATTTCGCGAGCTCTTTCAACCTTCCAGCGCACATGACCGTCCTTGCTATTGTTGCTCGCTTCGTGAGTCGGGAGACTTCACCCTCTACTTACGGACCCGACTCACGGACCCACATTTAACGTGTCCTTACTCTGCGTGAACACGGGGCAGTTTGGGAAGAGCCGAGAATCGAACTCTGGTTGTGCGCGTGCAATCCCCGCACTCTAACCATTGAGCTGTCCCACCCCGGAATCCATTCCTTATTTGCTGGTATTCTCTAACCTCCGGAGATGATTTCGCGAGCTCTTTCAACCTTCCAGCGCACATGACCGTCCTTGCTATTGTTGCTCGCTTCGTGAGTCGGGAGACTTCACCCTCTACTTACGGACCCGACTCACGGGCCCACATTTAACGTGTCCTTACTCTGCGTGAACACGGGGCAGTTTGGGAAGAGCCGAGAATCGAACTCTGGTTGTCCGCGTGCAATCCCCGCACGCTAACCATTGAGCTGTCCCACCCCGGAATCCATTCCTTATTTGCTGGTATTCTCTAACCTTTGGAGATCATTTCGCGAGCTCTTTCAACCTTCCAGCGCACATGACCGTCCTTGCTATTGTTGCTCGCTTCGTGAGTCGGGAGACTTCACCCTCTATTTACGGACCCACATTTAACGTGTCCTTACTCTGCGTGAACACGGGGCAGTTTGGGAAGAGCCGAGAATCGAACTCTGGTTGTCCGCGTGCAATCCCCGCACGCTAACCATTGAGCTGTCCCACCCCGGAATCCATTCCTTATTTGCTGGTATTCTCTAACATTTGGAGATCATTTCGCGAGCTCTTTCAACCTTCCAGCGCACATGACCGTCCTTGCTATTGTTGCTCGCTTCGTGAGTCGGGAGACTTCACCCTCTATTTACGGACCCACATTTAACGTGTCCTTACTCTGCGTGAACACGGGGCAGTTTGGGAAGAGCCGAGAATCGAACTCTGGTTGTCCGCGTGCAATCCCCGCACGCTAACCATTGAGCTGCCCCACCCCGGAATCCATTTCTTATTTGCTTGTATTCTCTAACCTCCGGAGATCATTTCGAGAGCTCTTTCAACCTTCCAGCGCACATGACCGTCCTTGCTATTGTTGCTCGCTTCGTGAGTCGGGAGACTTCACCCTCTATTTACGGACCCACATTTAACGTGTCCTTACTCTGCGTGAACACGGGGCAGTTTGGGAAGAGCCGAGAATCGAACTCTGGTTGTCCGCGTGCAATCCCCGCACGCTAACCATTGAGCTGCCCCACCCCGGAATCCATTTCTTATTTGCTTGTATTCTCTAACCTCCGGAGATCATTTCGAGAGCTCTTTCAACCTTCCAGCGCACATGACCGTCCTTGCTATTGCTGCTCGCTTCGTGAGTCGGGAGACTTCACCCTCTATTTACGGACCCACATTTAACGTGTCCTTACTCTGCGTGAACACGGGGCAGTTTGGGAAGAGCCGAGAATCGAACTCTGGTTGTCCGCGTGCAATCCCCGCACGCTAACCATTGAGCTGCCCCACCCCGGAATCCATTTCTTATTTGCTTGTATTCTCTAACCTCCGGAGATCATTTCGAGAGCTCTTTCAACCTTCCAGCGCACATGACCGTCCTTGCTATTGTTGCTCGCTTCGTGAGTCGGGAGACTTCACCCTCTATTTACGGACCCACATTTAACGTGTCCTTACTCTGCGTGAACACGGGGCAGTTTGGGAAGAGCCGAGAATCGAACTCTGGTTGTCCGCGTGCAATCCCCGCACGCTAACCATTGAGCTGCCCCACCCCGGAATCCATTTCTTATTTGCTTGTATTCTCTAACCTCCGGAGATCATTTCGAGAGCTCTTTCAACCTTCCAGCGCACATGACCGTCCTTGCTATTGTTGCTCGCTTCGTGAGTCGGGAGACTTCACCCTCTATTTACGGACCCACATTTAACGTGTCCTTACTCTGCGTGAACACGGGGCAGTTTGGGAAGAGCCGAGAATCGAACTCTGGTTGTCCGCGTGCAATCCCCGCACGCTAACCATTGAGCTGTCCCACCCCGGAATCCATTCCTTATTTGCTGGTATTCTCTAACCTTTGGAGATCATTTCGCGAGCTCTTTCAACCTTCCAGCGCACATGACCGTCCTTGCTATTGTTGCTCGCTTCGTGAGTCGGGAGACTTCACCCTCTACTTACGGACCCGACTCACGGGCCCACATTTAACGTGTCCTTACTCTGCGTGAACACGGGGCAGTTTGGGAAGAGCCGAGAATCGAACTCTGGTTGTCCGCATGCAATCCCCGCACGCTAACCATTGAGCTGTCCCACCCCGGAATCCATTCCTTATTTGCTGGTATTCTCTAACCTCCGGAGATCATTTCGCGAGCTCTTTCAACCTTCCAGCGCACATGACCGTCCTTGCTATTGTTGCTCGCTTCGTGAGTCGGGAGACTTCACCCTCTATTTACGGACCCACATTTAACGTGTCCTTACTCTGCGTGAACACGGGGCAGTTTGGGAAGAGCCGAGAATCGAACTCTGGTTGTCCGCGTGCAATCCCCGCACGCTAACCATTGAGCTGTCCCACCCCGGAATCCATTCCTTATTTGCTGGTATTCTCTAACCTTTGGAGATCATTTCGCGAGCTCTTTCAACCTTCCAGCGCACATGACCGTCCTTGCTATTGTTGCTCGCTTCGTGAGTCGGGAGACTTCACCCTCTACTTACGGACCCGACTCACGGACCCGCATTTAACGTGTCCTTACTCTGCGTGAACACGGGGCAGTTTGGGAAGAGCCGAGAATCGAACTCTGGTTGTCCGCGTGCAATCTCCGCACGCTAACCATTGAGCTGTCCCACCCCGGAATCCATTCCTTCTTTGCTGGTATTCTCTAACCTCCGGAGATCATTTCGCGAGCTCTTTCAACCTTCCAGCGCACATGACCGTCCTTGCTATTGTTGCTCGCTTCGTGAGTCGGGAGACTTCACCCTCTACTTACGGACCCGACTCACGGACCCACATTTAACGTGTCCTTACTCTGCGTGAACACGGGGCAGTTTGGGAAGAGCCGAGAATCGATCTCTGGTTGTGCGCGTGCAATCCCCGCACTCTAACCATTGAGCTGTCCCACCCCGGATTCCATTCCTTATTTGCTGGTATTCTCTAACCTCCGGAGATCATTTCGCGAGCTCTTTCAACCTTCCAGCGCACATGACCGTCCTTGCTATTGTTGCTCGCTTCGTGAGTCGGGAGACTTCACCCTCTACTTACGGACCCGACTCACGGGCCCACATTTAACGTGTCCTTACTCTGCGTGAACACGGGGCAGTTTGGGAAGAGCCGAGAATCGAACTCTGGTTGTCCGCGTGCAATCCCCGCACGCTAACCATTGAGCTGTCCCACCCCGGAATCCATTCCTTATTTGCTGGTATTCTCTAACCTTTGGAGATCATTTCGCGAGCTCTTTCAACCTTCCAGCGCACATGACCGTCCTTGCTATTGTTGCTCGCTTCGTGAGTCGGGAGACTTCACCCTCTATTTACGGACCCACATTTAACGTGTCCTTACTCTGCGTGAACACGGGGCAGTTTGGGAAGAGCCGAGAATCGAACTCTGGTTGTCCGCGTGCAATCCCCGCACGCTAACCATTGAGCTGCCCCACCCCGGAATCCATTTCTTATTTGCTTGTATTCTCTAACCTCCGGAGATCATTTCGAGAGCTCTTTCAACCTTCCAGCGCACATGACCGTCCTTGCTATTGTTGCTCGCTTCGTGAGTCGGGAGACTTCACCCTCTATTTACGGACCCACATTTAACGTGTCCTTACTCTGCGTGAACACGGGGCAGTTTGGGAAGAGCCGAGAATCGAACTCTGGTTGTCCGCGTGCAATCCCCGCACGCTAACCATTGAGCTGCCCCACCCCGGAATCCATTTCTTATTTGCTTGTATTCTCTAACCTCCGGAGATCATTTCGAGAGCTCTTTCAACCTTCCAGCGCACATGACCGTCCTTGCTATTGTTGCTCGCTTCGTGAGTCGGGAGACTTCACCCTCTATTTACGGACCCACATTTAACGTGTCCTTACTCTGCGTGAACACGGGGCAGTTTGGGAAGAGCCGAGAATCGAACTCTGGTTGTCCGCGTGCAATCCCCGCACGCTAACCATTGAGCTGCCCCACCCCGGAATCCATTTCTTATTTGCTTGTATTCTCTAACCTCCGGAGATCATTTCGAGAGCTCTTTCAACCTTCCAGCGCACATGACCGTCCTTGCTATTGTTGCTCGCTTCGTGAGTCGGGAGACTTCACCCTCTATTTACGGACCCACATTTAACGTGTCCTTACTCTGCGTGAACACGGGGCAGTTTGGGAAGAGCCGAGAATCGAATTCTGGTTGTCCGCGTGCAATCCCCGCACGCTAACCATTGAGCTGCCCCACCCCGGAATCCATTTCTTATTTGCTTGTATTCTCTAACCTCCGGAGATCATTTCGAGAGCTCTTTCAACCTTCCAGCGCACATGACCGTCCTTGCTATTGTTGCTCGCTTCGTGAGTCGGGAGACTTCACCCTCTATTTACGGACCCACATTTAACGTGTCCTTACTCTGCGTGAACACGGGGCAGTTTGGGAAGAGCCGAGAATCGAACTCTGGTTGTCCGCGTGCAATCCCCGCACGCTAACCATTGAGCTGCCCCACCCCGGAATCCATTTCTTATTTGCTTGTATTCTCTAACCTCCGGAGATCATTTCGAGAGCTCTTTCAACCTTCCAGCGCACATGACCGTCCTTGCTATTGTTGCTCGCTTCGTGAGTCGGGAGACTTCACCCTCTATTTACGGACCCACATTTAACGTGTCCTTACTCTGCGTGAACACGGGGCAGTTTGGGAAGAGCCGAGAATCGAACTCTGGTTGTCCGCGTGCAATCCCCGCACGCTAACCATTGAGCTGCCCCACCCCGGAATCCATTTCTTATTTGCTTGTATTCTCTAACCTCCGGAGATCATTTCGAGAGCTCTTTCAACCTTCCAGCGCACATGACCGTCCTTGCTATTGTTGCTCGCTTCGTGAGTCGGGAGACTTCACCCTCTATTTACGGACCCACATTTAACGTGTCCTTACTCTGCGTGAACACGGGGCAGTTTGGGAAGAGCCGAGAATCGAACTCTGGTTGTCCGCGTGCAATCCCCGCACGCTAACCATTGAGCTGTCCCACCCCGGAATCCATTCCTTATTTGCTGGTATTCTCTAACCTTTGGAGATCATTTCGCGAGCTCTTTCAACCTTCCAGCGCACATGACCGTCCTTGCTATTGTTGCTCGCTTCGTGAGTCGGGAGACTTCACCCTCTACTTACGGACCCGACTCACGGGCCCACATTTAACGTGTCCTTACTCTGCGTGAACACGGGGCAGTTTGGGAAGAGCCGAGAATCGAACTCTGGTTGTCCGCATGCAATCCCCGCACGCTAACCATTGAGCTGTCCCACCCCGGAATCCATTCCTTATTTGCTGGTATTCTCTAACCTCCGGAGATCATTTCGCGAGCTCTTTCAACCTTCCAGCGCACATGACCGTCCTTGCTATTGTTGCTCGCTTCGTGAGTCGGGAGACTTCACCCTCTATTTACGGACCCACATTTAACGTGTCCTTACTCTGCGTGAACACGGGGCAGTTTGGGAAGAGCCGAGAATCGAACTCTGGTTGTCCGCGTGCAATCCCCGCACGCTAACCATTGAGCTGTCCCACCCCGGAATCCATTCCTTATTTGCTGGTATTCTCTAACCTTTGGAGATCATTTCGCGAGCTCTTTCAACCTTCCAGCGCACATGACCGTCCTTGCTATTGTTGCTCGCTTCGTGAGTCGGGAGACTTCACCCTCTACTTACGGACCCGACTCACGGACCCGCATTTAACGTGTCCTTACTCTGCGTGAACACGGGGCAGTTTGGGAAGAGCCGAGAATCGAACTCTGGTTGTCCGCGTGCAATCTCCGCACGCTAACCATTGAGCTGTCCCACCCCGGAATCCATTCCTTCTTTGCTGGTATTCTCTAACCTCCGGAGATCATTTCGCGAGCTCTTTCAACCTTCCAGCGCACATGACCGTCCTTGCTATTGTTGCTCGCTTCGTGAGTCGGGAGACTTCACCCTCTACTTACGGACCCGACTCACGGACCCACATTTAACGTGTCCTTACTCTGCGTGAACACGGGGCAGTTTGGGAAGAGCCGAGAATCGATCTCTGGTTGTGCGCGTGCAATCCCCGCACTCTAACCATTGAGCTGTCCCACCCCGGATTCCATTCCTTATTTGCTGGTATTCTCTAACCTCCGGAGATCATTTCGCGAGCTCTTTCAACCTTCCAGCGCACATGACCGTCCTTGCTATTGTTGCTCGCTTCGTGAGTCGGGAGACTTCACCCTCTACTTACGGACCCGACTCACGGGCCCACATTTAACGTGTCCTTACTCTGCGTGAACACGGGGCAGTTTGGGAAGAGCCGAGAATCGAACTCTGGTTGTCCGCGTGCAATCCCCGCACGCTAACCATTGAGCTGTCCCACCCCGGAATCCATTCCTTATTTGCTGGTATTCTCTAACCTTTGGAGATCATTTCGCGAGCTCTTTCAACCTTCCAGCGCACATGACCGTCCTTGCTATTGTTGCTCGCTTCGTGAGTCGGGAGACTTCACCCTCTATTTACGGACCCACATTTAACGTGTCCTTACTCTGCGTGAACACGGGGCAGTTTGGGAAGAGCCGAGAATCGAACTCTGGTTGTCCGCGTGCAATCCCCGCACGCTAACCATTGAGCTGTCCCACCCCGGAATCCATTCCTTATTTGCTGGTATTCTCTAACCTTTGGAGATCATTTCGCGAGCTCTTTCAACCTTCCAGCGCACATGACCGTCCTTGCTATTGTTGCTCGCTTCGTGAGTCGGGAGACTTCACCCTCTATTTACGGACCCACATTTAACGTGTCCTTACTCTGCGTGAACACGGGGCAGTTTGGGAAGAGCCGAGAATCGAACTCTGGTTGTCCGCGTGCAATCCCCGCACGCTAACCATTGAGCTGCCCCACCCCGGAATCCATTTCTTATTTGCTTGTATTCTCTAACCTCCGGAGATCATTTCGAGAGCTCTTTCAACCTTCCAGCGCACATGACCGTCCTTGCTATTGTTGCTCGCTTCGTGAGTCGGGAGACTTCACCCTCTATTTACGGACCCACATTTAACGTGTCCTTACTCTGCGTGAACACGGGGCAGTTTGGGAAGAGCCGAGAATCGAACTCTGGTTGTCCGCGTGCAATCCCCGCACGCTAACCATTGAGCTGCCCCACCCCGGAATCCATTTCTTATTTGCTTGTATTCTCTAACCTCCGGAGATCATTTCGAGAGCTCTTTCAACCTTCCAGCGCACATGACCGTCCTTGCTATTGTTGCTCGCTTCGTGAGTCGGGAGACTTCACCCTCTATTTACGGACCCACATTTAACGTGTCCTTACTCTGCGTGAACACGGGGCAGTTTGGGAAGAGCCGAGAATCGAACTCTGGTTGTCCGCGTGCAATCCCCGCACGCTAACCATTGAGCTGCCCCACCCCGGAATCCATTTCTTATTTGCTTGTATTCTCTAACCTCCGGAGATCATTTCGAGAGCTCTTTCAACCTTCCAGCGCACATGACCGTCCTTGCTATTGTTGCTCGCTTCGTGAGTCGGGAGACTTCACCCTCTATTTACGGACCCACATTTAACGTGTCCTTACTCTGCGTGAACACGGGGCAGTTTGGGAAGAGCCGAGAATCGAACTCTGGTTGTCCGCGTGCAATCCCCGCACGCTAACCATTGAGCTGCCCCACCCCGGAATCCATTTCTTATTTGCTTGTATTCTCTAACCTCCGGAGATCATTTCGAGAGCTCTTTCAACCTTCCAGCGCACATGACCGTCCTTGCTATTGTTGCTCGCTTCGTGAGTCGGGAGACTTCACCCTCTATTTACGGACCCACATTTAACGTGTCCTTACTCTGCGTGAACACGGGGCAGTTTGGGAAGAGCCGAGAATCGAACTCTGGTTGTCCGCGTGCAA
This sequence comes from Amaurobius ferox, assembly GCA_951213105.1. Taxonomy (NCBI): domain Eukaryota; kingdom Metazoa; phylum Arthropoda; class Arachnida; order Araneae; family Amaurobiidae; genus Amaurobius; species Amaurobius ferox. The sequence continues at coordinate 103,589,085 of OX578133.1, read as the reverse complement.
TCCCCGCACGCTAACCATTGAGCTGCCCCACCCCGGAATCCATTTCTTATTTGCTTGTATTCTCTAACCTCCGGAGATCATTTCGAGAGCTCTTTCAACCTTCCAGCGCACATGACCGTCCTTGCTATTGTTGCTCGCTTCGTGAGTCGGGAGACTTCACCCTCTATTTACGGACCCACATTTAACGTGTCCTTACTCTGCGTGAACACGGGGCAGTTTGGGAAGAGCCGAGAATCGAACTCTGGTTGTCCGCGTGCAATCCCCGCACGCTAACCATTGAGCTGCCCCACCCCGGAATCCATTTCTTATTTGCTTGTATTCTCTAACCTCCGGAGATCATTTCGAGAGCTCTTTCAACCTTCCAGCGCACATGACCGTCCTTGCTATTGTTGCTCGCTTCGTGAGTCGGGAGACTTCACCCTCTATTTACGGACCCACATTTAACGTGTCCTTACTCTGCGTGAACACGGGGCAGTTTGGGAAGAGCCGAGAATCGAACTCTGGTTGTCCGCGTGCAATCCCCGCACGCTAACCATTGAGCTGCCCCACCCCGGAATCCATTTCTTATTTGCTTGTATTCTCTAACCTCCGGAGATCATTTCGAGAGCTCTTTCAACCTTCCAGCGCACATGACCGTCCTTGCTATTGTTGCTCGCTTCGTGAGTCGGGAGACTTCACCCTCTATTTACGGACCCACATTTAACGTGTCCTTACTCTGCGTGAACACGGGGCAGTTTGGGAAGAGCCGAGAATCGAACTCTGGTTGTCCGCGTGCAATCCCCGCACGCTAACCATTGAGCTGCCCCACCCCGGAATCCATTTCTTATTTGCTTGTATTCTCTAACCTCCGGAGATCATTTCGAGAGCTCTTTCAACCTTCCAGCGCACATGACCGTCCTAGCTATTGTTGCTCGCTTCGTGAGTCGGGAGACTTCACCCTCTATTTACGGACCCACATTTAACGTGTCCTTACTCTGCGTGAACACGGGGCAGTTTGGGAAGAGCCGAGAATCGAACTCTGGTTGTCCGCGTGCAATCCCCGCACGCTAACCATTGAGCTGCCCCACCCCGGAATCCATTTCTTATTTGCTTGTATTCTCTAACCTCCGGAGATCATTTCGAGAGCTCTTTCAACCTTCCAGCGCACATGACCGTCCTTGCTATTGTTGCTCGCTTCGTGAGTCGGGAGACTTCACCCTCTATTTACGGACCCACATTTAACGTGTCCTTACTCTGCGTGAACACGGGGCAGTTTGGGAAGAGCCGAGAATCGAACTCTGGTTGTCCGCGTGCAATCCCCGCACGCTAACCATTGAGCTGCCCCACCCCGGAATCCATTTCTTATTTGCTTGTATTCTCTAACCTCCGGAGATCATTTCGAGAGCTCTTTCAACCTTCCAGCGCACATGACCGTCCTTGCTATTGTTGCTCGCTTCGTGAGTCGGGAGACTTCACCCTCTATTTACGGACCCACATTTAACGTGTCCTTACTCTGCGTGAACACGGGGCAGTTTGGGAAGAGCCGAGAATCGAACTCTGGTTGTCCGCGTGCAATCCCCGCACGCTAACCATTGAGCTGCCCCACCCCGGAATCCATTTCTTATTTGCTTGTATTCTCTAACCTCCGGAGATCATTTCGAGAGCTCTTTCAACCTTCCAGCGCACATGACCGTCCTTGCTATTGTTGCTCGCTTCGTGAGTCGGGAGACTTCACCCTCTATTTACGGACCCACATTTAACGTGTCCTTACTCTGCGTGAACACGGGGCAGTTTGGGAAGAGCCGAGAATCGAACTCTGGTTGTCCGCGTGCAATCCCCGCACGCTAACCATTGAGCTGCCCCACCCCGGAATCCATTTCTTATTTGCTTGTATTCTCTAACCTCCGGAGATCATTTCGCGAGCTCTTTCAACCTTCCAGCGCACATGACCGTCCTTGCTATTGTTGCTCGCTTCGTGAGTCGGGAGACTTCACCCTCTATTTACGGACCCACATTTAACGTGTCCTTACTCTGCGTGAACACGGGGCAGTTTGGGAAGAGCCGAGAATCGAACTCTGGTTGTCCGCGTGCAATCCCCGCACGCTAACCATTGAGCTGCCCCACCCCGGAATCCATTTCTTATTTGCTTGTATTCTCTAACCTCCGGAGATCATTTCGAGAGCTCTTTCAACCTTCCAGCGCACATGACCGTCCTTGCTATTGTTGCTCGCTTCGTGAGTCGGGAGACTTCACCCTCTATTTACGGACCCACATTTAACGTGTCCTTACTCTGCGTGAACACGGGGCAGTTTGGGAAGAGCCGAGAATCGAACTCTGGTTGTCCGCGTGCAATCCCCGCACGCTAACCATTGAGCTGCCCCACCCCGGAATCCATTTCTTATTTGCTTGTATTCTCTAACCTCCGGAGATCATTTCGAGAGCTCTTTCAACCTTCCAGCGCACATGACCGTCCTTGCTATTGTTGCTCGCTTCGTGAGTCGGGAGACTTCACCCTCTATTTACGGACCCACATTTAACGTGTCCTTACTCTGCGTGAACACGGGGCAGTTTGGGAAGAGCCGAGAATCGAACTCTGGTTGTCCGCGTGCAATCCCCGCACGCTAACCATTGAGCTGCCCCACCCCGGAATCCATTTCTTATTTGCTTGTATTCTCTAACCTCCGGAGATCATTTCGAGAGCTCTTTCAACCTTCCAGCGCACATGACCGTCCTTGCTATTGTTGCTCGCTTCGTGAGTCGGGAGACTTCACCCTCTATTTACGGACCCACATTTAACGTGTCCTTACTCTGCGTGAACACGGGGCAGTTTGGGAAGAGCCGAGAATCGAACTCTGGTTGTCCGCGTGCAATCCCCGCACGCTAACCATTGAGCTGCCCCACCCCGGAATCCATTTCTTATTTGCTTGTATTCTCTAACCTCCGGAGATCATTTCGAGAGCTCTTTCAACCTTCCAGCGCACATGACCGTCCTTGCTATTGTTGCTCGCTTCGTGAGTCGGGAGACTTCACCCTCTATTTACGGACCCACATTTAACGTGTCCTTACTCTGCGTGAACACGGGGCAGTTTGGGAAGAGCCGAGAATCGAACTCTGGTTGTCCGCGTGCAATCCCCGCACGCTAACCATTGAGCTGCCCCACCCCGGAATCCATTTCTTATTTGCTTGTATTCTCTAACCTCCGGAGATCATTTCGAGAGCTCTTTCAACCTTCCAGCGCACATGACCGTCCTTGCTATTGTTGCTCGCTTCGTGAGTCGGGAGACTTCACCCTCTATTTACGGACCCACATTTAACGTGTCCTTACTCTGCGTGAACACGGGGCAGTTTGGGAAGAGCCGAGAATCGAACTCTGGTTGTCCGCGTGCAATCCCCGCACGCTAACCATTGAGCTGCCCCACCCCGGAATCCATTTCTTATTTGCTTGTATTCTCTAACCTCCGGAGATCATTTCGAGAGCTCTTTCAACCTTCCAGCGCACATGACCGTCCTTGCTATTGTTGCTCGCTTCGTGAGTCGGGAGACTTCACCCTCTATTTACGGACCCACATTTAACGTGTCCTTACTCTGCGTGAACACGGGGCAGTTTGGGAAGAGCCGAGAATCGAACTCTGGTTGTCCGCGTGCAATCCCCGCACGCTAACCATTGAGCTGCCCCACCCCGGAATCCATTTCTTATTTGCTTGTATTCTCTAACCTCCGGAGATCATTTCGAGAGCTCTTTCAACCTTCCAGCGCACATGACCGTCCTTGCTATTGTTGCTCGCTTCGTGAGTCGGGAGACTTCACCCTCTATTTACGGACCCACATTTAACGTGTCCTTACTCTGCGTGAACACGGGGCAGTTTGGGAAGAGCCGAGGATCGAACTCTGGTTGTCCGCGTGCAATCCCCGCACGCTAACCATTGAACTGCCCCACCCCGGAATCCATTTCTTATTTGCTTGTATTCTCTAACCTCCGGAGATCATTTCGAGAGCTCTTTCAACCTTCCAGCGCACATGACCGTCCTTGCTATTGTTGCTCGCTTGGTGAGTCGGGAGACTTCGCCCTCTACTCGTTGACTCTTTCAACCCGGCCTGTGTACATGACCGACATTGAGCTCCCAGTCGGCTAAGGATTTCCACTTCCGATTTAAAATTCTTTCTTGAAGCGTCCATTGTCCGAGAATGGCTATAAAAGTGGAGGTGATGGCTAATATGAATTTGGCATTAAATCCCGAAAGAGGTCTTAGAGTTCACTAAACATTTCCACTTCTCGATTTTTCAATTAAAAAACTTTCATTGAAATATTAATTTCTCAGGATTGGCTATAGATATAGTTTAGATGACGAATGGTATGGATTCAGCATTGATTTTTATATGGGGTAGGAGGGGGTTCAGTAAGCATTTCCATTTCCAGTTTTTCTGAAAACCCGTATGATTGTATGAAATAAGTATGCAAAACAGAATAAAAACGCTTAATAGTTGCGCCTAAAATGAAGTGCAAACACCATTTCCACTATATGAAGGCAACGTCATAAATGCCTTGCATTTATATTTACATCTGGTTTAATAGATCAGTTTGAGTGCTTAATTATTAATTTAATTTTTCCCGGAGTGATGCCTTGTATTCGTATATTGACCCAATTTTAAGGTGAGTTTGGAATTTTCTACATGTATGTCTAAAGAAGCTGTAAAACCGTAAACAGTCGTATTGCAATATCATTGTAATACTTTCATAATAAAATCACATATATAGTATTATATAGCATTGTTAGGAAAGTAAAAACGCATGTTTTAACTGAATAATCTCATAGATGTGGGTTGTAGGTAGCACACGGATCGAACGATTCATAACTCTCGTCCGAAACAGTTTAATTTTTTTCGAGTTATTCCGTGAGTAAGATTGTTTTTATGCTTGCTTTATGTGTCATTAAGAGTAGTTGATATTGCAACATGATTCTTTAAACTTTTTGAAATTGTGGGACAGCACAAACCTTTTGTAACATTACTTTTGTAATGCTTATTTGAGAGTTATTCGAAATATTGAGTTTATTTAATTTGAACCGATTAACAGACAGGATAATGTTGCCCATGCTCCACTGCGAAGAACGCTTGTCTCGGTGTGGACTCGAATCATGTACTATTTACACCTGTTCATCGTATCACTCCATTAATTGAAACTACTCCCATAAATTGTATGGTCCATAAATCTCAAGGTTCATTGCTATTTTAGAGATATTCAGATCTCAGTTATCCATTGCAATTATATTACCGCGTTAAGTTGCTTGAGCGACATTGTGAAGATAGCTCCCATATCTCAGAGAAGAGTCGTGCTTATCTTTCATAGGATATTTTACGTCGTGATTTAGTTTATAACCTAAGGTTTTACAACTTCAGGATATGGTTCGGCTAGAAGACCGTATTCGCGTTCGATATAGGTTATAATCATAAACTAGTCCTACATTGTATCTTCTTTAGAATGAAATTGCTAAAATCTAAAGATAAGATAATTTTATCCGCGAATGCTTCGAATACTAGAAAGTATTCCAGAGATCGAATACATCGTCACTAGAAGAGATTCGAATACCTCAAATGTCACCCAATCATTAATAGCAGGTTCTGGAATAAAATGTCAGAATACTCCAAAAATAGAAATTCCAATGTACCTAGAAGAAAGTTTGCTTCTGCCAAATGAAAACATTTTCGACTGCTGAAAAAAAAAAAAATTCTCTGTATCCTCTCTTGAATAAATAATTTTTTATCATTAAATCCCGCCGTAAGTCTAACAGTTTTTCAAAAGTGATTCTTTACCACTTCTGTTTTAATTTCCAACACACATAAAAATAAATGAAGTAGACTACATCATGAAGGTGCTTGGACTGCTTGTTTTCTTAAATAAAATTTTGAGTGTAGTTGAGAAACAGTTACAATTAGTCAATTTAAAGTTAAAAATACCTAAAATAAAAGAAAACACTTCTGTAAAATAATTGAAATTTTTAAACAAAATGTTTAATTTATAAATTAATGTTCTTTTTCAATTAACTTTATTAATTCATTTACTAATGATTAATTATATTTAATTAATGTATATATTATTTTTTAACAATTTTAAATAACTATTTGGAATATTCAAATGATCAAGTTCTGATTAAAATTCGAATAAGAAAAAACTGTTATTTTCGCATCTCTACTTTATACTTACCTCTAAATTATAGTGTTTATTTTTATTTTTTTTATTTATTTAATAATGTCTTATTTATCAGTCCAATGAATTAAAGATTAGAAATTTCTCACTTAAACCCTTTATACACAACCTAACATTAAAAATGTGGAAGTGGGCGTGGCTACCGATTCATAAACATAAAATTTACGTACTGTTGCTATTTGGAAGCTTGGAGAACATTTTGTCATTGCATTCCAAATACACAGAATCTCGCACTGAATATAAAAACTTGCTGAAAATATATTCATAGTTGTTTGTAAAATAGAAATAAGGTTATATTCGTTTACGCATTTGAAAGTAGGCGTGGCTAGAGATGATGCTTTTTAAACTCTGTAGTATTAATACCTTTCTTTGTATTCATTAATGCATTTCAAATAAAATCACTAATAACTATTGTTTTTTGGCATTATTATGCATCATAATGTTCTACAGTTTAATTATTACGTCAAATTATGCGGCAATATTAGTATTTACGAAGTATATCTATATATTATTTGTTTAAATGATTTTACTAAATGACGACATTTTCTTGGGCTGGAGAAACTTTTTTGCAGGCCGCTAGTTGTCCAGCAACTCTAGTTCTACCATTTTTATTCCCTGAAAACTCCTAAATCGATAAAATTATACTTATCTACAAAAAAATATTTAAATAAAATTTTGTGCAAAATATTTTCATCTACCGTAAATATTTTGAAAGTAGATTATATATAATTTATGAAATCGCTTAGTCGTTTGTGGTACTTGGGACAGTGGTCTGTTTCGAGAAAGTTGCTTCTAAGCAACCACAGAATACTATATTCAGAAGGCTCACTCCCATAGGATCCTATGGCAACATTTCTAACATGGGATGTCCCATAGACACTAGCGCTAGTCAGATGGACCAACTGAAGTGCGATGCGTCTGCCAGATTTGGCGCGTTATCGCTCGCTTGGCGATTTTGTTTTAAACGGGAGGGGAACAAAATGTTGAGGACTGTACTTTTATAATTTTTGAAACTATAGAAAGGATCAGGATTTAAAAATACATTAATCTGCAACATAAATATATTCATTAGTTTAAGAATATTTAAATAAACATAGTTATATATTTAATTCAAATAATCATAAAATAGATTAAAAAATACACACATTGCATTGTCTCACTATAAAACATAATGCACAAAAAATTACAAGCTAACATACTCAAAAGACTGAAATATTATATAATACTTTCAGTCTAAAAAGTATACTAGCGTGTTGATCGTTCTTAATTTATTCTGGGATACTGATAATAGACTTTTTTTTTTAATATAAAAATATTCATATAGTAAATATCAAATTTACATAAATGCACTATCGAAGTTGTGGAACTCAATCATTAATTACCCGAGGGGGGGGGGGAATTTTTCACCATAAGGCACTTAATAAAAATTTTACATAAATATATACACATACTATATCACATTCAACTAAGAAAAAGCTATCCAAATATCAATTATTTCACATTTTATAAAAATACGGAAAATATTTAACTAATTATACCACTACCTCTTAAAATGTAGTCTAATCCGGCAGTAATAACAACACAGCACTAATTTCGTATGATGAACACATGTATACTTATATGAACACGTGTATACTTATGAACACGTGTATACTTATAATGAACACGTATGTAGGATGGTGATAACTAAAATTATTTCAATTTTAATAAACATAAATTACATACCCTGTAACGCAACCAGTTTTCTTTTATCAATCCATTTCTATAAAATGATCTAAACACTTAACAAATAATCCTTTTTCACGTTACGGTTACTCAAACCACGCTAGTCTGTTGTTCTAAGTTTTCGCCGAGCGAAATAGGGTTATACACATTGAAAATCGGCTTGGACCCAAACCAGATCATCGCGCCAAGCGCTCGGATCAAACCAGACCATCGCCAAGAGCGCGCCAACCCAATGTTTGGTCTATCTCTAATGGCCGCCGCGAAAACGAAACTATCCAGAGTGACAGGTCTGTATAGTAGTCTGTGTAAGCAACGAATTTAAATATTAGAATCACTCTCTGGCGTCTCCAGACAGCTTTGGCTGTCTATGGGGAAATTATCTGGATGGTTTTGTTTACAAAGATTTATTACTGACTTCATACATTCGAATCTGCTATTGTTTCCTTACTTTAAACTGCAGTTATAGCTGCGGCCAGAAAAAATAAATTTGCGGGTTACGAAAACAGCACGTCTTTAAATAAAATAATTTAATTATTCTACAGGTCATGAGTAAATTTCTACCTCGGAATAAGAAAACAACCTGTTTCAAAAGCGAGATAAGTCAAATCATTAATAAAATTTTTATAGGAAACTGCATGAACTACATCAATTAAATATAACTAATATTTGATCTAACTATTTTAAAAATACCAATGAATAAAAGGCTATATTTTTAAGGGATATATTGAAGGAAAACAACCGGTTTTGGAAGCTATATGATGTTACCGTCATCAACAAAATTCGAAATTATTATAAATTATTATATTGAAATTATAACCACTATACTTTAAAATCTAAAAACTTGATCCACAATACAATTATATGAACTTTTACTACTATCAAAGAGATACAGATGTTTGTTTCCTGTCAATACCTAGCACTTTCAGTTATTAGATATAAGCGTTACAAACCTAAAATCTAACTTACTATGCATGTTTTATGTGTCATGAAGATTTGAACTAAGATTGTGTTTAACATGATTATTTAAACTTTTGGAAATTAGGGGCATTACAAACATTTTGTAACTTTACTTTTGTTATACTTATTTAAGAGCTAGCTAGCTATTCGAAATTCTGAGATTATTTAATTTGAACCGATTAACCGACTGGACAATGTTCGTGTTCTATTATAAAGAACTTTTGTCCCGGAGTGGACTGGAATCATGTATTTACAGATGGCCTTGTTAATTGAGCTGCTAAGATAATTGTACATATATAAAGGGAGCACTACAGACTTGTGTTAAGCATGATATTAGCTGCAATGCCCACAGCTAGCAGTAATAAATACGCCCGCTGCACGAGCACATACAATTTGAGTAGCCGGTTTACAAAATAAATCGTATTTTATTATTTTAAATAATTTAAACGCATTAAAGTATTTAAATGTACCCAATCGGCATAGAAGATTCACAAAATAAATCTCCATTTATTAATATATATTGAAAGTATTTAATTAAATAATACCCCTTAATTTACTTTCTGCAAAATAAAATCATAAGAAAAAATATATCAGAAAAACATCCCAATTCCTGTTCCGTTGCTTATCTGTTTTCACGTAAAGGTATGGCAGATGGCAAGTCTAGGTCCGCATAGTGTATTTCAACCAACAAACTAGACTTCAACATATTTTTTTTTTCAATTTTAGGAAGTTTCGAGCACATGCCAATCTGTGGTTCTCATTTGAAGGCCACCTATGGGGGAGTGTTTCTAGCGCTCACATTGCAGATAACAGCATCTATGGACCGTTTTTGCTCTCATTGTGCGTGCGTCAATATGTTAGTTAACCTCATACTATACTTGAAATTTTAGGCTGCGCGTGATTGCAACAACCAAGTTCATATTTGCAGAATCCGTTTATAAGGGCCGTTCCCAATATTAAGATCGCGCTTCCATTGTAAATTACTTGTCCATGAATGTACCTGTAACTCTTATACACTTATCAGCATAAATTAGCCGATAATTGAAATGGCAACAAAGAAACTGACTAACAAATTCAGTTCTACCATACAGCCGACTTTATTGCAGGTATCGACAATTCTACGGTGCTTAGCGCTAATAAGACTGACCCTAATTTTAGAAACATCCCAATAGGTGAATTCTGCTAGTATGAACTTGACCCCTATAGACTCGTGCAGTTAAGCTCAATCTTTGACAAACTTTGAGTCGTTTATGTGGTAGGACCAAATTGCCCATTATCTGTAGCAAATCGCAGTATAGTAGCACACAGCACGCTTTCTTGCTGCAATTTCAGTTATCGTCAATTCAATGCTGACGAGCGCATAATAAGTACGAAACAAGTCCATAAATGCTACTATCTACAATGGAAGCACGATCCTAGCGAAACTCCTAACCAGATTAGTTTTCTGTTTCAAGTAAATCGTACAGTCTCCTCCGTCAGATTGCATATGAAAATCACCTGATCTGTACAACCTCTCATTTCTAATCTTTCTACAGCATAGCATTCTGCTCGTCGTATCACTCCATTAATTGAAAACATTCCCATAAATTGTACAGTCCATAATTCTCAAGGTTCATTGCTATTTCGGAGATATTCAGATCTCAGTTATCCATTGTATTTATACTACCGCGTTAAGTTGCTTGAGTAACATTGTGAATATAGCTGCCATCTCTCAGGGAAGTGTCGTGCTTATCTTTCGCAGGTTATTTTACGTTGTGATCTAGTTCAGATCTAAAAGTTTTTCAAGAGCGATTCTTTAGCACCCCTGTTTTAATTTCCAACAAAAAAAAAAAATGAAGTAGACTAGATTCTGATGGCGGTGAGACTACTTGTTTCCTTAAATAAAAATCAGTCTGTAGTTGAGGAACATTTACAATTGATCTATTATCTGAGTTAAGAATACCTAAAAAAAACACGTCTGTAAAATAACTGAAATTTAAAACAAAATGTTTGATTTATAATTTAATGTTGTTTTATTACACTTTTTGACTTTCCATTATACTTTATTAATTTATTTACTAATGATTAAAAAATTTTAATTAACGTTCATATTTATTATTAGCAATTTGAAATAACTATTCGGAATATTCAAATAGTGGAGATCTGATTAATATTCGAAAAAAAAAAAGTGTTATTTTCACATCTCTATACGTTCTTACCTTTAAATTACAGTGTTTATTTTTATTTATTTATTTATTTAATTATATTTTATTTATCAATCCAATATATTAAAAATAAAAAATTTCTCACTTAAATACTTTATACACATCGTAACATTTAAAATGTAGAAGTGGGCGTGGCTATCGATTTGTATTCTGCATACAATTTACATACTATTACTATTTGGAAGCTTGAAGAACTCTTTTCCCTTGCATTCTAACTAAATAGAATCTCTCACTGAATATAAAAATATTGGTGAAAATATATTCACAGTTCTTGTTAGAAATAAGGTTATATTCTCTTACATTTTACTAAGTAGGCTTGGCTAGAGTAATGCTTTTTAAACACTGAAGTGTTAATACCTTTCTTTGTATTCATTATTGGATTTCAAATAATATCACTAATAACCATTGTTTTTTGCCATTTTTATGCATTATAATGTGCTAGAGTTTAAGTATTACGTCAAATTATGCGGCAATATTAGTATTTACGAAGTATATCTATATATTATTTGTTTAAATGATTTTACTAAATGACATTTTCTTGGGCTGGAAAAACTTTTTTGCAGGCCGCTACTTGTCCAGCAACTCTGGTTCTAACACTTTTATTCGCTGAAAACCCCTAAATCGATAAAATTATAATTATCTACAAATAAAATATTTAAATAAAATTTTATACAAAATATTTTCATCTACCGTAAATATTTTAAAAGTAGATTATATATAATGTATGAAATCGCTTAGTTGTTTGTGGTACTTGGACAGTTGTCTGTTTCAAGAAAGTTGCTTCTGAAATAAGAAGCAACAAATTTGAATATTAGAACCACTCTTTGGCGTCTCCAGAAATGGGGAAATTATCTGGATGGTTTTGTGCAGTTATAACTGTGGCCAGAAAAAAGAAATTTGCGGGTTACGAAAACAGCATATCTTTAAAAAAAATAATTTAATTATTCTACAGGTCATGAGTAAATTTCTACCTCGGAATACGAAAACAACCTAGGTCAAATCATTAATAAACTTTTTATAGAAAACTAAAGATATTTAGAATAATAAACGGTTTTGAAAAACTGCTTGAGCTACATCAATTAAATATAAATAATATTTGATCTAGCTATGTCTAACTTACTATGCATGTTTTATGTGTCATGAAGATTAGCACTAAGATTGTGTTTAACATGATTATTTAAACTTTTGGAAATTAGGGGCAGTACAAACATTTTGTAACTTTAATTTTGTTATACTTATTTAAGAGTTAGCTATTCAAAATTCTGAGATTATTTAATTTGAACCGATTAACCGACTGGACGATGTTGTTCGTGTTCCATTATAAAGAACTTTTGTCCCGGAGTGGACTGGAATCATGTATTTACAGCTGGTCTTGTTAATTGAGCTGCTTAGATAATTGTACATATATAAAGGGAACAATACACACTTGTGTTAAGCATAATATTAGCTGCAATGCCCACAGCTAGCAGTATAAATACGCCCGCTGCACGGGCACATACAATTTGAATAGCCTTTTTACAAAATAAATCGTATTTTATTATTTTAAATAATTTAAACGCATTAAAGTATTTATACCCAATCGGCATAGAAGATTCGCAAAATAAATCGCTATTTATTAATATATATTGAAAGTATTTAATTAAATAATACCCCTTAATTTACTTTCTGTAAAATAAAATCATGAAGAAAAGTATATCAGAGGACTAACATCCCAATTCCTGTTACGTTGAATATCAGTTTTCACGTAAAGACATGGCAGATGGCATGTCTAGGTCCGTATAGTGCATTTCAACCAGCAAACTAGACTTCAAAATATATTTTTTTTCAATTATCGGAAGTTTCGAGCACATGCCAATCTGTGGATCTCATTTAAAGGCCGCCTATGGGGGAGTGTTTCTAGCGCTCACATTGTAAATAACAGCATCTGTGGACTGTTTTTGCCCTCATTGTGCGTCCGTCAATATGTTAGTTAACCTCATAGTAGACTTGAAATTTTAGGCTGCACGTAATTGCAACAACCAAGTTCATATTTGCATAATCCATTTATAAGGGCCGTTCCCAATATTAAGATCGCGCTTCCATTGTAAATTACTTGTCCATGAATGTACCTGTAACTCTTATACACTTATCAGCATAAAATAGCCGATAATTGAAATGGCAACAAAGAAACTAACTACCAAATTCAGTCCTACCATACAGCCGGCTTTATTGCAGGTATCGACAATTCTACGGTGCTTAGCGCTAATAAGACTGACCGTAATTTTAGAAACATCCCAATAGGTGAATTCTGCTAGTATGAACTTGACCCCTACAGACTCGTGCAGTTAAGCTCAATCTTTGACAAACTTTAAGTCGTTTCTGTAGTAGGACTAAATTGGCCATTATCTGTAACAAATCGCAGTATTGTAGCACACAGCATCTTCTCTTGCCGCAATTGCAGTTATCGTCAATTCGATGCTAACGAGCGCATAATAAGTACGAAATAAGTCCATAAATGCTACTATCTACAATGGAAGCACGATCCTAGCGGAACTCCAAACCAGATTAGTTTTCTATTTCAAGTAAATCGTACACTCTCCGTCTTCAGATTGCATATGAAAATCGCCTTCTGATCTGTACAACCTCTCAAATCTGATCTTTCTACAGCATAGCATTCTGTTCGTCGTATTACTCCATTAATTGAAAACACTCCCATAAATTGTACAGTCCATAAATCTCAAGGTTCATTGCTATTTCAGAGATATGCAGATCTCAGTTATCCATTGTATTTATACTAGCGCGTTAAGTTGCTTGAGTAACATTGTGAATATAGCTCCCATCTCTCAGAGAAGTGCCGTGCTTATCTCTCTGGCAGGTTATTTTACGTTGTGATCTAGTTCAGATCTAAAAGTTTTTCAAGAGCGATTCTTTAGCACCTCTGTTTTAATTTCCAACACACATAAAAAAAAAAAATGAAGTAGACTAGATTCTGAAGGCGGTGGGACTACTTGTTTTCTTAATTAAAAATCTGTCGGTAGTTGATTAACATTTACAATTGATCAATTATCTGAGTTGAGAATACCTAAAAAAAAAAACACTTCTGTAAAATAACTGAAATTTAAAACAAAATGTTTGATTTATAATTTAATGTTGTTTTATTACACTTTTTGACTTTCCATTATACTTTATTAATTTATTTACTAATGATTAAAAAATTTTAATTAACGTACATATTTATTATTAGCAATTTGAAATTACTATTCGGAATATTCAAATAGTCGAGATCTGATTAATATTTGAAAAAAAAAGTGTTATTTTCACATCTCTATACGTTCTTACCTTTAAATTACAGTGTTTATTTTTATTTATTTATTTAATTATATTTTATTTATCAATCCAATATATTAAAGATAAAAAATTTCTCACTTAAATACTTTATACACAGCGTAACATTTAAAATGTAGAAGTGGGCGTGGCTATCGATTTGTATTCTACATACAATTTACGTACTATTACTACTTGGAAACTTGGAGAACGCTTTTCCCTTGCATTCTAACTAAATAGAATCTCGCACTGAATATAAAAATATTGATGAAAATATATTCACAGTTGTTGTAAGTTAGCAATAAGGTTATATTCTTTTACATTTTGAAAAGTAGGCGTGGCTAGAGTAATGCTTTTTAAACACTGAAGTGTTAATACCTTTCTTTGTATTCATTATTGGATTTCAAATAATATCACTAATAACCATTGTTTTTTGCCATTATTATGCATTATAATGTTCTAGAGTTTAAGTATTACGTCAAATAATGCGGCAATAGTAGTATTTACGAAGTATATCTATATATTATTTGTTTAAAAGATTTTAATAAATGATGACGGTTTCTTGGGCTGGAAAAACTTTTTTCAGGCAGCTATTTGTCCAGCAACTCTGGTTTTAACATTTTTACTAGTTGAAAACCTCCAAATCTATAATATTATAACTATCTACAAATAGAATATTTAAATAAAATTTTATGCAAAATATTTTCATCTACCGTAAATATTTTAAAAGTAGATTACATATAATATATATAATTATTTGATTACTTACCTGTCACGGGATCGATATCCATGACATTGTTTCAAGAAAGTTGCTTCGGAACTAGGAAGCAACGATTTTAAACATTAGATTCACTGACTAGTCCAGATAGCTTAGCCTGGAAGCGTCTACAGAGCACAAATGTGCTAACGTTAACGGACTTTTTCTCCGCAAGGGAAGAATCAGAAAATCACCAACGCGATTAGTTGATTGCCGCATGGCTGCTGCGAAATGTAAAGACTTTTAACTCCGCGAGTGGAATATCAGAACCGCAAGGCTGATGCCATAATGTAAGGTCTTTAACTCCGCTATTGGAATATCAGGGAATCTTTGAATTCGAGATTTCGACGGAAGAGCGCGTTTCAGGCATCCCTGAACACAAACCGAACGTTTTTGCGATGATGTCTGTGAAGACGATATCTCGCGAACGAATGCAGCGATTCGAACGAAATTTGGTATAAAAATTAGAATGGGTTAATACAATAAGTGTATTGTTTTTAAACGCAATCAAATGTTCAGAACATTCATAAATTTTCGAATGAAATTTTGAAAAATTGAGAACCTTCAATTAAGTTGCGTAAATAATAATTTCTTATGTAATGTTTCATTATAAAACGATTGACATAAAAATTATAATGCTAGTATGAATCATTCTCGGGATATTCCATAATTTTCAAATTTATCAAATAATCACATCAAAAAAAAAAAAATTAACTATTGTAAAATATGTTCACTTCATATGTAATATTATGCGATAAATTTGTTAACCTAATTCTCGTAGATCTAGCTCGTTCTATTCACGGGAGAAGATACTTTGGGTATTAATTTTTTATTTGGACGCAAATAGCATTTACTTACTGTAAGAATAACTTATTGCTCTTCCATAACACTGGGCGAAACTATAGCGATAAATTTGGCGAAATATCGCCAAATTGATATAAATGTCGAAAAATTGATAAAAGTGGCGCTAAATGGCGAAAAATTAGGGGGCATGTCGCTAACTTGGCGATTTTTTTAAATGTTGCCCAATGTGGGAAAATGTCGCCAAATTGATTAAAATAACGCGAAATAGAAGATAATGTTTTGCAAATTGTTAATTCCGTCATATGACGGGCATACCTCCTAGTTTATAAAAGAAATGCAATTCTCTCCGTTTGTTTCAGATTTCACGACCCTGTCCGGGGGGGGCACTCAATGGTTTAGAGTAGCTGTTCCCCAGGCCGGGGAAATCTCTGTTTGTAACACTTGGCAATACATTTGGCAAACTTGGGTATTAATATAGCGAAATATCGCCAAATTGACGATATTTAACCCCAGATTGACGAAAACATAGTTAAAATTGCAATAATGGCGCCAAGTTGATGAAAATCACGCCTGATTGATGAATTGGTTATTAAAATATTTTAATATATGGACTATATTGATTGTTGAAGATACTATCAATATGAGTTAATTGGGTACATCGAAACAGTTTTATATGTTGTCATCAGGAAAAGAGCCAAATGTACGCTAAAAACACTGTGCTGTGGATGTTATACATCATTTTGTCACTGAGAAAGAAGTAAATTCATCGCAAAAAATCATGTGCTGCCAACATCAGATTTTTTTACCCTAAAATTGGATTATTTTTTTTAATCAAATCAATTTTTTAAATTTTGGAAATGATGTAAAGGGGTTTTTCTCATTATTAAACCATTTAAAATTTTTATTTTAAAATATTCATGCAATGGATCCTATTTGTTGCATATTATATTTATATAGCCATTTAACGTCACAGACGTAGCCAGACATAGAAAATAATGAAGGCAGACCAGCAAATTTGGGAAGAGGTCCGTAGAAAACTAAAAATTAATTATAGGACTATGAATTTCTTTTATTGTTCAAAAGGGTAACAACATGTAGTCAGTCTACGCCATGGGCATAGCCAGGATCTAGGAAAGGGTGAGTTCTACGACCGAATGAGAGTGGGGGAAGTGAAAGGAATTGCTTTTACCAATATGCCCACTATATGAAAAATGTAATTGATTAGCCAATGGGGGAGAGGGCATACTGAATGTACTAAAGGTAGTTAGTTATATGACTAAGAAACAGTTGTCTCAGAGTATTTACTCAACTAAAAATACTATCATAAACAATGTATCACAAAATGGTTGTGAAATCAGTTTACGTCATAAGCGTAGCACGCCGTTAGCGTAGCCATAAGCTTAAAGATCTCGGAAGGGGGAGCTTGACGATCAAACGGTGGAGGTAATATGGCATGATTTCGTTTTCCAATATAACCTCTATAGAAAAGTAATGTAATTCTTTAGCCATTTTGGGGAATGGGTGTATAGAAAAAGAAAATAATTTTTTGGGACCACGAAAACAGCACGTCTTTAAATAAAACAATTTAAGTATTCTACAGTTTATGAATAAATTTCTACCTCAGAATACGAAAACCACCGGCTTCAGAAGCAACATGAGACAAAGCATTAATTAACTTTTTGTACAAAGCTAAAAAAATTTAGAAATTTGGGGGGGGGGGGATATCAATCATGCATAAAGCATTGATTATGAAACACTTTCCAACTGCAATGCAATTTTATTTAAACATCTCTAAAATGCGATACATTCAGCGGTAATATTTTTAAAATTATCACAATGCTACAATAATTTATTATATTTGAAGACTTACAACTTCATCGAAAAAAAGTGAACTTTATTCAAATAACGTCACTGAAATATAAATCGCCTGGCTCTCTATGTCAGTGTTTCCCAAACTTTTTTAACTCGCGGCGCACTTTACAACAAATGAAAATTTTGCGGCGCACTTATATATATATATATATATATCTATATATGTGTGTGTGTGTGTGTGTGTGTGTGAACATAAATATATACATGCGAACATAAATAATGAGTATTTATACATATGAACATAAAAAATGAAACTAAAGAAAATTATTAAGTATAGTACTTACTTTTTGTTCGATAAATAAAAAAAATTATCAATGTGAAACATGGGTTTGATGTTTTTTCGCCACATTTTCTATGTTTGGAAGTATTTCAGATAAACAGACCCTCATTTCATCTTCAATGCAATGAAGTCTCGCTCTTTCTTTACATTTAATGTGTGAGTGAAGAAAATCCCAATTCACATAACTATGGTGTGGAAAACTGCGTCAAAATGGATAATGTTTTTTTAGCTACCGAGGGGTATTCTTCTCTAATAGAAATCCAAAATGCATCAATAGGTAATTCTGCATGCTTGATTTTAAATCCCCGATCACTGGAAATAGAAGCCAATTCTTCATCTTCTTTTAAGTTCAAACCAATATCAGGTAAAATTTTTATGAATGGATTTCGGACCCAGTCATAATCTTCTGTATTCAGTGATGGAAAATAATAGTTTAATTTTTGTTCCAGAATTGTCAAATGCTCAACTACAATAGTAGTCATTTCTTTCATGATGGTTTTACCAAGTAATGAAAACATTTCAAAGTTACCATTTTTAGCTCTAGTTTTCCAAATTGCTTTTTTTTCCTGAAATGCAAATAGTTTATCTGTCGAAGTAAAAATATTTTCAGTTTCACCTTGCATTATTGTGCTAAAATTATTAAGATGTGTAAATATCTCTGTTAAACATTCTAGTCTAGAAATCCAAAAATTTCATTTTAAATAGTTACAGAAACGTTGGTGTTTTTCTCCTTCAAAGAAAACAAGTAATTATTTCTAGAGTTCATATGTATGCTACTTGAAACCTTTCCTCTTGATAGCCACTTGATTTTCGTGTGTAAAATTAAACATTTATGCTGGGAATCATCGGCTGTTAATAAATCAATTTACAATTTTGCATTCGTATTTGCTTTTTCCATGAATTACCTCATTTTTAATATAATTTTAATTCTTTCGCGGCGCACAGTTTGGGAAACACTGCCTCTATGTAAAAGCAGTAAATATTTCATTTATACTCTTTCATTCATCACAATACTACAATAATTTATTTTACTTAAAAACTTAAAACCATGGAGGTAAAAGTAATTTAACTCTATGCTTAAAACTTCATCGAAAAAGTCTGCTATAAAATCGTCTGCTTCTCTGTTGTTGTTGATGAGACCCAGACCGTCCGACCTACCAGAAAGGTGTAAGGTAACTGTTTGGACGGCCGGAAAGTGCCACCCAATTTAGACCGGAACCCAGTGGGGGAGGCATCCACAGGGACCGTACCCTCCTTCCCCTACCACCAACCTCTCGGAGTCTGCTTCTCTGTGTAAAATCAATGATTGTTTCATTCATATCAGCTATATTGCAGACACCAGAGCTAAATAATTTTGCGTTAAAGAAATTCAGCAATTCTTATACAACTCATCTTACAGCTTGATGTGTTTACATTTTCCATAAGTGAAAATTAGGCTTCGTTTTAGAAATAATCAAAGTTGGATGATCATTTAAACTCAAATATATTGTAATTGGGTTGTTTCAGAGTATAGATGCACAGAAATTAAGCAAAAATAAAGCTGTTTTAGGACGGATACAACACTAAATATAAATTTAAAAAAAAACTTAAAAAATCACGATTTTGACACAAGATGGATGGCATGATCATTTAAACTCAAATATATTGTAATTGCGGTGTTAGAGATATAGATGCACAGAAATTAAGCAAAAATAAAGCGGTTTTACGACGGATACAACACTAAATATAAATTAAAAAGAACTTTAAAAATCACAAATTTTTATTTTTATTTAAAAAACTACCGAATATATTTTGCTGAAGTTTTTTTTTCATATTTTTTATGGGATAATTTGAATATTTCCTAAAACTTTCGAAGCAATTTGTGAATTCTAAATTCACTTAAAAAATGTCTGAAAAATTAGCTCCCATAGGGTTCAATGTATTTCATTTTTTCAATCCGAATTCAATCCAAAACTAATCGGGTGATATTATTCATTTATATTCCCATATGTCCCGCAGCCCGTCTGAAGAACATACTAAAATTTCATTTTGATAAAGTCATTTTTACGGCAGTTATCGTGCGAACGGACAGGCAGACAGAATGAATGAGCAAAGTCATAAACACTTTACAATTATGTTGTAAAGTGTTAAAAACGACAAACAACGGGAAAAATACATACCAATGAATAAAAGCCTGAGGAATTAAGAACATAATGACAAAAAAAAGTGTTTCGAAAACTGTATGAGCTACCTTCATCAATTAAATTTGAATATTATTCGATCAAAATACTTTAAAGATACCAGTGAATAAAAGGCTGCATAGTTAAGAGAAATATTGAATAAAAACAACCGGTTTCGGAAGCTATATGAGTTACCTTCGTTAACTAAATTCAAATAACAATCGATATATATATATATCTCCAACAACTGAAAAAATATTTAATTCCCCCCCCCCCCCCAAAGACAACAAGTCAGTCATGCCTATGTACTTCTTGAATTCAGCTGATTTGAGTTAATACATAGTATTTTAATACCATTTAATTTCATAGCATATTGTACTGCTGTATTCTACTTTTGACAATTATCATAACTACTCTTTAGGAAATGATGCTATGTAAATCGTAAATTTCGAATAATTTATGTTCTACCTCACGCGAAATAAAATGTCATATAGCTATGCGTTTTACAGATGACTCCAAAACAGCAGCACATGTCAGATTTGCTGATGTATGTAATGATATTTAAATCTTTTAAACTTCATACCTCATGTTCCATTTTTACTGCAGAAATCGCAGCAATTCACCAGTCATTAATTTTCATCTTCCATCAAAGGGTAAAAAAAAAAAACATCATATATACAGATTCGTTAAGTTCTTTGCAATTACTTTCATCCAGAATGGCCATGCATCATCCCATTGCCTCAGATATCCTCCAGCTTGTGCATCGTCTGAAGACCATATTCAATTTTGTTGGGTTCCGAGATATGTCGGTAGAAAGGGAAACGAATTGGCTGATACCGCTGCAAAAACAGCTAATCATATTCTGAATCATCCCATCCCTTTGACAGATATATATATATAAAAAAACTATTAGTAAAATAATATATGATAAATGGCAACATTCATGGAATCAGCAATCTCAAAATAAATTGCATGAAGTAAAGCCCTTATTACAAAAGTGGACTAGTTTTCACTGTAGGAAACTTGGAGTTATCATAGTTCGCTTGCGAATTGGTCGCACACGTTTTACCCGCAGACATTTGCTTATTGGTGAACATGAACCTTCTTATAACTGGTGTCAAACATCAGTGAGTGTAAAACACTTTTTAACCGAGTGCACTCATTTCAGACATCATCATCTTAAACACTTCAGGATTTCTGATATTACATTTATGGACTTGATAGGAGAAACTCCTCATCCTAACCTGTTTTCATTTTTTGGATATAGGATTTTTTTTTTATCATGTATAACTTTTCACCTCTCACTTTGTATCATCCTTGTGCCGCCTATCAACTGGTTTTATATTTTACATCGTCATGTTATTTTGTGTACATTTTGAAATATTTTATATTATGCACTTGTTATTGTCTTTTACATTAATTGTTTGTTTTTACCATGTGTTTGGCCTTTTTGGATGTGTTCCTTTTTGGATTTTGTGCCACAAAAACCAATTAACCATCATAGATAGCGATGCGTGCATTTGTTTTTCAGGTATCGTTTCCAAACCTCACGTACACCGGAAACACACATATAGACGGACATCGTTTCGAAAATATTCGACACTTATTCAAGGGACCTTAAAACGTAATTTCCAGTCAAAATCTCGAATTCGAAAATTTTGGGGAGAACAATATTTGTTTTTTGAGAAAGTAAAACATAAATTGGTGTCATACAACAATTACGTTTTCTTCCAGGTCATATAATAATTACGTTCTGTCATTTTTTCTTTCAGGCATACCTTCGGGGGACGAAGCCTCCTCCCTGGAGATATTTTATGTTAACCTAGTTTCTATTTATGTGACACAGCATTTGGATATATTTATGTAGAGCAAATAGAAAACTTGCCCCTCCTAAAACTTCATTCGCCCCCCCCCCCCTCCAGCCAAAAAATCCTGAAAGAAACACAGCTTTTTGTTAAGGGGGATCATCATATAGTAATTGCGTTTTCTTATTCGGGGTCGTTGTTGTTGTTGAGACCCAGACCGTCCGACCTACCAGAAAGGTGTAAGGTAACTGTATGGACGACCGGGAATTGCCACCCAATTTAGACCGGAACCCAGTGGGGGAGGCATCCACAGGGACCGTACCCTCCTTTCCCTACCACCAACCTCTCGGAGGGACTTACGGATCCACATGTTTAACGTGATCGTACTCCGCATGAACACGACGGTAGTTGTGGCAGCGTGCAAATCCAGCGCTCAAACCACCGGGCTACCCGCGCTCGAAATGTGCCAACAGCACGCGGTGTTCCCAGGTGGCTTATTCGGGATCGTATAGTAATTGCGTTTTGTTCGAGGGGAAAACAATATACTTTGCGAAAATAATATTCTTTCTGTATTATTTTATGACAAAGTAAATATATTATTTGGGATCGTATAGCAATTTCATTTTCTTCATAGTCGTATAGTATTTACGTTTTGTTAAGGGGGTTCATATAGTAACTATGCTTTGTTTAAGCTTCGTATAGAAATTACGTTTTGTAAGGGGGGTCGTATAATTATGTTGTGTTAAGAGGGTCGTATTGAAAGAGCGTTTTGTTAGGAAGGTTATAAAAATAACGTTTCATTTTGGAGAATCGTATAGTAATTATGTTTTATTAAGGGGTTTCTTAAGGGGTTAATTATGCTTTGTTCTAGGGGAAAACAATATGAATTTGGGAAACAATAGTTTTTCTGTATTTTATGATAAAGTAAAAATATAAGTTGGGATCGTATAGCAATTACAGTTTTTTCGGGATCGTATAGTAATAATTTTGTTAATGAGGTTCGTATGATAACTGCATTTTGTTCGAGGGTCGTATAGAAATTACGTTTCGTAAAAGATATAATCAAGTAATTGCGTTTTGTTAAGAGAGATCGGAGAGTTATTACGTTTTGTTAAGGGGTCGTATAGAAATTACATTTCGTAAAGGACATCATTTAGTAATTATATTTTGTTAAGGGGCGTCGTGTTGGAACGGACGTTTTGTTCGAGGATCACATATTTACTTTTTCTTTGAAGGTCGTATAGCAATTGCGTTTTGTTTGAGTGTTGTATAGTAATTACGTTTTGTAAAGTAGGATCTTATACTAATTATGTTTTGTTCAATGGTTGTGTATTAATTACGCTTTGTTTGAATATTGTGTAATAAATACATTTTGTTCGAGGATTGCATAGTAATTATGTTTTGTTCGAGATTCATATAATAATTAATAATATTGATTGCAAGAGGAGCGTTGCTCGCGTGTGTCAGTGAATTTCATGAGCACATGCGCTATGGGCGGATGGAATGAAGTATTTTATATAACTTTATACGTCATAGCAATGTCTTAGCATCTAGTAAGCTTTTTATGAGCGTTTAAAATTCGTCATCATGATGCAATAATATAAAAAAATCTCGTGTATCCAGCGAATTAGTACATATCGATATTATGCTCGAAAATTACACAAATTAGAGCTTATATTTAGTAAATCTTTATGAAAATCTATAGAATGTTTATTACTGATTAATACCAAATTTCATGAAAATACCAAATACTGATAAAATACCAAATACTGATAAAATACCAAATACTGATAAAATACCAAATACTGATAAAATACTGATAAAATATCAAATTTCATGAAAATCTGTTAGTTATTTCGAGAGATACATCGCTGCCCGTGCATAAGTACAATTTGATGTGAAAAATAGAGAACTCGAAAATCGCAATATGCCCCTTACAGTTAACGATTTAAATAATTCTACCAATTATTCGAATCCCTCAATTTGTTCGAAAGCTGTCCTGCATACACACAAATGAAAAACATCATTGATTCGTAATCAGGGACGATCCAAACTAGTTCCCTAAAAACCTGAGTGCTAAATATTTACGGTTTTTAACACTTTACAACAAAGTTGAAAAGTGTTTATGACTTTGTTCATTCTGTCTGTCTGTCTGTCTGTCCGTTAGCACGATAACTGCCGTAAAAATGAGTTTATCAAAATGAAATTTTAGTATGTTGTTCAGACGGTCTGTAGGACCTATGGGAATATAAATAAATAATATCACCCAATTAGTTTTTTATTGAACCCGGGTTGAAAAAATGAAATACATTGAACCCTATGGGACCTAATTTTTCAAACATTTTTTAAGTAAATTTAAAATTCACGAATTGCTTCGAAATTTTTAGGAAATATTCACATTATCCCATAGAATATATAAAAAAAAATTCAGTAAAATATGTTAAGTAGTTTTTTAATTAAAAAAATTATTTAATATAGGGAAAAAAACAAATTCAATTAAATTCTGACTTTGGGATATCTTCCAGAAAGAAAAGAGAGATATATTATATAATAAATATATCTCCATTTGTTTAAACGTTTTGCATATGGGAGTGGCTTCATATTTTAAGATAAATTTGGTAGATAACAATTTTTCATTTTTTTTAAATTTTATATAACTCTTCATGATAAATTTAATTGATGGCATTTTAAATGCACTTTCCTACGTCCTAGAGAGTTAAAATTTGGTACACAGCTTAAATTTGTTGAACATTTTATTCGACAAAAATTTGATGGATCTTTAAATATAGATTATACATTTTTTTCGAAATGGCCTGAAAATAATCCCCGTTCACTTCTATAAATCATTGGTGTAATATTGTTAAAAATTCTGATGTGGACAGCACATGTCTTTCTCTGCAGACTCATATTCGTTCTCTTTATTTATTCAATGATAATTTGAGTTTATCTGCACAACATAAGTATTTTAAATGACATTGAATTTACACGTTAAACTTAAATTTGGTTCTCATTTGATAGCTGGACTTATTGTCAAAGGTGGCGTAGCGAAAACGCGAAAAAACTAGAATATCTCAAGAACGGCTAGTCCTAGAGTAATGGGGTTAGTCTTATTCTTTTTGTTGTCAAAAATCACATATAAAATAGGAATTTAATTGATATAATTGAGCACACGTAGTCTTTTATTTTTATATATAACGATTTTTGCTGGCCATTTCGCAAAAATAGCCCGTTCCTTTTTCCCGAATCGTAGTAGAATAACCTACAAATGATTTATATACAAAATTTTGTTAAATTTGGTATATAAATCACTTGTAGGTTATTGAAATATTATACTCCAAATTTTGTTAAATTTGGTTCATTAGTTTTTAGCTAGAGTGGATAAAGGCAATTTCTGCGGCCATTTCGCAAAGAAGGCAGATTCTTTTATTACGAATCGTACTATAATCTAATGAACATCAGGATTTCCCACAAAAAACATACCTACCAAATTGTATGAAATTCGGTCCATTAGTTTTTCAATTAGAGTGGATGTAATATCCACACAGACACACAGAAACATACACAGATACACCCTTACACACACAGACGTCTTCCTAAAAGTAGTTTTTTCGTGTTCTAGAAGTCCCAAAACGTGTAGATACTTTGAAAATTCGAGTTCCGATCTTCGGCACGATTCCAATACTTTGAGTACATACACATACACATATATATTATCTGTGTATTATCTGTGTATCTAAATTCCGTGCCTATGCAATTACAATAGTTGTGATTTTAAATGATCCCTAAACTTTAATTATTTCTTCAAGGAAGCCTAATTTTAACATATGCAGAATGCAAATATCTCAAGCGATTGTAAGATGAATTACATAAGAATTGCTGAATTTTTTTCACACAAAATTATTTAGCTCTGGAGTCTGGAATACAAGTTATATGAATGAAATATTCATTGATTTTGCATAAAGAATCAGATGATTTATATTTCGATACAGTTTTAAATATTTATGTATAATAAATTACTGTAGTACTGTGATAATGTAAAAGATATTACCACTGAATGAATCACATTTTAGAAATTTTTAAATGAAATTACATTTCAGTTGGAAAGTGTTTCATAATCAATGCTTATGCATGATTGATCTTTCTTGTTATTCCACATACGCTGTTTATAAAAAAATTGATCTAAATGTCACGAATTTATACAAGCACACCCATCGAATCATAAATAATCAAGAATTAAAATATAAATTAACATAATTTAAATGTAAAAATTTAGTGAATAATTAAGTTATTGATTTTTTTTTAATTTAAAATAAAAACATATAAATTTAAATAACGTGTGTTACGCCACTTTTTGTGAAAAATATCAGAAAAAGACGAAAAATGACAGTATGTTTATCTTCAATCTCGTGGAGTAAAATTTAATCCACAATCACGCCACCGGCCGTCCAACTAGTCCTCTAAGTCCTCTGGACGAGTCGGACGGTCTGGGTCTTCCACAATCACGCCAAATAAAAGGGGATTAAATATCAAATCTGGTAACATGTCTTCTTTCGGCGAAAAGTCCGTATTATAAAACACCTTTAGATGTCTAAAAAATATAGCTCTTTAAGAATACTGTAAATAAAAACACAATAACATTACTGATTTTAGAAATTAATGCAAAGTCTGTGATTAAGAATATTTTTATTCGGGGGGGGGGGGGGGGAGACAGACCAACAATCCATATGATTTAGAGCCAATTAAGAAAACAATAGAATGAACTCAGGAGGTGCATACCAATTCTCCCCCCCCCCCCCACCCTCCATAAAATAAGCTTGTTACACTAAACTAAAAGAAGTTTAATTGATAATTTCATCTTACATCTGGAGTACAAACATAGTGTGCGGTGGCTCGAGTCTACTTTATAAAGTTGAATTTTAAGCTTTTATGATCGAGAAAATCTAAAGGGATTATTATGCCGTCTAGACTGGTTTATATAATAATATATTTTTCATATTTTTCAATTAATTACTTTTATTATTTAAATTCTGTTTTATTATCTAAATATGGTACCTCATTGTAGTGAATTTATATGCAATTTATCTGCGGCGAATCGTGATTATTATTTTTAAAAAAAACTTTAAAAAAACCTGATTAGATCCCTACGGGACATGGGGATATAATGCAATATTTGGTATTCTCAACAAATTCTATCGCTTTGCAACAAAGGAAAGCATACAAATTACTGGAAAGCCATAGCTAATTTAAAAGTGAATATATTCATCTAAAAGCAAGGCCATACCGTAACCAGGGGATTACGCCCCCCCCCCCCCGAAATTTTCGGTCAGCTTTACTGTTAATTATTTTGTTTCATAGTTTTTTTATAACTGTAGTGCCAAATTTAAAAATTTTTATTGAATTTTATATTCTTTATCTCATTCTGGTCAATCCTCCCCAAAGTAACTAAATCTAGAACTAAATCTTTTACGAGCTAGCTAAAATAAGACAAATCCCCCCCCCCCCACAAAATAATAATAATAAAAATAAATTGTGTATACAGTTATACAGTCGCGTCTAAATGTCAAAAATTTTGAACTGATATTGCTGTTTGGAGAGGTAAGTTTTAAATCCATTTGTATTTTAGAATATAATATTAATGCTCTTAGTAATACTTATTTGAATATTATAAACCAAATTTTATTAAACATGAAATTGGGGAAAAAATGTTTTAAAGTTTTTTTTTTCAAAACTACTTCGTTCAAAGCAGATAGCTTCTTTAGATATAAATAACATATCATGTACAGATTATTACTTTTCTCTAACATTCTTACAAGGAGTTAAAAAGAAATAAGAAACATGATTTTTATAATGATGGATCTAAGGGTTGATTCAAGATTGAATATTCAATGGTGAAGCAAATAATAAAATGAGTGATGAAGCCACAAATTCCCAATGGGGGGGGGGGGGGCGAGCAGTGTCATTGCTTATTATTGCAAATCACATTTTTACTCTTTTTCCAAAGTTTAGTATTGACTGACACCGAAGCCAAGTCATGCTTGGCTTTGGTGTCGGTCGGTGAATTCTTCCCAGTTTAATCTCTGAAACCACACACCTCCAATCTCTTCTGTTTTTTTCCCCCAAAAGTATTGAGTTCTGATGAACAAATTGACTTTACAGGCGGTATTCTATAAAATGAAAATTGCTTATCTCGTTCAGTACGATGAAAACAACCGAATACAGTACAGAACACCATGTTGAAAGCATAGCCGTAGTACTCCAGATCGAAAGAGCACACGACGCGGTTGAGTTGTGACGTCTCATGCTACCCATCTATATGTTGTTGTTGAGACCCAGACCGTCCGACCTACCAGAAAGGTATAAGGTAACTGTTTGGACGGCCGGGAAGTGCCACCCAATTTAGACCCCAGTGGGGGAGGCATCAACAGGGGCCGTACCCTCCTTCCCCTACCACCAACCTCTCGGAAGGACTTACGGACCCACATGTTTAACGTGATCGTACTCCGC
The DNA here is from genome assembly GCA_951213105.1 of Amaurobius ferox. Classification (NCBI taxonomy): domain Eukaryota; kingdom Metazoa; phylum Arthropoda; class Arachnida; order Araneae; family Amaurobiidae; genus Amaurobius; species Amaurobius ferox. Next base: position 103,560,531 of record OX578133.1, on the reverse strand, counting down.
ATGAACACGGCGGCAGTTGTGGCAGCGTGCAAATCCAGCGCGCAAACCTTCGGGCTACCGCGACCGAAATGTGCCAACAGCACGCGGTGTTCTCAGGTGGTCACCCACCCAAGTACTAACCGCGCCCGATGCTGCCTGACTTCGGTGATCTAACGAGAACCGGTGTTTTCAGCACGGTAAACCCATCTATATGTGTAAATATTAATCAAATTCAGTATTTGATTCTTATGATACTTAACAGATGATGCTACTTCCCTTTATTAATAGTTTATCTTACTATATCGTTTCATCTTTATTCTATTAGCGAACTGCATGGGTAAGCTATGTCATAATGTATTTTTTTTTAAATCACTATAATCTTCTAGTTAAATATTTATTAATTAAAGGCCTATTGTTACTTTATTACAGTATTTTCAATCTTATCTCATTCAATTATTTGTCTTTATAATGTGTCGTATTTTTGTATATTCTTTTAACCAAATGAGTTGCTTTATACGAAACACATTTAGATCTATACTGCGAAACGCATTTAGAGCTGTACTACGAAACACATTTTGAGCTATACTACGAAACATATTTCGAGCTATATTACGAAACACATTTAGAGTTATGCTACGAAACACATTTAGAGCTATACTACGAAACACATTTAGAGCTATACTACGAAACACATTTAGAGTTTCCATTGATGTAAGGATCCCTAAAGAGTTGCATTAATGGATGCTACGTATATCCAATTCCATCTCTATTTATTTATTTCTCATCTTCCTTTCTATTTTGTGGGGTTCTTGGATTTTCTTTTACTATTTGATGCACGTGCTTACTTTAGTCCAGTAAATAAGCAATACATTTTTATTTATGTTATATCTTTACTGTAGATTCCGTTAACTTTCATATATGTAATTTAATTCTCTAGTTAAATATTATCTTAGAATTTATAATTCTCAGCTACTTTTGTTATCCCTTCTTACATTTTTATATAGTTTTAATAAATTTTTTATCCTTATTATCGAAGTTCTTATAATTTTTTTAAATGGTAATGAACTTGGGAAGCAAGTTATTAATAAAAACTATTAGCTTCTCCTTAATTAATTGTTATATATATATATATATATATATATATATATATATATATATATATATATATATATATATATATAATATATATAATATATTAACATTTTAGAAATAATCAAACCGTTTAAATATAATATACTAAGCATGTATAACTAGTAAGTTTATCAAAACATAAGTATATTAAAAAGCTATACATTAAAATTGCATCTTTGCGGCATATAAATAAATGAAATTAATACTTCAAATATAAGAAGTAAAGTAGAAAATTTAAAGAGATATAGTAAAGTATCCAATGCAAACAAAAGAATTCAATTGATTACTAGACAAAACTCAAAAGAATGCTAGTCATCAAAATGAAAAACTAGAAACAGTCTATAAATTAAAACGTATTTTTATAAGGGAATGAAGAACAATGTATTGAAGGCAATGTAATTGTAAAGTCATCAGGCAACTATGGATTTCATATTACTCTTTATGGTTGGTAATACCGTCTTTACACTTCATGTGAGATTGGCATTTGGGGGGGGGGGGGGCATCTTCACACGTGTAAGTTATTTTTAGTTTTTTTATATTTCTCTTACATTCTCCAATTTATGGTAATTTGGGGCCTTTACGTTCAACGTAACAAGGCTATTAAATGAAAAGTACTATTTGAAGGTAATGTTTTATATTCACCCCCTGATTATTTTACAATTACATTGCCTTCAATCCATTGTTTTTCATTGTTCTAAAATATACGCTTATGCAAGAAACTTACCTCAAAAATTTGTTTTGCATTATTCTACGTACATGCTATCCTTACACATCTCATCATATTGACTTGCTCTGTCTGATTACTGAACTCGTTACTTTCAGGGAATATTTAGCATGGACTTTGTGGGTACAAAAATCATATCCTATTCAACTCATCACCGAAGAGCAAGTACATCCCCCTCCTTATTTCTTCCCGGTACAATCAATTGGTTGAAACGTTAGACAAGAAGCACACGCTATCACAAAATCAGTCTCTAAATTTTTAATCTACATCTGAAAATTTAATGTAATCGAGTAGATGTATAGAAATGCGTGCTGTGATAAAAATTAAGAGGCCATCCTTAGTAAACATTTATGCCACTCAGGTGTTTCTATTAGTTTGCTGTATTTTGAGTGTTTCCATTGGTATTATTTCAAAATAAGTTCTTGTAGTGTGTGTTCTATTTAAGGTTTCCTGTATTTTGTCAGAAATTAGAGGTAGATGTAAAAATTGCCTACTTTTTTCAGGTTTTTCAGATGCGATTTTGAAATTTTCCATGTTGAAAATAAAATCTGATTAAAACAGTAAACTTAATACCTTACTCTCGTAGTCTCATTATATTGTACTCGTTACGAGACAAGAAAATGCACAACAATGTGATGCATCAAAACTATCCAGAAAAGTTTATTAAATTAGTTAAAATGATAGCTAAAATTTTTTGATTCCTTGACCTCTTTAGGTATGGTATTTTTTTTTCTTTAGAGATTTCAATGGCATATCTTTGGCTTTTTGCCTCGTTTTTCAAAGTTCCTGATAATTCTAGGTATTTCCTACAGCCTCGGTATTTAGTATTTCTTTCTCCAATCCTTCATTTTTTTTTTCTAAAACACATTAACTGTGATCTGGTGAGCTTTAGAATGTGATATGAGAAAACATCTATCTTTTGCAGTACTGACATCTTGTTTATATTACTATTTACCTTTTCACATTTAACACAAAATAAGCTTTTCACATTTAACACAAAATGATGGTAAAGATTTATCGATGATGGTGCTCAAGTCGTGGTTATAAAGTGCCCCTTTAAAAGAGAAAAAAAATGACCATAGCAGCAGTATAGTATATAGCTAGGGCTTTACTTCAGAGTAGTGTGTTGTTGAGACCCAGGCCGTCAAACCTTCCAGGAAGGTGTAAGGTAACCGTTTGGACGGTAGGAAAGAGCCATCCAATTTAGACCGGAACCCAGTGAGGAAGGCATCCATAGGGACCGTACCCTCCTTCCACTACCACCAACCTCTCGGAAGGACTTACGGACCCACATGTTTAACGTGATCGTACTCCGCGTGAACACTGCAGCAGTTTTGGCAGCAGGTGGAATCGAACCCGGGCCTACCGAGTGCAACTCCCGCGCGCTAACCACTGGGCTACTGCGCCCATTGAATAGTGCGTTGTTGTTGTTGAGACCCAGACCGTCCGACCTACCAGAAAGGTGTAAGGTAACCGTTTGGACAGCCGGGAAGTGACACCCAATTTAGACCGGAACCCAGTGGGGGAGGCATCCACAGGGACCGTACACTCCTTCCCCTACCACCAACCTCTCGGAAGGACTTACGGACCCATATGTTTAACGTGATCGTACTCCGCATGAACACTGCGCCAGTTGTGGCAGTGTGCAAATCTAGCACGCAAACCACCGGGCTACCGCGCCCGAAATGTGCCAACAGCACGCGGTGTTCCCAGGTGGTCACCCACTCAAGTACTAACCGCGCCCGATGCTGCTTGACTTCGGTGATCTAACGAGAACCGGTGTTTTCAGCACAGTAGGGCCATTGAATAGTGCGTGTACCATTTAACATAACAGGCTGGCCTCAATTATGAGAGTCTTGTAAAATGACATATTTTCAGGTCTGCGGTCTTTGTGTAGAAGAATAAAGGTATAGAGCGTGATTTTGCGCATTCAGTAATAAACGGAGTTACAACGTAAAATATTGCGCAAAACAGTTTAATAAACAGGCGTACGTTTAGATTTTTTTTTCTTCAGTGCGAACAAGCTTTGACTAGAATTTTCAAATGAGAGCTAAATCATGCCGGAGATACACTAAAGTGGCCAAACGACAAAACCCCAGAGTCTTTTTATAGATGAATCTGGCTTATCTTGTCGAGCTCTTCTATACTTAAGATGGACAAAATTCTTCCCTTTACTTTTAAAGTGACTTCGATCCCATGCAACTAAGCAAACAATAAAGAAATAAAATATTTAAAAGGAAATCATTAAGTAGAAAAGAAGGCATTAAGCGCCGCCGAAACGAAGGGGTAAACGCTCCTGGGAGAAAACGCTCGGCATCGAAAATCTTACAGGTTCGCTCGCTTGAAAAATCCCAGAAAAGAAAATTACGGTTGAAGTTAAAAAAAATGTCAGAATGCAAAGATATACACGGTACTTTCTTTCAAACTATAGAATTGTGCTAATCTTAGTTGTTCGGATGCGGTGAAAAAAGTATCCCATAACCTAAAAGAAAAAAAAATACAAATTTCGATGTATTTAAAATAAATAAATATGAAGAATTTGTCCTACGAATTTGAGGGAAAACATTGTTGGAAAGGACGTCGTTCTTCGATCTTTCCAATGGTGGCAAGATGGAAACTCTGGTCATTAAATCTGGCTATTTTCGGTCGCTAAGGAACCAATGTGTGTGAATATTGCTCAAACTCGTGCTAAAACATGAAATATTTTTAGAATGCACATTAAAAATGTAATTAAAATTAATTTTTTATAGCGTAATGAAAAGCTAATTATTCCAGAAAAATTCGAAACCTGAAAAAAAAATTCATGATTTTATATGACTAGTTAAATCATAATTCTAATATATCCTCAGAAGAAATCCAGGACTCAGCAGTTTTTTTTAACTATTAGCTCACATCGTTCACATTGCTGAGCAAAAAGAATTAGTTACAACCTGGTGCATTTTGCTGTATGAACTGTTATGTCACAATTCATTTTTGTCATGATTTTTCTTTGTTTCACTTAACTTTAATTCATTTACTTAAAACCCACATGAATAAAACGTTCTTATTAGTTTTGCAATCCCCATATTTAGCACTAGAAACACATGAAATGTCATTTCCATAGGTTTGAAAAAAGTAAATTGTAGGAATGTTTCAAAGTATCACTGCTTGATTCTCAAGAACTTATAATAGCCTTATACGTCAAATAACCCTGTAATTTTTTTAACTATCAAGCTAAAATTTTGTATTTTTTACGAGACTCATAAGGTACACGTCCAGGCAATTTTCATTAAATTTCGAGATGGTGTTCCTTGGTCTCTATGGTTTAACTTGGAAAGAACCCATGCAATTCATATCGCTACATAAATATTAAAGCAGCAATTAAGTAATTTCGAGTTGTTCCTAATTTTTTGCAAGTGTAATCTATGCATCTGCGAAGTAGTAATTACTAATTTAAACACATTCCTAAACAAAGTTAAAGCGCGGCAAACAATTCTTGAGTATTGAAATAAAGTCTGAATTTCAGAAACATTCTAACATTTGCAACTTTTAAAGTGCCAAAAAAAGATCCTATATTCAAATTTTCCCCCAATCCGTCCCATTTGTAATGGGATGTATCTTTTGTTGCCGTTCTGTTCGAATTATTTTAAAGTTGCGCCTTAATTCCTGCAATGCAAATTCTTTCAACGATAGGTTTTCACGGAAATACTTACTCATTGAAACACCTTTCTAGATTTCTTTTCTTGAGGTTTCTTTCATTCCAGAATTTACCAAATGGAGGCTTTCGAATGGTGGTACCGTCTTGCTTGATCAAAGGTTTGTCAAACTGCCTGAAGTTTAATAAACTTGTGTTAGCGTTGAATGCGTTTCCGAAAAGTTTTATCAGGAATAAATTTTTAATCTCTAAGGATCTAAATTACATTATAAATGAATTCGTTTCCGAAAGGCTTTACACATAACGTGAGCAGATGTACAATCTCGGTGCTAAATTACGCTATAAATGAATTTATTTCCGAAAGGCTTGATACTCCAGAGCCAGATGTACAATCCCGGAGGCCCTAAATTACACTATAAATAAAGCCTTCCACAGAAAAAAATTAAACTGGAATTTTATAACAAGGCCCCCTACAATTAAATATCCTATGAAAATAAAGTATGTTAAAAATGTGAACAATTTTTTTTTTAATCTATTTTTAGTAAATTATGTTGAATAAATAACACAACAAGTTATATAAATCTGAAATATTATTAATCACGATTGCTTTTCAGTTCTTTTTTTTTTGTTAAAATGATGTACAAACATTATAAAAATAAAAGTATGTGAAATATTTTTGGGGAGTATGCACGTTTATCCGTGCTATTCATTAAGGATTAAGGGTTTGCTCTTAACTCTTACCTAATGAAAAATTATAATGTATTTAATTTTCTCAGTTCTAGTATTCATTTAACATCTAACATGACTTTTTAAAAATTTATTTAATTACATCGCCACATTTGCATCCCTTCTCTTTCGAATCAAATTGAAGCCACAGAGTTGCTCTATATTATGTTTCAAAGTAATTCAGAATTTTTTTCAGATATTTCAGTTTATTGCTTTTCCTGCAACTAAGAAGAAAAGAAATCCGAATATTTTTCTATTATCTCCTCCTCAATAAATACCAAAATGCAAAATTTTGTATATTTTACAAAATCTTGATGCACACTATTTTTTTTATATATATATACCCGTACACGAATATTTTTATTTCCTTTTTAATCCGCCCCTTCATTTTTTAATCAACTTAAAGTATCCATGTTACTTTTGCTTTAATGAGGTTGGGTCAGTGTACCTTTAAAATATTTTTCATACGTTAATTTTTCAAAAATAAAAAGTACGAAAACTTACAATTTTTACCTTCCATCCCTCCTAGTGCATGGGCATTTTGCCTTGAATATTTTGATTTTTTTTTTACTTCAACTTTTTCACATTTCTTCCCCCTGGCGCGGTAACCCAGTGGTTAGCGCGCGGGAATTGCGCTCGGTAGGCCAAGGTTCGATTCTCACCACTGCCAAAACTGCCGCCGTGATCACGCGCGTACGATCACGTTAAACATGTGGACCCGTAAGTCCTTCCGAGAGGTTGGTGGTAGGGGAAGGAGGGTACGGTCCCTGTGGATGCCTCCCCCACTGGATTACTGTCTAAATTGGGTGGCTCTTCCCGGCCGTTCAAAGTTACCTTACACCTTTCTGGTAGGTCGGACGGTCTGGGTCTCAACAACAACAACAACATTTCTTACCCCCCTCCTCCGACCTTTCTTACCCTCCCCTCCCCCCCTCCGGCCACTCAAACGGCTGCTGTAAACCCTCGGGTCAGTCGAGTGATCTTGGTTTTCGACATTTCTTACCCCCGGCCACTCCCGGCCACACATCTTGCTACCATAAGCCTTCGGGTTGGTCGTGTGGTCTGGGTTTTCAACCCCCGGCCACTCATCCTTCTGCTCAAACCATAGGGTGAGTCAGGTGGCCTGGGTCTTCCACATTTTTTAACCCCTCCCCCTCTTTTTCTGATCAAATTAAAGCACCAACTTTCGAAGGTTGAGCTAAGTTAATATAACTTTAAAATTTTATTTCAGGTGTATTTGTTTGTTTTCTTTAGTAAAATTAAGAAAAGCAAGAACTTGATGTTTTTATTACCTTTCCTTCACTTCCTATGTTTTAGGGCAATGCATACTTTGGTACAGTTAGCCCTACTCAATCAGGTACTGGATATTCGCCTACCACGCTTATTTATATGCATAGAATATTGTTGAACTAAAACGAATCCCATAAAACGGGTATGTTAACTATTCCCGTTTTATCGCATAGAAATTCCCGATTAATTGCACAAAAGCTGAGACACAAATCTCGTGAATTTCAGTTTCAGTGTAGAAAGACATGGATGGAAAAGCGATAAATCGCCAAACTTGGCAACCTCCGATAAAAGAACACAGAACAGTAGAAAAGACAAAAATAAAATTTTTCGAATAAAATTCCCATACACTTCTGTTTTTTTCTGAATTTATTTCTAATGAATCCGTGATTGGAATAAATGATTGCATTCTGCATTTCAGTTTTTTAAGAAGCTGTGTGAGACTCCTTGGTATGTGTAGCTCCTAGTTGTAGTTTATTTAACTAGTACATAAATACGCCCAATACATGCGTGCCCAATGCATATCATTTTACGTATTTCGGTAATAAATTTGTGTTTGGAGAAACTCATTGGAAAAGAAAAAGTTGAAGAATTTATTTTCTCTAGATTCTGTATATCAGTGCTTCCCGAATTGAGGTACGCGTATTCCTGGGGTTGCGTGAAAAGCTTAGATAATGACTGGTATGAATTCAGAATTAAATTCCTGAAGGGGTTGGGATTCATTAAAGATTTTCACTTCCTGGTTTTTCTTAACTTCCTATTCAAAAAATGTACTTGTAACATATCAGCTTTGGCTATATATAGAACTTAGAGGATGACTGGTATGAATTCAACATCGAATTTCAGAGAGAGGGGAATGAGGGTTCACTAAAGATGTCCATTTTCATTTTCGTTTCTGGATATGTCACTTCCGGGTTTCTCTAAAATTCGTTTGATAGTAAATAAAAATGTAAAATAATAAGTATGCAAAATTATGAGCAAATGTAAATGAAGTGCACACACCACTTGCCACCATATAAAGGCTTGTTCATAAATTTCTTGTACTTTTATCCGCATTCGGTATTTTTAAACTTATTTGTTATGCATAGCATGTAAAAACCGTCACGAAGCGCATCTTTTAAAACTTTCCTCGTCTACAAGATTGAGAAAAGCACGATAGTGCTTGCCTGTCTAGCGAAAAAAAATTTATATTTCTTTTACGAAACATCATTAAATTCACTTTCACTCAGCGTTTGCTATTATTAAGTTATTCCCCAAAGTCTGGTATACTGCGGCGTTCCGGAAATTTTCAAATCTTATTCCCAAACTATCTAAATTGTGGGGTCCGGCCTCATTCACGTCATTACGTTGGTAATTGAATTGAACAATTTTGTCATTTTTATTGGGGGGGGATGAAAATTGTTCTTAACAGGTTTGGAAATTCAACGAGCAAAGACAGAGAATTATAATGAGTTCTGAAGAGGTATTTAGATTTTGTTGAATAATAAATATTTCTTGACATTTATGCGCTTAATAAATATTTCTCGACATTTATGTGACATTTATGAGCTGAACATTGTATTTTTTAGTTGAAATTGTTTGAAACAGTAAGTGACGCATTGCTTTTTGTTTTATTTTGACTCATTGAATTTTGTTTTTCACGTATGCTATGGTTTTGTTTTCAATGATTGGTGACAAATATTTTGCCATGCTGTTGTTTTTGTGAAAAGTTTTCCTTAACATTTCTGTTTCTCAGGATCTGCCATAGATAGAGATTAAATGGTGACTGATATAGATTCTGCATCAAATTCCGGAGGATGTAGGGGTGTTTACTAAGGATTTCTGCTTCTGGTTCAAAAATTTAAAAAAATTTTTAAACTTTTGCATAAAAATTCTGGAAGAGGTCGGGGTACACTAAAGATTTTGACATTCGGTTCTTTTACACTTCTGGTTCAAAAATGTCCTTGAAACATCTATTTCTCAGGATGGACTAAAGATGGAGCTTAAATGATGACTGATATGGATTCAGCATCAAATTTCAGAGGAGATAGGGTGTTCATAAAGAATTTCCAAGTCCGATTCTGGAGATGCCACTTCCGTTTTTTCTGAAAATCCGTATGACTGTACGAAGTAAGTATGGAAAAGAGAATAAAACTGCATAATAGTTCCGTCGAAGATGCAGTGTGTACAGCATTTGCCACCATATGGAGGCTCCTTCATAAATTCCATGTTATCGTTGTGATTTGTGGTTTCATGTTGTCGTTGTGGATTCCGCACTATTAATTTTTCATTTTATAATTTTACAAGCGCTTCACCTAAGACTCCTAAATATATAGGCTGACACAACCGCCATTTTGACACCAACCGGTCCAGTCCGTTATCGTCCGCATTAAAAAAAATTGAATCAATCATTCAAGAAAGGAGTCTAGAATGCTTTGATTTTCTTGAGATTCCGGGAAAATGACGAAAAAGTAACACTCTTTTCGACATGTACAGATATCGCTTCAACTGGGAATCAAGATGGCCGCTGTTGCAGAAGCTTTAGTTCCACCCGTGCTTCGTGCGGTGATAATGGCTAGCTGTTCAGTGAACAGCGAAACTTGCTATATTTTAAATAAAAAATATTAAATTATTAACTTTTATAGAGAGATGCTAATATATGTACGCTTCCAGCTTGCACTTCTTGATGTGATATATATCGAAAGCTGTTGTATAAATAAGATACAAAGTAGGTATAGTGTAGGCCAATGTAGGTATAGTACAAAGTAGGTATAGTGTAGAATATGAAATATTAATATATCGTAAGTCCATGTTTTGATATATCCACACAACTGTATTTATACACTCATCACTATTTGTGATAAATCCAAGAATTTGTCTGGCGAATTTTTAAGGATTTATATGGATAATAAACGTTTTCGCGGACGAATTTCTATCGCAACCTGCAATACTTATTTCGTTTACAAACAATAGATTATAACTGAAATGGTACAAAATGAGGAAATGCTAGTTAGTTATTTCATGCTAAGTAGTAGCAGATTGAGACTGGTATGTGCAGTAGCAGTCGTCTGGTTGCAAAGACATTGAAACCTACTACCTACCCTAGTAGCATATAATATTGGTTCAATATTGGACCAATATTGTATATCTTGGCATTGCATTGGAAATATTAGCTAATATTTTCATTACAATATTACGGCAATATTAGCGTTACATTGGAAATATTTCCAATGACATTCCAATATGGGCATAATATTATCCCAATGTTTTAAGCTAATATCGGGTCAATTCCGTCAAAATGTCTACTTTTTCATATTGGTCTAATATTAGCTGCCAATATTGGATTGCTACTAAAGTAAGTTTTAAAATTTGTAACTGGTGTCAGTAACACAGTAACTTTCGTCATTCCGTTACTCAATTTTGTGACACATACTATGAATAAGTTTCGCATGCGGGTTATTGGTTTACTCCGTGCTGAAATTTTCGGAACGGTGTGTGTGTGTGTGGGGGGGGGGGGATATAGATTTATTTAAAATGTGTTCTTTCTTCTCTAAACGCAAAGAAATATTCTGATAAAAATCTAGTGCTCACGATCATTGTTTTGAATTAGAAGCTGGTAAAAAATTAAAACTTCAAGTAAATCAATTAAACGTTTTTCGGTATGAAGAATTAATCGCATCTTCTCATGAAAGTGGCACAAGTCTAAATTACGTAATTGTGGATTTTTGCACTAGAAGCGCCATTGATCTCATGACACTAGTTAACGCGTGAACGGCATTTGAATTTCACTCACAACACTTTTCTAGAGCGAAATGCACCCTATCTCTATCGGCGCTGATTCGGAATTCGAACATGTGTCACTTATCTCCAGAAGGTGCAAAATGTGGAAAAAAATATTCGTTCCTAAATCAAATTTATTCTACTCCCGGAAGATAGATATGTTTATGGCCAAAATAAAGAGACTGATGATAAAGATAAATGTCCCCCAAGTACTAAAACATGTCTGTTTAAAACTTATAGGAAATATAGTACTTCAATAAGTATTACTGCGAAGCATCCAGATAAACGCTTACGCGCTGTTCGCGCAAGTTGAGCGATAAATTTGCTCCCTTCTTTTGTGCGTGGTCTGTTATGGCATTAAACTGAAAAGAGTCTTTTTTCCCTCGATTTTGTTCCTTGTAATTCGAATTTTGAAGCATTGATCGTAGCAGCATTACACATTCATTCATATCTGTGGGATTAGCTATTTACCAGAATGGTTTGCGAGAACTGCAGTTCAGCCCCTACAACTTGACCAATAAACAAAACAATTCTAGCCTGATGATTGGTTAGGTTAGACAATGGTATAATCGAAAAGTCACATTTACACAGTGTCATATTTATGGCAACTATTTGCCACACCGCCTGGTAATGAAGGAAATATCTGCAATGACCAAAATCATACTAGTATTGTTTTATTTATCGGTCAAGTCAATATTGGAGACACACTGTACACTCTGTTGCAAAAAAATATCTATGCACACATAAAATATTGAGCTACAGCATCGGCTAAGGTATGCAATTGATCAAACTGTCAGCGCCAATAATGTTATAGGGCTCATGTAACGCGCATGAAAATAGCTCATCGTGCAGTACTTTAAACGATCGATGTTCTCACTCACGTGCAAGCGGGAATCGATTTTCTGCTTTGATACTGCACGTTGTGTACAAAAATACCGTCGAGACGTACTCAACGGCACTATATCTAGCACTACTATTTAGCACTATAAACACATGAAATGTCATTTCCATAGGTTTGAAAAAAGTAAATTGTAGGAATGTTTCAAAGTATTACTGCTTGATTCTCAAGAACTTATAATAGCCTTATACGTCAAATAACCCTGTGATTTTTTTTAACTATCAAGCTAACATTTTGTATTTTTTACGAGACTCATAAGGTACACGTCCAGGCAATTTTCATTAAATTTCGAGATGGTGTTCCTTGGCCTCTATGGTTTGACTTGGAAAGAACCCATGCAATTCATATCGCTGCATAAATATTAAAGCAGCAATTAAGTAATTTCGAGTTGTTCCTAATTTTTTGCAATTGTAATCTATATACTAATTTACTTGTAATCTAATTACTAATTTAAACACATTCCTAAACAAAGTTTAAGTGCGGCAAACAATTCTTGAGTATTGAAATAAAGTCTGAATTTCAGAAACATTCTAACATTTCCAACTTTTAAAGTGCCAAAAAAAGATCCTATATTCAAATTCTTCCCCAAACTGTCAGCGCCAATAATGTTATAGGGCTCATGCAACGCGCATGAGAATAACGCATCGTGCAGTACTTTAAACGATCGATGTTCTCACTCACGTGCAAGTGGGAATCGATTTTCTGCTTTGATACTGCAAGTTGTGTCCAAAAATGCCGTCGAGACGTACTCAACGGCGCTACGTACAATTGTCGGACTTAGAGAGAGGTCGCATCATAGACCTAAGGGAAACTAAAACCGCTGTATTTCTGCGTAATTTTTGTGCATCTAAACTTTTTTTTGCTAAAAAAAAAAGGGGAAAAAAAAAAAAAAGAAGTAGAAGCACCACCATGAGGAAAGTGATTGTTTTGATTGAAATTAAATATGCGCACAGATCATACACATGTAATGAAATTATTACAAAATCAAGGTCGCAGGACCCATCAATGGTTAGCAATTGCACATTGAATTTTCAAATCAGTAATTGGTGAACCCCCTTGGCGGTAATGCATGCTTGTATACGTCTAGGTAAGGAGTGACAAAGTTTCCTAATGTCATCCTGTAATACATTCTGCCAGGCATTCCTCAATTGTTGCTCCAGATCTGCTACATTTCGGGGCGCCCGATTCTGGCGTCCTAGCATGTTCCATACATGCTCGATTGGCGAAAGATCTGGTGGCCTTGCTGGCCAAGGAACAGTATCAACAGCATGGAGACAGGTCACAGATTTGCGAGCCGTATGTGGCGTGGCATTATTCTGTTTGAAAATGACCCCATAATGACGTGCCATGAAGGGTAACGCAAAATCGACATATCTTTGCGCTGTTAAAGTTGTTCTCAGGATGACTAGGGACGACCTGCTGCCGTACGAGATAGCACCCCACACCATCACAACAGGGGTAATGACTGTGTGCCTGTGTAAAGCAAAGACTGATTGGGACAGCTGGCCCTGGCGCCTCCACACACGTACCCGATGGTTATCTGCTGAAAGACTGAAGCGTGATTCATCGCTGAACATTATGCGATGCCAGTCTGTTGGCAGCCATGATGCTCGGCTACGACACCACTCCAAACGACTCTGTCGATGTTGTGGGGTTATGGTCCCCCCCCCCCCCTTTGCAAGAGAGTATATTCTGCGCCAACGCAATTACAATATTTTTTAGTTTAAATGATCATCAAACTTTGATTATTTCTACAACGAAGCCTAATTTTAATGGATACTGAATGTAAACAAGTTATTGTAAAGATGAGTTGTATAAGAATTGCTGAATTTTTTTCACGCAAAATTATTTAACTCTGGAGTCTGGAATAAAAGCGTATGAATGAAATATTCACTACTTTTACATAGATACGATTTATATTTCGATGATGTCATTTGAATAAAGTTCATTTTCATGTAAAATAAATTATCGTAGTTCAGTGATAAATAAAAAAATATCACAATTGAATGAATGTATCGCATTTTGCATTTCAGTTGAAAAGTGTTTCATAATCAATGCTTTATGCATGATTGATCGTTCTTGTTTTTTTATCCTGAGAGTACACCTACGAATTCAAGAGGATACATCGTAACTGTACCATGTTTTGACTTAAGGAGGTATAAATATTTATTTTATGGCTTTCAAAGCTTCTGTCATTTAATATCGAAACATTAACTATTTCGTATTGTAAGTCGTCTCATAGTGTGGTTTTATTTTTTTTCATTTTCATTAAAGCAATTGAAATTATAAATATACTTATATCTCAACACTTGCAAAAAAAATTAAATAAATAGGAACTTATGGGTTCTGTTGGGTCCCTGGGAGGTGAAGTATGACCCCCCAAATCCCGCCGCCCCCACTAACAAAACTGCCACTATAAAACTACTTTTGTAACAGAACTATAAATATATGCATGTTCCTAAATACCACACTACACTATACAAGAGAAGCAATAATTTAAAAGAAAAAATCCAGATTTCTATTGTTTTTTTTAGACAATTATCACCGAAATTCCTGGTAAAAGAGGGAAGGATAAATCCCCCGATTTATCAGCATTAATACACCTCGCACCTCGAAATGAAAATGGCATGTTTCGCCACTGCACTGAACATTAAGAAAATTAATTGGCACACGAGTAAAGTAAAAAAAAAAAATAAAAAAAAAATAGCCTTTATTCCGTAGAAGTACTAGTATCGTAAATTTTATCCGTTGAGTTAAGAATATGCTAAAGCAAATGGGAGGTACTGTGCAATAAAGAGCGGAGTATTTGCCGTCAATGTCGGTCTCGTCCAGTTTACAGAGAGATTCTCGCTGACCAACTAGGGCCGCTTTAACCCATGTCGGGGTCCCTAGGCAAAAATAAATTCTAAGGCCCCTATCAAAATTTTATAGTAAAAAAAAATTGCATTTATTGAGCACAAAAGATAACCCCAGAGCTTCTCAACATTTGCGGAACGAAAACTGCCCTGGGACCAAAAAGAAGGGAAACACGTGAAAAACCTTTGAAGCGAGGAGTGATTCCTTTGTTAAATATGCCTGGATATAGAATTTCCCGTGAAAGGTTTGCTAGGCAAATACTGGCTCTTAGAAATATTCTTTTCTCGTTTTACATGAATATGTGTTCTTTTCACTCATTGTAAAGCACTACGGAATATGATCTTATGGTTCATAAAGGCCACAAAAAAGGCCAAAAATCTTGAAAGTAAAAATAATATTTTACAGATCGCGAAATTACAAAAAAAAAAAAAAAAATTGAATTTAAAAATTATTTTCTTAAATAATTCTTTAAAATAAAGCCACAATTTCGATATTGACGGGGGGGGGGGGGGGGGAATACGAAAATATATTGCAATATTTAAATTGCTGAATCTTAAAAATAGTTACATTTAGGAAATAAGAAAAATGTTTAAATTTCTAAAAAGTTTTAAAGAGAAATATCCTTAAAACTGGCAGACCAGTTTCTTATTAATATAAAATAAAAAAGTATAAGATATTATTGTGAAAAAAATATAATATATAGCATCAAAGTATAAAAAATAAACAAGATTTTTTTCAAAGTAAAACATGTAGAATTTTTTTGAATTCTGACTATCAAAATCTCGCTAAGACTAAAATGTGGTAAAACAGTTTGGAAAAAAGTAAGAAAAAAAATTTAAGAAAGTTTTTTTAAAACTGTAAGAAATGGCCAAAGTGTCATTGAATTATTTTAAATTGCGATAATCCTCTGATAATATTTTTTCTAAATTTATGATGTTTTTGGTGTACTTGTATTTGTAAACCTTCTATGTTGTAAATATTCTTGACTCTCTTTCTAAAATACATTTCACAGGATATTTACTTGTGGATTTAAACTTTCATCAGTAAACAACTTGAAAGGAAAACGTACGGTATCAAATTAGTATATAGTGATAAATTTTAAAAGACAATGTATGTTATGTTTACTTTTTAGAGATTTGATTCTGATAATACTGGAAGAAAATAATCAGTGAACAAATGTTACCTAGAACTGCTCCGTAGATGGCAGCACTCGCAGAAAGCATTTGAAAAATAATTGCTCACGTGATAAGCCAGCTGTTGGCATTTATGCTGGCTATGCTATAATAGTAAACAATCACGAAATATTTCGTCAGTACGGTTGTTTACTACCGAATTCTTCCTGGTTCTAATTTTCATATAAAATGTAAATTTTTAAATTGCGGACAAAAAAAATAACATACTACTATAATTTAAATTCAAAATTATATTAATTTTTAGAATAAAATATTTCAATTTGCACATAATTCAATCGAAAATGACTACAAATATTGAGAAAGCATTACCAAAATTGATGAATAAACATATTTTACATTTGATAAAATAATAAATTGTGGGAAGCATGATTTTTAATGAAAGGTTTACCTTTTAAGCGCATCCAAAAATAAGAAATAAACATTTTTTAATTTCGTACAAATATACAGTGGCTTAATGCGACCATCAAATTGGTCCTGTATTTATTTATTATTTATTTTTGTACAGAACAGTGAAATGATGAGGTTAAAATAAAGTAGGCATCCACCGGCTCTCAATTAATCCAGTCTGGTGATTACACCAGATAGTTTTGTTAACTGTCCGTACTTGCAAATATGCAATTTAACTAAAAGCTTTCAAGTTAAACTATGTATAACAAGAACTTCGAATGCTGTATTCAACAGTGCTACTATATAAATTAATCTGATGTTTTTGAACGTATGCTATAATTTTTTTTTTTTCTCCTAATTTAATAACTTACTATTAAGCAACTAGATGGCGCAACGTGAGAATGGAAAGTAGAGTCTTAGATATATTATTATAAAGGGACTTTAATAGAAAATAAAGACCCCACAGAATACTATATAATAGTCTGTGATAGACCCTTCCTATAAGGGTACTCTAATAGAAATGCTTAGAAAGTTTTTTTTTTGGGGGGGGGGGGGGGGGGGGGCTCATGAAAATTTAGAGTTTCATAATAAAATGAGTTATAATTATTTTTGAAAATTAGAGGACGCCAAAATTGTAATATATTTGTTGGACTAATTTAATGATTCTACGAAGGGTTGTTTTCGATTCTACGTGTAAAATTATGTATTGTAAAATGTAATCAACTGCCTCAGGACTGTAGTCGGGGGAATCTAAAGCATGGATGTGACAGTTACTGGATTTTTGTTCACAGAGGAACAGTAGACCAGTGATTCCCAAACTTCTTTGGCCACGGAGGCCGGAGCACTTATCTTCTGCTTTTGTCATGTTTTCAAAAGTTGTAAGTTGTAATATTATGAATATTTTATTTATTTTGTAAAACAAAGCATACTTAATAATAAGATAATAATTAATACAAGATATTTAGGACGATTCTTTCATATGGTGGCAAGAGATTTGTCGGAACTTTTCAGCAGTTTCGCATACTTATTTCATATAATCATTCAAACTAGAGGTTGTTATTGGTGAGACCCAGACCGACCGACCTACCAGAAAGGTGTAAGATAACTGATTGGACGGCCAGGAAGTGCCACAGAATTGAGACCGGAACCCAGTGGGGAAGCATCTACAGGGACCGTACCCTCCTTCCCCTACCACCAACCTCTCGGAAGGACTTACGGACCCACATGTTTAACTTGATCGTACTCCGCGTGAACACTGCGACAGTTTTTGGCAGTGGCGGGAATCGAACCCGAGCCTACCGAGTGCAATTCCCGTGCGCTAACCACTGGGCTAGCGCGCCCCATGCAAACTGGAGGTGAAAATTCTTAGTGAATCACCCAACCTCCTTCAAAATTTTATGCTGAATCCATATTAGTTATCCTCTTAGCTTTATTTATAGTAAATCTTAATAGGCTTTTCAAGTAAAGTGAAAAATTTTGAACTGGAAATGGAAAAAAGAACCAGATGTGGAATTTTTCATTGAACATCTCATTCTCCTCCGAAATTTGATACTGAATTTACGTGAGTCATCATCTGAGCTCTATCTATTAGTAAATTCGGAGAATGAGATGCTTAAAGGAAAAATGCCTTTTTCGTAACTCACCAAATAAAGTATCAAATCCAAATTTAAAAAATATTATTTAATAAATAATTAAATATTCAACTCCCACAAATGAACATTTCTCATATTTATATAGGTTAAGGGGCAATATATATATATATATATATATATATATATATATCATTGGACTTTCAAACTTTTATTATATATATATATATATATAGGCAGGTTATAAATACTAACATCGATTACAAAATATCGCATTCAAATCGAATGTTTACTTCTAAAAGGATTTACAGATGAGGATTGTAATCCGATAAAAATTGGGTTGAAAAGTGCGCTTTCTATAGCTTTTAAATATTACATGTGTTCTAATTTTTATCATAATTACATGAAATTTGTACGACATGTTCTGCATATATATATTAACAAAATTGTGCATGCATTTTTAAATCCTTTAAGTGACACACATGTACAGTAAAGCTTCCCTATAGGTTAAATTTTGATGAAAATCGGCTTCCTATCCAGAAATACATATATTTTAAAATAACCTGAAGATGGATACAGACATTAAGTAACAAATTTGTTTGTATTATTCTGTTAAATCAATATAATGTGAAATCAAGAGAAATTATTAAGAGCTTGTGCTCAAGAAGCATTTAAATTTTTTTTTAATTTAATTTGTCTTCAAATTTAAAAATTAAACTACATCGATAATTATTTTTATTATATTTGGTAAATGTATGATAAATTTAGTATATGTACAAAGCATTATTATGCCAATTAGATGGAAATTTGAAAAGTTGGATTTCAACGTCGACTGTTCCCCTAAAAGAAATAAAAAATCAAGTAAGTTTTCGATATATTTCAAGGCCGTATTCTAGTCCTGTACTTCCCTTATCTCTTTCATTTTTTTTTTTTATCTGCTCTGCTCCGTTATTAGAAAGACAGATGGGCCCAACTCAAAACTGTTTGTTACCATGGTTATTAATATTTTGTTAATGTACCTCTGCCATTTAATTGGGTACTTCAAATTTTCTCATATCTTATGAAGGAAAATGAGAAAATAAGATATCGAAAAAATAATTGAATGAGAACGCTTTCCGGAATAGCTTTGTCAGCTGCAAAGTGATGTTTGGGAGAAAAGTTTGAAAATAACATAAGATTAGACATTTGGTGCCACAGAAAAGGAAATACAGTGGAGTCTCACTAAGACTGCAGGCATCGTTTAAAAGGGATTTTTCGTTATTATGTACAAATACAGTTTCCTCCTGCGAAAGTCTATGGACGTTGCGTTGTATAAACATCGCTTAATACGTATCAATCATTCGTTAACATAGACAGCATTTATTTAATTTTACCAATCAATAAAATACTTTTGAGCAATTGGATAAATTTGAGAATGACATAAAAAGAAGATCGTTTATCCAAAAAAAAGAAATGAACATTACTTCATTTTTACTTTCCCTATACAGGGTGTCCCAAAAAGATTGAAACACGCTTTAATTCTTTCCTGTTTGAGATAAGTGGGCAGTGTAAATTGCAAAAATGTTGAAAGTAAGGTAGGAAATAAGACTACGTTAATGAAATAGTCCTTCCATTAATTTTCAAAAAGTTACACTTTTAAATTTTTATACAACCCCCTTAGACAAATTTGGTCAATCAGAAAATTTTTATTTTTAATGCAACAAGATCATTAAAAAAAAAAACAGCATATCTGTATCTTTAAAATCAACTGAATTATGATAAAGGAAAAAATCTGACTTATACCACTTTTCTGCACCATGTGAAGGGATGTTTCATCAGTGAAAATAGGGATCATAAACAAATTGACGATGGAAATTGTTTAGATCAAACATACGTTAATATGTGGTGTCAAAATCTTTTATCATAAATGCATCTAAATAAAGCATTACACAGACAGAGATCATATAAAGCAGTGGTACTCACTACGCAGTTGGGTATCCTATGTATTATCATCCAGTTTTATCTTTTTTGTGATATGTCACAAATTTACATTTCTAATTTGGTATATGGTCCCCATTCAGAATGTTCAATTTTCGATTAAATATAACTCGCTCAATTTCAAAGATACAGATATGCGGGTTTTTTTAATGATCTTGTTGCATTAAAAATAAAAAAAATTCTGGTTGACCAAATTTGTCTAAGGGGGTCGTATAAAAATTTAAAAAGTGTAACTTTTTGAAAATTAATGGGAAGACTATTTCATTAATGTAGTCTTATTTCCTACCTTAATTTCAACATTTTTGCAATTTACATTGCCCACTTATCTCCAACAGGTAAAGAATGAATTCGATTTCGAGTTTTTGACGGAAGAGCACTTTTCAAGCATCCCTGAACTCGAATCGATCGTTTTTGAGGTGATGCCTCTGTGTGTATGTGGGGGGGGGGGGGGGGGACTGGATACGAATAGAGCGTTCGAATAGAGCGTTCCGAACGAAATTTGGTACAAAAATTACAATCTGGGAATACTAGAAGCCTACTGATTTTAAACGGAATCAAATGTTCGAAAGACGACCCCCCCTTCCCCAATTTTCGAATAAAATTTTGAAAACATCACTAAAAAATCAGAACCTTCAATAGTGTTACGTAAATAATCATTTCTTATGTAATTTCTTAGTAGAAAACGATTGACGTAATTTTAAGAACGCTAGCATGGACCATTCTCGAGATATTGCATTTTTTCACATAAATTTGTAAAAAATAATAAATCACATTAAATTAAAAAAAAATATTAACTATTGTGAAATATGTTCACTCTTCATGCGTAATATTGTGCGACAAATTTGTTAACATCATTCTCGTGAGTTCGTTCCATTCACGAGAGAAGATAGCTTGTGTAATAGTTTTGTAATTTAACGCTTAACAATTTACCAACAGTCATTTATATATTAGAAAGGCTCTTCTTTCCGTTTGTCTGTAACGCTTGGCTATAAATTTGGTGAACTTGGCTACAAATTTAGCTATATATCGCCAACTTGGCGATGCCCCCCCCCCCCCCCCCCCCCAGATTGGTAAAAAGATATCCGAAATTTAAAAAATGACGCTAAATTATCGGAAATGACACCAAATCGATGAATTAATTGTTAAAATATTTTCATATATGGACTATATTGCATATTGCGGATGCTATCAATATTGATCATTTCCAATTTAGAGTTGCGCGAAATATAAGTCAATTGGGTACTTCGAAATAGTTTTACCTGTGCGCATCTGGAAAACTCTAAATGTACAATTCAACATTAAAAACATCGTGCCGTAGATCTTATACATCATTTTTTCGCTGAGAAAGAAGTAAATTCATTGCATAAATATGGAAAGTCATGTGCTGCCCACATTAGAGTTTTAAATTAGCAATACGTACGAGTACATTTTGTTTATGCTTTGAATTTTGACATTTTATAATTTTTTCTCATTATACATACTAAAAGTTTTGAGTTTTATTTATATTACTATTTTACGTAATTACTTCAGATTTATGGACCGTTGTCTTAATGGACTCTCGGCTCGCTAATACGGAAAATGTCCCTCTGTGCTATAGTAATGGCCATAATTATGGCTTATTTCGATGAAATTTGTTTAAAAATCATGGATGTGTTGTTTAGTGTTCTAAACAAGCCGGATATTTTTTTAAATGCGCGGGGGGGGGGGGGGGGGGGGGGGGGGGTTTGTTTCCGAAAACTTTGGAATTAAACGGATTTTTTTTTTTGAATTTGTATGTTTTGATTATTTACAATGAATGCTTTCTTAGTGGATATGCTAAAATATTTATTACGGATGTACACAATTCATACTAAGATATGTAGATGTTTATTTATCAAAATGTGTCAAATATAGTACAATATTTATACATAATATTTAATTTCTGTAAGTACATCATTGTTAAGATCTGAAACACTAAGCACAGTTTGTATGATCATTATACGCACAAATATATAAATGCGTTTGGAAAATGTCTTCTTTTCTACATGACCTGCAATAGTTTGTATAATTATTTCTAAAAAAAAAAATAAATAAATAAAACACATTTAAAGGCATTTTCTTTACAATTTCTTTATTGCAAAATAAAAGTTTCCATATTAATTAAGTTTTTCCGTTTAAGTTTTCTGTTGGAAAACACATTCCAAATCCAAAATTTTCTAAACGACAGTGTTCCTATGCAGTCACAAACACAGCAATTCCACCCATCATTAGGGCCTCATAACATGTTTAGAACACTGATTCTTAGAACTCTGACATCTTCATGTTTCAGGACATTTATCTAATACCACATTACTGCTTCCTGAACACCGAGAATCTTTGTATACACTCTGGAAAAATCCAGAAAAACTTCAATGTTTGGCGAAATTATCGATTTTTCATTCTGGAACGTTTCATATTTCACCAAATTTGTCATCATCGTCAAGTATGTCGGGCCTCAGTACTGACAATTGGTTACTATAAATGTTTTCTGGCTTTTAAGTCACCTGACTTTTAAGACAGGCAAAGAGATACAAAATACTTTCAACAGTAGTAGATAATACACTTACAGACAGTGAAAGTTGCGCACCAAGAAGAAAACATGGTACAACCGCGAAATGATATAAATAGCTAGAGGGCGGGCTGGTATGCAAATGATTCCAGTCTGGTGTGATTGCGCATGACCAGACCGTGAGTGGCGCTGCAAGCATGAACCAGCGGCCTTATAAACCGGCGTGTAGTCGACGCCCCAGCAGTGTGAGAAGCTTCGGCGCAAGCACGAGTACGGAGTGAAAAGAATGGTGGGTAGATGTCAGAAGCTTCGATGTACGCAACTAACGGACTTCGAGAGAGGCCTGATCATCGAGCTGAAAACCGCAGGATGGTCAGCGCGCCGGATAGCCCGTCACATGGATCGTTCGGACTATACCGCCCAACGGTGTTGGGAGCACTAGTCACGGGACGTCACAAATACACGAAGGACCGACCAGGCGTACCACGAATAGAGATGATCGAATGGTCGTGCGGCAGGCACGTATAGAGCCCATGGCGACCCTATCCGCGATATAGGCACACGTAGCGGCTCCTGTGTGCCCACGAACCATATCTAGACACCTGAAGGAAGCGAATCTGCGATTCCAGCGTCCCTTACGTGTGCTGCAGTTCACACGGGACCATCGGCGACTCCGGTTGCAGTGGTACTGGGCCAGAGCAACGTGGAACGCCACAGATTGGCGATGTGTGGTGTTTAGCGATGAGCGCCGCTTCATTTTGGAGACTGATGATCAGCGTGTCCGGGTGTGGAGGTCCCCTGCACAACGCCACAATCCCAACCTCGTTATCGAGCGCCACACCAGTCCCACTGCAGGCATCATAGGCTGGGGAACCATGGCCTACGACAGCCGATCCGCTCTAGTAGTGGTACCTGGAACATTGACGGGCCAGCGGTACGTGGATAAGATTCTACGGCCCATGTGCTCCCATTCGTTGCTGGGATTGCAGGTGCGAAATTCCAGCAGGATAATGCCAGGCCTTACACGGCTCGGGTCGCCCAAGCCGGCCCGAGTCAGGTCCAGACACTTCCTGAGTCATGTCCTGCCCGCTCCCCAGACCTGTTCCCTATCGAACATGTGTGGGACCAGTTGAAACAACAGCTGCCTCGTTGCCGCAATCTTCGGGATTTGGAATGTAACGTCCAACAGATGTGAATTCGTCTGCCGTAGGACAACATCAGGCGTCTGTTCGACACCATGCCGGACCGTATTACTGCTTGTTTCGCAGCACGAGGCGGTGCGACGCGCGAATGAGGATGGACGGACTGTGTACCACAGATCCCTCTGTACGTGTTCTTCTGCGCTGTTTTTGTGATCATATATATCATTCATCTGTATCCTTCCATCAATAAAATTTCAGGTCCATCCTATGCTTCTTTCTTGGTGCGCAACTTTCATTGTCCCTGAGTGTAGTATGCATCACAATTTTTATTTTCGATTAAAAGAAATGCATTATGTGAATCGATCGCGCTGAAATGCATTAGACCTCGTGTTTATCAATACAAACAATCGCTTCTTATCAAATTTTATTCGAATTATTTTATTCTATTTATTTTATTCTATCGAGGGATCTCGTTTTTACAAATACACAAATATGTATATTAGTCAAAAACGGTTGAAACGTATTCAGTGATGCTCAGAATTCGTGTATGTTTATCCAAATTCGAAAGTCAGGTGTTTGATTCCATTGCAGTACTTTTTCTTCACTTATACTAGAAAAGTAAAATCACCACCGAAATGAAAAATGACAACAGAGAAACCAAATTTAGTTAATCACCAGTTACCATTCATCTGCAAAAAAATTCTGGCGCACACTATACTAGCTGAAATATAAGGGGGAGGGGGATTCTATTTATATCTGGGTGCCGTTCTCGAACCTCAACTCGAGCCCAGTGCATAGCTCTGGTTATGTGAAGCTCTGTAGTTATGGGAATCGCCCGTAGTTGTTCCGTGTTCGATCTTTGACGCAGCTCAAAACTATCCCCGTGCTTACACGGAATATGGACGCGATAAATCTGTAGGTCCGAAAGTCCATCCGTGAGAAGAAGTGATGGATGAGGGAAAGGATTGTACGGTTCCTGTAGATGCCACTCCTATTGAGTTCCGATTTAAATTAGGTGACTCTCTCTCGTCCGTCCAAACAGATATCTTACATCTTCGGGTAGGTCGGACGATTTGATTAATACGACTCTTGTTTCTTTCAGGTATCCCCCCGGAGATTCGCCCCCCTCCCGGAGACATTTCATATGAACATAATTTCTATTTATGTGATAGCATTTAGATTTTATTTATGTAGGGCAAAAAGACTTGCCTCCCCCCCCCCAAAGCTTCATCCCCCCCGGCCAAAAACCTGAAAGACTGGTTTACAACCTTCAACTCGAACGAGACAACAAACGGCGCGTGCTAAGTTTCTGTAGTTTTCCTACCATGTATATATACGTCGCAGTCTTTCATAAATGTTCCCCCCAAAAAATTAATTTCCCTTGATAGTGGAGCCATATGCTTAGCTGAAAAAATAAATCGCTTTTTTTTTTTGGAGTCTACATTATTGATGAACTGATTAAAGCCTTGTTATGCTTTAATCTAATGATGATATAGTAATGTTTTTTTCAACCCCAAATCCTTATTACCAATAAAAGATGCAAACATGGCGTAAGAGACTTAGGTCAATTATAAATTTTTAAATATAGGAGTGTTGACTGCAAAATGTCAACTTTTACTTAATGCAATATCGTACGAGGTGCTATGATCCGTGAAACAAGATTTTCTCTGGAGAAAATGAAATTACGAACCAATACCTCATTCCAAAAACGCCCATAGCTATTAGTTCCGTTATTCCTCTATACGGTGTTTCTAAATTTAGTGCAATGCCGATAATGATGGGAACTGTTTCATTTGATTGGCTGGACTCCTTGATTCTACATTGATTAAGTTGAGTCATGTTTTGACATCTTTTTGTATGCGAAATGGCTTGATTTTCTGCAAGTATGTAGATTGTTTCCAGTTTAATTTTAATTTGATGGGAGCCTGCAGTTTACCGTTCGTACATAAAATGAAATGATATTTGAGGTAATGGAAGCAGCTTTTTTTTATTTTATTTTTTTGTACACATACACTCACGGACAATGCTCACCAAGAAGGAAGCATAGGATGGACCTGAAATTTTATTGATGGAAGGATAGAGATGAATGATATACATGATCACAAAAACAGCGCAGCAGAACACGTACAGAGGGAGCTGTGGTACACAGTCCGGTCATCCTCAATAGCGCGTCGCACCGCCTCGTTCTGCAATACAAGCAGCAATACGGTCCGGCATGGTGTCGAACAAACGCCTGATGTTGTCCTGCGGCAGACGAGTCCACACCTGTTGGACGTTACGTTCCAAATCCCGAAGATTGCGGCAACGAGGCAGCTGGCGTTTCAACTGGTCCCACACATGCTCGATAGGGGACAGGTCTGGGGAGCGGGCAGGCCATGGAAGTGTCTGGATATGACTCAGGCAGGCCTGGGCGACCCGAGCCGTGTGCAGACGGGCATTATCTTGCTGGAATTGCGCACCTGGAATCCCAGCAATAAATGGGAGCACGTGGAGCCATAGAATCTCATCCATGTACCGCTAGCCTGTCAATGTTCCAGGTACCACTACTAGAGCGGATCGGCTGTCGTAGGCTATGGTTCCCCAGCCCATGATACCTGCAGTGGGGCTGGTGTGGTGCTCGATAACGGGGTTGGGATTGTGGCGTTGTGCAGAGCTCCACAGCCGGACACGCTGATCATCGGTCCCCAAAACGAAGCGGCACTCATCGCCAATCTGTGGCGTTCCACGTTGCTCTGGCCCGGCATCACTGCAACTGGAGCCACCGATGTTCCCGTGTTAACGGCAGCACACGTAAGGGACGCTGGGATCGCAGATCCGCTTCCTTTAGGCGTCTAGATATGGTTCGTGGGCACACAGGAGCCGCTACATGTGCCTGTATCGCCGGTCGAGTCGCCATGGGCTCTATACATGCCTGCCGCACGATCATTCGATCCTCTCTACTCGTGGTATGCCTGTGCGACGTCCCGTGACCAGTGCTCCCAACACCATCGGACGGTATAGTCGGAACGATCCACGTGACGGGCTATCCGGCGCGCTGACCACGTTGCGGTTTTCAACCCGATGATCAGGCCTTTCTCGAAGTCCGTCAGTTGCGTATATCGACGTTTCTGACGTCTACCCACCATTCTTTTCACTCCGTACTCGTGCTTACGTTGACCGAAGCTTCTCGCATTGATGGGGCGTCGACTACACGCCGGTTTATAAGGCCGCTGTCTCATGCTTGCCGCGCCACTCACGAGTGCACGGTCATGCGCAATCACACCAGACTATGAGCATATGCATACCAGCCCGCCCTCTAGCTATTTACATCACTTCGCGGTTGTACCATGTTTTCTTCTTGGTGCGCAACTTTCATTGTCCGTGAGTGTAATTAAAATGAAAATAATTGCCATCATGAGTACAGCAAACTTCTGGTTAACATAAGAAGGGTTCGTTCTAGCCGATATATTTTATATCCGAGGTTTGGCATTTCCACGTCTACTTTTTTATTTCTTTGAGTTTAAAAATAAAAAGCTGAGACTATAAATATCTGCTTTTTATTTTTTCTTGTTTGCGTCTCATATTCATATTTCCTTGGGTTTTCTTCTATTTTTCTCATTTTATTTTTTCTTTTCGTCATACTATAGGGCTACTATATCGGACTCTGTCGGTTAACCATTTTCAGTTTGGCCTGCAAAGTCTTGCACTTTTCTGGGCGTTCTTTGCGCTGCATTTTACCTTGTGAACAAGTTCATTGTATTTTATATCCGTTTAATACATACTTGGATTAACACACTTGAACCAACCACATTGGAAAATTTACGCCCAACTGTCCTATAAGAAAAAGAATACAATCTGTTCTGTAGGATTATAAATTACAGCTGCTCTATAGATTCCCATCTACCCTATTGGAGAAGAAAGTTTTGTTAAATAAAAAATTTATCTTTATGCTTCGTTGGCTGATGGCGGCTTTTGAATTGAACTGGATTAAATTGTTTTATCGTTTTATTGTCATTTTTATTCACACAAGGGCTACTTTAACGGCGAGCTACGGTTACTGCTCTCCTTTAGAATCAGAACTACTTGAGCAATTGACCATTTATTTGCATGTGATGCCATTACCCGTAAATCGACTTCCTGTCAGCGCCGTTGGACGGAAAGATCGCTTTCCCATCCCATGTTAGAGTATGCTTTTCTTATTGTTTAAAGTTTCTGTTTGTGCAATAGCATATTTTCTCGAAGAATACAATTGTTTTAAATTGTTGCGCGGTCAGTGTTTTTTTCAGGCATACATCCGAGGGGGATTCGCCCCCCCCCCCAGGAGACATTTTGTATTAACTGAGTTTCTATTTATGTGACAGCATTTAGACATATTTATATAGGGCAAATAGAAAACTTGTACCCCCCCCAAATTTTCATTCGCCCCCCCCCCCCCGACCCAAAGTCCTGAAAGACCGCCTGTGTGCGATCAATGCTCACTGCAATTTCGCAATTACCTTTCTCGAAAACTTACATTCATATGTTTTATCGTAACTGATAATAATATCGTAGCTGTATCCATTACCGCATCGGCGTTTGTTCCATCCAACATGGTGACTTAAGCTACTAGAGCTTCTAAAACATAGGCAACTAGAGCTTCTAAAACATAGGCTGGCCCATAGCCAACATGCTGAATCATAGTGAGAAACGTTTTGGCGGCAGAGAGTGATAACCAGCTCCACTGGTCTCCAACATCTCCTTGCTGGCCTCAGTTGAACACACATGTTTTGACGCACTTATCGCCGATAGCTGCTAAACCTTTTTCTTGCATTCATCTCGTCTACAATTTATCTATATTTGTCTTCTATCTTGTTCTTTTGAGAATATAAACATTCATATCTCTTATCGGGAATTATTAGACCATTTTACGGCCAAACATCCCCCCATTTTAGTGCGAGTTTATACCACAATGCACTATATTGAGTCACTGCGTAATAGTAAACCAATGTCCAAGTATGATTCAAAATGGCGGAAGCGCCAGCTCTCTATGAGGAGCCTTATAAACAGCCATGATGTCACATTACGTTGTACGTGCAAATGGTCAATAGTCAATATATATTCAGATGTACCCAACCATACCCGAGATTCGAACTTGGCACCTTTGGATCTGAAGACCAGAGCACGAAATGTTCAGTCGCAGTCTCACAGAAAGCCAAAGCTGTTTCTAATATCCGTCTTTAATATGTTAAATATGGCCTAAAAAAGCCCCCTATGGGAAGAACACGTACATTTCAAACTCTAGGATATCTCTTAAGTGATTTCTTGATTTGAAAGCGTTGTTTCCTGAAAGCGAATTGATTTTTCCTCACTTTTCTTTTCTAGTAAGAAAATAGTAAGAACTTTTTTTTTTATAGTATAGCAGCTCATTTTCTCCATAAATTAAAGATATATTCTATAGATTATTGTTTTGATAGAAATTATACTTTATCGCAATTTGTAATATCACTTTTCTCATATTTCTTTACCGAAAATAGAAGCTCTTCTTTTGTAATAAATAAATCTTTAGGGCATTTTTATTCAGCATCGTTCTATCTATCGATGGTCCTTCTAATCTATCTGTGGTTCTTTAAAACATAAATTTCACTATAAACGATTTCGTTAAAAGTGTTTGCTCTGTACATTTAATTGATTAGTATAATTTCTTCTAAAAACCCTTTACCATATCTGTTCCATATCGGTTCAAACTAATGTGCAATAATATATTTAAAAAGTGCTGGTCTTGGTTGCATTCCTACGCCATCTGTCTACTGTTTTACTGATTCTGTCTTAATTCAACCGAAATTCGTGTTCTGATAAGATTTGCATGTATCAACTACCAGTCTTTTCACCAATGCACTTAATAAAAGGTTTTAATATTAATTGGAAACCCTGGAAATGCTCGAGACGAGTGCGGGAAATAATATTCGAGCCCGGGATAAAGTCCGCCGAGCCGTAATTGCGATCCAAACTTGTACGTGTATGGCCAGCTTAAGTCGACATTTAAGATATAGTATATCCGGAAAAGGACTACCCAACTTTTAGTTAGAATATCTCGGAAACTGTTAATGATAAAATAAGGAAGTTAAAAATATGATAATTGCACATTCAGTAGGATTAAAGCATAATCTATTCAAAAGGTCCACTATTAGCATCAATCACTTGTCGCAGTCTGAGAAATGAAATCGTCTGCCACCTTTTTATTCCAATTTTTGGGGAAATTCCAATTCTTTCCCCTTGCAATTCAGTCTTATAAATTATTAAAACCACCCATGTAACGTTGAATGATAGCCTTCCCAAAATAACTTAACATTAACAGCGGTGGAATTCCTCTATACCTCACGGTCCGGTTCTCCTAGCTTGCTGAATTCAAACGTTGAAATATAGTTACAGGGTAAAGTTCTGTTTTTCACTGCATTCAGTTAGTGGGCCAGCTCTTCAGTCAGTGGGCAAAATTTCTATTATTCACCCTTTGATTTAAGTGGGTCATTTTTTCCTGGATTTATGATAAGGGAGACAGGAGATTTTTATTTTTTCTAATTTTTCATTTTCATTTCATTCTTTCCATTTACTAACGGATGGAATAGGGCAAAAGCAGAGAATGTTATTCTATTATTAAATAGCATGACGGTGTCGAATGCAGTATAATACTGCCAGACCCGTTTAAAACGAAGTTGAAAGCAAATAAAATAACACAATACACCGTGTGTGTTTTACGAATAATGTCCGGAAAGGGTATAACATCAGCGGTTGGTTGTTGACGTAAAGTGAAATATGAAAAATAAATCAGCAAACGGAGGAGAATTTATCTATGAAAGTCCCCCCACCCGGAACTGATAATTTCATAAAAAATATAGCCGTATAAAATTTAATATAAAAATAAATATAAAATTTAATAATTTAATATAAATTTAATATAAATATATATAGAACTTAATATATAGCCGTATAAAATTTAATTTTTATACGGCTCTCCAATTAAAAAAATTCAATTTGAAACGTTTACTCTATGCTTAATTAGGGCGAAAAAATTTACCCAGCACCTTTCAACGAAAAACTCGCTGGGATA
Source organism: Amaurobius ferox (assembly GCA_951213105.1). Classification (NCBI taxonomy): domain Eukaryota; kingdom Metazoa; phylum Arthropoda; class Arachnida; order Araneae; family Amaurobiidae; genus Amaurobius; species Amaurobius ferox. The sequence goes on along the minus strand of OX578133.1, from coordinate 103,529,659 downwards.
TCGATAAGTGAAAAAAAAAAATCCTTGACATATTTCATTTTACCTGAACTGCGAATGTGAAGAGCTTACTTACAATGAAAGTAAATATGGGTGGCATCAACAAATTTATTTTATGCGGAAAATTTGCCAGTTGAAATTTGCTGCCATTTAATTTTAAATAACTTATTTGTTGCTGGACCCCTTGCATCGAACGAAAAATATTAATAAAAATAATTGAAATATCTCGGCGAAATTTTCATTAATATGTACAGGGTAAATTTTTTGCTTCCGAATAAGGCGCGGCGAAAATTTTAGTAATTGACATTTTTTTTATTGAAGATGAGGAGGCGTATAAAAATTATATTTTGCATTTTTAAAAAATTATCAGTTCCATGGGGAGGTGAAACTATCATAGCTAAATTCTCCTCTGTTTGCTGAATATTTTTCTTATTTCACCGACTTTCTACGACCAACCATTGATTTTATATTCCTGTCAGACAATCTTCGTGTGACAACCTGTATTTATCATTTTTAAAAAAAGTAGTACTTTTCGAATATTTTCGTATAGGTGTGTGTTATAGTGAATGAATCAAGAATTGATCTCAATAAATGCACTTATCAATACCACATTTTATGTGTAGATTGATTATATAAAAAGCTCGAACTACGTAGATTGATTTTTTTGTAATTCATTAGAACATAAATTAAGCGGTCCAGAGTCGGTTTTGACCATATGCAAATGCTGGAAGCCCGTAAAACTCTATGTCCAATGCACCTCTTTTTTTTTACTTTAAAAGTTTTATAGGAGGTGGGGGAGGGGGGCTAGAATAAACTTTTGCTTAGGGCCCCCGGTAAGGGTTAAGGCGACCCATACACGTATGAGTCTATCTTGGCTCGTTATCCAATGAACCAAACTCGCACGTATGTGGGACTCGGGCTCGGTGTCAGGCGAGCCTAGTTTGATTGGGACAGCGTAATCCGTCAGCAGGACTCGTCTTGTCGCTTGCTCGGTATTGGCTTATACGTGAGTGGAGAGGTGCAAGTCAGATTCATGTACAAGCAATGCAAAAACTATCTGCAGTACTCAGGGTTGCCAGATTTAGTTAATTTCAGCCAATTTGGCTATTTCTAATCATGATGGACTTAAATATATTTAAGAGCCATTTTTGGGCTTTTCTGGCTACTGGTTATTAATGACGAAGTAAGTAATTTTATTTTTATAGATTTTATGTTAATTATTTTAAAGTTAATATTATGTTGATCACCTGATTGCCCGTGACATTTTTAACCAGTACATCACCAGAATAATACATACTGGTGAGAAGGCTCTAGAAAATATAATATTGGCTCCTTTTAAATTAGTTTAAATTCATTAAGCTTCTCTTTTTAATGTTTGTCATCATTATTTAAATCTTAGAAAGTAGTATACTGTATGTTCTCTTTGTCTTTTATGGAACCTGTATCATTTTCTTAATAACTGCTGCTAAAAAAAATTGTTAATAAATAAATTCCTTAATATATAAAATAATAATTTATGTCAGGGCCGTTTTTGACCACAGGCAAAGTAGCCAACTGTTGGGGGAAGCTCTGAGGGCCCATTTTCTCTGATCAATGTATTTTTTTTACTATAAAAGTTTTATATGGGTCCTATAATTTATTTTTGCCTAGGGGCCCAGGAAGGGGTTATAGCTATCCTGATTTAAGGGTTTCAACAGGTTTCGCAGCCAAACTCTTTTGCACTCTTTTCTAAGTTACCTATTATCAATTTCTGTAAGTTATGTTTTTATTTAACTCAGTTTTTATGATGCCGATATTTTTTAACGTTTGCTAAGAATTTTGTATTGAAATAATACGTAGGTAAAAACATCTAAGAAGTAAAGGTTTATTTATTTATTTTTTACGCAGTTTTTAATTCTATAATTTTAAATAGATTTTTCGTCATATATATTAGATTTTTTTATGCATATGTTCGATATTTATCTATATAATATGGATAAATGTAATAATTTATGCTTGCTTACATTAGTGGCTGCACGGTCCTAAATTTCAGATCCCGTTACAATACCAGGGCTCGGACCGACCCGAGCTCAAAAATAATTTTGAATGTAGAATCCTCCCGAAGATCGTTGACTCTGGGCTTGCTCCAGCCGGAACTGATATTTATCTAAACGGGTTCAGTACGCTAATTTGTGTAATTGTTATGCAAATATAATTAAAGTAAAATTTTGTTTCTTGAAACATTTATTTTTGCATAGCTGATATCAGCAAAGTAATTGCATGTACTCTTAAATTAATTTATACAGATAATGGACATTGACTACTTTCGGTCGAGTCTAACCCGAATTTTAAAAACTAAGCCGCGCCCCAAATAGTTTTAGAAAAACTGATCCGACCGGGTCAAGGTTTAAACCCGAGAACCCGCATACTTATAGCTTAAAGCTTTACAGTATTTAACAACAGAGAGAGCATTTGTATGATTTAGTTAAATTTGATAAATTTTGGCTAGTTTGGTGTTTTGGCTAGTTTTACTTAAATCAACTTGGAAACCCTGGAAATGCTCGAGCTACGTTTGTAATCTACTCGATACATGTGCAGTGAATAATATTCATGCTCATTGAGCCGGACTTACCATCCAAACTTGTACGTTTATGGCCAGCTTTAAGTCGAAATTTAAGATACAGGGTATCCTGAAAAGAACTACCCAACTTTTATGTGCAATACTTGTTTCTCGGAAGCGGTTACTGATAAAAGAAGGAAATCACAAATATGATTATTGCACATTCGATAAGGTTAAAATATAATCTGTTCAAAAGGTCTAATATTTACATCAATCACTTGTCGCAGTCGAAGAGGAAAATAATCTGCCCCCTTTTACAATGTATTTACTGAAAAGGACACAAATGCTTCACTCAGTAAAGAATTATTTTGAGTTCATTAGCTGTTTGGATTGTGATTCAATCATTGGGCTTCTAGAACAGTAAAGATTTTTTTCCTCCAATGAAGGGGCTCTTAACATATGGGTCGCCACACCATAGCTGTCATAGAAAAACCAAAATATCCCTGGTCTCCAGAAATGACTTATCGAAATCTAAAACGATGAATTTTTGCGTCATTGTTTTCTAACAGAGTCTCTATGTTCGTTTTGGATAAAATTGAAAAGAATCATTTGGAGCAAGTATTTGAGTAAACAGGTGTTTGAGTAATGATAGTTATAGTTTGAGTAATACTTCACGTTTCGATCACTGCACAGAAACAACTCTGAACATGTGTTTTTCTATCAATATCATCAATACATTCAATGTTTGACAATATTGAAATGTATCGACCCCCCCCCCCCTTTATATGACACACGGGATTTTCACGAATGCTATTAATTAGAAAATTATAGATTGTAGAAAGTCGCATCATGTATCCTGGGTAGTCTTCGATTGGATAGAAAGTTTGATTAAATTGTATTCAAAACAGAACTAGGTATTGACACTCTTTATCGTCTGAACTGGCTGACAACCAAGTTCAGGGGTCAAGGAAATTTTGACACTTCTCTGCTAGAATTCTTTTGCGAGAAATACTTTCCTCCATAATCGAATCAGCTAAGATTTCATCTTCATTACTTTTCCTACATACATTATAACTACATTACTAAAAAAACCCTCATATTTGTATCTTCAAAATGAGCGAGTTATATTTAATTGAAAATTGAACATTGTGAATGGGTACCATATATCAAATTAGAAATGTAAATTTGTGACATATCACAAAAAAGATAAAACTGGATGATAATACATAGGATACCCAACCGCGTAGTTAGTAGCACTGCTGTATATGACCTCTGTCTGTGTAATGCTTTATTTAGATGCATTTGTGATAAAAAATTTGACACATATTAACGTACTTTTGATCTAAACAATTTTCATCGTCAATTTGTTTATGATACCTATTTTCATTGATGAAACATCCTTTCACATGGTACGGAAAAGTGGCATAAGTCAGATTTTTTCCTTTATCATAATTTAGTTGATTTTAAAGATACAGATATGCTTTTTTTTTAATGATCTTGTTGCATTGAAAATAAAAATTTCTGATTGACTAAATTTGTCTAAAGAGTGTCGTATAAAAATTTAAAAGGGTAACTTTTTGAAAATTAATGGGAGAACTATTTCATTAACGTAGTAACGAAACAACCACTCGGCAAGACCGATATTTGATGATAACTGCGCGACGTCAGTGGAACCGTTCTGCCAGACAACTGGGTTCAGCCCTGACAACCGCCATAGGAGTCACTGTTTTGAGACAAACTGTTTACAGGAGACTCAGACACGTTGGTCTCTATGCTAGACGATCAGCAGTTTTCATCCCCCTTACGTCTGCATAGAAACGCGTGCGTTTACAGTGGAGTTTGGAGCATTGGCAGTGTCGTGAACAACAGTGGAGCAATGCCATGCTTAGTGACGAGTCCAGGTTTAGCCTGCAAACTGATTCTCGTCGTACCACGATCTGTAGAGAACGTGGAACGCGTTTTCACCCGGGAAACATCACAGAAAGACTTCGTCTTCCGTTTGGGGGAGTCATGGTCGTTGCATGCATCATGATCGACGATCGCACCGACCTCCACATCTTACATCTTTGACACGAGGTTGGTTACCGGTCAAAGATGCAGAGACGAAGTCTTTGAACCTACCGTTCGATTGTTTCGAGGTGCTGTTGGTCCTGATTTCATATTCATGGATGATAACGAGCTTCCTGACCGTGTGGCCGTGTTTGATGACTTCCTTCAAACTGGAGATATCCAGCACATGCAGCGGCCTACCAACTCTCCTGATCTGAATCCAGTAGAACATGTGTGGGATATGATCAGGAGACATCTTGCAGCCCTCCGCTACCCACCCAGCTCCGTTCCGGGATTGAAAACTGCTCTCCGTGAGGCTTGGAACTCTTTGAGCACACAACTCATCCAAACGCAACTCATCCTCATTGAAAGTATGGAATATCGTTGTGCAGCATGCGTGGCTACCCGAGGTTCTCACACACCGTATTAAACTGCAGCATCACATTGTTTTAATCATTCTGTTTCACTGAGGTTGACACTTGTATTGTGACCCTTTTTCTTTCAACTCTTTTCCTTGGATAATAAAAGTCATTATTATCCTTGTTTTCCATTGTTTTCTTCTTCTATAACCCTATTACACCCGCATACCGCGTTTCCTTCCATTCCGATGTAGACTTCCTGATATTTTCACATAAACAGCAACTATGCTTAACTTTTGGACATGAGTGTATATATCTATATATTAATTTTAGGCTCTGAGGAGTCCACTATCCAAATCTTAGTGCCTATAAATGCTTATTTTAAAGGATAGCGTTTACGGACTCTGATTTTAAGGGTTAGTGTCTATATATGCCTATTTTAAGGAATTAACATGTTTTTACTTCCTCATACGTGGTATTGAGAAAGTCTTGTTTTCGCGAAAATTTTCGATTTCGAGATTTTAATGCCAATATATGTTTTAGGACCTCCCGAACACGTTTTGACTATTTTTAATGTGAAATTCATCTGTCTGTCTGTGATCGATTTGTTGTGCGCACGATAGCGACTATGAATGGATTTTCACGAAACTTTATATCCGGCTTTATTACCAAAAAATCTAGAACCATATTGAATTTTTTTTTTTTAAATTCGAGTTAAAATTTCAAAATTTATTTGGAATTTTATATATATTCTTCTAACATGGCAGCATAGGACAAAATTTGACATAATCGTGCATGAAAAGGTTTATTTATGGCTCAATGATCACGAGACTTTATAATTTCAAACAGTGTTGTAAAAAATAATCACGATACAATTCATGCGTTCGTGACGTCATTAGCCCCCTCGGGTGGCAGTTACCCGTCCCCCCCCCCCTCACACCGGGAATACATTGCCAAGTATGGTATCAATCGAAAGATTTTTTCAAGCCCTTTAAAGTGAAGGGCAACAACGCCATAATTGTAATCATTTAGACCCATGATACCAGTTTTTCAAAATATTCCTTGTAAAATTTGAAAAAAAAAAAAAAAATTACTAAAAATGGATTCTGGTATGAGAAAGTCGAGAGAGCGAGTTGAGCCACACCCCAATTAATTCTTTTATAAATCTATTTGAAATTGTACAATATTTCGAGAATAGTTTATGCTAGCGTTCCAAAAATTGAGGCCAAAATGTTGCCCTACAATTATGTTTACTCAAAAAAATTTTTTGAAGCATCTATTTCTCAAAATCTACCCCCTGTACCTGTGCTAACTACGGTGGCGCTCATCCCGCCAGCTATATAGAGGCTGCCCCACATTTCCTAAACCAAAACCCATACCTCTCTACTAATTTTAATTTAAACGCTAATAATAAATTTAACTCTAAATATATGACAAAAAATCAATCCTATGCCAAACTTTTTCATAACAACCCCGAAACTTTTCCCGAGCTCCCCCCCCCCCCCCCAATAAAACTCAAAATCCCAAACCCGCAAAAATTGCTGAAATTAATTAATTTAACCAATCTATTATTGGATTGCTACTATCTTTCGAAAGCCATTATAGCCCTAAACGGATACACGAATGTTTTACCAGAGGCCTTCCTCAAATGAAAGAAGCTACCTACGATTTAGAAAAGATTCAGATTATGTATGGCCGGTCCGAGATTTTGATGCTCGGTCTATTTGGTGAGCCCTCCGATCTGGACTGCGGAAGATTATGTATGGAAGTCTTAATGGACTTTCAGTGCAGAAATGAATCTCTGAATTTGGCCAACCCTGTTGAACACACCATCCCAACATTTTTAAGAAACGTAGCTATTCATCGATTCAAGGCTAGTGCTCCACGAAGTGCAGATAGACCCCTCCCACTTAAAACTTCTCTTTTACTTCTTGAAGAATTTTTACCTCATATTCCAAATTCCGTGACTCGACAGATCTTGATTGTGATTCGTCACAGTCAGGATCCAAGAGCATCGCCCGCTTCTTGAATTTTATTTTCTGCAACGTATTCTTTCGCACTATTTCCCAACCGCCCCTTAGATTGCGGTTTAAAGGCAGCCTTGCTGCTACCTGGGCACTCCGTAATTGTAAATCCTTGAATCCTTGAAAAGATCTACTATAGATTGAACTTAGAAAATAACTGATATGGCTTCAGCATAAAATTATGAAAGAGGTGGATGGGTTCACTAAGGATTTCCATTTCCTGTTCTTTTATTCATTCCTGGCTGAAATATTTCCATTTCACTTGAAATGTCTATTTCTCGACATTTGCTAGATAGAGCTTAGATGATGATTGTTATGGATTCAGCATCAAATTCTGGAGGGGGTTGGAAGTCTCCCTACGGATTTTTACTTCTGGTTCCAGTAATGTTACTTCCAACTCTAAATGCGCTCCTGTGACATCACGCGATGTAGAGCGGACTTTGTCAAATTAAAAAAACATTTCGACAAACTGAAGATGTTCATTTACACTAGCAAATATTGAAATGTGTTTGGTAGTAAATTTCCATGAATAAATAAATGAAAATAGTGAATAAAAATGCGTCAAATGTTTTGTGTTTGTAAGGTATAATTTCAGGTTTATAAATTTCAGTTAAAGTTATGTGTCAATGTTGGTACACCATAACATTGGTAAACTGTTTTCTTGTCTTGTTCAACAAAACGATTTTCAGTCATGACCTGCCCGCAGGTCAGCGCAGGCTTGCCTCCTTGGTTGTGTGGAAATGACTAAAATAGCATTTAATTTATTTCATTTAAAAAAAAAAACTGACTACTTAAATAGTGACGTCCAGCTGCGAGAAAAAACATTAAAGCTGTTTACGCTTTTCATTTTCGAAAGGGATTAAACATTAAAATTGGGCGCATTTTTCAAATATTCTATTGGAGGAGAACATTAAAGAAAATTCTTTAATGATGTTGTTTCTCTCGAGTTTTTCAGAGGATGAGAGTAGACTGATTACCTTTCAACGTTCCTTATGAAGCGGTACAATTTTTCTTTTTATTTTCCTGGTTTATTTTTATGAAGTTTGTTGATTACGAATTTTTGTATTTAGGCTCTTACTTTCGTGTTGGATTAATTAAAACGAATTTTTTGTTTTCCATTTATCTTATACAATTGGACATGTATTCGTTATAATTATTTTCTTCTTTTGCGTATTTCTGTAATTAACGTTTTTATTTATTTATTTTTATTTTTTTTGTTTTTTTACATGATTTCTAGCGCAGACCTTTTTTATTGTTATTGATGGCAGAAATGTTGTCATGCTATTGTTTTTTTGAGGAAAAAAAAAATAAAATTCTTGAAACATCTTTTTCTCAGGATCTGCTATAGATAGAGCTCAGATAACGACTGATTCGGATTCAGCGCCAAATTCCAAAAAGGGTGAGCGTAGTCAGTAAGGATTTCCACTTCCAGTTCTTTTCATTTGTTCAACATTTTTCATTTTACTTGAAACGCCTATATCTCAAAATTGTCTGTACATAAGAGATGGTAATTGATATGTATTCAGCATCCAATTCTAGAGAAAGTAGGGTGGATCACTAAAAATTTCCACTTCATGCCATGTCAGTTTATGAATGGTCGTGAAATACTATTTTATGAGGGCAGCAATTCATAGTATTAAACTTGGCCGCCCAAAATTTTGATTCGCTATTTTTTTTATACAATTCCCTTGGAATTAAATCGCCATAACAGAATTCTACCGTCGATTTCGAAACTTTCAATTTGGAAATATGTGTATAAATAAATATGTGTACATACGACCCACAGCTGAAGACATACACTACATACACTATAAATTAATCGAATACACAGTAAAAATATACATTCAACTGCTCTATTGAGTAAAAAAATCTAGCTGCCCTGCAGGAAGCAGAAAGTTTAAAAAAAAGAAAAATCAATTTAAGTAAAGTAAAATTAAGAACTGAAAAAGACATTTTCTTCACTCGATGCTCCCAGCTATATTGGTGGTCACATGATCTTTTTGTGCCCAAGAGGGCTACAGTTTAAAATGGATTCTAAACTACTACGAGCATGTATGTATACACAGAAACGCTTTACCCGGGAGTAAAACCCAGCTGCTATGGATCAGAAGTTCAGACAATGAAGCGTTTGGACTACAGGTGGGTCTTGCAGCTCACCAAAAATCCCCTAAAGGTAGAATGTCTATTTTTGCGACTCTAGGAAATTTGTACTTAAGAGTTGTTTTTGGAATTATGAATACTAAATTATTACTTTCAGCTCACTGAAACCAGGGGAATTAATTTACTAAGGCCAAGTCGGTAAAGCTATACTGTTTTAGCTTTTCACCTTCTTCTTTTTTTTTTTTACTTCAGAAAATATTTTATAAAACGCTTGGTTTTATTTTCCACAAGTTGGATTTTTTCATATTCTACATCAACAATTTCAGGAAGATAAGAAAGTTTAAATGCAAAAATTCTTGGGTTGCCAATAGGGCTTTATTTATTATAGTCTATAATTTATAAATAAGTCTATAATTTCTCCATATTGACATGCAGTTGCACTTCTGAATACTCCAATGACACTTATTTAGGAGATCTTAATTAAAACATGAGCTGTACAATTAATTAAAATATTTTCAGAACAACAGTCCTTCGCACGGGTGAAAATATCCGTATTTCGTTCAAAAAATATATATGGGCAAAAAATATATATTAATAAGATAAAGTTGTTTACGCTTTTCACCTTGAAAGGGGATCGGATTTTGAAATTCGGCGCATTTTTCTATGGCGAGACGCGAAGCAAAAATTTTTAATAGCATTATTTTGCTTCTGAAGTTTTGAGAGGTTTATGTGAAATTTATTTATCTTTCAAGACTTTTTATTAAGCTGTTCTTTTTTTATTTTTTCAGTAATTTTTCCTTTTCTGGGTAGACGCTATTATTTTTAAATCCTCTTATTTTCGTTTAAGATAAATGTAAATTGCTTTTTTTTTTCTTCTAAATAAGTTGGACATTTATTCGATTTAATTGTGTTTTTCTTTTACTTGTTTCTGAGCATTAACGCTTATTTCAAAAATTGTTTTTAGTATAATTCTTAGTGTAGATTTTATTTATTGTTATTTTACTCTTCAAATATGAGATTTATGCTTTTTGAAGCGAAAATGTTTTCGAATAGATGTTTGTTTTATTTTAAAATACAGTATTTAATTTCGAATACAGGGCTACTAGAAAAGTCTTTAAGCATTCTAACAACTTTGTAAGGAAAGATCTATGAGTGTACACGTTAGGCCCATCTGCAGTAAAGTGATCATGCCTAATCGAATAAAAGTGATTGCAGATCTCCTAGAAAATAATTAAAAAGTTGGGATAACAAAATCTACAAAATAGAGATAGACGGGAAAAAGCCAATTACAAAGTTGTAGAGTGTTATCTAATGAGTAGGAATCGACATAAATCTGTTACAAAAGGCATTTACTTGACACAATATTGTTATCGGCAAATTGCTTTCATATTCAGGAAGGATACAATAAGAAACACTAGCATGAACAGAAATATTGTGTAGAGCCTTTCTTCGTCCATAACGCTTGGCTAGATTTTGGCGACGAATTTGGCGCAATGTCGCCAACTTGGCGACTTTTTTAAATGTTACCAAATTAACGAAAATCTCGCCAAATGGATAAAAATGACGCTAAATCAATGAAAATGACGACTAATTGTCGAAAATTCAATACCTTGGAAAGAATATTATTATCTACTAAAAGAAAAACCTATTTTTTTAACTGTAAAAGTAGTAAATTCATTACATTATATAAGGAAAGTCATGTGTTGCCCACATCAGATTTTTTTTGTTCGTGACGTCATGAAAGTTCTTTCATGGCACCATCCTTCCTTTTGCAGTATGGTTAACCTGGTCCTAAATATAACATTACTCCTTATATCATCCATGTTTATAGGTATTAAAAAAAAGTTCAATGTAGTTTTAGCACAAAAGGTAATATTAGTTCTAGAAATACTTTGTTCAGGTTCAAAATTTTCTTGTAAAGTATTCCAGGAAAATTCGCAATTTCACAAGACATAAAGAATAAAATATATTTTTAAAAAAAATCATGATTTAGCCTTTCATCCTACATGAAATAAAATCTACTTTTAATATTATAATATTATAGGAATCTATTTGAGAACAAATACTTTTTCGCTTTGATATCAAACACTAAACTCAAATTTAAATAGTGAAATAATAACTAACAAGCTTTTCACTAAAATCATCCATAAAAAAAAAGTGGTTTTACACAGAAGAAAGTAAAAGAAAAACTTAATTAATATACGAATAAACGTGTTACTCTACTTTGGTAAAAGGGAAAATAAAAAATTGACTTTTAACGATCCCCTAACAAAAATAAGATATAAACTCTTCTTCAAAAAAGTAAGTGAAGAAAGTAAAAAAGAAAAATCCTACAGCTTATAATAACAAGCGTTGGAGGGTAAAGAGTTTTACCTCACTTCTGCAGAAAACGAAGAAAATAATATCATTAAAGAATTTTGCATTAAGTCTCGTCAATAAAAGAACATTTTGAAATTGCGTCACAATTTAAAGGACTGATTATTTTTCACAATCGTGAAATATGGTACACAGGTACTTCAGGATCCGGGAAGATGCACCTCGGCGATATATATGTATATATATATATATATATTTAATTCAAATCAGTTTTTAAGTATTTTATGTTTTAGCACGATTTTGAGCGATATTTACAATTTTGCATAAATCAATCCCTTAGCGACCAAAAATACTATAACAGAATTTCCATCTTGATACTATCGATGCAAATATTATAGTTGATGAATTTCAGAAACTTATTTCACGATATCTCACGAACGAATGGAGCGTTTCGAAAAAAAAATTTGGTACGATTATTACAGTCAGTTAATAATGGAACTCTATTGGTTTTGAATGCAATCGAACGTTCAAAAGACCCCTTCCCTCAAATTTCGAAAGAGTTTTTTAAAAGATCATTAAAAAAATAAAGACCATCAATTATGATAAATAGATAATCATTTCAGGCGTAGTTTTCCATTATAAAAGGATAATACAAACTTCAGAACGAGAGCATGAATTGTGCACTAGATATTGCACGATTTTTGTATGAATTTTTGAAAATATCATTATTAAATCATAGCGTTCAATACTGTTACATTAATGATCTGTCCATACGTTAATTTTTCATTAAAAAACGAATGACACCAACTTTAGAACGCTATCATGAATCGTTCTTGAGACATTGCACGATTTTCAAATGGATTTATAGAAAAAGAAATTACCATGAAATATGGTCAATTTACATATTCAATATTATGCCACAAATCTTTTAACATCATTTCCGTGAATCTTGTTCGTTCTAATCACGAGAGGAGATATTTTTACTTTCCTTATATACATAATGTATAAGGAAGGTATTGTGACGGGGTCGAAAATTCGAGTTTTCGACGGGAGAGCACGTTTCAAGCATCCCTGATCACGAATAAAACATTTTTGAAGTGATATGTGTGTGTGTGTGTGTGTGTGTGTGTGTGTGTGTGGAGACGATAACTGACGAACGAATGGACCGATTCGAACGAAATTTGGTACAAAAATCACAATCCGTAAACACTGGACGCCTATTGTTTTTAAACGTAATCGAATGTTCAAAACCCCCCTAAATTTTCGAGTGAAATTTTGAAAAAATCTTCAAAAAATCAAAACCGCTAATAAAGTTACGCAAATAGACTTTTCTTATGTAATGTTTCATTAGAAAACAATTAACATAAATTTTAGAACGCTAACATGAACCGTTCTCGAGATATTGCACATTTTTCAAAAAAATTATCAAAAAGTCATATAAAATAAAAAAATATATATATTTCCTATTGAGAAACATGTTCACTTTTCATATGTAATACCATGCGATAAATTTGGTGACATCATTCTCGTGGATCTAGCTCATTCCATTCATGAGAAAAGATACTTCAAATAATACTTTTGTATTTGAACGCCAATAGCCATTTATCTGCTGTAAGAATAACTTATTTCTCCGTCAGTAAAGCTTGGCGAAATTTTGGCGACGAATTTGGCGGAATGTCGCCAACTTGGCGACTTTTTGAAATGTTGTCAAACTAACGAAAATCTCGCCAAATGGATTAAAATGACGCTAAATCAATGAAAATAACGACTAATTGTTGAAAATTCAATATCTTGGAAAGAATATAAGTATCTATTATAAGAGAAACCTATTTTTTTTACTGTAAAAGTAGTAAATTCATTGCATTATATAAGGAAAGTCATGTGTTGCCCACATCAGATTTTTTTATAATGGTTTCGTATTTTGACATCAAAGAATTCGCCAACAATTATTCATGTCACGGGATATTAATTAAATACCCATTGCCTTCTGAATAAGTCATTCTGTTTGGATTAATGAGTTGTTGAAAGCGCCCATTTTCAATTTACGGGATGTTAATTCAATCCCAAAAATATTGTGCCATGGGTCATCATTATTTCACCGTGAACAAGTAAAAGTAATTGTCAAATAGGAAAAGTCATGTACTGCCCACGTCTGATTTTTTTTTTTATGCTGTTATGTTAATAAATATTTTAATCCTCCGTTAAAAATTATTTAAATTTTTCAACGGACCCTTCTGAAAGATGCGGATCTCTTAAAGATATTCTTCACAGTGCAAGTGTCCCTAAAAAGCTGGATTTCTCTATTGGTTAGATACCGATAAGGAGTCCTTCAAACTTCAGGAAGCCGTACTTATTCTCTTGTAGTTATCATCTCGTGCTTCAATCATGTGATCGAAAAAATGGTAATGTGCTGGTAAGATCTATCATCTGATATGTTAAAAAGCTATTTTCCCTCCAGCCGCTTGTCCACCAGCGCCCTTTTTTTCTATTCGACACAATATAGAAGCATAGTATTGAGTATATATATTTTTGATTATCTTTAAATTAAGATTCTCTAATTAGATGTATAATTAATTAGTATATATCACAGTTGTACGGCAGGGTTTAGAATATAGGGAGATAAAATAAATTAAAAGGTGAAATAATCTTGAATACTTAAGAATATTCCTTATTGGTTTAGTTCTAATTTGCATTGTGCTACTAATTTATTTCTATAAAATTCACAGTTTAAATAAATACTCTAAGCCTTTCGCCATAGAAATACATACAATGCAGGGGCGTTTATCTTATCGCAGCGCCTCCTGAATTATTGCCTCAAATGATATTGGCATTTTCTCAGTATGGAGTTTTTAACTCCTTACCGTTACCTCCATGATCGCAATTAATTAATTTGTAGAATGTATTGCGATCTATACATGTATCTTACAACCAAAAACTTTGCTTTTGGCGATTCTGCGAAAGACATCCTGTTATCCGCGCATTTTGAGAAATTCCGAGACTAAATTTTGGGTATTTTTTTTTTCAACCTCGAAGAATTTTTTGCTATGCGTCACGTAAATTGCATTTTTGAAACATTTATTTCGAACAACACACTCAACTGTGCACCGATTCGAGATGTCGTTAACTGAAGCAATACCACGGAATTGTCGATGGAAAAACCCTCAATATCGATTGTTGGGGTCCCTTTTCGTGATGAGATGCCAGCTGTGGATTTCAAATCCCGAGATTACGGTCACTTCTGCTAATAAAGTTGGTTACGTAAGTTCGCGGATGCTTTGTCTGCATCTATAGAAGCAGCAAAATGACGGTGTTTTTTCTTAACACATGGCGAAAATAGTACGGCGATGAATTAATTGGGGTATAGTGTCTTTCAATGTAGAAAGAATAATTGTAGAAAGACTTTTTTTTCCCATAAATGAGCAATGTTTAAATTTAGAGTGTGAGTGAGAGAGGGTAGGGGGGGGGGGGGGGTCGTTCTATTTCCCTTTTTCTATTTCCTGTTCAAAAAATTTCATTTTCCTTGTAGCATCTGTTTTTCAAGATTGGATATAGAGAGGAGTGCTTAGATAATGATTGATGGGGATTCAGTAATAAATTTTGAGGATAGTAGGATAACTTATTTAGAATTTCCGGTTTTCTAGATGTCACTTTCGATTCAAAAATGTACTTTTGCAACATTTATTTTTTAGTATTGGCTGTAAAAGAAGCTTAGATAACAACCTATATGGATTTAGTATCAAATATCGGAGGGGGATTCACTATGGATTGCCAGTTCCGGTTCAAACATTTTCCTTGAAACATCTATTTATCAGGATTGACTATAGATAGAGCTCAAATAATGGCTAATATGGATTCAGCATCAAATTCCAGTGGGTGTAGGAGGGTTATTAAGGATAAAAGTAAAAACATACTAGTAACCAAAATAATATTTTTGTTCTGTTTTCAATGTATACTTAGTAGTTACTGTAGTTCGATTTTATCCGTCGTAATATATATATATATATATATATATATATATATATATATATATATATATATATATAAATTATTTCATAAATACCGTAACATGCTAAAATATATATTGTATTCTGTAGGCAATTTCTTTGTATTTTGTAGGCAAATTTTAAGTTTGTTAGTGTATTATGAGTTCCTACTTCCATTCTATCATCGGATTTTCATTTTTAATATATATATATGTATATATATTTCTCTCCCTTGAGGGGAGAAGTGTGTTTGTTCTCTGGTTGCTCTTTTTGTATGCACCTATGGATATATTCAAGCCAGTTCCATGGTTGAAATAAAACCAAATAAAATATTTTAAGTTATGCCACCACTATTTTCAAGAATTTATTATTATTTATATTGTGTACATTTATATTTGATTTCTTTTGCCAAGATTCAGTTATTTCAATTTATGTTTTATTTATGTTAACTAATAGCTATGTTATTTTATTTACAGGTGAGCCATTTTTCGTCTTTTATTGGATTTGTTTCAAGCTTGTGTTTTTCTTTATATTGTCGCGAAGGTGTTGCGCATTGGATGGAAATTGTAAGTACACTTTACTGTATCCCGTTAATTTGTTTCCTGCTGTTTATGAGCATGAATCGTTTCCCATTGTGCTTCGTCGTCATTAGGTGTTATTTTGAGTTACCTTCTCTTGCAAAATCGGGATTTTTTTCAGTGGTGTTAAATATAATAAACATTAAGTTGGGAATTACATTAATATAACAGAAATTCCCTAATCCAAATTAACCAAGGACAAAGATTTTCCCTCGAATGTTGTTGATAATATAATGTTGCACAGCTAGATTTCTAAATTTATTTTCCAGTGTTGGCTCCTTTTTCTTTGTTGACCTAGCCTGTGCTTTGAGCCCCTGGCGCATTATCGAAAGTCCCAACCCCTTTACCATGTCCTTTATCTCGATCCGTGTATAAATTATACATAGTTTTGAACGTAAATTACTTTTAAAAAATGAAAACTGAAATATAAATAATAAATTATGAGAAAATATATGTGTTTCAATGCCTTCCCCTACACAACAATGGCCCATGAAAAAGTAGAAAATCAATTTCAATCACACCCGAAATTGAATTAAACTGAGGGTATAGTCAGATTTAATTCAAATCTATATAAATAAAATTTAAAGTCTGTCTGTTTATTTGTTTGTTTGTTTGTGTGTCTCATCATTACGGCGTCGAATTTTGTGAAATTTTCGAGGTAGATCTTAGAATAAGCTCCACTTAAAATTTAGCCCATGATTCGAGTTTCTAGGACCAAGGGTTATCGAGATATTAATAACAAGAAAGATCAATCATAAAGCATTGATTATGAAACACTTTCCAACTGCAATGCAATTTTATTTAAACATCTCTAAAATTCGATACATTCAGCGGTAATATTTTTAAAATTATCACAATACTATAATAATTTATTATATTTGAAAACTTAAACTTCATCGAAAAAAATGAACTTTATTCAAATGACGTCATTGAAATATAAATCGCCTGGCTCTCCATGGAAAAGAAGTAAATATTTCATTCATATACTTTTTTTCCATTCCTTTCATTCATCACAATACTACAATAATTTATTTTACTTAAAACCTTAAAACCATGGACATAAAAGTAATTTAACTTTATGCTTAAAACTTCATCGAAAAAGTCTGCTATAAAATCGTCTGCCTCTCATGAATGAATGTTTCATTCATATCAGCTATATTGCAGACTAGCTAAATAATTTTGCATTAAAGAAATTCAGCAATTTTTATGCAACTCATCTTACAGCTTAATGTGTTTACATTTTCCAAAAGTGAAAATTAAGCTTTGTGGTAGAAATAATCGAAGTTTGAACATTTAAACTCAAATATATTCTAATTGCGTTGTTTCAAAATATAGATGCACAGAAATTCAGCAAAAATAAAGCGGTTTTAGGACGGATACAACACTAAATATAAATTAAAAAGAACTTTAAAAATCACGATTTTGACACAAGATGGATGCCATATTTTATTTTGGAAGTAGGTCACGTGATCTCTTTATATGATATGGGTGTAATTATTATTTTAATTTTTATTTAAAAAACTACCGAATATATTTTGCTGAATTTTTATTTTTTATGAGATAATTTGAATATTTTCTAAAACTTTCGAAGCAATTTGTGAATTTTAAATTCGCTTAAAAAATGTTTGAAAAATTAGGTCCCATAGGGTTCAATGTATTTCATTTTTTCAACCAGGGTTCAATCCAAAACGAATTGGTTGATATTATTCATTTATATTCCCATAGGTCCCACAGACCATCTGAACAACATACTAAAATTTCAATTTGATAAAGTCATTTTTACGGCAGTTATCGTGCGAACGGATAGACAGGCAGAATGAATGAATAAAGTCATAAACACTTTTCAACTATGTTGTAAGGTGTTAAAAGCGCACAATTAAACCTCACATAGAAGTAGTATTATGGCAGGCGATATTTTTGTTGCAAATTTACTGGAAGAAAAATATATCATGTTACTAAACAATGGAATTAAACTCAGTGGTTTTATACAACAGACGATTTTTATTAAATCATTTTCGATTTAAATAACAAAGAAATGTATATAAATAAATTTCATCAGAATTTCACTTTGTACTGAATTATATCTATTACGGCCTTTGGGTTTAAAGATTACAGGGATTATTGATATTTTCCATTTCTTACGTCTTCTGTTTAATTTTGGTGAAGGATTTTTCACACCTATACATTGTAGTATGGGTATATATTTCAATTCACGGGTATAATGTCATTTATTATTTTTGAAATTTATCTTTCGGAATAAAGTTTTGATGGGAAAGAACAATTCTTTTGGCCAAGGGATCGTGATATTACATTGATTGCAATTAAAACAGCTGCATAAAAAAATTAATGAAGTATTTAAAAATGGTGTTATAAACGTAAATGAATTGTTTGATGAAGTGGCGATTGTTCTATTCTTTGAACTGCGACACCTGGAAAATAATGAAAATAAACTGAGGAGAAAAGTAACTGTGAAAATTCAGATTTTGAAGAATTTCAAAGATAAAAAATATTATAATACAGAATTTCAGCCGAGTTATGGAGTATATTATTTATCTACCAGACACTTCCCTTCTCCATCATGAACAATGTTTGGTCTGAAGAATGAGGTAAAGTTGCTACATCAATTAAGTCTAATGCTGGTGTAGTGTTAAATCAAATACTGTGCGAAATAAATATTGATCTGGAATGTTCAAACTTTTATGAGAAAATTAAAAATGACAAGCATTCCATTAAAAAGTTCATGCTGGCAACAAGTATACGAATGGTCAAAATCAAATTACTATTATCTTGAATTCAAGTTCCAATTTTGTTTCCCTGTATTCAATAAATAACTTTATTTATTTAGTTATTTTATTTTGTCCCTGTTTGGAAAACAATTTATATGGTAAGCCTAGTTTTAGGAAGATGTTTTTTTCAGTTTCTTCTTCTTCGACCCAAACCGTCCGACCTATCCTAAAGCTTAAGGTACCTGTTTGGACGACCGGGAAGTGCCATTCAATTTAGACCGGAACCCAGTAGGGGATGCATCCGCAGGGATCGTACCTTCCTTCCCCTATCACCAAACTCTTGGAAGGACTTACGGACCCACATGTTTAACGTGACCATACTCCGCGTGAACACTGCGACAGTTTCGGGCAGGGGTGTAAATTGAACTCGAGTCGTCCGAGTGCAATCCCCGCTCGCCACTGGGCTATCGCCCCCCCCCCCTTTTTTTTCATTTTATTACTATTATCATTATTATTATTTACTTGCTCCTAGTCGTTGGTACTGGATCTCAATATAATTATTATTCACATTCACTAGTGAAATTAAGCCCTTTCAACAATCTGTCAGTATTGTTGTATGAACTTTTTTGAATAAGATTTATTTGAAGTAAATATAAAGATAATTATGGGATTGATAGAGAAATGGAATTCTTCTAAAAAGAGAAAGAAAATATAATTTTCAAAATGACGCATAAGTACTGTACATGATATAGAATTTGTATAAGGTTATACATAATAGCTGAACTTCACTTTAATGAGAATCAGAAAATGTAGAATGTAAAGGTACCTATAATCAAATGAAATAATGTTGAATAAAACATAAAACTTGGTCGACCTTGAACGTTGAAATGACATGTCACAAGAAAAAGTCTCAACGTGAAACTTCACTCTCGCTTACTAAAAATTTTCGGGAGCCTTCTAATGGCTGAGTGCATTTAGCGTTACCAGTCAGTTGTTCATTTCAATAGATTGGGGGCGATTTTATCGCATTAATGCTTGCTATCACTTGCTTTTAAAGTCTAAAAATTGTCGGCTTATTTATATAAATTCGACCTCGTGGGTAACCACATTATACTATTCCGATCAGCGGCTCCTTGTCTAAGCTCCTTTTCCTCACACAAAACAATTGATTCCCAATCGTCAATCGTACATAAATTGGGCTCTTTGTGTGTGCGTGTCCTGTTTCTAATATACTTATACAAGCTAAATATTTTGATATATAAACAGGCGATCCGATTAATACAGTCAGATTAATAGTTTGTTTTAAAAACAAACGCTTTACTCATTATGAGCTAACTAGAACGAATTACTTAAATAAGCACCCACTACTTAAATGATACAGATAACACCACTCAATTTCCAAACCGCCTGTTTTGAATAAAAACCATTCCCGCGCTCCGTTTTTGCCATGCGCAACTATGTCAATTGTACAACGCGGGGGTAATGCGACCTAAATAAGCGTTGGAGTTGGCAGAACGACACAATGAAAATACACGAAGTCGCAAAAATAAATAAATAAATAAAAAGAAGTTATTTTATCCCTGATGTAAAATTTAAAAAAATGATTGCTATCTCAGATAGTTTTTACCCAATTTAAGTCAAATTTTAGCACAATACCCGTAATGATAATATAGTACCAAATTAAAAAATTAGAACGACATTTTTTACACTCGTAAAGTTTGTAAACCAATAAATTAAATCCACTTAGTTTGGAAACAGCTGTTTTTCATCAAAACAAAAGGTTTGCCATTTAATCAAAACACCAGCCCTCGAATATAGTTTGCCGCGGCAATGAATGAATATATTTGATTTTTACGAAATGACGGAAAGTAACTAATGTTGGCTTTAAAAGTTAAAAACTTTTAAACTAATTCGAATTAAAAGAAAAAATATCTCCGAGGTGCATCGTACGGGGACTTAAGTTCCTCTGTAGCAAATTTTGCCGCTGTCTGAAGCTACACAGACAGGACACACAACCATATTCTATTATTGTGTACTCTTTAGTGCTGTGAAAACTCGATTAATCCTGCACTCGTTTTCTTGAGAAGATTCTTTTGGAATAGTTAATTTGGAGTCTGTTTAGAGCGAAAACCAGTGCACAAAGACAGAAATTTCGAAATTGCTCAAGGTAAAAAGTTAAAAAAAAAAAATGAAATGCATGGAAGCAAATTGGGTTTAAAATTTTTCTCACCGAATTTTATAAAGCCGTAGTTGTTTTTCTTCCTTTCTATATTTTTCATTTTCTGTTTTTCTCTACTTCTATACTCTTAAGCACTTCAGAAGGTCAAATTCGCAATATCTGTCTTCATAATCTGATCACTATACTATTCAGTGCATGTAATTCAGAAGTTAAGTTTTAGTCTTTTTTAATATGATGTAGTGTTTCGACTGACAAAAACTTGTATTTTAGACGCTTACAGATCACTAAAAGATAACATTTATGTTTTGTAATAAAAGAGTATAAAAATATCGTTCTGCAGCGATAACGATAATATTTCCATTTGAATATAGCAAAAGAAAATGTTTCCTATATTGCGCGCAAAATACTATGCGGCATGGGATAGAGATTTGGAACTTGGTATATCGGTTGATAGTGTTGAAAATTGAAAAATGGGTTTTAAATATGAACAGTTTAAAAGCTTTATCAAAATTTTAAAAATGAACTATGTAAAATGGACGATTGCTTGCTATGAAAAAAATAATTTTCTAGCTCCAATAATAACGAACAATCCAAACTACCAAATAATGTCAAAATATCTTTACTTACAATAACTGCGGTTTTTGAAGGTTGTTTTGTATCTTTAGCTTCATTAATTTCATGGTAAATCAGCCACTGTCCAATATTTCCGATAGATTGTGAAATTTTGTTATATTATATTCACTGTTCTTAAGATAGCTCCATCGTCGGCCTTTTCCCATCGAAACTTTATTCGAAATAAGTTCGACCCGTGGTCCACTCATTACTATTCAGATCAGGGCTTCTTTCTTAAACTCCATTCTTTTTCACAACATAATTGATGTCCTCGACGTACAGAGATTGGACCTATTTATCTCTGGTAGGCTTTCCTGATTTAATATCGCATCTGTTTATGTTATTTTTAAAACATAAGTGAAAGTTTTTGATTTGTGAGAACAATCATTATTTCCGCTCTATGGCTTCGAAGAAACTGATTATGTACGCCAGCGTTTTGCAAAATGAAGAGTGATTTATAAATTAGCTGTTGTGTGATTGTATCGGTGAATGCTGCGGAAGTTTTTCTCTAATTGGAGGCTATTAAGTAGTTAGAAACTGATATGATGATATCTGAAAAACTTTTTTCACTTCCTAGAGAAGGTCCACAGCGTTCGGTTAGTCAAGGTTAAAACTAGCACAAAATAGGTTTTCACAATAATATATACTATATCACGGGGATATTGTGACGGGGACATTTAGTATTGGGTTTGGATGGATGAGTAAATGAGTGTTGCATTTATTATGAAGGTAAACTTTATACAATAGTTCCCTTAAAAAATGACAAAATAGTTATTCTTGAGAAAAATGAAACAAAGACAATTTAAAAGGTTTATATCTTCATTTGCACGACCAGCTCACAAACCCGCTGTTCCTACTTTGAGGTGTAGTAGAGTAATTCGGAGCCCAAAATGCCACATCGTTCATTTGGCGCCACTCCCTATATAAATAATAGTACTATATGAAAGGCACATTTTTTCATTTGTTGCTTAGATCAGTCACTCCACCCGCAATATCTTTGATACGGCCAGTAATGGTTTGGCCCATAGAAAGAATAGGTTAATGTTTGAGCCGGTGGAGCTTTGGGGGCCCGATTTTCAATGCTCAATGTACCTTATTTTTAGATAATCAAGTTCTTTTCCAATAGAGGTAGATTTATTAAATCTAAATCTAAGATAAAATAACGTTTCATCTTTCACAAATGTCATGAGTTTTGTAAAGAACTCAAATCTCAGCCAGAGCCGTTTTTGATTATAGGCAATGTAGGAAAAAAAGTTTTTTTTTTTCATTAAGGGGGGGGGGGGGAGTCTTGCGAATTTCAGGGGGACCATCTTTCATTCTCAATGTACCCCATTCTTTTTTACTGTAAAAGTTTTATGGGGAAGGGCGAATTTACTTTTGCCTAGGCACCCCGGCAAGGATAAATGTACCCAGACTACGACACTGTTCTTTGTTTCTGTCTTTTATTCAGTTTTATTTTTCATAATTCCTAATACCTCATTAGTTAATATACATTCAAATTACTATATTATCGCATTGCCTGTTCTGAAACACTTGCACCCTGTCCTTGAAATAAATATGTCGTTCTAACATTTCTATACTCAACTATTGAGCCTCAATATCTACCTAAACAACTGCACATGTAAGTCATTCGGAATGTTAGCACGTCTTAGATATTTTCGAAGCAGATCACGTTGAGTTTTCACTCATATATCGATAGGAGGAAAATGTTCTTTTGGGACGCTAAATGACTCTGCATATAACAGATAATCTTATGTAGGTTATACATTAACCGTCATGAGTAATGGTTCTTCGTTGGGGCCTTAAAATAATGTCCGTTTTATTTCTACTTTTTATCGTTGATACCAACATTTGATAACGAAATGGTATAGTTCTGAGTACATTATTAAGTTTAAGTGCTGGCTATAATGTCGAGCAATGAAAATTGTTCATTTGTTGCTGATAAGGGAAAATGTCTCTAGTGGTACAAAAATGTTCACCATCCGCGGATCACCCAGTTTAAAATAAAAATTTAAGTTTACCAGTGCGAACAATAGATATTTGTTCGCACTTTGAATCTGCGATTTCAAGCTCTTACCATTTGCAAATACCCCCATCACCACCCTTAGACCATCCAGTTTTTAAAATAATTACAAGGTTTACCAACTGCTTACAAAATTATTTCAAATTACTTTTTTTCCCTTTGTATCTGCGATGAAAAACGTCTGCCATTTGCTCATACACCCATCACTACTCGTGTACCATCCAGTTCATATTAAAAAGAAAAAAAAAATATTCAAAGTATACCACTGCTTATAATAATGTTTCAAATGCCATTTTTTGCACTTGCATCTGTTATGTCTAGCGCCTGTTATTTACATATGCACCCATTACTACCCGGGGACCACCCAGTTTGTAAAAAAATAAAATAAAGCTATACTACTGCTTATAATAATGTTTCAAATGAAATTTTTTGCAATTTGCATCTGCGATGTCCAGCTCCTATCATTTGCAGATACATTCATTACTACTCGTAGACACTTAAATTTACCCTAAACAGGAAAAATTCCTCCTAGTTCTCAAAATAATTCCTAGAAGGCACTACCCTTTATAAAAATTTCTAGGTTTTGTAAAACAGGCAAGTTCTCACAGAAGACGTATCAATACACATGGCAAAATGAGTAAAAATCTTTAATTTTTTTTTTCAATGTCGTTATCAGTAAAATGAAGATGAAGGGGGTGGGGATCCTCATCGCCGAACCCTCTCCTCAGCTTCTACAAAAATCTTTATCATCTTCCTCAATAAGGGGGATATTCCTCCCGGCAGGTGGAGAATCAATCAAAGGATTACATTGTGTCTCGCATATCACAAGCCCCACATATCCCAATCTGGCTGCGGTCGCCCCTATTTACACTACTGGCATTATAAGTTGTGATACCTATTAATACAAAATCTTGGTAGTGTGAATGTTATCAAATGAATTAATTTTAGTACACGATTCATGATATCTATAGTTCATTGTATATAAGGTTGGGTAACATCACATTGATTAAGTAAATTATTGCTATTCTAAAGTACTGTTAAAGTCACGGCTGAAAAAAAAAAAAAAGAAGTAACTGAAATTTTTTGTTACAAGTTACCATTGCATTTTCGATAAGTTACATTATGCGTTGCTTAGTGCATTTAAGTGGGATTTAGATTCTGGAAAGTAACCTCCACACTTGATGTATTGTTAATACCTATTTTTTATTCCTAAATTATTCACACAGACTGCACTACACTTAAAACAAATTAATTGGAGTGTGGCTTAACCCGACTTTTTTCATACCAGAATCCATTTTTAGTAACTTTTTTTTTTCAAATTTTACAAGAAAAATTTTATAAATTCGGAATCACTAGTCCAAATGATTACAATTATAGCGTGTTATCCTTCGCCTTAAAGGGCTTGAAAAATCTTTTGATTGATATCATACTTGACAATGTAACCCCCGAGGGAGGCTAATGACGTCAGTAACAAAACAAGAAAGATCAATCATGCATAAAGCATTGATTATGAAACACTTTCCAACTTCAATGCAATTTTATTTAAACATCTCTAAAATGTGATACGTTCCTCGAAAAATTTTTTAAAATTATTATAATACAACATTAATTTATTATATTTGAAAATTTAAACTTCATCGAAAAAAATGAACTTCATTTAAATGGCGGCATTGAAATATAAATTGCCTGGTTTAAACATCTCTAAAATGCGATACATTCCTCGGTAATATTTTTTAAATTATCACATTACTACAATAATTTATTATATTTGAAAACTTCATCGAAAACAAATGAAATTTATTCAAATGACGTCATCGAAATATAACACGCCTGGCTCTCTCTATAAAAGCAGCAATTCATTCATAAACATTTTTCCATTCATTTCATTCATCACAATACTATAATAATTTATTTTATTTAAAAACTTAAGACTATGGAGACACAAGTAATTAAACTCTATGCTTAAAACTTCATCGAAAAAATTGTCCTTCTCTCTGTAAAATCAATGAATATTTCATTCATATCAGCTATATTTCAGACTCCATGAGCTAAATAATTTTGCGTCAAAGAAATGCAGCAATTCTTATACAACTCATTCTACATATTTTACTGTTTACATTTTCCATAAGTGAAAAGTAGGCTTAGTTGTAGAAATAATCAAAGTTGGATGATCATTTAAACTCAAATATATTGTAATTGCGTTGTTTCAGTATGTAAATGCACAGAATTTAAGCAAAAATAAAACGGTTTTAGGATGGATACAACACTCAATATGAATTAAAAAGAACTTTAAAAATCACGATTTTGACACAAGATGGATGCCATATTTTATTTTGAAGTGGGTCACGTGATCTCTTCATATAATGGTCACGTGATCGCTTCATATAAAAGGTGTAATTATTATTTTAATTTTTATTTAAAAAACTACGGAATATATTTTGCTGAAATTTTTTTTTATATATTTTATGGGATAATTTGAATATTTCCTAAAATTTTCGAAGGAATTTGTGAATTTTAAATCCGCTTAAAAAATGTTTGAAAAATTAGGTCCCATAGGGTTCAATGTATTTCATGTTTTCAACGCGGGTTCAATCCAAAACTAATTGAGTGATATTGTTCATTTATATTCCCATAGGTCCCACAGACCGTCTGAACAACATACTAAAATTTCATTTTGATCAAGTCATTTTTACGGCAGTTATCGTGCTAACGGACAGACAGACAGAATGAACAAAGTCATAAACACTTTTCAACTTTGTTGTAAAGTGTTAAAAATTGTATCGTGGCTATTTTTCGTAACAAGGATTGAAACTATATTACGTTTCGTGATCATTGAGCCATAAATAAACCTTTTTATGCATGATTATGTTAAATTTTGTCCTATACTGTCATGTTATAATAATATTAAATTTCGGATACATTTCGAAGTTTTCGCTCCAATTTAAAAATTTTTTATCTAGTTATCTTGATAACAAAGCCGGGTATAAAGTTTCGTGAAAAGCCATTAATATTTGTGGCCACTATTGTGTGCACAAGAAATCGACCACAGACATACAGGCAGACTTACATCACTCCAAAAATATTCAAAACGTGTTCAGGAGGTCTTAAACCATGTATCGGCATCAAAATTCGAAAGTTTTTGTGCAAACGACACTTTCTCTATACTATTATATTACTTAGTATGAAAAAGCAAAAATTCTGTCATAATATTTCATTTCCGTTATTTACACGTCATTTTATACCATCCCATTATCGCTTCTTTTAAAATCCATATTTGTATTCCCATGAGTTCACTTTGACGTGACCGTTAATTCACTTGGAGGGAAAATAGCATGTTTTCTCTTAGATGCTGGAGGCGAGCACACGTCTTGATAAATGGGGTCAAGATGAATAGTGAAACCATTTACAAGCAAGTGTCAGGTAACTTACAATGCTGTAATTTTTAAGGAGCGATTATGCTAGTGAAAAGTCTGGCTAGGGAATTAAGTTATAGAAAGTTTTTCCCAGTATGATGATTATTTGGTAGAAATCAAAGCCCCTGTTAGAGCCCTGGGTATGGTAGAGTTTATTGACAGATCGATTCTGTGTAGTTATTGTGTTAACATTCCGGCAATTACCTAGTTTGATGGTTATTAAGTAGGATTGTGGACCATAAATATGTAACACATGGCTCGTGGATCTTGAATATTTTAACTGCTTTCAGGGGGAGGGGGGGGGGCATAACCAATATGGTCGTTGTATCCAAGGGTAATCGGGGCGAAAACTAAAAATGCTAGCTAGCTATAAATAGTTAGCTAGCCATTTGTAACGCTTTGAAAGCCTGTAAACGAAATAAGTGAGTCTGAAAGAATCGAATAAACTTATGAAGTTATAACAATATTCTACGAAATGTTATTCACGCAAAACCATTTCAGCTCCATCAGATTGCAGCCACCGCTGAATTTTTTTTTTTTTTTTTTCTATCTGCATTCAAATTTAACAACAAAAACCCCATCGTCTTTTTGGAAAAAACTTTTGTAACTGGACTCACAATAATATACTTGACTTCAGTTAAACGAAAAGGTCGCCATCTTAACTTTAAATTTGAAGGATCAGAAATCTATTTAAAAGGGGCCGAATGCTCGGCATTTTTCACAGTTTTTTGCTAATTAAAAATCTGTAGAAAAATAACTATCTACTTTTTAGAGAACCGGAATTATAGAATCCACCTCAAATTTATCTGGCTCCGATTAAAAAAAATATCAGGAGCCTAATTTGATTTTTGGATTAAACGATAGATTTCTAGCTGACCCCCCCCCCCCCCTCCACCGAAAAGAGGTCTTTTAAAAGTCTATTGAATTTTTCGCATTTTCGAAACTTTTGTGTACGTCCCCGGATCGTTACCTATATTTAAAAGACAAAAATCGCAATCTTCCAGGTATTGTTCCGATTTTTATATTTCAAAATGTAGCTTCTTGGCGTTTAATTTTATCCTAGCTTTCTATATATAATTAACGTATCAAAAGTTTTTCTGCAATTCTCTCAGCCAGGTCAAAAACAATCCGCTGTATAAAAAAGTCTTCCTGTGTTCTCCGTTGTCTTGTACATCAATTTATTTATTCCCATTTTTAACGCTTGTTTCCCTCTAACCTTGATAAATAACTGACGGAAATCCCTCTAAGCTGCAAAGTAGTTCTTGTTTTGTTATCGCCCTTTCATATCGTCACGATGGGAAGTATTAACGCAACGTGGACAGCGGCCGAAATACGGCTTCGTATGTGGGTCAGCCCAGTTTTTTTAGGCCGCTGGACTGCCGCTTTGCTTGCTTGCTTTATTTCTTTTCCCGTATGAGGAAACAGTAAAGGAAGGGATCATGAAACAGGTAGTTTTAAATACCTGGGTGTAGAAGAAATGATTTAGCATAGGATGAAGCAACGTGTGAACCTTTTCAGTATGGGCCCTTTTCGTGGCTCTAAGAGGCGAAAGCAAAACAGTTAACGATGTTTTATTGTTCAGTTGTATACTGGATATCTTATTCTGTTTTCGTATTTGTGTCTCATATCTTATCTTAATCGAAAGTTTTTCAGGGATTCATTGTTACCTTAATTACTTTCACAGTGGATTTCTTTGTCATGTTTTAGAAATAGATGTTAGGACAGGGGTTCCTAACTTTTTTTCACTTCGCATCACACTTACGAGGATATTTTCCCTCCAGCCTCTTGTTTCATTTTCCCTATGTGCTATGTATCCGCCCTAGCGGAACTAACTTTTTAAGCCAAATAAAATTCCATTGCCACAGATATTCTCATTTTAAATATAAAGTCGTTCCGTTGAATGTTTCTAGAGTTACAGCCTTTCCAAATGGGAACTTTAATTATGGGTACCCTGTATTTTTTGCTTTCTCATAAAGATTGATATTTTCTTTTGCCCCCCAAGGCCGCCGCTTGACTTATGGCTTATTATTCCCTTTCACTTTTCTCTTTTATAGTGTTTTCCAACCCGTGCTTTTTGAGTAAGTGAGAAAGAAGAACCGCGTTAGTTTACAAGGACAAGTATTATCGGGTTCATTTGGATTTTGCTTTGTTGGTGTTAAATCACTAAAAATATTCGAACTAGCAAGGGAGGCATATATCTGCACTATAAAAGATTGGGAAATATTTTCTATCGCATTAATATACGTTACCTACCAGATCTGGAACCTTATAACGTTGGCACAAAATTTCCATATTTCAGCAGGAAAAAAACGGGTTTTTTTTTTTTTTTTTTAGAAACAGAAACAAGACCCATTTCATCGAGTCACGTGTCTAGTATACTGGCCAGTCATACTATGCAAAATGTGTGTTTGTACTGGCTTATACACTTTTAAAATGTTCAGCAAATTTACATACCATGGAGAAGGCTAGTTTTCCAAGAAAAGAAGTACCTGTAATATTCCTAAAATGTTTTGCTAGAAAATGAGTGGATTTAATATTTCCAAATGTTTCGTCTATAGAAAACGATTATAATCAATTGTTATAAAAAGAATTGAGTCTTTGTTTCCTAGATCAAACAATAAAGAATAAATATTTCATCTCAGAAGCGGAAATGTCCTGTTTTTTCCTAGCTGTTCTCATTTTTATTTGAATGTTTTCACTGACTGTTCTCACTGAAAATTTTGCTGTACAGATATTTTATATTTTAGAAATGTCCTACTTAAAGAAGGGGTACTCTTAATTTTTACTTTCCCTATAATACATAGATATAAAGTAAAATGATTGGAAGGGGGGGGGGGGGGGGTCAAATTCCAACTCCTGGACTTTCGTGGTTTTATTGGTTTTGAGCATCCTTGTATACGAATTTTTTTAATTATGTTTTCAGTCTGTGGACACGACAACTCTCTAGCAAATTGAAAGATTCAAACTGAATTTTGTAGGATTATTTCAATTGGTGTATTCGTAATAGGACTATTGATTTTCAAGGGTTCAGAGGACTTTTAAAGGTTTCTATTTGATTTTATTGATAAGAGAAGACTATTGATTTTTAAGAAACTAGACCAAGACCCTAAAATTTTCTAAACTTTTGTTTTTGTTTGAAAAATTGAAAGGAAAAAAATAGTTAATAGTTTTTACTGCTACCGAGAAGAGACGTGTTATAGCTTTACCGAACTGCAAGTGTCCCTAAAATCAGTCAGATACCCTTTCGCAAAATATTTGTAGTTCTTTACACTTTCTGATACTGCAATAGAAAATGTTTTAATAAAACCTAAATTAACACAAAGAAGGGAAAAAAATCATTTCTTCATAAATGTATCAATGTAAAAATTAGCGATAAAAATGTTTTTAGAAATGCTCGCAAAGGAAATTGTCTGTGGAAAAAGGCTGCAGAAGAACAAAATTTTGTTTTGGGAAAAGTTTGAAACGCGTGTAGCGAATCGAAATGTTGATCTATAATGCAATCATGAACTTGTCTCCTTATTTTCACCTCTTCGTGGTAAAGCCGGTTAAGCTTCAAGAAAGTTTTTCAACTCTTGTTCCTTATACGTAATTTACTAACAATTATTTTGATGTTATACTAACTCTTGCAACACAGCTGATACAAATTTCAATAGGAAGAAGTGAATAATGTTCAAAATGCAAACGCAATATTTATCGCCTATGCACCCTGAATGCTATGGAATTTGTGCGAAGTAGAAATTTATCTTTTAAATCGGGAATAGTTTTCGGGTGTTGTCTTTGATTTCGAGGATGTAGATTAGTATTCAAAGTGCTCGGAAAAAACTTTTTTTCCCGCATTATTTTTATTTGGAAATTTTAAATTTTTTGAAAAACTATTTGTATTAAACTTAATAAAATTATTTTATAAAATTGTAAAATTTACTTTTTTTTTGTGAAGAAGTTAACTGCTTAGCTAATTAAAATTTACCTTTTAATTCCAATATCAATTTAAATTATGGAGCCATATATCGTAATTCTAAATTTAGTGATTATTGAGTTTTATAATTTAAAGTACCTTGGAATAATAATCGAATGCCTTTATGTGTACTTAGACCTTAAATATGAAACTACACTAAATATTTTATATAGCTAAAAACGTTAAAAAAAAATTTCATATTTTTCTTATAATGTTTAAAATGTTATAAAATAAAATATATGATGTAGTGTTGAAGTCCCAAACCACACGACAGACCCAATGGCTTACTGTTGTTAAGTGTGTGGCCGGGAATATATGATGTAGTGTAAAAATTAGTTTAATATGACTTATTTAAAGGGCATTTGCAAGTCTGGGGTCCAGTGTAAATACTTATTGTGTGCCCTCCTGAAAATCAGGCTCTAGTGATGGGTAGAATTAGTGTGCGACTATATAAAAATATGTTTTGAAATTTTATGGCTATAAAAGTGTTTTCTGACGGAAAACTTGATCAAAAACGGATAATTTTTCTTTTTAGCAATGAAATCTTTAAAGAAAAGTAAATTTTATAATGTATTTTAAGTTATCAAATTTTTGAAAATTATTGCGCACTTTTAAAAATGATTGCAGACCATGCATGGGAGAAAAAAGCACATTTTAAACTCATATAAAAATTAGTGATTATAATAATCACACAAGCTTTGCATAGCTTTTAATAACTAGTAAATGAAATATGTACGGTACTGTATTTGACACATTTTAATAAACAAGCACTTAAGAAGGCTAGTATAATCTTTTTGCACTCAAAATTACAATTTTTAATACCCCCAGTGAGAAACAAAAGTAAGTAATTAAAATATTCCAAATAATATTTTTTTCATCAAAGTTTCTGTGAAAAAAACAGTTTTTGTTTTTGCGATCGTTTAAAAATGTCCTGTTGTTTTAGAACACTAATGCAAATGCACCTTGAAATCACAACATTGATTAATAACACCGATTAATCATTTGTTACTAATAAAACTGATTACTTTTCATCATTGACAATGCACAAGTATTAGGTAATTTGCCCATTAATATCATGGGAAACTAAATAAGAATGTGTGATGGGTAAGAAATTAGTGTTCCCCCTTCTTTAAGATAAATATATGGGCGCGCAACGGATACTAGTTCTCGCGTTAATCGAAAACCCCTTCAAGTAGTAAATTACGTTGTAATTCGAAATTTTCCCCTCCTTAACTCCCCTTAACTAAGGGCAGGTTCTTATGTACATCCGCTCATGCAAATATTGTTTTGAAATCCCCCTATTCCCCCCCCCCCAAAAAAAAAAACAACAACAACAAAAAAAAAAACACCCCGAATTAAAAATCAAAGCCTCACCTCGGGCCCTAAAGGGTAAAAAATCCCATCTGATCAGCGACGTGTATCGCTTTTCATATGTCTCACTTTCCCTGTACAGGACTATGAGTAACGGACGGTGAGCTGTCATGAAGTTAGACCCCAAATAGACTTGCGAAGGCCATTAACTGCATCCATCGTCTGACTCACAAAACCGTTTCATTATTTCCCCTTTCTAGTAAAAATTGATATTTTCTTTTGCCCTGAAGGACGCGGCTTGACTTATAGCTCATTATTTCCTTTTATTTTTCTCGTTTGTAGAGTTTTGTAACATATATTTTGGGGCAAATGATGGGGAAACGCGTTTGTTTGTAAGGACAAGTCTTTCTGGGTTTATTTGGTACGAGACTTTCTCTCTCTGCCGTCAGTGTTAAATCACTTAAACTAACCGAACTAAAACGACGGAAATATCACAATAAATAAAATTGCTGCTTGTGAGAATATAACTTTCTAATACTTTCTTGAAAAAAAAAAAGCAGGCATAGGACAGTTAAGTTACTACAATTGTTTCGGGGACGTTTTGAGCCCTCATCCCCAGGTCAAAAACAATGTGTGCTTTTAACAAGCGCTATCAATTATTTTTTTATTTCCTTATTAAAGGAGTGTAGGTCCTTTTTGGTGATGTTAAGAAAATAAGCCCCGAAAAAAATTATAGGGAACCTATGTGTAATGCATGTTTAATCGTTATGTATAACACTTCTGTATGCCTTGCATTAAAATTAAAATTTCAGGAGGAAGGTATTGTATTTGCCTTTCATTTTGCATAATATCAGTTTTGGATAATGATAAGGTTTATGTAGTATGGTTTTGCATTAAATCTACCTAAACCCTCAATTTGGTTCAATTTTGTGTGCGATTAAAAATTATGTTTTTATTTTTACATACGCCGCTGTTGTGTAGGGGAGGACATTTTTTTTTCTCATAATTGATTTATATACCTATATAAATATTAAACAAGGGAAATTCGTATATATTCAATTACGTAATTATTGTTTGCATGAATTATTTTCTCTGCAAATTGTGCTAAAAATATATTGTCTGTTTAATAAAAATAATTTTAGAGCCTTTGTTATTCGCTTAATGATCAGTATTTGATATCGGATTTTTAAGATAAAAATTATATTTTAATTTTGCCTTCCAGAGTTAAGTTTTTGACCTTAATTATAGTTATCAACTTTTTCTATCTTGAGATGTGAATAAAATTATAATTGTTCTCTCAATAATAAATATTTTATGAGTTTATCTTGCTTCCGCAGTGTCATCAGATTATAATTTATAGCAATTATTTTTAAATCCAAAAATTCTATTCACTAATTAATGTACAGTTAAGAGTAGCTTAGTTATCAGTTTGTTTTTTAACGCAAACTCCTTCAAAAAGTTTCCAGCGCAATTTCATTCCAATTATCTTATTTTATTACGCTTTACAAGTTATAACTATTCCAAACCGTATTTCGTGATATATTTTTAAATTTTTCATGAATTTTGTGTTTGATATATTTTAAACACATTGTAAAGAGCCTTGCTGCCCCAACCGGGGATCGAACCCTGGATCTCCGATCTGACCAGCCGACGCTCTACCGTTGAGCTACTGGGACGACATTGCAAGCTCTTATCTTCGAAGTGGACTCTGCATTCTCCACCTTCTAGTGTCAGATTGGCTGGCAACTGACAATTTGACTGACCACCTCCTGCTATTTTATCCTCAGATTAGCCTACCGCTACTACTATTAATACCCAGGTTAGTATCCTTCATGGTCGTTATCCTCTCAATTTTTGAAATCGGCTCGCAATCTTCCACTGCATCTGTACTAGTCGTACTAGGGTCACTTTTAGACCTCTGACATCATTGCACTAACCTACAGGGTTGATTTGTTCGGGCGCCATTGTAAAGAACCTTGCTGCCCAACCGGGAATCGAACACTAGATCTCCGATCTTACCAGCCGACGCCCTACCTTTGAGCTACTGGAACGATATTGCAAGTTCTTATCGTCGAAATGGACTCGGCAACATTTCCGATAATTTTTACTTTCCCTGCAACACATGGTAATGTATAGGGAAAGTATTGGAATCATGTCGAAAATCGCAACTCGAGTTTTCGACGGATCTACACGTTTCAAGACCTCTAGAATACGAAAAAACCATTTTTAGCGTGACGTCTGTGTGTGTTTCTGTCTGTGCAGATTTTGTATCCACTCTAACTCAAAAACTAATTGACCGAATTTCATAAAATTTGGTAGGTAAGTCACTTGTGGGCGAGTCTGGAGCTGATTAGTTTTGGATACGATTCGGGATAAATGAACCCGCCTTTTTTTTGCGAAATGGCCCGCAAAAGCTTGTATCCACTCTAGCTGGAAAACTAATGGACCGAATTTCACAAAATTTAGTAGATAAGTCACTTGTGGGTCACTCTGGTGCTGATTAGATTTTGGTAGGATTCAGAAAAAAATAATCTGCCTTTTTTTGCAAAATGGCCCTCAAAAATCGACAAAATCTAAAATAAAAAACTGCGTATAATCAAATATATCCATTAAATGCTTGTTTAATACGTAATTTTTAACGAAGAAAAGAATAAGACCAACCCCATTACACTAGGACCAGCCATTCTCGAGATATTTTAGTTTTTTCGTATTTTCTCTACGGCACCTTTGAAAATAAGTCCAGTTATCAAATGAGAACGAAAATTGAATTAAAAGTGAATTACATTTAAATAAAATAAAGAGAACGTCGATATAAGTCTGCAGGGAAAGTCATGTGCTGCCCACATCAGATTTTTACTTTCCTTTCAATGTACTGTATATGTTAATAAAAAGCATTGTGATGGAACCAAAAATTTTGAATAGAGTCTCACCCCCCTCCGTAAAATATTGCGACCCCACTTAATCCTCATGTTATCATTGTTTCATGGTATCTCATCGTGCGCCCAGTAAGGGTGCCAAATAGCCATAACCAAGTATAAAATCAATCACCTAATAAACTTCATGAAATGAAGACATAATTAAATTATTGAAACACAAAACATTTATTAAATAAACACACATAAAAAGGCATCGTGCTAGGACAATATAAAATCATTAACAATTTCTAACATATGCCCAAATAGCTTTCGCATCCTATGATACATAAACAAAGCATTCAAATGGTTTTATTATTTATTTTATGCAAAAATATTGTTTTAATATCAAAGGTTAAATGCGTAATTAATGTTTTCATTTTTAACACTTTACACGGCATAGTTGAAAAGTGTTTGACTTTGTTAATTCTGTCTGTCTGTCTGTCCGTTCGCACGATAACTGCCGCAGAAACGACTTTATCAAAATGAAATTTTAGTATGTTGTTGAGACGGTCTGTGGGACATATGGGAATGTAAATGAATAATATCACCCAATTAATTTTGGATTGAACCCGGATTGAAAGAATGAAATACATTGTACCCTATGGGACCTAATTTCTAAAAGAATTCTTAAGCGAATTTAAAATTTGCAAATTGCTTCGAAAATTTTAGGAAATATTCAAATTATCCCATAAAATATATAAAAGAATTTCAGTAGAATATGTTCGGTAGTTTTTTAGTTTTAATAATAATTGCACCCATATTGTATGAAGAGATCGCGTGACCCACTTAAAAATAAAATGTGGCATCCATCTTTTTTTCCCCGTGTAAAAATCGTGATTTTTATTCTTTTAAATTTATATTTCATGTTGCATCCGTCCTAAAATCACTTTAGTTTTACATATCTTTTGTGCATCTATATTCTGTGCCAACGCAATTACAATATTTTTGAGTTTAAATGATCATCAAACTTTGATTATTTCTACAACGAAGCCTAATTTTAACGTATGTCGAATGTAAACACATCAAGCTGAAAGATGAGTTGTATAAGAATTGCTGAAAATTTTTTAACGCAAATTTATTTAGCTCTGGAGTTTAGAATATAGGTGATATGAAGGAAATATTCATAGATTTTACATAGAGAAGCAGACGATTTTTTAGCATTGCCTTTTTCGATGAAGTTTTAAGCATGGAGTTAGAAAGTACTTTTATCTTCATGGTTTTAAGTTTTTAAGTAAAATAAATTATTGTAGTATTGTGATAATTAAGTATATCACCGCTGAATGAAAGGAATGGAATAAAAGTGTATGAATGAAATATTCACTGCTTAGAGAGCCAGGCGATTTATTCACTACTTTAGAGCCAGGCGATTTATATTTCGATGACGTCATTTGAATAAATTTATTTTTTATTCGATGAAGTTTAAAGTTTTCAAATATAATAAATTATTGTAGTATTGTGATAATTTTAAAAATATCACCATTGAATGTATCGCATTTTAGAGATATTTAAATAAAATTGCATTGCGGTTGGAAAGTGTTTCATAATCAATGCTTTATGCATGATTGGTGTTTCTTGTTAAGATGTTGATATACATAAACATTTCTAAATGTTTTGCTAATCTTAATTAAATGGACGTTATATCAAACGAAGTCAATTATTTTTAATTGACGCTTTTCGAATCATATATGGATGCTAATTAGTAATACTTACTTTTGGTATATGTAAAGGGAATATATAGTAGTATATATGTAAAGGAGAAATATTGTAATTATGTCAAAAGTTTAACTCTCTTCATCATCACTGAATATGATTCGACCATTTTACAATGATGTATGTATGCGGTATATCTCGAACAAATTGAAAGATTCGAAAGAAATTTGGTACGATTACTGTAATCTATCATGTTAATGTAATTCTTAAGCCTAGAATTTTTATGATTTTTAATTTTTTAGAGAGGGGGGGGGGCGATAGTGGAACATTGTTTAAGTGTATACAAATGTGCTTCATAAAAAGTCGAAGCTGATTTAAGTACTTTTGTTAAGGCATATTTTCGTGATTTTTACGCGATATGGCATCTTTTCAGTTTTCTGGTCGTTTTGAATAAGATTTTGTTATTTTTGAGTCATTATTTTGCATATTTTGGTGTTTTCAATAAAAATGTCATTTATAGATGAATTTACCTGAGAATCCCATTTCTTCCCGTAAAAAGTGGGAAATCCTGTTTTGTACAGGAAATTGGGCAAATTTAGAAAACAAAACAAAAAAGATCAATCATGCATAAACATTGATTATGAAACTCTTTCCAACTGGAATGCAATTTTATTTAAACATCTCTATAATGCGATACATTCAGCCCTGATATATTTTAAATTATCACAGTACTACATTAATTTATTATATTTGAAAACTTAAAACTTCATGGAAGAAAATAAACTTTTTTCAAATGACGTCATTGAAATATGAAACGTCTGGCTCTATGAAAAGTTAGTGAATATTTCATTCTTATCACTTTTATTCCAGACTCCAGATCTAAATAATTTTGCTTGAAAGAAATTCCGCAATTCTTATGCAACTCATCTTACAATCACTTGTTTACATCACTGCATCCATTAAAATTAAGCTTTGTTGTAGAAATAATCAAATTTGATGATCATTTAAACTCAAAAATATTGTAATTGCGTTGGCACAGAATATAGATGCACAGAAAATACGCAAAAATAAAGCGGTTTTAGGACGGATGCAACACTAAATATAAATTTAAAAGAACTTTAAAAATCACGATTTTTACACTGGGAAAAAAAGATGGATGTCGTATTTTATAAAACTACTGAACATGTTTTACTGAAATGTTTTTTATATATTTTATGAGATAATTTGAATATTTCCTAAAATTTTCAAAGCAATTTGTGAATTTTAACTTCGCTTAAAAAATGTTTGAAAAATTGAGTCCCATGGGGTTCAGTGTATTTCATTTTTTTAACCCGGGTTCAATCCAAAACTAATTGGGTGATATTATTCATTTACATTCCCTATGTCCCACAGACCGTCTTAACAACATACTAAAATTTCATTTTGATAAAGTCAATTTTACAGCAGTTATCGTGCGAACGGACAGACAGACAGAAGGAACAAAGTCATAAACACTTTTCAACTATGTTGGAAAATGTTAAAAATGTAGGATATGAAAGAATATATAAAGCACAAATAATGTGCTTAATTGCATGTGTGTTATCGGTGAAAGACTTTTCCCTTGTTGAAGTGAAATTTCAGGAGACTTTGAATAAAGTGGCGTAGTTTATTTGGTGTATGCTCCAATGGTGCCAGTAGAAGTGGAAATGAGCTTTTCAATGTTTTTGCTGACAGGCAGTAGGAAATGATTCTGTTTTGAAACTCTTCACATGGATTTGGATTTTTAAATATGATTGTAACAGTATTATAAGCATTTCCTGGAGAAAAAAAAATCACGTTTTCACGATAATTACTTATAAAGTTAGCAATTAAGATTTTAAACGACCGTAAAACAAAGATTTTTGATATACAGTTTTGCCAGGAGGGGGGTGCGGTGGGTAAATCTTCAACATTCTAACAAAAACAAAATTCGATTTCATACGTAATTTTAATTTTTGTAAATTTTTAAGTGATTACATTCAGTTAACGCAATGAACCGTCTCGCACTTCAACTGAGATTCCAAGTGTCCCTCTCTCAGGATCAGATCTGTTTTAAAGAGGGATGAGTGTGTTGCGCATATTGGGTGGGTTTTTGGTATTCGGAAAGAAACTTCTGGAGAGAGGTTTTGAACCTTTATTTTATTTTTTCTGCTTTGCAAGAACGGTTTTTCTTTTCTTTCTTTCGTATAGCGTGCTTGGTGGATTGAGTTGTCGTGGGCACGACCTGAACAACGTCAGGTAATTCGTTCTAGTACTTAATAAATGAAGATGCATATCATGCATATGCATCATACACATGCATATACATCATGCACATGCATATGCATCATAAACATACCGCGTCTTATAAATAACTAGAAAATGTTAGATCGATTTAAATTAGAAAAGAACCCTTAAATTGAACTTGCTCCCTATTATCAAATTAGTGAATGTTTTATAAACTTTTTTAACCTGAAATAAATTGACACTATTGTTGCATATTTATTGGAAGTCGTTCTCGAGATTTCAGAAATTTTACCTTTGTTCAGGGAGCGTGATATCGATAAGAAAAATATCAAGCTATTTCCATGAACTTTGGTATGTTTTTTCAATTAGTAATAGTATAACATTGATTTTCAGCGAGATAGAATCAAGAGCTCAATTTTTTTTTATTGTTTTTCTGCAATATCTAAATTTATTAGACTGTAAAGAAAGTCATGTGTTGGATACATTTTAATCTAATTTAAGAGTCTAAAACGGATTTTATTCACAATTTTGCCCAGTTTTTTTAGTTATTCCGTTTGCTGGATTTTTTAGTCAATGCGTGATATCCCCCTCCCCCGCATGCACACTGATGTCAAAAGCGCGAAATTTGATATGATTATATTGCAGTGGCGAATGGCCTGGACAGCATGTCGTGCGGAAATACATATTACCCCCCCCCCCCTCCCGTGTTAAGAATAGAACCACAAAACTCAAGGGATTTAATGGCGATAATAGTAATGATAATTAATAATGTTACTGTTATTGTGTTGTATATTGTAACTAGGGGAGGGTTGTAGAGAAATTTGGTATGGCGACGCCATATCAAATCTTATGGTAGCACTTGCCACTGGCGTATTCCAATCAGTATTAGTAATATTGATTTTTAGTGTGATAAATTTATGGACGCTCATAGGGGATGACAACGGACGTATTCGCCCCTCCCTGGACGTTCAAGGTCATCAAGACGGGCATCAAGTTAGTTGATGTTGTACATTTTATCCTGTCCTATCCATGCATTCCCTCCACATTTTCCCTGGGAAAAGTTCTATGAACGTTCATGGATATAATCAAGAACTTAGATTATTTTATTGTTTTCCTACGATATCTAAATTTATTTGTCTGTTGGGAAAGTCATGTGTTGGATACATTTTAATCTATTTTAAGAGTCTAAAACTGATTTTGCTGAGGTTTTTTTCCTTAGTGCAGGTTTTTTAAGCCAATCCGTGGTATCCCTCTTTTCGCCCACCCCCGCACGCTCACCGATGTCAATGGCGTGAAACGTGTGATGCTAAAGAGTGACTTGTCGCTGCTTATTTGCTCGGGGTTAACTGCGTATCCAATTAAAGTCAGCAAAAAACAGGAGTGGTCGCCAAATGCGGTTCCATGCGAGCGGCCGTTCACATGCATGTTGCTTCCTCGTCGGCAACAAAGGGGGGCTTCGCTCTGATACACTCAAATGAAACAGGAAGTCCGACAATGGCTGAAGCGATCCCGAACAGCAAATTCGACGAAAAACAACGCATGAAAAAGGCCACGATCGGAAAATCGGATGGACACGGCCTTTTTCTTTCTTTTCATCTTTATTTCAAAATAAAGCATTATCGTGAGCATCTTGTGAGCAACTTTCTCGTGCATTATGTGGCGAAATTTGCTTGATGACATTGCATTTTTGACTTGGGGTATTCAGTTGAACTCTTTGTATTCCAAATGGCGAGGAGGCCTTTGGGTTCTGCGAATGAATTGGTGGGTACGAAATTGCGTTAAGTACATCTGATCTAGACTAGAGCTGTGCAGCGTAGCGTCAATTTAATTGAAGGAAAGCTAGCTCCATGAAGTACCTTTTGTTCATTTAGTGCTATTTTTCAGATTCTTTATCTCATTAGATAGGCGAAATATTTTTCTGAGTTTTTCTCTTTTATTTATTTATTTATTATTATTTTGTATTTCATTATATATTTTGATGGCCAGGTAGAAATAGGAAAATAAAATTTAATATGCTCAAGAACAATAGCGTAAAGAAAATAACGCAGTATGAAATACACTAATTGAGCTACAGCCACGAAACTCGGCATGAATGTATCGTTTGAGGAGTAAATTATTAGAATTTGAGAACAAAAACACGTTTTATTAAGAAATGGTGGCAACAAGAAAATGACAGTTCAGTGAGTGATAAATCATCCCCTGTCAAATACAAGCCGATATGCGGTACGGCATAGAGTCAATTAAGTTGATTATGTATGTCCCTCTGCGGAAAATTCTTCCACAAATATTGCAACTAATCAGCTAATTCAGTGATATTTTGAGAAGGCTGCAATCGCTATCCCAGACGTGTTCTATTGGTGATAGGTCTGGGGACCTGGATGGACATGGGATGGTATTAAATCCTCGAAGACATTGTTGAGAAAGTCGTGCAATGTGGTCGAGCGTTGTCTTGTTGGTAAATGGAACCCAGGTGGCTTAACAGCATAGGCAAAACAATCGGCTTCAGAATATCGTCGACGTACAAGCGAGCCGTCAAATTGGCTTGCAGCACAACTAGAGGAGATCGGCTGTCCCACGAGATGGCTCCCAGACTCACGCCGCGTGTGATGGGCATGTGCTGGTCGACAACAAATGCAGAATCAGAACACTGGTCAGTTCTCCACACGCGACGCGTATGCGGCGCTCATCAGCACTGAGAAAGAAGCGGGATTCGTCGCTTAAAGCAATATGTCTCCAATCGGATACTGTCTAACCAAGCTCGGCACCATTCAAGACGGCTCTGCCTATGTTGAGGGATCAGTAGTAAGCGCCTTAATGGACGTCGACACCTAATATCACCTTCTGCCAGTCGCCTTCAAATAGTTTCCCGTGATACAGGATGTATGGAGGATGGCAAAGGCCTTCGAATGGATGATAGCGACGCCATTGGTGTGGACATGACTCCTTTTCTAACTGCACGATCCTCTCTAGCAGTTGTATGTCTGGGGTGTTCTGAGCCTTTACAACGATTACATTTGCCTTTTCTGATCCACTGTTTTGCCAACACTGAACAATTACCATATCGCTGCGACCAAGATATCGACTGATACGTTAGATTTATCAACCAGCTTTCCTTAAGCATATGATGCGACCTCTCACTAAATCCGACAATTATTCGTAGCGCCGTCCAGTACGTCCCAGAGGTATATTTGTACATAGCAGAAGCAATAAATCCAGTTCCAATTACCCGTGATTGTGAACAGCGATTGTTTTAAATGTTGCACGATGCTTTTTTCTCGCGCGCCTTGCATTAGCACTATAATATCATTGGCACTGACAATTTGATCATTTGGATTAACTCTTAAAACGGCATTTGCATGCCGAGTTTCGCGGCTGTAGCTCAATTTTTTATGGGTGCATACACTCAAGTACTAAAAGTCATGGGATACCTCTCTAATATCGTGTTGGGCCTGCTTTAGCTCTGCGAAGTGCAGCAACTCCACGTGGCATGGACTCAACTAGTGAACGGAAGTCTCCAGGAGAAATATATATCCATGCTGTCTCGATAGTAGCCCATAATTGCTCGGTTGTGGTAGGTGTTGGAATTTGGGCACAAATGGCTCTTTCGATCATATCCCAGATATACTCCAAAGAGTTCATGTCTGGCGATCTAGGTGACCAAATCGTGTATTAGAATTGTCCAGAATGCTCTTCAAACCAATCGCGAGAATTATAGGCCCAATGACAATAGCATTATCAACCTGGAACATCCCATTGTAATTAGGGTACGTGAAGTCCATAAACGGTTGCAAATGGTCACTAAGCAGCTGAACTTGGCGATTTCCTGGCGATGACAGGGTCAATTTGATCAGAGGACCCAATCCATGCCAAGTAAACGCTCCCTATGCCATTATGGAACCACCACCAGCTTTGATAGTGTCTTGTTGACAAGTTGGATCCTTGGCCTCTTGAGGTTTGCGCCACACTTGAACGCGACCATCAGCTCATACCAACTGGAAACGTGACTCTTCGGACCGCGCTACTTTCTTCCAGTCATCTAAGGTCCATTGCATGTGTTCGCGAGCCCAGGTGATGCGCTGAAACCAATGATGTGCTGTGAGTAAAAGTACTCGAGTCGGTCTTCTGCTGCCATATTACATCAACGCCAAAGTTCTCTGCACAGACCTACCTCACAGATACGCTTCTAATGCGTCCTTCATTGAATGTGGGTAGTCAGTTGACGCAGTGTCGTTCGTCTGTTAGCACGGACGCTTCTGCTCAGACGTCGCTGGTCTCGATCATTCAGCAGACGTGGCCGGTCACTGCGTTGTCCCTTGTGGAAGGTAATGTATTCCATGAGGTGCTCCCGATACACACTTGATTCTGTCGAGCGAGAAATCTTCAAAGTCTCAACAACTTCTGAAATGCTATGCCCCATGCGTCGAGCTCCAGCTATCATTCTAATTTCAAACTCGGTTAATTCCTGTCAGGTAGCCATTATCACGTTATTTAATGTTTCAAAATATATTCAAGAGTCCAACAGATAACACTGACAACCATCTGACTCTTTATACCCTTTTAACGCGATGCGAGCGCCACTTGTAAATTTGCATACTGCTATCCCATGAATTTTGCACTTGAGTGTACAGTTTTCTGCAACAGAGTGTATTTATACAGATTTCGGTGATCGCAGTTCACCTTCAGTAGCGAAGTCGGTAGAAAACAGATATCATGCCAATGAAAATTAAATACTATGCCGATTCTCACCGATAGAAATTTGATATTTTCCGGAAATAAATTAAATATAACGTACATTAGATATATTGTCGTTGAAAATTAAATATGTTACCGAAGAAAATTAATTATGACGGTGAAATTTGATATTTTGGCCGTGGAAATTG
This sequence comes from Amaurobius ferox, assembly GCA_951213105.1. Lineage (NCBI taxonomy): Eukaryota > Metazoa > Arthropoda > Arachnida > Araneae > Amaurobiidae > Amaurobius > Amaurobius ferox. Next base: position 103,485,806 of record OX578133.1, on the reverse strand, counting down.
ATATTTTGGCGGTGGAAATTGATATTTTGGCGGTGGAAATTAAATAAAAAGCCGACGGAGAATAGATTTCTTGTCGATAGAAAATAAGCATGTTGGGGATTAAAATGAAATATGTCAGCAACGGATTTACAGTATTTGGGAATGTAATTATAACCCCTGAATCCGCTTATCGTTAAATCTCCACCTGCGTAATGCAGATGTACTGCCGATGGTCAGTCAGGGGCGTTCAACTCCCCACACTCCTCCCCGAATAAAAACGTTGAAATCAAATATCCCTAAGATAACATTGCAAACTGAATTTCTAGTTAATTTTAGATGATTATCGATTAAAAATACACCACTGCCGGCGGAAAACACATATCTTACGCAAGGGATTTATATATGTTTTCAATAGAAGTTTGATATCTTGCTAGAAGAGAACAACACAACATGAGTCAACGGACAGAAACCGCTGTAATTAAGAGACCTAACTTTTCCGTCGTTTTTCACTTATTGCGTGGCCAGGGGCCATAACACTTATTGATTGAACAATCACACTGACTCTTTATAGTCTAAATGATGTCTTCCACTGTCAACCCATCCTACTTGATCATCTACCCCCTTTCTCTCATCGAGATCATGACTGCATATACAAAAATATTTTCTAAATCTTTTTTTTTTTCATCAGTAAAAAAAAATTAGCAAATGTTGAATTTCCCCCCCTAGAAATAAAGCTTTCTGGCCCAGAAAACCGCAGAGTCGCAAAGATATTCTATCCAGGAGTCGGCGTTTGTATGATTTAACCACTTACGCTGTTTTGCTTCATTAATCACTTTAGGTACCCTTGAATTGGAGGAATCAGTCCTGGTGCCCCTTAATTTTGAAGTTATTTGAGCTTAAACAGCAAGCTGATTCTGCTAGATAACACGTTTTATTTTATGCGCATATCTAGAATTTCACCAATTATTGAATAATTTCTCTCCATTTAGTATTTTTCTCGTAAACAACGATCACTCAGAGATATAACTGTGGCCCATTTGTTGTAAAAGTTGCGGTTTGACGTTTACGAGAGCCGGTATAAAATTATCGTTAATTTTCTTTTCCACCTAATTAGCTAATTGCTCTCTTGCTTTTAATATGTCGAAATCCTCTGAAAGCCGAAATTGCAAACCGCTGGGTTTCTTTTGCGAAGATGGAGTCGGGTCGAAGTCATAAAACATGACACTCAGAAAGACTGGGGTGAAAATTATCATTCCCTGTTAGTTTCACGGAAACGAAATGCTGAACCCCTGCAATGTGTTTCTAAAATAATGATGCTTATTTTCTTCTGAAGTTGTGTAATAGCTAAGAAATAATTTTAAGCGACTCTTACTCTATTTTTTACTCTTAATTTTGGTGTTCGTAGACCTTAGACCCAGGCACCCAGGTATGAGCAAACTACCTCCCGTACCGGTGAAGTGTTCAGTATGGCCCACACAACAAAACTGAATTTTTATAAAGCCATGCTTTTAGAATTTGGTAAATCATGTCCAAAAATATGTGGCAATGTTTGCATCCTCATATTCGTGCGACCAAGTATTTTCTACCATGAATCATAGGAAAAGTTATCTTAGAAATCGATTTACTGATGAACATATTTTTTCTCTCTTGAGAGTCACCTTCTAAACCGAAATTAATTCTGACTGATCTCTTTTATAATTTAACAAGAAAGATCAATCATGCTTAAAGCATTGATTATGAAACACTTTAAAACTTCAATGCAATTTTATTTAAACATGTCTAAAATGCAATACATTCCTCGGTAATATTTTAAAACTTATCACAATACTACATTAATTTATTATATTTGAAACCTTAAACCTTCATCGAAAAAAATTAACTTCATTCAAATGACGGCATTAAAGTATAAATTGCCTGGTTTAAACATCTCTTAAATGTTATACATTCCTCGGTAATAATTTTAGAATTATCATAATACTACGATAATTTATTATATTTGAAAACTTCATCGAAAACAACTGAAATCCATTCAAATGACGTCATAAAAAAATAACACGCCTGGCTCTCTCTATAAAAGCAACATTTCATTCATAAATAATTCCCCCATTCATGTCATTCATCACAATACTATAACAATTTATTTTATTTAAAAATTAAGACCATTGAGCTGCAAGTAAGTAAGCTCTATGCGTAAAACTTCATCGAAAAATATCGTCCTTCTCTTTCTAAAATCAATGAATTCATATCAGCTAAGCAGACTCCATGGACTAAATGATTTTGTGTTAAAGAATTACAGCGATTCTGATACAACTCATTCTACATATTTTGCTGTTTACATTTTACATAGGTGAAAAATAGGCTTAATAGTAGAAATAATCAAATTTGGAAGAGCATTTAAACTGAACTATATTGTCATTGCGTTGTTTCAGTATGTAGATGCACAGAATTTAGGCAAAAATAAAGTAATTTTAGGACGGATACAACACTCAATATGAATTAAAAAGAACTTTAAAAATCACGATTTTGACACAAGATGGATGCCATATATCATTTTGAAGTGGGTCATGTGATCGTTTTATATCATGGACACGTGATCGCTTAATATAAGAGGTGTTATTATTATTTTAATTTTTATTTAAAAAACAACTGAATATATTTCGCTGAATTTTTTTTTATATATTTTATGGAACAATTTGAATATTGCCTAAAATTTGCGAAGCAATTTGTGAATTTTAAATCCGCTTAAAAAATGCTTGAAAAATTAGGTCCCATAGGGCTCAATGTATTCCATTTTTTCAACCCGGGTTCAATCCAAAACTAATTGGGTGATATTATTCATTTATATTCCCATAGGTCCTATAGACCGTCTGAACAACATACTAAAATTTCATTTTGATTAAGTCATTTTTACGGAAGTTATCGTGCTAACGGACAGACAGACAGACAGACAGACAGACAGACAGACAGACAGACAGAATGAACAAAGTCATAAACACTTTTCAACTTTGTTGTAAAGTGTTAAAAAAAAGTAAACAGCTTATAATACCATCAAAATTGAGAAATTTAACACAAGAACGAAAGTTAAAATTCAACAAATAAAATTGAAATCTTGCGTAAACAGTACATTAAAATGCTTACATTTGATTGGATGGTTAAACATGAGATAGTACTAGAAAGTAAATACATAAAAATTGAAAAAATTTAAAGCTTAATTCAAACGTAGAAAAAAAGTATTGCCTATCTTCAAATGTGAATACGATAAACAAACAAACGCCACTGCTATCCCGGGTCACTTTTTTAACACTTTACAACAAAGTTGAAAAGTGTTTATGACTTTGTTCATTCTGTCTGTCTGTCTGTCTGTCTGTCTGTCTGTCCGTTAGCACGATAACTGCCGTAAAAATGACTTAATCAAAATGAAATTTTAGTATGTCGTTCAGACGGTCTGTAGGACCTATGGGAATATAAATGAATAATATCACACAATTAGTTTTGGATTGAACCCGGGTTGAAAAAATGAAATACATTGAGCCCTATGGGACCTAATTTTTCTAACATTTTTTAAGCGGATTTAAAATTCACAAATTGCTTCGAAAATTTTAGGTAATAGTCAAATTGTTCCATAAAATATATAAAAAAAAATTCAGCTAAATATATTCAGTAGTTTTTTAAATAAAAATTAAAATAATAATTACACATCTTATATGAAACGATCACGTGACCATGATATGAAACGATCACATGACCCACTTCAAAATGAGATATGGCATCCATCTTGTTTCAAATTCGTGATTTTTTAAAGTTCTTTTTAATTCATATTGAGTGTTGTATCCATTCTAAAACTACTTTATTTCTGCTTAAATTCTGTGCATCTACATACTAAAACAACACAATGACAATATATTTGAGTTTAAATTCTCATTCAAATTTGATTATTTCTACAATTAAGCCTATTTTTCACCTATGTAAAATGTAAACAGCAAAATATGTAGAATGAGTTGTATTAGATTTACTGTATTTCTTTAACACAAAATAATTCAGTCCATGGAGTCTGCATGGCTGATATGAATGAAATATTAATTGATTTTATAAACAGAAGGACGATATTTTTCGATGAAGTTTTAAGCATAAAGTTTATGAATTGTAGCTCCATGGTCTTAATTTTTAAATAAAATAAATGATTATAGTATTGTGATGAATGAAATGGAGAAAGTTATGAATGAAATCCTGTTTTTATAGAGAGATCCAGGCGTGTTATTTTTTCTATGACGTCATTTGAATTAATTTCAGTTGTTTTCGATGAAGTTTTCAAATATAATAAATTATCGTAGTATTATGATAGGTTTAAAAATATTACCGTGGAATGTATTGCATTTTAGAGATATTTAAACCACGCAATTTATATTTCAATGCCGTCTTTTGAATGAAGTTCATTTTTTTCAATGAAGGTTTAAGTTTTCAAATATAATAAATCAATGTAGTATCGTGATAAGTTTTAAAATATTACCGAGGAATGTATTGCATTTTCGACTTTTTTAAATAAAATTGCATTGAAGTTGGAAAGTGTTTCATAATCAATGCTTTACGCATGATTGATCTTTCTTGTTTCTTCTTGAACTCAAGTCTTGAACTCAAAGTGTTGAAAGCCCAGACCACACGACCAACCCAAAGGCTTCTGGCAGCTTATTGTGTGGCTGGTGAACTCAAAGTGTGAATATTATCCAGCTTTTCTTATACATAAATAAATGACTATTGGCGAATGTGGAGTGGCATAAAAGAATAATATTATTATACAATGTATCTTTGTGAATGGAACGAACTAGATCTACGAGAATGATGTTGACAAATTTGTCGCATAATGTTGCATATGAAAAGTGGACGTATTTCACGATAGTTAATACTTTTTAATATTATCTCATTTTTTTAGATAAATTTATTTGAAAAACTGGCAACATCTGGAGAACGGTTCATGCTAACGTTCTAAAGTTTGTCATTCGTTTTCTAATAAAATATTACATAAGAAATAATCATTTACATAACATTATTGAATATTTTAATTTTTAATGCTTTTATTTCAAAATTTCATTCGAAAATTTGGGAGTTTTCCGAGCACTTGATTGCGCTTAAAATCAATAGAATTTCAGTATTCACCGGATTGTAATATTTGAACCAAATTTTGTTCGAAACGCTCCATTCGTTCGTAAGATATTTCATTCACAGACTTACATACACACACACTAACATACACACGTATACACACAGATATCACCTTAAAACGTTCGATTTGTGCTATATAGTGTGCTTATTGCGTAAAAGAAAATTCTGGAGATTTTCAGGGCGTAATTTATTTTTGCAAGTATATTTTTTATTAATAATTCGAAATAAGAAATACCTCACACTGAAAGCTGAAGAATAAATTGTCCTGTGGACAACTCTGTCTTTCTGGATTTTGTCAATTTCGAAAAAAGAATGGATATCGAATAATAGTTTTCTTGACATTAAGTAACGTGATTTATATATTTGAATAGTAGGTGAGTTAAAAAATTATCCGTTTTCGTATCTGGAAAGCAATTAGCTTGTAAGGCAAAATTCTACCGAACTTCGAAACAGAAGAAACTCCGCAGTGAGAAAGGATGTGTATAATGTAGATAGTAAAGGAAGAGGAAGTTTTATCTTCTTTTCCGGTTTTTATCTGGAACTTTGGGCTAGCAGAATATGGCGAGGACTTATCGTTGCTCAACATAAAATTACAGTATAAATGTCCTTTTCAAGTAGACATGAAACCCTATCAGTCACTTTAAAGTGGTGAAAAATTTAAATAATTAATGCATTTCAACATTCATTCATTGCACTATGTGAAATGAATTTAGCATAACGCAAGAAATAAAGGATACGTTTGGTTCTTACTGTAGTTTTTTTTCGTATCAATACAGCGCAGAAAAATGGAGACAGTGTAGACTGTCCTTCAAAGGACCAGAGTCATTCTCCTGTCTAAGCACTAATATATATATATATATATATAGGCAGTAAAAACCAATAAAAAATAGGATTATATATATATATATATATCCAATGAACTAAGATATATTGTAAAATACCTAGAAAAGATTAAAAATTAATACACAATTAGAATGTAATCAATGGAATACTAATTATTGAGAGAAAATTTATTGTTGAGGGGATACAGAGCAACAATCCATAAGAAATAATATTAATTAAGAAAATAATATAACAATCGATATATATATATATATATATATATATATATATATATATATATATATATATATGAATTAATAACTAATAGCAATCGAACAATGAAAAAGTAATGAAAAAGTTTTCCTAAAATAGATAAGACGTGGCTATCAGGCCTAAAACAAAAGAATAGGGCTAGGCTTAATTTGGAATAGATATTTTATCAATACTGAGCATATATTTTAAATTAACCGGAACAAATGCTTGTTTCCGAATATGGTGGTAGTTGTTTACTATGAACATCATATGCTTAATCGACAAGCATAGTATAATTAGATAATTAAGATTTAAAACTATTAAGAAATCAAGTAATTATCAGAATATCCAATACGAGTGAGAGAATACACAGTAACCACATTGGTGTACTAACCACCTGGCTAAAGTGACTGCTTTTCCCAAAGTGATCATACCATTTTTATGCAGTGACCACCATCATTTTCTCAGTTCCAAGTCCCATCAAATATACCTTACACCTTCGGGTAGGTCGAACTGTCTGGATCGCAGAAGTCCCATCAAGTGGGTGGGACAGCCCAGTGGTTAGCACACTCGGACGACCAGAATACGATTCCTGACTGACTTTGCCTAAACTGTCTCCGTGTTTACGCGGAGTACGGGGACGTTAAATATGTGGGCCCGTAAGTCCTTCCGAGAGGTCGGTGGTAAGGGAAGGAAGGTACGGTCCCTGTGAGTGCCGCTCCCATTGGATTCCGGTCTAAATTGGGTGGCACTTTCCGGCCATCCAAACAAATGACTTTACACCTTACAGACAGACCTTACACCTTCGGATAGATCGGACGGTCTGGGTCGAAGAAGAAGAAGTCCCATCAAGTGACCAGGTTTCTCAGTTCCAAGGATGGTGTCTTTAACCAGAAACCACCAAGCCACAAATATCCAGGGTATTACCACAACTTAAACATACTTAATAACTTCAAAAACTAATCTATAGTATAACTTTTATGCAGTAGCAAATTTATAGTAACTGTAAATTAAAAATGCATCAATCTATTTAAATGCAGCATATAAAACTTAAAATTAACTTAATAATTAACAAGCAATAAACCAGTAGATCAAAATACCCGTAGAAAGCAGAAATGAAAAAAATGTAGGGTTTGTCATTAAATTACACCATTGGCAGTCAGAAAGGGACACAATCATGGGCATATTTAGAGGGGGGAGTCTGGTGTCTTAGAGCAGGAATAAGAAGTATCTCTCCTCTAAGGCTGGAGTGTGCCAAAGACATGCCCTTGAACTTTACTGTAATTAGAAGCAATTCCTTACAGAATATTGTAATAACATTGCAAGCTAACTTTTATAGAGCGATTGTGGTTTGATCTGTTTGTTCCCGGGTTTTGAAGTTGCGAGTTGGATTTCCTTAATTTTTGAAGTTGCGGGTCGGGTTGCAGGTCTACCCGCAGAAATTATTTTTTAAGGGCTATACCTTATCACATTTTTTAAATGAAAATAACTGGATAAATGCTTTTACGGAGGTTATAAACTGTAAAAAGTAGAAAATTGTGCATATGCGTTAGAGATTAAAAATTACTGAATAGAATTTTGAAATACAATTCCATTATGGGTCGCGGGTTGGGTCAGACCCGACGTGTGCCTCTAGTTTCAACGAATTTTCTTAATGTTAAATTAAAAAACTACAAAAACGTTTAATGCGAATGACGCATGTATTACGGAAATACGGGGGGGGGGGGGGGGATGTTGTTTGGAATTAGACCATCCGGCCACATTAGTGTTTTTCTCTTGCGAGTATATTAATATAGACAGTTTTAGCTTATGACTAAGTGAGAATATCCTCTAATAGCAGTTTTGTAGCTAGGATTATTTACGTTTTGTGTCTCTTTATGTACAAAAACATTAAACAAGTGCAATTTTGAATGAGTTTCAATAAATAAATAAATAAAATAAAATAAAATCTGGGGGCTTCTATCGACACGTGCTCCACCAACTCAGCTATCCATATGTTGTGAAGTTTCCTTCTAATTTTATTCTTCATCACATCTCTTTATTCCGAATGCATTTTTTAAATTTTATCGCCGTTTCATTGCATTTTAACTTTTCGTAATCTGGGTTCCGCTTCATCTGTTGAATAAACCACTCCGTTTCTAATTTATCGAGTGAAACGAACTGTGCAGTAAGAAAAAGTGATTTCTCTCCTGCCCTATCTACCCCTCATCCAACTGCGCACTTCGTGGTCAAGATAAGTCAGTAATCTATTAAATCCCCTCTTTCAGTAATGTTTCGAAGGTCAGACCTACCTCTGCGCTGGAAGATACTAATGCCAGCTTTTTAATCTTCTTTTGACTGCTTCACTATTAGTAGCTCAAGAGGCCATGTTAAACAAACCAATCTCTTTCATTGCTAGACATACTTTTACATATTTTAAAGTGCAAAATCAATAAATGTATGTTACACATACATTCAACATCGGATGATGATATCTGAGCGTGAGTTACTTCAGGTTGAACCCAAATAGGGCTTAATACGATTGGAACGATGTGCTATACCGATGGTACTTTATACATTTCGAGTATGGCTATTGTTGACTGCCGGTGGTACACTTGTCAATCCACTTTCTAGTGAAACCTTCTAAATTGAGCTTATATCATTTAAAGATGGATTAGAATAAAATAAATAAATAAATAAAATGGAAAAATATATATTATATATTTTTAACAAATAACAGTTGGATTCTAACTAATGAAGTCAAAACTGAAAATAGTATGTAGCTTAAAACGTGTAGCTATTGGTTTTGTTTCTCATTGAAACTAAAGTGAAAATCTTAGTAAGTAGCTTAAACTATCTATCTATATATACTAATTGCCGAGTGTCCATCTGTCTGTCCGTCACGCTTTTTTATGCACTTCCCAAGTAGATAGAGACTTGCAATTTGGTACACGGGTCGATCGTTCGATAAAACCCACTGGAAAAATCGAGTTTTTCAAAAATGTTCTGTAGATGGAGTGCTTCACATCAAAACGTTCGAAAATCGAAATGATAGGAAAGCATACTTTGCGATGAAATAGAGACTTCAAATTTGGTGTATGAGTAAACCGTTCGAAAGGACGAAAATGTGCAATTTCAGATTTTCAATATGTGCTACTCTAGAGGGTGCCGCGTTCCGAAATGTTCGATTTGCCGAACAAATGAGAAACGCCTGCTTTAAAATTAGATACTGGCTTGAAATTCGGTATATGCGCTAATCATTTAATGGAAACAACCAAGACAAAAGAGTTTTCCAAAAATGTTCTTTTAAGGGGGTGCTCCACAGAGAAAAACGTTCGAAAGGTGAAATGACAAAAACCCATGCTTCGATATGCGATAGACTTCAAATTTGGTGTACAGATAGATAGTTCAAAAGAAGAGCATGTGCAATTTCAGTTCTCCGATATTTTCTACTTTTAGAGGTGCTGCAAACCCAAATGTTCGACTTTCCGAATAAATGAGAAGCACCTCATTTTAAAATGTAATAGGGGCTTGATATTTGGTATATGGGGCAATCATCTGATAGAAGAAAAAAAAAATAGAGTTTTTCAAAAATGTTCATTTAAGGGGGTGATTACTCCACACGAAAACGTTCGAAAAGTGAAATAAATGATAGAAAAAATATGCTTCGCGATGGAATAGGAACTTCAAGTTTGATGTATAGGTAAATAGTTCACAAGAAAGTGTGCAATAGAAAATTTATAATTTTGGGGGGTTCCGCACATCAAAATTTTCGAAAAGTGATGTGATAGAAAAACATACTTTGCGATGAGATAGAGATTTCCAATTTGGTGCACGGGTACATTATTCGAAAAGAAGAAAGTGTGCAATTTCAGATTTCCAATATTTGCTATTTTAGGGGGAGTCACACACCAAAATGTTCGATTTGCCTAATAAATGAGAAACATCTATTTTAAAATTTGATAGAGGCTTGAAATTTGGTATATAGGCTAATCATTTGATAAAAAACACAGGACGAATAGAGTTTTTCATAAATGTTCATTCAAGAGGGTGCTCCACGTAAAAACGTTCGAAAGATGAAATGCTAAAATTGTATGCTTCAGTATGAGATAGAGACTTCACATCTGGTGTGCGGGTAGATAATTCGAAAGGAAGAAAGTGAGCAATTTCAGTTTCCCAATATTTTCTTCGTTAGAGGATCCGCACACCAAAATTTTCGATTTTCCGAATAAATGTGAAACGCGAATTACTCAAACATTTATGCTATTCGTTGGTTGTTTATTGTGGGACAGTTGATTTTCAACGGTTATCCGGCTAGCTTAATTTACGCAAAGATCAATTTCACGGCATTGCAATATCTCCCAAATTATTCAATCGAATGCAACAAAATTTAATTAAATGTATCATGATACATGTTTGTAAAATCAATGGCGATACTTTTTTTAAGTGTTGCGCCGTGTCGTGCGCACGCATATTTTGCACTACGAAATTTTGTAAACGGTATTTCTCCAAAATTACTCAACTGACTGTAACCAAATTTTGTAAAGAGATAGGCTGTATGAGTGTGAAAACAACGTGATGATATTTTTAAGAAAATATCGTGACCCTCCCCCCTCCCTATTGGAATTCTGGCCTGGGCCTCCTACCTTTATAAATATTTATTCCACATTTTTTTTGTAGATCCCTCTACAGCTCTGCCCCCATCCCCACATTGTAGGGGTTTCAGAGTATGGTGATTCTGCTGCTGTATCTAACTCTGTTTTCGCCTATTCCACTTTGATAAGTTCGAGTTGTTCTCAGTCTCTCAAGTGCAAGATAGTCGAGCATTTTATTCATACTGATGAGATCTCAGGATCTCAAACGATACCCAGTTGCGCAATGCCTATCCTCAAAAGATGCACCCGGGACACCTTATCTTCCATTCGGGATGCCTCCCAAAGTACGCTTTCAGCCTCACCCGATAGCAATTTAAGTTTGCAAACACGGTAAGACAAATGCTAACTGCTTGTTTGGATGCTCGGGTATTGTTTGGGTGAGTTAGATAAGGAAACATTGTTTTGCTCACTTTCCTTATTTCTTGCATGCTTTGTTGAAGGTTTAGTGGCATGTGCGATGAGCTATCTTTTCTGGTGAGAGGAAAGATAAAATTAGGGATTGTGTTGAAATTCATCCTTCTAGAGTTTATTTGCATTTTAATTAAATTAATTGTGGTCTTATTTTCACTTTTTATACTATTTTTGCGTTATTGTTGTGGATATACATAACTATTGACTACGCGCCAGTTTTTGTTGTCATATTATTCCTCTCGCACTACTGATACCCATATTAGACACTCAAATGAAAATAAACTGATATGGCCAGCACATGATTTTACATACATAATGCATACCTGCTTCTTTCACAGCAAAATAATGGTGTGCAAGATCTACAACGCAATGCTTTTGGTATTGAATTAATACCACGTAAATTTGAAATTGGGCATGTTTGGAAACTTATATGAGTCGAAACAGAGTAACTTATCTATACTCACGTGCAAAATGCTCACCAAAATGCAATTAAGTGTTAATAAATATCCCGTGTGAAATAAATAACAGCTAATTATTTGGCATCAGAATACAAAAAGTACATAAAGTATTTCTCTCGTGAATAGAATGAACTAGATGTACGTATATATATATGTATATATATACTACCCGCCACAGAAAATGCAACACCATGAAAGAGCGAATAGAGTGCGATGATAAAGGTCACGACACACAAACAGAGATGGCATATATAAATATGTGATGTTAATTTCAGGAGGATAATACAGTACAGTAATGGCATAGACAATACGATCAGTAGTCAGTAGGACCACCTCTTGCGGCGATACAAGCAGCAACCCTTCGAGGAACAGATGCAATAAGCATGCGGATAAGTTTCCTGCGGGATGGATGACCATATGCCTTCAACCATCCTCCACAGGTCGTCCTCTATTTGAGGCGGGGGGCAGTGCAGTCATACAACGGCCAATCACGTCCCATGCATGCTCGATGGGTGAGAGATCTGGAAACAGCGGAGGCCAAAGAAGCGTCTAGATACCTTGCGAGGCTTGTCTGCTGATGGTTGCCGTGTGCAGTCGCGCGTTATTTTGCGGGAAAATAGTACTTTGCAACCGCTGAAGGTTTAGCAGTGCAACCGGCCGCAATACTTCATCCACATATCGTCGTGCCTCTGATACGAACCAGAGGTGACCGTCTATCGAAGCCGATGGTACCCCAAACCATGATGCCACGCTGTCGAGCAGTATGGCGTTCAACAGTCGCAGCGGGATTGGATCTGTTTCATGTCGCTTCCAGACTCTCACATGGCGACTGTCATTCGACAAACGGAACTGAGACTCGTCGCTTAACATTACCCTGTCCCATTCAGTCGTCTAAGGGGCTCAGGTTCGACACCATTGCAATCTCACGTCGGCGTCAAGGACGGTTTGAGTGCAAGTCGCTTTCGGCCAATCGTCGAAAAACTGTTCTCGCTGATATTGGAACATCCAATGTACCCTGCAAATTCTGCAGAATGTCAACAGTCGTCGTTTGTGGGGCCGCCACCGCATGCTATCGAATGCTTCGATTAACGTGTGCTGACGTACATCTGGATGGACCTGTACCACTGCGACGATTCACATGCCCTTCTTCAATCCATCTTCTCCAAATCCTTTGCACAGTAGACGCATCTACGCGTGTTTCAGCGGCGATACGCCAGTACGACCATCCAGCCTTACATAGGCCTAAAATGAATCTCCTCGCACGACCGTCCAAATGCAGAAATGTACTTCGGCATCATCGGCCGGGCATCTCTTCAACAACACGTTGTTGTTGAGACCCAGGCCGTCCGACCTACCAGAAAGGTGTAAGGTAACCGTTTGGACGGCCGGGAAGTGCCACCCAATTTAGACTGGAACCCAGTGGGGGAGGTATCCACAGGGACCGTACCCTCCTTCCCCTACCACCAACCTCTCGGAAGGACTTACGGACCCACATGTTTAACGTGATCGTACTCCGCATGAACACTGCGGCAGTTGTGGCAGCGTGTAAATCCAGCGCACAAACCACCGGGCTACCGCTCCCGAAATTTGCCAACAGCACGCGGTGTTCCCAGGTGGTCACCCACCCAAGTACTAACCGTGCCCGATGCTGCTTCAACAACACTTGTCTTCTGAAACGAAAAACAGCTCGGAAAATGGGTTTCCGTAGGCAACAGATAGTAGCAACTGTTAGTTCATCTGCCGTTTCCATCCCTTTTATCTCGCTCTTTAATCACGTGACATATTTGCGTTTCAGATCATTTGCATCACTCAAAACAATTTTTTATGGCTCCGAAGTATTCTTTGGAAATAATCTTATATATACATATATATATACAAACACACACACATATATATATATACACACACACACACACACACACATATATATATATATATATATATATATATATATATATATATATATATATATGCGCACTAATCTACCATGGTTCCCTTACTCGAGCATTTTCTCCTTAATCGATCTATCTGCTTCTTTTAAGCCTCTGTGAGATAATACCACCAAAAATGACTGTTTCATAAACGCAGGCCATTCTAAATCTATTTTTTCACATAATCTTCGAGTTTCGCACTCTTGACAGAAAAAACACAGAGAAAGAAACATTATGCTCGCAACCCTTAAGCAAATACCAAGTGTTTGTTTGCGTCATGCCATTCATTCACTTACCGGATCTATTGCTATGATTTGATTTCGCGATCCGTCTCCTTGTTCTTTTTTTTTTTTCCTTTTTTTTTTTTATTTTTATAGACTAGTTGTCCGAAATGTCTGGTCGCGCGCGTCGTACACTTTGTTTATGTTTTCTTTTTTTTCTTTCCCTACATACATGGTATACATGTTAGGGAAAGTACTATTGCGACAGGGTCTCCGTCGAAAAACACGTTTTCGGCGAAGGTGCGCGTTTCAGGCATCCTTGAACTCGAATTAATAATTTTTGAGGTGATATCTGTGTATGTGTATGTATGTCAGCGTGTGTGTGAGTCTTTGGACAAGATATCTCACGAACAAATGAAGTGTTTCGAAAAGAATTTAGTACTATTATTACAGCCAGTGAATATTGCAACCCAATTGATTTTAAACCTAATCGAATGTTCGGAAGACTCCCACCCCCTGCAATTTTATAATTAATTTCAGAAAATATAAAAAATCAGGCCCTTTAATAATGATAAATAAATAATCATTTCCGACATACCTTTTTTTTATTAAAAAGCTAATGTTATCGATTTTAGAACACTATCATGAACCATTCTATAGATATTGCACATTTTTCAAATACATATATAAAAAAATTGACATTGCAAAACATGGGTCTTAACCCTGTTTATAAACCCAAACGCACTTTATGTGTACGATGTAAACAACATTGTTTTCGCTGGCATAAATACCGGCTTATGACGTTTCATGAAATCCAGAATGACTTGCAGTAAATCGGAGTGGGCGTGGAATAAAACGATGTTTGCTGCTTTGTCTTTTCGACGCTTTCTTTTCTTTTTTTTATGTGGGTACTATAAGGTTGTTTCTCCTTGCTCCAGTTCTGAAACAATTGAAGTACTAAGGCAGATCAACTTCAGAATAGGCGGGTTTGTATAGACGGCAGAATTTCTATGGATTGAAGCTGCGTCCCTCAGCTAGCTGCAATTTTTTTCAAAATTTAGGTAATAATATTAAAAAAATAACTGAATTCCTTCGATTGATTCACCTTCGACTTATCAAAATACGACTATTAAATATCAATACAAAGTTTAAAAACTTCTCAAAAAATCAACGCGCCTCTGGTTCGCATTTAAATAATATAGTATATATATATATATATATATATATATATATATATATATATATATATATATATTTTTTTTTTTGTATGCAAATTTTAAGATAGTGTATTATGAGTTACTACTTACATTCTACCATTGAATTTACAATTTTATATTTATATATATATATATATATACACACATACATGTCCAAAAGTTAAGCATAGTTGCTGTTTATGTGAAAATTTAAATAATAATTAATTTAAATAATAAATCTTTGAATAATAAAAGTCTACATCGGAACGGAAGGAAAGGCGGTATGCGGGTGTAATAGGGTTATAGAAGAAGAAAATAATACAAAACAAGGATAATAACGACTTTTATTATTCAAAGAAACGTGTTGAAAGAAAAAGGGTCACAATACGAGTGTCAACTTCGGCGAAACAGAATGATTAAAACAATGTGATGCTGCAGTTTAATACGGTGTATGGGAATCTCGGGTAGCCACGCATGCTGCACAACGATTTCCCATACTTTCGATGAGGGTTTGGTATTGTTACCTTTTGGATTATATGTATATATATGACAGCAGATGATTTTTCCTGCATAATGCAATGACTTTACGTCTTTCACGGCGAAATAATGATGTATAAGATCAAATACCATAGATGTATATACATTGACATTTGGCGCTTCTATTTTTTTCATGACAACATATAAAACTCTTTTAGAGTACTCAAATTAACTTGTATGTATTTCACGTAAATCTAATTTGATTAATAGATATATTGGTAGCACCTGATGGTTTGAGTTCCAATCAATAGATTCCTGAAATTAAAAAACCAAATTCTAATAATGTTTTTCATATGTCGATAATATATTTAATCTTTCGTTATTTAAATAGTATTTCGTTATTTTGGAAAGATGAATCTCGTTTCTATGACAACTATCTAATCATCGCCAAATTCGCGTATAGCTAAATACAATCATATCACAATGTATTAATATCTATTAAATTAGTAATATCAGGTTTTTCTTTTATATCGGAATTGAATTGATATCACGTGAATTTGAATTGGGTGCTTTCTAGTGAGAACAGAATGACTTATACTTACGTGCAAAATCACATTAAAATGCAATTGACATTTAACTAATATCCCATGGATAAAATTGCTATTGGCGAATTGGAACAAAGCTATTCTAAAGTACATTCTCTCGTGAATGGATCGAGCTGGATCCTCGAGAATATTAAATTTGTTTCATAATATTGCTTATGGAAAGTGAACATACTTGACGTTACTTTTACCTATTACTTTTTCAATTTTATTTAATTTTTTGATAATTAAAAAAAACGTGCATTATCTCGAGAATTGATCATGCTAGAGTTCTGAAGTTTGTATCATTTGTTTTGTCATAAAAAAATTACTTATATAAACTACTATGTATATTATCTATTTAACATTATGGAAGGTCTTTATTTATTTATTTATTTATTTTTAACCTTTTCAAAAATCCAGACGAAAATTTGGGTGTCTGCCAAACATTCGATCGCTTTTTAAATCAATAGGGATTCAGTGTTCACTAAAACTGCAAAGTCTTCCAGAAGAGTATGATAATATGCATACACCCAACTTAAATAAAATCCCTTTTGATAGTACATTTGAGAGCATAGCAGGTTTGATAAATGAAAAATCGTATGCTGATATGACAAAGAAATTTTTAAGGACAGAACTATTTGATTTTGCAAAAAGAAAAAAAAAGGCCTTTTTTTATCGAAACCATAAGGGATGAAGACGAATATAATTGTTCAGGTTCTGATTCAGATGACTCAAAATCGGGTGAAAAATAAAAAGATGACAAAAATACAAATATTGTACAAATTATGATTGCATATGCTTTGTTTTTATGCCTTGCCAAAATTTAGTTTACCTAGCATATGCTGATATATTGATAGTCTATAAATTTGTTTAACTTCGTCATCCACTCGGGTACTTGTTATTGCGAAAGATCAGTTTCAAAATAAAAATATATTTTAAATAGACTTTTCATAATATACTCACGGACAATGAAAGTTGCCAACCAAAAAGAAAACATGGTACAACCGCTAAATGATGTAAATAGCTAGAGTGCGGGCTGGTATGCAAATGATCCCCGTCTGGTGTGATTGCACATGACCGTACACCCGTGAGTGACACTGCAAGCATGAGCCAACGGCCTTATAAACCGGCGTGTAGTCGACACCCCATCAATGCGATGAGCTTCGGCCGACGCAAGCACGAGTACGGAGTGAAAAGAATAGTGGGTAGACGCCAGAAACGTCGATATACGCAACTGACGGACTTCGAGAGAGGCTTGATCATCGGGCTGAAGACCGCAGGGTGGCCAGCGCGCCGAATAGCCCGTTACGTGAATCGTTCGGACTATACCGTCCGACAGTGTTGAAATCACTGGCCACGGGACGTCACACAGACACGGAGGATCTGCTCTGGTCGGACCAGGCATACCACGAGTAGAGAGGATCGAATGATCGTGCGGCAGACACGTATAGAGCCCACGGCGACCCAATCCGCGATACAGACAAACGCAGCGGCTCCTGTGTGCCCACGAACCATATCTAGACGCCTGAAGGAAGCAAATCTGCGATCCCAGCGTCCCTTACGTGTACTGCCGTTAACACGGGAACATCGGCGGCTCCGGTTGCAATGGTGCCGGGCCAGAGCAACGTGGAAAGCCACAGATTGGCGATGTGTGGTGTTTAGCGATGAGTACCTCTTCGTTTTGGGGACCGATGATCAGCGTGTCCGGGTGTGGAGGTCCCCTGCACAACGTCGCAATCCCAACCTCGTTATCGAGCCCCACTGCAGGCATCATGGGTTGCGAAGCAATAGCCTGCGACAGCCGATCCACTCTAGTAATGGTACCTGGAACATTGACGGGCCAGCGGTACGTGGATGAGATTCTACGGCCCTACGTGCTCCCATTCGTTGATGGGATTCCAGGTGCGCAATTCCAGCAGGATAATGCCCGGCCGCGCACGGCTCGGGTCGCCCAGGCATGCCTGAGTCATATCCAGACACTTCCATGGCCTGTCCGCTCCCCAGACCTGTCCCCTAGCGAGCATGTGTGGGACCAGTTGAAACGCCAGCTGCTTCGTTGCCGCAATCCTCGGGATTTGGAACGTAACGTCCAACAGGTATGGACTCGTCTGCCTCAGGACAACATCAGGTGTCTGTTCGACACCATGCCGGATCGTATTGCTGCTTGTATCGCAGCACTAGGCTGTGCAACGCGCTATTGAGGATGCCGGACTGTATACCACAGCTCCCTCTGTACGTGTTCTGCTGCGCTGTTTTTGTGATCATGTATATCATCCATCTGTATCCTTCCATCAATAAAATTTCAAGTCCATCCTATGCTTCCTTCTTGGTGCGCAACTTTAATTGTTCGTGAGTGTAATTTATGCGAATGTCATTTGGAAGCATTTTTGCTTATGCCATCGGAAAAGGATATGGGTGAGAATAGAAAATGAAACAATTATGGATGAACAAATTTATTGAAACGTATGTTAATGTAATTTGTTTTTAATTAATGTATTAATTTTATATTTATATTTCGTTTGTATAAAGCTATAATTTTAAAATCATATATATTTTTTTATGTTTATGGATCTATATTGTTGCTATTATTTCCTCGGGCCTAGTTTTCCATCCAAGCCAATCCTTAATCCAATCCAAAATCAACCGTAACGCTTTTCGAAACATTTTCTTTGAGCTCTGAAACTCTTAGGTGCAAACGAGTCGTTTATACCTAAGAGTTGCTGGCCCACGCTTAATTTTCATATTTTTCGAGGAGCAAATCGCTATTGGACACATCATTTGATATTTGCATATCTCTATCGGCAACAGTAAGTTTCGCATACACGAATGCGTTCGATGTTTGAGAATTTGCATGGCCTGCTTAAGTTTAGAAAGACGGTATACATTAAACTTCGTTAATTTGGAATTCAATGCTTCGGCACGCTCGATAGTCTGATTCTAGGCGGCTATGTTTCTGGACTTCTTATTTGGAGGAGAACGTTTAGAGAGATCTTTCAGTTGCTGCCTTTTAAATTGAAAGTTTTTTTTTCTTCCATTGATTTTTAAAGTATCTATATTTTTTTTTATATAAAGGAATAAACAACGTGCGGATCACGTTATCAAATTTCGATTGCATTTCTTGTAGGGAGGTTTAAAAAACTGTTAGGTCACGTTAGTTTAAAACTCAAATAACGATTGATATCCTTCGCAACTTTATATGACGATTGGGCTACGCTCAAGGTGAGGAAACAGTCGGAAGCACAGCCGGACGCCTAAATTGTAAGTGACACCCTATCAAGACTACCTATCAAAATTTCATAAAATTCGGTTTAGTCGTTCTCCCGTGAGACAAGCAGATGGAATTTCATTTTTATTAACACTTTACAACAAAGTTGAAAAGTGTTTATGACTTTGTTCATTCTGTCTGTCTGTCTGTCTGTCTGTCTGTCCGTTAGCACGATAACTGCCGTAAAAATGAGTTTATCAAAATGAAATTTTAGTATGTTGTTCAGACGGTCTGTAGGACCTATGGGAATATAAATAAATAATATCACCCAATTAGTTTTTTATTGAACCCGGGTTGAAAAAATGAAATACATTGAACCCTATGGGACCTAATTTTTCAAACATTTTTTAAGTAAATTTAAAATTCACGAATTGCTTCGAAATTTTTAGGAAATATTCACATTATCCCATAGAATATATAAAAAAAAATTCAGTAAAATATGTTAAGTAGTTTTTTAATTAAAAAAATTATTTAATATAGGGAAAAAAACAAATTCAATTAAATTCTGACTTTGGGATATCTTCCAGAAAGAAAAGAGAGAGATATTATATAATAAATATCTCTCCCTTTGTTTAAACGTTTTGCATATGGGAGTGGCTTCATATTTTAAAATAAATTTGGTAAATAACAATTTTTCATTTTTTTTAAATTTTATATAACTCTTCTTGATAAATTTAATTGATGGCATTTTAAATGCACTTTCCTACGTCCTAGAGAGTTAAAATTTGGTACACAGCTTAAATTTGTTGAACATTTTATTCGACAAAAATTTGATGGATCTTTAAATATAGATCATACATTTTTTTCGAAATGGCCTGAAAATAATCCCCGTTCACTTCTATAAATCATTGGTGTAATATTGTTAAAAATTCTGATGTGGACAGCACATGTCTTTCTCTGCAGACTCATATTCGTTCTCTTTATTTATTTAATGATAATTTGAGTTTATCTGCACAACATAAGTATTTTAAATGACATTGAATTTACACGTTAAACTTAAATTTGGTTCTCATTTGATAGCTGGACTTATTGTCAAAGGTGGCGTAGCGAAAACGCGAAAAAACTAGAATATCTCAAGAACGGCTAGTCCTAGAGTAATGGGGTTAGTCTTATTCTTTTTGTTGTCAAAAATCACATATAAAATAGGAATTTAATTGATGTAATTGAGCACACGTAGTCTTTTATTTTTATATATAACGATTTTTGCTGGCCATTTCGCAAAAATAGCCCGTTCCTTTTTCCCGAATCGTAGTAGAATAACCTACAAATGATTTATATACAAAATTTTGTTAAATTTGGTATATAAATCACTTGTAGGTTATTGAAATATTATACTCCAAATTTTGTTAATTAGTTCATTAATTTGGTTCATTAGTTTTTAGCTAGAGTGGATAAAGGCAATTTCTGCGGCCATTTCGCAAAGAAGGCAGATTCTTTTATTACGAATCGTACTATAATCTAATGAACATCAGGATTTCCCATAAAAAACATACCTACCAAATTGTATGAAATTCGGTCCATTAGTTTTTCAATTAGAGTGGATGTAATATCCACACAGACACACAGAAACATACACAGATACACCCTTACACACACAGACGTTTTCCTAAAAGTAGTTTTTTCGTGTTCTAGAAGTCCCAAAACGTGTAGATCCTTTGAAAATTCGAGTTCCGATCTTCGGCACGATTCCAATACTTTGAGTATATACACATACACATATATATTATCTGTGTATTATCTGTGTATCTAAATTCCGTGCCTATGCAATTACAATAGTTGTGATTTTAAATGATCCCTAAACTTTTATTATTTCTTCAAGGAAGCCTAATTTTAACATATGAAGAATGCAAATATCTCAAGCGATTGTAAGATGAATTACATAAGAATTGCTGAATTTTTTTCACACAAAATTATTTAGCTCTGGAGTCTGGAATACAAGTTATATGAATGAAATATTCATTGATTTTGCATAAAGAATCAGATGATTTATATTTCGATACAGTTTTAAATATTTAAGTATAATAAATTACTGTAGTACTGTTATAATGTAAAAGATATTACCACTGAATGAATCACATTTTAGAAATTTTTAAATGAAATTACATTTCAGTTGGAAAGTGTTTCATAATCAATGCTTATGCATGATTGATCTTTCTTGTTTATATAGATAACGTTCAAAATATGGCACCTGCACACTTAGCAAAATTTTTGAAGCGGTGCACATTTTATAGTTCTATTAGCACTGAAATTGCGATATGTAGAACAATATTTCATCTCCAATCACTGTGTGCTGCTTTATTTTCAACTTTTTCCGACATTTAAATCAAATAATCAATTAATTATAACATTATTTTTCAATAGTTTAATTAAAAGAATAGAAAGCAGATTATTTCGGTCTTTGAAACGTAACTCGGCTACCATTGTTACCACAACGGAATCCAAACTTCAATAAATTAATAAATATAATACAATAATAAAATAATCTGCTGTAACTACTTGCAAATGGAATTAGAAACAGTCAGAAGGACATGAAGACAGCCATACAGAAAGACATGAAGACAACCAATACAGAAAGACGCCTAAATTTTAAGTGGGACCATACCAAGGCTATCCATCAAAATTTCGCGAAATTCGGTGCAAGCCATTCTCCCATGATGATGAGACAAACACAGATTTTTGATTTTATTTATATAGATGATTATTATTGGTTTTTTTTAAATCGTTTTTAACCCATTTTAGTTTGACATCTGATAATACAGAATATTTGGTAAACCGGCATTGCATAAGTCCCGAACGTGCCGGATAATCGGAAGTTTCTGTAGTTTGGAAATAAACTCGGTGCATAACTCAACTACTTCATCTGCCGGCGCCCGCATGACGTTGTGCAACTGATTGGATTTAAGACCTCGAGAGAGGTTAGGTTGCTGCAGTTTTGACTACATTAACCTTTGAGGGCATTTTTCGCGATAAATTGTTGAGTTTTTTTACTCGTCATTAAAATGTTATTGATGCTTTTATTTTTAAGTAGTACGTGCAACTCTAGAGTCTATATGTGTAGCTCTAGGTTAATATCTAAGTGTATTTTTTCAGTATATTTTTTATAAAGAAAACCGCCAGGATACACATATGTAGATACATACACTGACAAAATTTGATATTATAGATAAGGACTTTTGAGTAATTTAACTTACAATGTAACTTAAACGCAATTTTGCATCGTTGGAAAGAATGTTCTTCGATTTTTCCGATGATGTCAAGATGGAAACAATGTGATAGTATTTTCCGTCGCTAAAGAACCGATTTGTGTGAATATCGCGCAAAATCGTGCTAAAACATAACAAAACTAATTCGAATTTTTGAAAAAAATATCGCCGAGGTGCACCCACCTCTGAAGTACTTCTGTACCAAATTTTCATGGCCGTACGACGCTTAAATTTCCCTCGACACACATATTTTATTATGTAAGAAGAAAATTAAAGGTTCTCTTAAAGTTGTTATTAAACGAATTAGAATCGAAAAATATTAAAGTCAATGATGTCACACGTTGTTTGAAAATTTGTGTCAAAGTGTTATCTATGACGCATGTTGTGGAAATATTTATAAAAACAGTAAACTACATTCGATCGCATGCGCTTCAACATCCCTAGTTCCAGGAATTGCTGAAAGAATTATATGCCGAAACGACGATGTAGTAAATTTCACCAAGTACGGTGGCTTAGTTGTGGTAATTGTTTAAAATGATTTTTTTCCGTTACGACATGAAATTGAAATATGTAGGATTGCAAAGCAAGTAGATATAATTGATAAAAAGCATAATAAATAAGGATTTGCAAGGACAAGAAATCTTAATTACCGAATCAGTTATATAAAAGCATTCCGAGTGGAATTATCGTTGTTTGAGCGTCAACTTAAAAATATTAATACTCCATTTTCCTTTGCTAAATAAGTTAAAAAAATCCCCATTATCTCTTTTTAAGTACGCCGACGAAGTTTTAAACTATCGGCAAAATTTGATAGTCGTTTCTATGAACTTGCAAAATGTGAAAAAGGTTTTGAAATATTTTGTTCTCCATTTCATGTTGACCTTTTCATTGTCTTTAAAACACTGCAGCTGGAAATAGCTGATTTACAGAACAACAGTAAACTGAGACACATTTAAGCTATGACATCCGAAATGAACTTGTGACGTCAGAAAAATGTCAGAAATAAAAGTTATTTGCACAAAACATGTTAGTGCTTTTCGGGTCTACCTGCGTATGTGAAGCTTTCTTTTCAAAAATGAGCTTTATTAAAAGTAAATATCAGGCTTCAGAAAGTTTGGAAAATCAATTAAGATGTTCAGCAACCAAAATTAAATTCAACTTAAAAAAAATATAGTTATTGCAAAGACAAGCAAATATCTCGCTAATGCATTTATGTAATCAAATAAGTGAATGAAAAAAATTCTTACATAAATTTATTTTGTCTTATTTTTAAAACACTATTTATTTTATGTGTGGCCCACTGACCCGTACGCCTAAGCTTGTGCAAACCTCTAATTTATATAACTATGATGAAAAGTGACCATCTACACAAACTCAGAAATGTATTTTAAGAGCCAAAATATATGCAAGACGTGTGTGTGAAGGAACCACTAGACTAGATAATATTTTGTTGTTAAAAATTGTCATCTCCTGGTTCGTTCAACCAACTAAATTCTCAGGAATCATTCTAAATCAAGCCTTTTCAATGTCGTGCCTGTGCATCCTTCACTAATATCGAAGTAATATCTTGAGCCCGTTACATCGTAGTGGATTCTTTGCCCATGCAAAGCTGGCGCACTGGGCCGTAATAACGAACAGCACGGCCATCAGTGGAGCATAGGACGTACCCAGCCGTAAGATATGGAGTCCTAGCTTTTTCGCCCATGACGTCTTTGGAAGAGGCTTCCAGGGTCTATTCTTAGATAAAATCTGCTACACCTTTGTGACCATTTCCGTCTGATTGTAATGATGCAATCAGTCCAGGATGACTTTCTAGACTGTTGTCGCTCTTCCCTGTTAAATAGGTGGCCTTGGTCACGAAAGGTTTCGAGTCTGATCGCTATTTCAGAAACGCTATATATCATAACAAACGCGATATATTGCTATTTCCTGCTTTTAGAATGGTCTAAAAATATAATTTTATTTTAAATGCATTTAAGCTAATATAGCTGCATGTGCTACTGTAGGACGACGAAAGACTAGATTATTTTTCATTCAGTAATATATTCTAAATGTAGGTATTGATATAAATTGCTCTCTAACATGAAACGTTATTCCGGTATATTTTCAAAAGGGAAAAAATGAAATTTATCGTAATGTTGAATTTCCCTGTAAACAATACACTTTCTATCCCAGTCAGTGCGCAATATTATTTCTATGCAATTACGTTTTTCTCTAGCTGGAACAGGGGTTTTTACGTTAGTGTTTTATGTACCTGTACTACATAGATTTAAAAGAAGAAACTAGGTGGATATCACAACTTTGGAAAAATATGTCCACGATTTGGCCACCCGAAATGACGATTTGACCACGCTGACTATGAGTTTGGTGCTTTGGGCGCAAATTCCCCATTCAAATCTATTGAGTTTTTGGATTCAAGTGTTTACACTGTTTAATTTCTATTTCAACTTATTTCGAAAGCTAGAAGCAACACAATAAAACGGCATTTAAAATTTTAGAAGATATGGTTTCATGTAACTTCAAAGTTAACACGCTTTTGCTACTAGTGTCGATGATCGTGAACAAATATTAAAATATTCATTATATGAAAAAGGATAAAATCAAGCACCAAATTTTAACAAAGATAATTTTATTTTATTTATTTATTATTTATTATTATTTTTTTTTTTGGTTAATACAAAGTGCGTATTTTGGTTGATACAAAGTGCATACGCGTATTTTGGTTGATACAAAGTGCATATTAAAAAATCATAACTTTATTCCTTTTGCCTTTGGGTGCCGGTAGTAAAAAGGTTAACACAAAATAACAATGCAGCGTTACGGTAAAAGTCACCAGGGCTGTATTTACGCATAAGCGAAATAAGCTACCTCTCAAGGGGGCCCTCACACGGCTTCTTTGAAACGATGGAGGGGGGGGGGGGGGAGCTTGTTTAATAGTAGCCATTTTTTTGTCTGTTTTCGTGTGTTAAATAGCATACAGTGCGACTTATAGAATACGCAGGATGTAGTTATTCATCTAAGAGTAAGTACCTAGATTTAATGTAGAGCCTCAGATTTAATGCACCTCGTGTGTTCGGAACATGTTCCTAGGACTCCCCAGCTTAGAGAGGCTACCAAACAGCCTATATGTGTTCAAATTTGTATATTTGGAGTGTCCCACTTTATGGCAAATACTCTTTATGAGCTCTGGCCTACAACCACTGATATGTATGCTTAGGGCGGTCCTTATGGGGAAAACTTCATGGATGTATACCATTGACAGCGTTACAGTCGTACATCCCTAGAAGATTTCTTTTATAGTGCAGACAATTGTAATATATGTGTACTATAGTAGCGGGGACCTGAGTACAATGGACCACTTTCGTACATTTTGACGTTTTTCTTTCAAACAATGAGAAAAACCTCTCACTTTAAATGGGTATACATATTGTCTATATATTCAGATTTATGCTATACGCACCAAAAAACAATAATTACAATTATATTTTGCTGTAGAATTTTTAAATAACAAGGGACAAAGTGGACCATCGTACTAGAGAGCGGGGGCCCACACCATGGGGTACTATGGGCCATGGCTAAATTTTCTAAGAAATATGAAAATTATTCATGCGCTGTATTAAAAACAAACAATTTATTTAGCATTTAAATGCAAAAAATAGATTTCAATAAGTTATTACTTTTCAATTTCAATGGTCGTATTTTCAATTAAAATTTCACAATTAACAACTTTTTAGGCATTAAAATCTAAAAATTTCAGTTTTTTTAATTTATTCAATAAGTATTTGAAGAAAATAATAGTTTGCAAAATAAGGAGGGGGGAATGAATAAAATCTATTCAATTCATAAAGCGAATAATTGACAAAGATTAAAATATGCAAATGACACACCAAAATATTTTTGTGCGACTGAGAGTCTACTATTTTTTGTGATATCCAAGGTTCTGGAAGGTATATTACAATATCTTGAATATTTATGACAGCTATATCAGCATTTTCAGCAAAACAAAAACATCTTAATTAGACTTTTGTTCCATGAATCGCAAAAGATCATAATATACATCAATATTTGAAATTTTGAGTTATAACGCTTCAAGTGCGTAGACTAGGACTTAAATCATATGTAAATTTATTCATTAGAACCAAATATTTCGTCCGTATCTACAAACAGGACTGCTATCCAACTTATAGAAGCACATAGGGTACAGTGGACCATGGTCCAATGTACTCCATATGGAAGTTCAACAACAAAGGTAAATAAAATAAACAAATTTTGAATTTAATCAATGTCGTTAGATATGACTAAAAAAGAAAACCCCTTACATTTATATTGCACTGAGACACTTCTTCCAAGTTACAATTCTTAAATGAAGGAAAGTAAAGCTGTACATCTGAAAATTTTTATTTCTAACAGCTATGAATCAACCACAAGTGTAAAATGGCTTAATAATGAGTTGAGAACATGATTTTTTGGATATAGAGCATCCAGACTGTGCTATCATATATATGTCAAAATATGAAGCATTGGGAAAAGAGGTAAGAAAAATTAAAGGGGGTGGGCCACTGTGCCCGTAAGTCCATTGAACCCTTGTCTCCCCTATTTATTTTGTTATTAGGTTATTTATTTGAATTAAAATTTATATTAAAGCATATTTTCACTGTAAATTCATATTTCATGTTCCCTGATTATAAAATGCTATTTAATTTTACGACTCCAATGATGATATTCAGTTACAGTTTTATGACATTTATTTTTTAGTGGAGAGCGCTCATTTATATAGCCCTAAACATCCACGATTGTAAATCCAGCTCTGCAAGTCACTCAATGCGTCTAGACGCAACTTTTCGTTTACTTCTGCTGTTACGATTTTGAGGTAGCACTTGGTACGCACCGTTATCTATCCAGTATATTTGTATAAATCTTTGGCTAGTTGTGGATTTCCCTTTAGGGAGCTTTCACAAGATTCAAACTCTAAATACAAAGAAATGTCCAGTTTTATGTCAAATCGTTCTTTAACTTTCTTGAAGATCGTCTTTATTAGATAATTAAAGAGAACAAACATAACTCTTTTAAAACAAGTATTTTAGATCTTTTTAACACTTTACAACATAGTTGAAAAGTGTTTATGACTGTTCATTCTGTCTGTCTGTCCGTTAGCACGATAACTGCCGTAAAAATGACTTGATCAAAATGAAATTTTAGTATGTTTTTCAGACGGTTTGTGGGACCTATGGGAATATAAATAAATAATATCACCCAATTAGTTTTTTATTGAACCTGGGTTGAAAAAATGAAATAGATTGAACCCTATGGGACCTAATTTTTCAAACATTTTTTAAGCACATTTAAAATTCACAAATTGCTTCGAAATTTTTAGGAAATATTCACATTATCGCATAAAATATATAAAAAAAATTTCAGTAAAATATGTTAGGTAGTTTTTTAATTAAAAATTATTTAATATAGGGAGAAAAACGAATTCAATTAAATTCTGATTTTTGCGATATCCTCCAGAAAGAAAAATAGATATATTATATAATAAATATCTTTCCAAGAGTTTAATTATTTTGTATGTCAGAGAGGCTTCACATTTTAAAATAAATTTGGTAGATAACAATTTTTCAAATTTTTTTTTAATTTTATATAACTCTTCACATTTTAAAATAAATTTGGTAGATAACAATTTTTCAAATTTTTTTTTAATTTTATATAACTCTTCATGATATACTTATTTGATGGCGTTTTTAATGCACTTTCCTACGTCCTAGAGAGTTAAAATTTGGTACGCAGCTTAAATTTGTAGAACATTTTATTCTACAACAATTTGGTGGATTTTTAAATATAGATCCTACATTTTTTCATTTGTCTTTCTCTGCAGACTCATATTCACGTTCTCTTTATTTCTTCAATAATAATTTGAGTTTATCTGCACAAAATAACAGCCATAAGTATTTTAAATGACATTGAATTTGCACGTTAAACTTAAATTTGGTTCTCATTTGATAGATGGACTTTTTGTCAAAGGTGGCGTAGCGAAAACGCAAAGAAACTGAAATATCTCAAGAACGGCTAGTCCTAGAGTAATGGGGTTAGTCTTATTATTTTTGTTGTCAAAAATCACGTATAAAATAGGAATTTAATTGATATAATTGAGCACACGTAGTCTTATTTTTATATTTAACGATTTTTGTGGGCCATTTCGCAAAAACAGCCCGTTCTTTTTTCCCGAATCGTACTAGAATAACCTACAAGTGATTTATATATCAAATTTTGTTAAATTTGGTATATAAATCACTTGTAGGTTATTGAAATATTATACACCAAATTGTGGTAAATTTGGTCCATTAGTTTTTAGCTAGAGTGGATAAAGGCAATTTCTGCCGGCCATTTCGCAAAGAAGGCAGATTCTTTTATTACGAATCGTACTATAATCAAATGAACATCAGGGTTTCCCACAAAAAACTTACCTACCAAATTTTATTAAATTCGGTCCATTAGTTTTTCAGTTAGAGTGGATGCAATATCCTCACAGACACACAGAAACACACACAGATACACCCTTACACACACAGACGTCTTCCTAAAAATAGTTTTTTCGTGTTCTAGAAGTCCCAAAACGTGTAGATCCTTCGAAAATTCGAGTTCCGATCTTCGGCACGATTCCATTACTTTGAATACATACACACGCACACACACATATATTATCTGTGTATTATCTGTGTATCTAAATTCCGTGCCTACACAATTACAATAGTTGTGATTTTAAATGATCCCTAAACTTTTATTATTTCTTCAACGAAGCCTAATTTTAACTTATGCAGAATGCAAATATCTCAAACGATTGTAAGGTGAGTTACATAAGAATTGCTGAATTTTTTTCACACAAAATTATTTAGCTCTGGAGTCTGGAATACAAGTTATATGAATGAAATGTTCATTGATTTTGCATAGAGAATCAGATGATTTATATTTCGATACAGTTTTAAATATTTAAGTATAATAAATTTCTGTAGTACTGTGATAATGTAAAATATATCACCACTAAATGTATCACATTTTAGAGATTTTTAAATGAAATTGCATTTCAGTTGGAAAGTGTTTCATAACCAATGCTTATGCATGATTGATCTTTCTTGTTAAATAAAATAAATTATTATAGTATTTTGATGAATGAAAGGAATGGAAAAAGTTAGTGAATGAAATGCTGCTTTTATAGAGAGAGCCAGGCGATTTATATTTCGAATAAAGTTCATTTGTTTTCCATGAAGTTTTCAAATATAATAAATTATTGTAGTATTATGATAATTTTAAAAATATTACCGAGGAACGTATTGCATTTTAGAGCTGTTTAAACCAGGCAATTTATATTTCGATGCCGTCATTTGAATGAAGTTCATTTTTTTCGATGAAGTTTTAAGTTTTCAAATATAATGAATTAATGTAGTATTGTGATAATTTTAAAAATATTACCGAGGGATATATCGCATTTTAGAGATATTTATATAAAATTGCATTGAAGTTGGAAAGTGTTTCTTAATCAATGCTTTATGCATGATTGATCTTTCTTGTTTTTTTCTGGCTGAAGTTTAAACAATGTAATTCCAACCAGCAACAGTACAGAGTTATAATAGGACGATGATCACTCATGGCAATATCCAGGACTTGCCAACCACAAAAGCGTCTGTCGAAGGCCCAGACCACTCGGCTCTCTCTAGGGCTTACAGCAGGAATTTGAGTGGCTGGACAAAAGCGTATGTGTATTAGCAGTCAAAAGATCTGTGAAATAAATGTGAACAGAATAATCACCAAAACAATTACTAAACTGAGAACTCAACATCTAGGAGGAATGAAAATAAACAGAGATTACACAAGATCTTATCGACTCTGTGAAAATTGCCCAGAGACTGAACTTACACCGGAACACATTTTTTCATGCCCAATCATTTTGGCGGCCATGCAGAACGTGGATGAATTTCCACAGGAAAACTCTACTCTGAGAAGATCCTCGATATAAGCATATAGCCAGAGCAGCACTCTCTGCACATGGACCAATCTGACTTCTTGTGGACACCAACCAACAGTAGAGGGTGTTATTTTAGCTCGGCCGACAAAATTATGAATGTTCAGGATGACAGCGCAGTGACTTCTGCTCTTTAACAGGGCATTGCACATTTTCGTACTTTCATCACACTTTAACCATGGTTTTGCAATTATTTTTGCTCACCAACTAGATTAACGATGAAATAATCAAAGAACACAATATACCTTCAAATCTCAACGTCTGCATTTTGTTAATGAGTTTCAAAAATAACGAAACCATGGTTCCGATAATATTCTGCATCCTTGCTGGTTTAAGTCAATATTTTAGATCTTCCAACTAGAAATATTCTATAATTCTGGCTTTGAATACGTTTTGTGCTCTTTGGTTATCCCAACGTCTATCATTTTAAGAACAGCGAAAAAAACTCGAAACCATTGTCCAACGGTGGTTAATGGAATTATAATCCCCAATACGCCCCTTGGCTACACCATTGATGTAAATAGAGGCATACCTATGGAGATTTAAAGGTCATAACCCCCCCCCCCCCCATTAGCTACATAAACACATTGGCTCTACATTGACTCCTATTGGCTAAACGATATTTACTATACTGTCAACTTCCATTCAATCGCAACTTCCTCCCTTTCCTAGATCTAGACTAAACCAGTTTGGGAGAACTGGTAGAACCAAGATGTTTATAATGCAATCGCCAACAAGTCACCAATGGTTATATTGCATCTTTAAAAAACCTTGCTGCCACAGCCGGAAATTGAACCACGGACCTTCGTACTGGCCAGCGGACGCTCTACCGTTGAGCTACTGGGACGGAATTGCAAGCTCTTATCATCGAAATGTACTTGCCCCATCCTCTTAGCAGTACACGCATCTGCAATTGAATTACTGATTGAAAAACGGGAATGAGTACAAAAATTTGGAAAATGAAGTTCGATAGCCATTTTTTTCTTTAAATTTTTGTTCGTTCGATGAGTTCAGAAAGGTGATGAGTTCATTCATTATAACACTTTTACTTGCCTATGAAAAATATGGCTGATATGAAAAAAAGAAAATGAGTCCAAAATTGTGTTCCTTTTCTTTCGGTAAAAATAAATAAAATAAAATAAGAGGAGAAGGGAAACAAACCCAATAGATCTAAATTTTGACATATTCAATAACATTTTAAATA
Source organism: Amaurobius ferox (assembly GCA_951213105.1). Taxonomy (NCBI): domain Eukaryota; kingdom Metazoa; phylum Arthropoda; class Arachnida; order Araneae; family Amaurobiidae; genus Amaurobius; species Amaurobius ferox. The sequence goes on along the minus strand of OX578133.1, from coordinate 103,453,995 downwards.
AAATGTTTAGACAATTCATCTTAATCTGCACATATATTTATATGTACATTCATCTTAATCATGCACTTATGCATAATCATTCATTTTATTTATCTTAATCTGCACATACGTATATATTTATATGTATTGTTTTATTCTATATTACTTTATCATATAAAAATTGGCATAAAATTTAAAATGAGTGGGAAAAGGAAATAAGCCCCAAGAGATTTAAATTGCAAATGCAAGATAAATAAAATTTTAAATGAAGTGTTTAAATGTTTAAACGATTCATCTTAATCTACTTTTGAAATCATCAATGTATCTCAAAGCAGATCTAAATGAAATAAATATGGTATAATGTTTCTCCAAAAATCGGGTAAAGTGAACTCATTCTTTTTTCCAGCCAGTCATTCAATTATTGTCACCAAAATTTTCTTCACAAATCAATGAGAATTTATCTCTCCATAATTTAATGCATGTTTTTAAATTTCCCATGAACTATCCCTACAACCTCTTATCTTAATTCAAGACAGAAGATAGTTCCTCGATAAAAGTATAAAAGATTGCACGCCGACAAAGAATTCGGCCTTAATGAATCTGGAGTCCGGACGTCTGTAATATCTGGACATTTTTAGGAAAGCCTTCTCACTGGAGCGGTTCGAAGTTTTAGCTGAAATGAAATTTCTTTCGAGTCCCGTTGCCTGGGAATAATCCACACCTGGCCGATAAGATAAAAGACGTCCGATTAATATTCTTCAAATGCAACGTCTCTGCTGCATCCACAGCAGCAGATAAAGATTTCAAGTTGGCCGTTTAGAACCACTTATACCTACAAAATAAACAGTGTTGTGTGCTTTGACGATAACTTCTCTGCTTCGGAATATACCTTGCCCAATAGACTGTCATCTGTTATTCGTGCCGTACGGGCGTGATACCCAATGTGCATGGATCGGTTTTTGTTTCTCTGGCTCAAGTGTACTTCCTATTCGGATGGATTCAAACAGAACTTCCGGTCGGTGTTCTATATATTTACATTCTTTTTTGTTTTCAGTGTAGATTACCAATGTCTTATACTTTCTTTTCTACTGCTTTCTTTGGTATAATTTTGATCTAGAACCATATCTTGGAAATCCAGTCATTCAGCATCAGATTTAGTATCGTCTGGAGTCTTGCCATCACTTATAGTGGGACGCATAATCTCTTTTTCAAGAATTCTAAGGGTGTATTGTTCAATTACTGTGTGTTAATTGACAGATTTATTTTCTGGAGAAGGTTTCAAAATTTTCTAAGTTATCTCTTCCTGCAGATTACTAAAATTGCGCTAGTACATACGTGTAGGACTATCACTGTTACCCACAGAATGTACGACCTTTATCAATTCTTCACATGAAGAATGTTTCAATTTTAATTCCAAACAGAATTCAAAACCAATTCGATGGATAAAGAGGACATTTGTTCGTATTTCTCGCGCCCCCCCCCCCCCCTTCCGAAATCTCTTCGACTTCATGTGACAACTTCCATTGGTAGATTGAAATTACTTTGCAGCCAGCTCGGCTGGTCAATGCAAACAGTAAGGATATGCTTCTTGTATTTTTACCTAAATTTCTATTAGGGATTATGAACTTCCCAAATGTAGACTAAAATTCATCTTCTATGATCAATGCAAATATTGCCTGTATAAAATCAATTATCATAAATTAATTTGTTTTGCTAAAATTGATGCATAATATAATATGAAGTATATTCGACCTATTTATATTATAAAATATCGTTTTTGACTTGTTGGTATGCAATTCTTTTAATTCTTTAATGCTTTTAACTTTTTGATTATTTTTATTCCACAAGTACACATTTGTTTGCTTTGACTTTCAGGGGGGGGGGGGGGGTCTTATGATTATTATCGATATATTTTTAATATACATTTTAAATGTGCCCAAATCCTATCAAATATTTAAAATGTGAGGTTTGTAGTCCTTTTAATTCGCGCAGATTGAGCTCTAACCGAAGATGCGAACCGAATCATTTCACAATACAAGCAAGAAATTTATGAATCATACTTCATAATGGTGACAAATGGTGGGTACATTGCATTTTTGACGAAACTTTTATATATTTAAATATCTTTGCATATTTATTTCGTACAGTCATACGAATTTTCGTTAAAACAGGAAGGGGCATATCTAGAATCGGAAATGGAAATCCTTAGTGAACAACCCCGTCTTGAATGTAATGCTCAATCCATATCAGTCATCAGCTAAGCTTTATATAGCCATTTCTGAGAAATCGATGTTTCAAGGAAATTTTTTGAACCAGAAGTGAAAATCTTTAGTGAGTCTCTGTACCCCCTCCGAAATATGATGCTGAATACATATGTCATTATATAAGCTCTATCTATAACTAGTCCTATCAAGTGGATGTTTCAAAGTCAACAACTAGTCCTATCAAGTTGTTGTAGTTGAGATCCAGACCGTCCGACCTACCAGAAAGGTGTAAGGTAGCTGTTTGAACGGCCGGTAAGTGCCACCCAATTTAGACCTGAACCCAGTGGGGGACCGTACCCTCCTTCCCCTACCACCAACCTCTCGGAAGGACTTACGGACCCACATGTTTAACGTGATCGTACTCCGCATGAACACGGCGGCAGTTGTGGCAGCGTGCAAATCCAGCGCGCAAACCACCGGGCTACCGCGCCCGAAATGTGCCAACAGCACGCGGTGTTCCTAGTCCTATCAAGTGGAAGTTTCTTAGTGAACCATTTTGCATCCTCTAGAATTTAATGCTGAACCGATATTAGTTATAAATAATCTAGGTTATATCTATAGCCGATCTTAAGAAATAGATGTTTCAAATAAATTGAAAATTTTAAACTGGAGATGGAAAAAGAACCAGACGTGAAAATCTTTAGTGAAACCTTATTTTCCTCCGGAATGTGATGCTGAATCCAAACGAGTCCTCATATGAGCTCTATCTATAGCATATCCTGAAGAATAAATGTTTGAAGCGCAACTGAAATGCCTGTAAAAATTTATGCTCATACTATAGATAACATTATTTTATGGCGTTCTTAGTACTTCATAAACATAGGAGGTTTTTAGATCAGGTTTCCAATGAACTGTTTCAATAAAAACTGCGTAAAAGTATTTCCTATGTGTGGGGTCAATTTAGGTGGAGGTGATATGAATTTAAAGCATTTCTGATAAGCTCAACTAAATTTGTGTCGTTAAAAATGAATTTAGCTTTCTCTTTTTAAATATAGTTCTTATATAGCTTTGTGGGGAAAATGAATCACGTTTAATGTCGTATGAGCAACTGTCCTGCCAATTACAGCAACTTTCCGTTAATCCGGAATACAATGATTCGACACAATCAGTAGTCCGGCACGCCTCTCGTACCGCATTCAAGTCTGTTCGGCTGTACTGAGATACATATACTGTAATGGACAAAAGTATTTTATATGCATATTTTTGGTCACTGAAGTTTACCTTATAATTTTAAAATTAATCTAAATGTGCTACGCTGACAGGTCACAGCTAACGATATACAGGGTAATTGCACCTAATCTGCCAAACGAAAGGGGTGATAGAACTGCCCATGTGCAGTATAAAACACCATAGAAACCCTGTCCTGTCTCCAACCGTTTCCGAGTTATGGTGGATAGAAAGAAAGTGCGTCAAGTCTGAAAAAACACAAATTTGTGAGGTTTCTGAAAGGTTTACACTCAAAATAAGCACATAATTGGAAATAGCAGAAAAAATCCTATAATATGACACCATTTCAATCAGGATATCTGGATTTAACGGCGAGCTACAAGCGCTAAAACATTGGAGAAGTGCAAAATCGAAATTTTTCTAAAATCTGTAACCGGCTTTATCGGAAAAACCCTTCTAGCTACAATCGGTCAAATTTACCAAAAACTTTTTCATTCCACCAGCTTTCGAATGAGCCTGTAATAAACCATATCGGTGTTTTAGTTCAGGAGAAATTTAGCTTTTTGTTTGCAATACATCACCTATCTCTAACCGTTTCCAAGTTGTGGTGGATAGAAGGAAAGTCTATCAAGTCTGAAAAAATCCAAATATGTGAGGTTTCAACATATGTATATCCGACAGAGTTCATATGCAGATAGTGACGGATTTCTATACGTTCCATTTATGCACCATCGTTTTATTTGCTGTATGTTCGTCGAATGTCTACTTCGACGAACGCAGATTTCACTGATGTATTGCAAACAAAAAGCTAAATTTCTCTTGAACTGAAACACCGATATGGTTTATTGTAGGCTCATTCGAAAGCTGGTGGAATGGAAAAGTTTTTGGCAAATTTTACCGATTGTAGCTAGAAGTGTTTTTGCGGTAGAGCCAACCGGTTACAGATTTTAGCAAAATTTCGATTTTGCACTTCTCCAATGTTTCAGCGCTTGTAACTCGCCGTTAAATCCAGATATCCTGATGAAAATGGTGTCATCTTATAGGATTTTTTCTGCTCTTTCCAATTATGTGCTTATTTTGAGTGTAGACCTTTCAGAAACCTCACAAATTTGGGTTTTTTCAGATTTGACGCACTTTCCTTCTATCCACCATAACTCGGAAACGGTTAGAGATAGGACAGGGTTGGTATGGTGTTTTATACTGCACATGGGCTCTTCTATCACCCCCTTTCGTTTGGCAGATTAGGTGCAATTCACCCTGTATACCAAGATTACTGTAAGGGGACCAATACAGTTTATAACCTGAGCTATGCGACCCGGGCGAACGCCCGATTTGAATACTGCTATGCGTAAAATTTCCCTATGGTAAATTCGCGTCGTCGTAGAAGCTGGCACACACCGAAAACTAAAATTTGCAAACTAACGTTAACACATGCACTGTCTTTGCGTAGTCACGTAATTTTTCATGAGACATTGAGAGCGAAAATATGCGTTTGCTGCTCAAACTTAAAAGAATTCCTAAAAAGCGGTAAATCACTGCGAATCGCGGTTAAAAACATGTCTCTCCCTCCAAAAAAAAAAGGGGGGGAAAATTGTTTGATGCGTCGAAGCTCGGTGAAACGTGTTGAAGCGAAAAAGGGTTATTAAAATAAATATATTAAAAATGTTTCATAAATAACATTTTACATATATTTTTTTATTTTTCAAAGCGAATGGCATTATTTCCAGGACTCTAACATGTGCCGTTCTCGTGATATTGCACTTTATGCATGTAAAATGAAAATGAATTCAGTATGGCTCGCTACGGCTAAATGTGTAAGTCATTTCAAGAAAAAATGAATAGACACCATTTCGTGATGTTAGATGTTTTAAATTTTCTCCGTCTCTCGAGAGAATCAAGCAATTTCCATGACATTTAACCCTTAACGACAGAAAGCCTATAGATTTGCATCGAGATCGAGTTCTGAGACGGCTTTCATTTTTTTTCCCGCAATATCTATAAAGAAAGTCACGAATTGATTTATGTATATATTTGTGTTCTACTATACAAGGATACGTATAAAATTGATTTTATGTTTGTAAGTTAACTTTAAGCCATTATCGAACTTGGAACTACACAATTTTTACACAGAAGTACCCAAATGCTTCCTTTAATTTTTCGATCTCAAAATCTGGCTGCTATCTCAATCTCACACTGAAAATATTTTTCGTCATGTTATAAACAAGCTTGGTATGTTACTTATGCTATTTTCCCTCCACCATATACGGTCAATCCACTTTTGAAAACTTTTCGCTGCAATACGCTGACCGCAACATTTTGTTTATTGTAATCCTTGGAATGAAAAATTTTTGATCGCAATCTTATCTGCGTCCTCCTTTTAGCTCTAAGCTCAGAGAAATAAGCAGCTCATCGTATCTTTTTTTGCTTCTAACGTAATTTAGTTGCTCAGAAATAAAGCAAAATCGGCTGACATATATATTTGTGGTTATAGTAAAATTGATTTGTTTTATTAATTCTTTTGTCAATTTTGATGTTTGAAAGATTTTTTGCAAATGTACAGGGTTCCCAGCAAAGTTCTTAAGCACCCCCAACAACTTTAGAATTAAAAGTCCTTGAGTATATAAGTTAGGTCTATCTATAGTAAAGTGACCGATCGAATAAAGGGGATTGCAGCGCTCCAGCGAAGAATTCAAGAAGTTAGGAACACGAACTCCAACAAAGCGAGATAGAAGAAAAATATCAATTACAAAGTTGCCAAACATTGTCTTGTTTAATTCGTAGGAATCGCCACCAAAGTGATTATCGGCGGCATTTATTTGACACAATATATAGTCAAATTGCTGTTATATTCAGGAATGGTACAATAAACAGCACTTGCATGTATATAAATATTGTATAGAACCTGTTCAAAATGCCTTTCATAGATAATATACATTTGAATTCGAGAAAGAATATTACACTATAATTACTTATAATGTCTGGTTACGCATCTAGCAACCGATATAACAGATATTTATTATTTTCTATAATTATAGTTTCGTGCATTGCTAATGCCGATTCTTACTCATTAGGCAATTTTCTACAACTTTCTAATTGACTTTTTTTCTATCTCGCTTTGTTGCCGCGTTCGTGTTCCCAACTTCTTCAACTCTCCTCTAAGAGTGCTGCAAGCGCTTTTATTCGATCGATCGTGATTAAACCGATGCTATGGATAGACCTTTTATTTTCGATTCCCTCCCCTGGGAGAGGAAAAAATAAGGTTTTTCGAAAAAACATTTCCGGCTCTCCAGAAGTCCCTCCCCCCTCATTGAACTATAGGGCAAAATATTTACACACATATGGTATCCCGGCCGTCCAAATGGATGCTGTATGTTTTCGGATGTGTCTGACGGTCTGGGTCTTCAACACATATGGTATCGTCTACGGAACAGAACCTAATGGAGTTAGTTTTTTTTATTTCTCCCCGGAGGAAGGCAAAATGAGGGTCTAAAATTCCAGAAGTCCCCTTAATGTGAGGGCTGAAACTGTGCATACGTATAGGCTCGACCACGGCACAGAACCTAACTGGGCCAGGATTTGATTAAAATGACTATTTTTGACGCTATGTGCCATGCATTGTAAAACAAAGTAAATCGTATTAAAAAATGTTGCAACTTATTTCTTTAAGAGTATTAATTTCCCTGTCTTTAAAGGGCTTAAATACTATTAATGCCATAAAATTCTTGAATTTCGAATAATTCTTTATCAAATCTTACAAAAAAATTCTAACGTGCGTTTCCGTCAAAATCTCGAATTCTAAGATTTTCTGGGGAAATGCCATCTATATATATGCAATAAAATGATAAAGCAAAAATGACTGGATATTTTAAACAATTAAATACACCCAAATAATTGTCTACACCGTAGTGTGCCACAAAAACATTATCTTCAACTTAGCATGTCCATAGACAAAAATGTTGGGAACCTTCTTGTTTATGGTATATTCTCGTGTTTCTCTATTAGTAATATTTCACCTTTTTTTATTGTCTTCTCTGATCACCTTTTTAGGTTATAAGAAAATGACTGATAAATGGTGAAATAAAAAAAATTAGTATAAAAATGATTCATTAGCGCATCCCCTCCTCCTTATGAATTTTCCTTTCAGAAAGTAGGCGTTGTTTCCTCTTTGGGACGTGTATCTACCGCTGTAGTGACACCTTATACTGGTACTCTGTACTTCGCTGTATCTATAAAAAAAGTACTATTAGAAATCGATTGAAAACTGTTTGATTGGTCAAAGTTTTTCTGTTTAGGAGCGCGTATAGAGGTGGTCCCTTTGCGTCACTAGCATTTATCTCTTGAACGTGATCGATTCAGAGGTGCGTTGCTAGCTTACCAGATAACAGAAACCGAGTAGTGGTGGGGCTGGCGGCCGGGGCTTTTTCGAGTGCCTCCCGCTCATGACTTACGACGTGAAATTAAAACGGAGCCCGGCTCTCAAAATCCATGGGTCTTGGACGTCCCGTATATCACCCAAAACGGAGACCAAGAAATTGGCAACCTCCCCCTTCAAGGATTTTTCCGTTATGACTGTTGTTGATACGATTAGGTCTATCCTCAGGTAGGTAGGACGTTCTGAATATTTTCCTTTGAAACTCCTCAGCATGGATTTGTTTACTATTAAAGCTACAAGTCTTGCTTCATGTGGAGTGTTTATATTATATATTTGTTTACTGCGAATCTTGTACATGTCTAATTTTAGTCTCGCGCCAAATCCTAAATATATCTGCGGCAAATATACTCCGTAAAATACAATAAATATAGTCAGTCTACCGTAAATATAGTCTCAGTATTTTTACTGTGAATAATGGTTGTATTTCATTTTGTCCTGAAAGTCTTTTATGTTTGAGTAGAATAAGCATGTTTGCGTATTTATATTGGTGCGTAAGCTGGACTCAAGATATGAAAACAATACTTGAAAGAACAATTCATTAGTGGAATGAGATAGCATAAAAGTATGACAAGCAGAGGCGTAGCTACTTTGAATGGCACCCGGGATCCATGTGCAAAAATAAGAGCTCCCCCTAATATACTGTATCCTATTATAACCCCCCCCCCAATGTACATATTTATTTAACGTGATTGATTATTTTAATATTTTATAAAGCATCTTAAATATTACATTTGCACTAACTGTAATAATTAAGCCAAAATTCATTTGAATAAATAGTGTTGTTTCGGAGAAAATATTGTTCATACCCTCACTTAGTCACTTACACACACATTACATCATAAAAACATTCAATTTTGTATTTAGTCATGCTCAAATCATATGTAATTATCAAAATCTTAAATTATAACATTTGGCAGTGTTATAACATATTTTTTACTCATATCATGTATGTATGTATGAAAGATTAAAATTAAATTCTTCATTAAAAGCTATGTTGATGAAACTCCTGATAATACCTTTATTATAAAGCAATGGTGATTCTCAACCCCTTTTACATTTCAACCCAGTTCAAAATATTCCCACATGCTCTCCTTTTCTGCCCAAAAACAAGTGAATTGTCATAAATTTCTTTAGTAATATGTTGCATCACGCCTGCATATTATTCATACTTAACCTAAGAAGAAGTCATAGCAAATCTTTGCTTATAATGATATTGTATCACCGTTTTATTATGATTATATGAATTTTAACTACTATATTATTAATGCTATTACTATTTAATACTATTTACACGGTAGAAGTTGATTATATTTTTCAAAAGCAAAATTATTTGAAGTTAATGAGTTGATTAAATATATTTTTATTTTTAGTATTAAGTATTGTTTTCACGAAAATTTTCGAATTAGAGAGTTTGATGCCAATATATGTTTTAAGACCTCCCGAACACGTTTTGACTATTTTTGGGGTTATGTCCGTCTGTCTGTATATCTGTGGTCGATTTCTTGTGAACACAATAGTGGCCACAAATATTAATGGATTTTCACGAAACTTTATATCCTGCTTTGTTTTCAAAAAATCTAGAACTAGATGGAATTGTTTTTTAATTCGAGTGATGAAAACTTGGGTTTTATATTTTTTTAACATGGCAGCATAGGACAAAATTTGACATAATCACGCATAAAAATGTCTATTTACGGCTCAATGATCACGAGACTTCATAGTTTCAATCGTTGTGAAAAATAGCCGCAATACAATTTTTTTATCGTGACGTCATTAGCCCCCTTTGGGGGACAATAAGATACCCCCGAGGGTATATTGTATGGTATCAATAGAAATATTTTTTCAAGCCCTTTCAAATGAAGAGTAACACGCTATAGTTGTAACAATTTGAACCCCGATACCGATTAAAAAAAAAAAAAAAAAAAAAAAAAAACTGCAAAATTTGAAGGGGGAAAAAAATGAATTCTGGTAGAAGAAAAACAAGTGGAGCACACTCCAGCTAATTTTTGTTTGTAATCATACAGGCAAGCACAAACGTTTGAAACAGGAACAATGATTAAAAGAAACGTCAAACTAGGGCATTTGCATCCGATTTTGATTCGGTTTGCTTTAAGTTTATTTTAAAAATGTAACATTTTTTTTTTAAATTAAATTTGAAAAATCCAATTTTTGAAGGTTAAAAACTAATATCTCCCCTTAGATTTAAAAATGCAAAATAAGCAAGACCCATATAATAAATTATGATTTTGATTTATATTCTTTTGCTGTATTTTTTTAACTAAATGTTTTTTATGATTTACTTATACATGCAAAACTTGGGTAATTATAAGAACTTTTCCCATGCCATTTATATAAATAACCGAAATAGCTTCTACTTTATATACTATTTTAAGTGGAAAGCAACATTTTGGTCAATGCTAAGAGTCGCGTGACGCCGTGGTGAAAGAATTTAGAACTGTAGTATTTTATTTATTCTCCAACTTTTTAATATTTGTAGAAGCATATTTTTCAGTTGAACGAAATTTCTTTTTTATATTTCAAATATTTCATTGTGAAATAGCTATTAACCGAATCAAAAGTATTCTGTTGGTATTTTTTCCAATTGTTTTTCTTCTGAAATTACCATTATAGCGAAAGTTACGATTTAATTACACACCTGTAGATTATTTTATTTCTACACATGTATTGGAATCACGAAGCAGATATCACGATTCTGCGCTAACAATATACCATACATTTAACCCAACTCATTCATACACCGGAAGTAATAACATTTTACAAGAAATCTTATGCTGGAAACATAATGCGCAAGAAGAATTATGCATTTCGTGGCAATCTTTTATGATAACTTTTAATTAATGCTGATAAACGTTTAGGCAATTGTAGAGTCAACCTCAAAGGGGACAACTTTTTTTATTTTTATTTTATTTTGAATTTTTTGAAAATTAATATAAATAATGTTTAAAATAATTATCCCAGTCCAAATTCAATTAAGTTTTATATTTAGAGTTTAATGTTACGTAGATAGATTAAGAATGTGTAAAATTATTGGTATGTTGCAGGCCACTTTTGTTTTAACACTTGCCTTTTCAATTCTTTCAAATTAAAATAATAAGTTAAAAAACACGTATAGCATATTTTTGAAGTCATCAAAGTGCATATTTTAAAACAAAAATGATTGCAAAAGATGAATATTTGATCGGATAATTAAAACGCAATAAATATTCAGGATATATATATATATATATATATATATATATATATATATATATATATATATATATATATATATGACTATTTTCAAACTGTTTACGTTTTATTTTTTTCAAATACTTTTGTAATTAAATGTTAATTTTTAATATAAAATTTATCACAGATAAATTACATATGTCCTGTAATATTACGTATATCGCGTAAAAACTACATATGGTTTCACTTAAAGCACAGTATAAACATTGAACACATATTTAGATAGAATATACTAATGTAAGTCAGACACGCCAGATGCTTTTGAAGCACGTTAATGTAACAGAAAAAGAAGCGGTATTTAATACAATAACTTATGTTGCCATTTAAAGCTAGGAACATTTTAATGAGTTTCGTATATTTGTTAGAAGAACCATTTCAGATTAGATAAAAATAATAGTTAAAGTCTAAAAGTACATCTGTATAAAATACAATTAAACGTCGAAGATATTCTTAAATCTCGTAAAGAAATAAAGTATGGGGGAGTGGACGTAAGTGGTCGAAAAGTTTGGTAAAATTAAGAAACTGGAAAATCTACTGCATCTAGGGATTGGCAGAAACGAAGATTAAAACGTAACATCTTATAAAATATTTTATGTTGTACTCGAAAAAATCAATTTAAAAAGTAATAAAATAGTCTAATTGATAACACACACTGTGAATTATCGATTAGTCTATTCAAGATCCGTTTTTTTAAAAGAGGTCTCAAAATTTTCGGTTAAAATACGATGCCGGTTCATTAACAAAAACTGCCTTAGTCTGAAATAAAATTCCGAAATAAGGAAAACTATTTATGATCACAACCTAAATTCAAACTGTATTTAGTATCGCTGAATCCAAATACATATTCAGGCATTTGAGATTTTGGAATTACTGCGCATCGGTTCTATTCCATATTTTTACCGAACGCGCGTCAAGTCTTCTCTCAGACGGTTAGACTGCGTCCCCCCCCCCATGTAACCTGATTTTTATTAGACAATCCTGCATATAGGGCATCCCCTTCTTTGACAGTAAGTCCATAACGAACAGTTTCCCAATTAAATATCCCTCCCCCTTGTTCCATGTTTGGTGTGTTGACTTTTTACCAATATTTGTGAACTTTATCTTATTTTTTTTTACAAATGAGATGTGTGCTATAAATGGCACGCGTGCTTTTGTTGGCCACTACTATGCAGCGTATAACTACCACGTGTAGACGACCACACTACTATATACTATTGAATGAGTCATTAGCTAAATTAATTTCCTTATTGATGCTCTTAAAATTCACATTATATGTTAAATTCTTGTGAGCTCTAAGAAATGTATTATGTATTTTCTCTGAGAAATGTTTACAACTGAGTATGATGAAATGAAGCTGCTGGCGATAAGATGTATCGTAACGTTATTTTTCATATTTTTAGCTTTCTGTGTTGTCTAAAGCAGCGGTTCTTAACGGGGACCGTATGCTTCCCAGGGGGGCCATGGCATATTTTTGGGGGCAACAAATATAAAACAGAATATTGGGGTCCACGGAAATTTCTGAGTTGGCCATGAAAATTCACTTCTGCAATATCTTACTGAAGTATTAAGAAGAACGCAACGTTAAAATAATTTCGTTCCTTGTGGAAATTATATAACGTAACGTCGTTATCACATTTGACAAATTGCAGCTGAAAGTTGTTTTTATGGCATTTTTTATTTCTTATTTAGTAGAATCTGGCTTCAATCGAGTTCTTGACCTATTAATAAAATCTATGTGAACAGAGGTTATCTTTGATTTATCACAAACAACGCTGCAACCAGACATTCAAAAACTTGTTTGTTTGCATAGCGACAAGTATCTCACCTAATAGAACGACAATATGAGCTGCACATGATGCATCTCATATTATTAAATCTAATTATTACTACTATAAGTACATAAAAAATCATTTCAAACAGTGAAAATTTTGGATATATATATTATAGCCATTATTTTAAGCTAAGGTTCAGTATTTTTTATTATAATTATATGGTTCGTGCTCGACCGGTTAAAAAATCTTGCGTACAGCTGCATCTTATTTTTCGTGATTGTAACTTTTCTGACAGATCAACCCTTTAGAAAGCAAGGTCGCTTTATTCCTAGCTAATTCCACTCTGTAATCTAAACAGAAACTTAGTATAAAGGGGGAGAGACTACAGAGATAAATAAAATTTAGAAGTGGGCCAGGAGTGAAAAAAGGTTGAGAAACTGTTGTCTAAAGGCTCTGTGGATTACTATCTGAGCGAAAATTGTGTTTATGTCGTCAGTGTACAGGATTGTGATTTAATGTCTGTTGTTTTATCTATGGGCGTAAATTGTCGAACCGTCTATAAGCCGTTGGGTGATTTATGGTTTGATTGTTGTCGCCTTGGTATGAGATGTGACTCAAGTGCTACTTACAAAAAATAACACATTTCGTACGCAGTTACTTATCTGTCTTCACCTTTATTTTTCCAGACAGCCTATGGTGTTATGAAGAGCTTTATTTGATCCCTCATGTCCGTTTTATTGGTAACACAAGTTTTGCCATGCTATCATTTTAACTAAAAAAATTTTTGAAGCAATTTTCAAATTTTCCTCAGGATCTGCTATAGATAGAAGTTAGATTATTACTGATATGAAATTAGTATCAAATTTAGGAGAGTTGGGTGATTTATTAAGAATTTCCACTTCCGGCTCTTATTCTATTTCGGGTACAAAAATTGTCATTTTCCTATTTCTCAAGGTTGAATGTAGATGTAGCTTAGATCAGTGTTTTTCGAACTTTTTGGTGGTGGAACCCTTTTTGAAATTCAATTTTATAGCGGAACCCTAAAATGAGGAAAAGTCTAATGTAGTCCAAATTATGCATTCGAATTTTTTAATTTTTAAGAAAATTTACACGAAGCTATCACGTCGCGGAATCCCAGGGTTCAACACACTTTGAAAAACCCCTGGCCTAGATTTTAACTGCTATTGATTGAACAACACATTCTGGAGGGGGTAAGGTAATTAATAAGAAGTTAGATTATTAAGGTAAGGATTTTCACTTCCGAATCCTTTTTTACTCCCTGTTCAAAAAATTTCCGTGGAATGTCTATTTCTTGGGATTGGCTATAAATATAGCTCAGATGATGACTCATATAGATTCAGAATCAAATTCCAGAGAAGTAAGGAGTTCCGCTGGGGATTTTCACTTCCGTTTTTGGAGATACCATTTCCGGTTTTTCCGAAAATTCGTATTACTGTATAAAATTGGTGTTTAAAAGAGTTTTAGTATGATAAATAGTTCCGTAGAAAATGAGGTGTACTCACCACTTCACGACATATGAAGACTTCTTCATAAATTTCCCGTTTTTATACACTTTTTAATTCAAATATTTATGTAATCAAAAGTAGTAAAATAATTCTGAGTTTTTTTATTATTATCTTTTATTATATGCAACATACATATTTATGTATGTAGACTGGTTTAACATAGTCAAAATACAATTTATCTCCCATATTTTATTGTCTCCAGTTTACTATATTAATTATTACCTTATTTTTGGTTACTTAAAACTTTTTAGCTTTATAAATTCCATCCGATGCTGTGGAAAATTAATAGCACAAATTAGAGCTTTTTCGCAACTTATTCTCGCTCATAAGCAATACACTTTTTACTGATTAAAATAAACAAACAAAATTTCAAGGAAATCTTGATTATACTTCATGAGATATCGCGCTCCCTGTAGAAATATTTTCAATATATCGAGAACTGCTCGTGATGACATCTAAATAATGGTGCTCATTTACTTCTAATTTAAACTTCTTACAATACGTATACTCATAATAATGAACATATATATATATTTTTTTTTCCATTTTACACCAAAAACATTATATATCTAGAGAACGGCACATATTAATATCATGTAAAAGATGCCATTCGCTTTTAAATAAAAAAGTGAGATATAAATTTGTTATTTATGTAGCAATTTTTAACATAATTCTTTTATATATATTTTTTATTTTTGAAAAGTGTGTTTGAAAAATTGAGGATTTTCCTCCGGTTTTAGCTCTCCTAAATCAATAGTCCTCTGTTGTGTATCGAATAAGTGATCTTTACCATATAGAATGTCATTTAATTTGCTCAATTTGTTCCATAGATATCGTGGCCACATACTCGTGGACAGATAGACATCATTGAGAAATATATAGACATTATTGAAAAAGCGGTTAATTCGTATTCAGGGATGCTCGAAAACATGTGGCTGAATTCTGAAATTCTAGTCATTTTTATCAGTAGCCTTAGTCTCAATTGGGAGAGGATATGAGGGTCTCTTTCAACCCATATGCGGTAATGTGCTTGTTTCTATAACAAGATCGTACTCCAAGTAAGACTTCATAAACGTAAGAAATTAACTAGCATTTCGCTAATTATTTTTTTTACTCCACTTTACTCATATAGTTGTATATACATACTTAACGCGGTTGTTGCTGCTCGTTAGCGAGGAACAAGCGATAATACTGTCAAAGAAAACAACACCCTTTAAAGCCAGTATTTTACATTTTTTAGTACAATTGTAAAAATATTCTACCGCACAATACTCTTACTCACCAGCATCAGTGCGGGACATTATATTAGCTCTTCACTGTTGTTAAATAAAAGAACGTTGCTTGTATGCAATGCCGTGAAGTTAAAATAATGCCCTACCCTTTTGCTGACGGGAGATAAATGTTTAAAAAATTCTTAAATCTTTATTTTAAAGGAGTTTTGTGTTCTCTAGTCACATGCCACTTGCTGACGAGCGGCAAGAACTGTATAAGAGGAATGAAGCGTTGATCAGTTGATCACGTTCTTTTTCATATACAATGCCCTGCTAAAGAGCAGAAGTTTCTCTGTTGAAATATATTTGTATGTTTTTGGAAGAAAGAGGGAAGGGTAAAATATGAAGATAAAATATCTTATGTATTAAATGTTAGTTCAAAGTATTACGCAATATGTTTTTCGCGGAACATTGTAATCATTAACATGTGATAACGACTCTTTCTGGGTTATGATTCATACAAATTGTTTATGAATTATCTCTCTCTTAGTTATCAATCCTTAAACGCTCAGATTTTTTTTTTTTTAATTTCATTTTTTTTTTCTTAAAGTGAAAGGTCAATTGTTTAGATTATCAGTAAGTTTTAATTTAAAGAATATTTTATCAAAACACTTTAAGCTTTGTTATGAATGAGTGAAGCAGAAAAACGAAAGTTGATCATGGTAACTTGCCTATTCTCAACCCTGAGCAGCGCAAAAAAGTTCTTATGCAACATATTGCACATAGGAAATTAGTCATTACTTTTATCAGCGATTCTTTTCTGACCTAACGTTACGTATGCATTTCATTTGCAGATCAATTGCCGTATTAGTTATAGCGTGCTCAAGGTTTTCTTTGTTTTACTGTATCTATATTGTTTGTAAAATTTGCACTCTCCCAGTTTCCTGTATCTAGTAATCAATTCGTATCTTTGCATTTCATGTTCAAGATTTTTGGAGAAATTTCGATTTTATCAACTTTTTTAGTTGACGAGTTTTAATTGTATTGCTGAATGCAACGCATAAGTAGTGAATTTCCTGGAAGTTTCCTACTACTCTCCCTTAAAATTCCCCCAAATGATTCTAATTTAACAATTCGTTTTCAACAAACTAGAGTGAGATTTTCTTTGAGTTGTGTTACGTTTCTACCGATATTATATAATCTGTGTTGCTATATAAGAGTTAAAATGCTCATTATTTTCACATCATTTGACAAAATAATTCGAAAGTTGGGTTGAAGTCATCCAAAACAGTGTCCATTACAGGGATATAACAAAAATTTGGAAATGTAATTTATACTACGGCAGAACAAGTATACTTTCTATGCGCTCTATTTTCACATAGTTTGTACAGTCCTCTCTACTTTTATTATATGTATAATTTTCATATATTCTCTTTTTAATCTTGACCTAACGTTACGTATGCATTTCATTTGCATGATCCTGTATAATTTGCATGATCCTGCTTGCTTTACCCATACATTTTTACGATTAGTGAGCAGAATTGTGTTGTGCAAATGTGATTTCAGAATGTGTCTCTACATAAAATTGTATTGCTAGGATTTATCGCAATCCCCGTTTATCAAAATGCACGTTCACGTGCGGCGATGACAAATTTCTCGTTGCATTAACTTCAAGGTCTGTTTGACTGCGCGATAACACCTACCTATCTTTTTTTATAATCTTACCTCTTTGCTGACCTTCATATAAAGCTTTTTAACTTACATCGGTGCATTATTTTCCGATTTACCTATAACTATTTAAATGCACATATGTGAGTTTTATTGTGATAGATTTGCAACACTGTATAGCATTAATAACAGTTATTACTTACGAATTACTTTCTTTGTATATTTGTAGAATAAAATAGCGCCACTAATTTCTCCCCCCCCCCCCAAAAAAAAAATAATAATAATAATAATTCTATAAAACGTTGCAACTGTATTTTAACATTAAGTGGTTTCCTTTTTAACCAAAAATGTGGGCATAAATAATTTGCATCGAAACATACTGTATATATAATTTATATTTACTATTTTGTTAAATTTAGTCATAGGTATATATATTTTTTTTTACTTTTTGACTGCACAAAATGAGTATCTGGAAAAGTAAATATAATTCGTTATTTATATTATTATTATCAAAATACTCGTATCATGTAGTGTGCATTTCATGATTGAAATGTTTATTTATTTAAAGACTCCAAAAGCATCGGAAAAATCTATTTTGATACAATGTTTAAGTGGAACGTCCTTTGAGACAATGCTTCCATATATGTGTGCCTATGTATGAAATAGCGTAATACTGACCAAAATTGCTCAACAAACATAACCTAACTCCCCGTTAATCAATACAGCGCAAATATTTTTCTGCCGTGCATGCTCACATGGAGGGAGAGGTGAGCGGGGGAAAATGCCTCAAAAAAGCAGCGTAAACAGACACTCCAGTTGTATAATAGAGCTCAATGGACAACAGTATGGTGTTCTTTCGAGAGCGGGAGTCTATGGTGCGGCACGGCCCAGTGGTTAAGAGACGGGGATTGCACTCGAAGGACCCGAGTTCGATTCCCGATTCCCTCCACTGCCCAAACTGTCCCCGTATTCACGCGGAGTACGGGCATGTTAAATATGTGGGTCTGAAAGTCATTCAGAGAAGTTGGTGGCAGAGGAGATAGGGTACAGTCCCTGTGGATGTCGCCCCCCACTGGGTTCCTGTCTAAATTAAGTGGCACTGTCCCGGCGATCCAAACAGATACCTTACACTTTTGGGTAGGTCGAACGGTTTGGGTCTCAACAACAACAACCATACTGGATACTATCATCGCTCAGTGTACTAATAAAATATTTATAAAGTGCTATGCAAAATATATATATTATATTCAAACCCATTCTGTGAAAATAAATAAATAAATAAATGAAAATGACCGGGAGCCTAGAACCTGTGGCTTCGTCAGCTAGAGAGACTGTCTGCCGCCCGAATATAATCTCATATTAGGTTTCTGGGGTTTAAAGCTAAAATGAAGCTTTCCACCACATTTCATTGTACCAAAATGCGATACTTTCAAACTTTTATTACGGTCTTCTATAGTAGAAACGATATACAGGGTTCTTAGGAAAGTCTGTATACGCCCTATAACTTTTAAACCGCATGTTGCAGCGCCACGGAAGTAACGTGCACCTGTGTCAAAGTGACCATGCGTAGTCGATTGCACGTGCCTGTAGCGCCCGTAGTGGCGAAATACGGAACCTAAGAAAATTAACTCAGTATCCAACAGAGATAGACAAAAAAAAAAATTCAACGTAATTCAAACTTTGAAAAACACAGACGTAATTCAAAGCTCACGTAATGCAGATTCAAATAACCTGCCGAGTAGTTTACATACACAGTGGTGCACCATCAGCGACGATGTACACCTGGATTAGGGACAAAACCCTCAACTCGAACAGCAAGCAACATAGTATGGATCACAGAATTACAGATCCTGTCAATGCATTGCTTTACTAAGACGATGGTTTTGTACTAATGAGTCATCGCTCTTTCATGCCGTGATTGGACTTTTCTACCTATCTCTGTTGGTTTCTGGGTTACTTTTCTTAAGTTCCGTATTTCGCCACTAGGAACACTACAAGCATGCTCATTGGATTGTGCATGGGCACTTTCCTATAGGTTTCACGTTACTTCCGTGGCGCTACGACACGATATTTAAAAGCTATAGGGGATGTACGGACTTTCCTAAGAGTCCTGTATATTGATTAAATTATTCTACCATTTTATGAAATTGAAACTATATCTCCCAGATAAAAAGTGAAAACCTTTTCGCCTCGTTCTCGCACCGACATATCAGGTTCTTAAGTATCGATATTACCTGAGTGATTGACAGCAACTGCCTGTGCCTGGAACAATACCTTTTTTTATCTGAAGTGGTCGTTGGCAGCTGCTGTCCTTGTTCGCAACAAATTTGCGCAGCTGGCAACATGGAAAATATAGGTATTTTGCTGAGTAAACGCCTGTTAAAATGATTCGATAATCAACAGCCTAGCCACCTGGAAGGCCTTGTATGCATCACACTACTAATCCAAATTTGGATGCGTTGTGCTTATATAACTGCACACGACGTGCTTATGACGTCTCTACTATTGTATCTACTACTTGATTTATCTACTATTTGCAAGTTTGGGCAATAGACCTCCCACCTCCTTCAGTATATTTTGAAAGTATATGTTGTATAGTACATGAAAGATCTATACTTGTGAGCGGCCATGGTCTTAAGTTCTTAACCGGTACGTTATTTTTGTACATCCTGAAACAACACGTGGTATAGAATTGTATCCATTTATTATTTATCGCTGCTGTCACACCATAATTGCCATATTTCGATTGCAATCTTCTTATCAAGCAGCTTTGAATTGGACAGTTTGAATCACAACGTTAAAAAAAGTGAAAACAATAAAATGTACTATCACCACAAATGTATGTCGGGTGAATCACAAGAGACTACATGATTTTTCCGTTTTTCAATATTACTGTTGCTATCGGCTAAAGTTTATATATGATAAGAATGAATGATGAAATTTCTTGAAAATTTTTATGGAATGTTCTGATATCCTCAGCAAAATGGAAACAGACACTGATAGTGTAAAATTATACTATCGGTATCTGTTTCTATTTTGCTAAATACAAATGTAATTTTTTTTACATTCATATTTCTGTGCTTTACATAATCTTTGTCTTATTTTTGTTTTGTCTGGCTCTATTCTTGTCAGGTGATTTAGCCACTTCCACGGCTTATTTTTCATGAACACATAGGCCGGATAGCTCAATTGGTAGAGCGCTTGTCTCGAGATCAAGAGGTTGCAGGTTCGAGTCCTTCTCCTAGTAGGACTGGTGCACCGGGCATTTTGTTGGCTTTTCAATAAACACTGTACTTAAAATAAAAGGTATAAGAATAAAATAGTTGGATTCATTGGGACCATGAAGCTTCGGCTTTAAATTAGGGGAATGAGAATGTCGGGTTCTCTCACAACTTTGATAACTCTTTCAAAAGATCGCTTGTCTCGAGATAGGGGGGGGGGGGGGGAGAGATTTTAGTCTTCTGGACAGTACAACATGCGCTCGTTAAAGTGGGATCATTATCATCATTTTCTTCCTGATTAGCAAGCATCTTGTCTGCTTTTCTTCTTGCTATATTTCGGTGTATAAATTTGATGTACTAAAATTTAGTGGAAGCAAATTTTCCTACATTTCTCTTTGGTTCCTTTACTTTTCTTCTTCCCTCCTTCTCTTACGCTTTTCTCTTCCTCTAGTTTGCGTTTCACAGGAGAGTTCGTAAGAATAGTTGTTTTACGTTTTCGACCATTATTTCGGTTAGTTTTCTTTCTAGCAGTCGCCACTGGAAATGGTCTCATGTTCAGGGGTCGACTTAACATGAAACAATTAGCCCCTCATGAAATGAGGGGTTAATTGTATCATGATATGCCCCTTTCCGCCAATTTGGACTAAATATTTTTTATCAGAACTTGCTGTAATTTAACATTCAAAAGCTGGAAATAATGCATAAATACAATCTTCTATAATAAATAATACGCTAATGTCTACTTTAAAGAGTACAGAATAAATATGTTAAAAGAGAAATCAAATGCCAGGAGGCCCAGTGGTCAATAGGGGGAGGGGGCATCGAGGAGTGTGATAATAATTGCATCAGGCAAAGAAAAGCTGGTGAAAATTCGTAAGGAGTATTCCTCATAATTCTTATAAATAGCTTTGTCCTTGTGTATGCAAAATGGTGGCCCACCGAGAAAGCTACTCAGTATAAAATACGTCTTGAAACTGCAAAGCCATATATCTCGGTACTAATTTTATATAGTTTTTAGAATATAAAGAGGGCAAATACAGGACTTTTGAGGATTTTCTGTAGCAGTGGTGACATATATTAGACACCGACGCGCGTGTACTAGTTTTAGTAAAAGTTTTAATTTAGCAGACGTTCCATCTTAGAAACCTCTAGCTTAGAAGCAATGTTTCAAATATTATGACATGATCAATATACTTTAACTAAAAAACAACAAACGATATCAAACTGTTTTAAGACAAGCCATGCTTATTTTTTAAATAATACGAGATTTATTAATTTAAATTAAGCAGTTTTAAACTTTGCAACTTTCTGTCATCTTCAAATATTTGTGTACTTCAACGAGTTTCAGCGCTTTTTCTGGTCCTAAACGATTTCTTACATTGATCACATAAATCCACATGCTGAAAGAATCCATTCAACTGATGCAGAACTAGAAGGCAGTTTCTAATAATTATAGCAAAAGAGCTAAATTCTTTGGGAATATTCCCATCATTTTTCTCTTTTCTCAATGTCATTATTTACCACCATTTAGAAGAAGCAAAATTAAGACCAGTTTCTTTGTTGAATATTAGTTTGGGATACATATTTTCATCCGAAAGTTTAAATGATAGAAGGCAAACTACCTAATTAGGATTTTTTCGGCAAGCCAGTTCTCGGCCGTTTTCGCTTCTTCAGTACTTAGGTGTTGTTCTCTATATTTTGAATTGAGCTTGTTAGCCAAATAGTGACGTGCACGAAAAACTCGATCCATCTGCTTATTATTTTTTGTATATATCGGAATTATCAAAATCGATCTTCCCATAGTTATACTACATCAGATATGTGGGTTTCTTCAGCTTGAAGAATCTGTATTCTTTCAATTGGTATTATATCAACATACTTGCAGCTTCTTTATAAATCAGAACATTTTCTGGGATTTTCACTATGGGATGGGTTATCTGAGAACCTTGCTCAGTTTGCATTTCCATCACTTTATTATAATTTTTGTATAACTGTCAATGTACTCGTCATCTGAGAGTTTTAACATGTGGTATTTGGCATTTGTGGCAGGAATCCACCTTTTTCTTTAAGTCATCGAAGTTGCTGATGATGCTTTCGAAAGCACTGCTGTACTTCTACGATATATTTTAAGAAATTTGTGTTAGTAATTTCAATTAAACACCATCCGTTGCTAGTAGTAGAACTTGCACCCATGAGCTGAAAAAAAAATTCCAGATAAAACTTGGTTTCTAAGTTTTTATAATTATATGTACTGATGGGATTATTATTTTTTTTTGGGGGGGGGAGGGGTCACCCTACAGTCCTAATTTCAAGCAGTAATGTCATAACATTCAAATTTCCTCTAATGTTTTTTCTATTTCTGAATCCCCAATTCCAGTTTTCAACCTTATTACAATACTTTCCTTTTACATGTACTCTATTGTAGGGACAGTAAAAGTGTTGTATTTTGCGTAGTAATTTATTTTACCATTTTTTTTTTAAGTTTGCTCACTTGAATTTTAGATTAATTCTTTTAACAGAAAGCGTTTTCTACTATAATAGTTTTAATATTAAAACAGTTGACATCAAACATTTATTGTGTTGTCATTTGTCATCAAAAGGTCAAGCAAGTCTATGTTCACATATGAAGAGTAGATATTTAAGGAATCTCTTACAAAAGTAATTTTATTTATTGTATTCTTTTTATCATCGATAATTACGTATAAAACCATATGCATACTTATTATTTTATTTTTTGTTAATTTTTAGCCATTTAAAAAAAAGGGGGGGGGGCAATTCTTTTTTATTAATCGTATCAAAATTGAATTAGCACCAGGGTAACCCATAAATGGTTTAACTACCAAATTTCTAGTAATTTGGGCTGATAGTTTTGAGCTAGAGTAGCTTGCATAGACAGACACCCACACACTATCTTAAAGATAGTTGTTTCGAGTTCTAGAGTACTTCAAACTTGTAAATCCACCGAAAGCATAAATTCCACCCCATTTCTGTACTTTTCTATACATGGTTAGGAAAGTCACATGAAAACTCATAATGTTTTCATATAACTTTCCCAACTATGCATATCAAAGGACCATAGATTGGTAAATATTGGCCAAAAATCAAACATTTGTTATTATTCAGGTATTTTTAAATGTATGATTATTTTTTTCTTCAAAGTAATAATTAATTAACATGTTAAACAACTCTCATTTATATCAAAATAATAAGTTCAATAGCAAACTTATAATATTAAAATAAAGTATCCAACATTTACCCAGAACTTGGGGGCCTCTGAGAAATTTTTGGATAGGTTTTTTCATGCTGCTTTAGGTACTTTTCTGATAAACTAATTGGACTAAATTTTTAGATTAGATAATGAATTGTAAAATATGTGTACATAAACCAGTTTTTATAATGCAGCTCCCATACTGTACAAATGCAAAGCTATAATGGAAATACAAAGATTTCAAGTACAAATTTCTATATAATCAAGTTAGACCGGTGTAATTCGTAGAAAATTAGGGTTAGTTTATTGAACGAGTATTGATTATAAGCTTTTTCTGGTAAAATCGTATTAGAGTTACTAGGCCTATAAATAGTTGTCATAAAATGTATCAGTGTTATAACCACAAAAGTGCAAGCTACAGGTTTTTTTTGTTTTCTGTATGGGATTTTTTATAGACCGAATGGTGGTTAATTTTCGTACTACAATTGTTGGGGTAAATATTGGACATCATACAATATCAAATGTGGCACATTAAGGCATGTCAGAAATTTGATTGCACATAGTTGAGGATTTTACAAATGTACTGTAACAAGATTTTACCAGCATAGCCTTGTTTGAACTGGTTAAAATTCACTGTCCATTAATTGCCCCAGTTTTTTTGCTTCCAGTAATTACCCCAATCAACCCTAGAGCATTTAATTTCACACTCTTGAATCTGATCTGAAACTACTTTAGGAAGATCGTAAAAAGTTACTAAATGTTAATGAAAAATTAAACTTTAACAAGTCATTGCAAGTATTCAACCGAATCTCCATTTCTAACAAAGAATAACAATTGTTTCTGCCAGGCAAATTGGTTTATTGTGTTAATCCTTTCTTAGAGTCGCTTGACCCTTACATCTTCATAAAGTGGTTAACCAATAATCATCTTAAGCTGTAAAAATCAGTGAATAAAGAATTTTATCCACAATTGCAGATAAGACTCAGAAATATATTCTCAATATTGGCCGCGCTGAGAATTTCATTTCAGCTAATAGATTGCAGAGCGTTGATTATATTCTTTGTTAACCTGCAGGCTCGACTGACGTTTGCATATTTCAAATTGCTAATGTAATTTTACTTTCCCAATGCTAAATCAATAGTGTACTCGTTAAGGGTGTAAATGTGCCTCTCTTATTTTATTTTTAATCTACTTAAAAATTCCGTAATACCTGGTTATACGCCCCTCTAAAAATTTATTTTTCATATTCCATAAAAGTTCTGTTTGTAAGCAAACCATCTTTCTTTACGCTTTTCACAAGTTTTAAATTGTTACATGATTTGTCAAGGTCCGTAATTTTCTCACCCGTTTCTTTGTTATAAAATTCGAGGTCACCGCTTCTCGTTCAGTAAACAGTTTATTTCTAAAGCAATAAAGAATATATAAACGTTATCCCCCCCCTCATTCACGCTTCCTTTCCAGGATTACAACGGAACAGGTTGTTAGCTTTTCAAGGTTATTTTTAATTTTATTAAATAGTTTTTAGAAAGTAGGGTTTTGTTGTTTTTTTAAATAATACTATAAACACTTGTCTTTTATTTGAAATTTCTCAGCTCTAACTCCTCTCATATTTATACTCGAAAATTATTATTGAAACCGCATTTAAGTCTCTCTGTTTGCCCAAAGTATAATATTACAACCTTCCTCTGTATTTTTTCCTATTTTTCCTTTAAAAATTCTGATATGGGTAGCACATGATATTCCCTACACAATGCACTGACTTTAGTACTTTCACAGCGAAATATTGTTGCTCAAGATCCGAAGCATCAAGTTTTTGGCATTAAATTAATGCCACGCAAGTTGAAAATTGGTAACTTATTAGTCCAAATATAATGGTTTATTCATACTTACGTACAAAATCCTCATAAAAATGCAATTGACATTTAATTAATATCTCGTGAAATAAATTATTATTGGCGAATTGTTGGGCGTGAAAACACAAAATTATTACAAGAAGTACCTTCTCTCGTGAATATAATGAACTAGATCCACGCAATTGATATTAGCAGATTTGTTGCATATGGAAAATGAATATATTTGATAATACTTACTAATTTTTTTTAATTTTATGTAATGTATTTTTTGATAAATGTATTTAAAAAACGTGTAATATATCTAGAACGGTTTATACTACCAGTCTAAAATTTGTATCATAAATAAAAGCACTCCAAAGTTGTTACTCTAAAGTTAAAGATTCATGCGCAATTTTTTCTTTTTCTAATAAAAAATTGCATATGAATTATTATATATTTTTTTATTATTGGAAGTGCTGATTTCTTGATGATTTTTTCTAAAATGCATCCAAAAATCGGGTAATATCTCAAGAGCGGTTCGTGCTAGAGTTCTAAAGTTTATATAATTTGCATTCTAATTAAACATTACACTTAAAATGACTATTTATCATTTTTAAAGTTCCTAATTTTTTAATAATTTTTTTCAAAAAAGCATTAAAAATGGGGTAGGGGTGGGAAGAGAATCTTCCGAACGTTCGATCACGTTTAAAATCAATAAAGGTTCCAGTATTCATTGGTTGTAACAATCATACCAAATTATTTTCGAAACGCTTCATTCCTTCGTGAAATACCGCACCCAAAGACTCACTAACACAACCACACACACACGCACACACGTACACAGACATCACCTCAGAAACGTTCGATTCAAGTTCATGGGGTGTTTAAAATAGTGTTCTTCTGTCGAAATGTCCAATTCGAATTTTCGACCCAGTCACAATACTTTCCCTAGTATACTATGTACATACGGAAAGTAAAAATATTTCTGCAGTACTAATATAATTTATTGAGTTTCATGATTCGATGAGTAGACGAAATAAATAGGCTTATTGTGGTTAACAAGTAAGAGTGTCAATTTATTTCTGGTTGAATGTACTTATGTATAAAATATTTATTCATTTGATTGTAGTAAGATAAGGATACTTCATTTTTAACACTTTACAACATAGTTGAAACATGTTTATGACTTTGTTCATTCTGTCTGTCTGTCTGTCCGTCAGCACGATAACTGCCGTAAAAATGACTTTATCAAAATGAAATTTTAGTATGTTGTTCAGACGGTCTGTGGGACCTATGGGAATATAAATTAATAATATCACCCAATTCGTTTTGGATTGAACTCTGGTTGAAAAAATGAAATACATTGAACCCTATGGGACCTAATTTTTTAAACATTTTTTAAGCGAATTTAAAATTCACAAATTGCTTCGAAAGTTTTAGGAAATATTCAAATTATTCCATAAAAAAATATAAAAAAAATTTCAGCAAAATATATTCGGAAGTTTTTTAAATAAAAATTAAAGTATTAATTACACCCTTTATATGAAGAGATCACGTGACCCACTTCAAAATAAAATATGGCATCTATCTTGTGTCAAAATCGTGATTTTTAAAGTTCTTTTTAATTCATATTTAGTGTTGCATCCGTCCTAAAACCGCTTTATTTTTGCTTAAATTCTGTGCATCTACATACTGAAACAACGCAATTACAATATATTAGAGTTTAAATAATCATCAAACTTTGATTATTTCTAAAACGAAAC
This sequence comes from Amaurobius ferox, assembly GCA_951213105.1. Lineage (NCBI taxonomy): Eukaryota > Metazoa > Arthropoda > Arachnida > Araneae > Amaurobiidae > Amaurobius > Amaurobius ferox. The sequence continues at coordinate 103,426,703 of OX578133.1, read as the reverse complement.
CTAATTTTCACTTATGAAGAATGCAAACACCAAAAGATGAGTTGTATAAGAATTGCTGTATTTCTTTAACGCAAAATTATTTAACTCATGGAATCTGCAATATAGCTGATATGAATGAAACATTCATTGATTTTACACAGAGAAGCAAACGATTTTTTCGATGAATTTTTAAGCATAGAGTTAAATTACTTGTACCTCCCAGGTTTTAAATTTTTAAAGAAAATAAATTATTATAGTATTGTGATGAATGAAAGGAATGGAAAACAGTTTATGAATGAAATGTTGCTTTTATAGAGAGAGCCAGGCGATTTATATTTCGATGACGTCATTTGAATAAAGTTCATTTGTTTTCGATGAAGTTTTCAAATATTATAAATTATTGTAGTATTATGATAATTTAAAAAATATTACCGAGGAATGTATCGTATTTTAGAGATGTTTAAACCAGGCAATTTATATTTTAATGCCGTCATTTGAATGAAGTTCATTTTTTTCGATGAAGTTTTAAGTTTTCAAATATAAGAAATTAATATACTATTGTGATTATTTTAAAAATATTACCGAGGAATGTATCGCATTTTAGAGATGTTTAAATAAAATTGCACTGAAGTTGGAAAGTGTTTGATAATCAATGCTTTGTGCATGATTGATCTTTCTTGTTTATGATTATTCCTGTTGTAGATCAAAGACCTGCAATATCTCGAGGAAGGTGCTCTGTTAATATCTTAGAAATAATTTTATTCGATTTTAATTAAAATTAAATATAAATGAACCATTTCTGTAGCATTATATGTCCGAATTATTTTTAGGATTTTTTTTTTCTGCTCAAAAATTTTTAAAATTTGGAGGTTCTAGCCTTGGTCCAATTTTGTACAGTTACCCATTTAAATGATTGTCTCAAATTTCATTTAAAGTTCGCAATTAGTTTGAGAGTTATCAAATCCACAGATATTTGGATATCATTGAGAAGTGGTTGTTCATTCGCATTCGAAAATGCTAAAAATGTCTAAATCCGTCAAAATCCGAATGTCCTATTTTTGACCCCAACTCAATACCTTCCTTTTACTTTTTCTGTGTTTTATGGGGAAATCAATAAAAGATCATGACTTTAAGTTGGATAAACATACGATTTAACATAATAGTTTTCTTCTGGAAACCGAAATTACCACGTGTTAGGGCCGCCCATAGAGAGTGAGGACGGACATTACTCCAGTATATGGAAAGGCAGACCCACCCACCCCTCCCCAATATATTATGCTTTTTGTATTAAAAATGTCATTTGGGAATTTTTTGATGTGGCCACCTTTCACATTTACAATTTACATACATGCCCGTTGTTCCCACGTGATCACCTTATGAACCTTGGATGATCATAACTTTGGAGGGAAGAACAAAAATACAAACTGTAAGTCACCCTTCCAAACGGAGAGTTACCGCCAGGAGGCAGCACTACCGTAGCAACCAGCTGGTCTTTCTTCAACCGTTAAATCGTTTCTAACAGTCACAAACTTTGCTCCTTATTCAACGGTTGTTTTCACTGTGGCTCGCTGTTTCTCTTAGCCATCGCAGAAACCTCATCTTTGCTGGAGCTGCTTACAAATTTGTTGGAATTGTTACGAATGTTTTGTTGCCCAAATTCAGGATTTGTGGATACTTTTATTGTAGGAATAAATTTTAAATCAAGTTTATGTGTGCAATTTTCGCAGTTCTTCCCAATTGGATTGATATAGACTGTTATATATGAAGTACTGGTTTAACGGCATGTTTGTTTTGAATTTCGTATGGTAAGTTGATTTTGTGCAACTTGAATTTATTTTGTTTGAAAGCGTAATTTTATGTTGTATAGTTTTCAGAAGATCATATTGACGAAAGGAAAAGGGTTGTCATATTCTAAAAACAGGTGCTGATATTGATATTTGAAATCTATCTGCAAAATTTTGTCAGTGAAAAAATAAGCATCTACACTATTAATAAAATTTTATTTCTAAATAATTTAAAATAATAACATGTATTTTGAAGGCTTGTATTTTTCTCTATATTTTAAATCTCATGCTTTGCAAACTATTTTAGACGGTCTCAAAATCTTAGTTCTTGTTAAAAGTCATTATTAATATAAGGTAAAACAAATTGTTCAACTAGGTGTTATTAACATATAACATAACCTTATATATAATTAAAAAAGAAGCTTCTCCTGTTGATAAATATTTAATCAGTTTTAGCTTGCAAACATTATTTTCTTTACTTCAAATTAATAAAGTTTAATTGAATATTTTTAATTATCAAATTGACGTAGCTGATTAATAACTGACTTTAACTTTCATCAAATAAAAGAGGTTCACAAAAACCTCTTCATTTTAAATAAATGTTGTCGTTTTTTTTTTCGTCCCGTCAATAACTGTCACTACCACCTGTAATGCAGTAATTAAAATCTTGCTCTCATTTTTTAATCTTTATTCTTGTGGGAATATTGTTTTAAGAAAATCGTCTAAAGTATCGACGATTTTTTATACTTCTATAACTTTATATTTTCTCTTTTTATATTTCCTACAACAGTTTAGTCTCTGGTGTTGATGTAAACATAATAAACAGTTACGATTCACAATAGTCATAAATTAAGGCTTTATCTGTTGAAATTTAGATATAAATATAAATTGATGACAAATTTTTTCAAGTGCTAGCCTTTTATTTTAAAAAACTTTCTAATGTATTTGACAGTTGTATATGAAATTACTATTAAATTCAAACAGGTTTAACATTTGAACTCCAAGAAATACAAAATTTCATTACTTAGTAAGATTATTACATATGCAAAGTTTTAAATTTATGCTTTTTAAAATTATAAAAGAATATATTTATAATAAATTTACGGTAAAATATTTTGCGTCCGCATGTGAAACTATCGAATACTGACTCATTGACATTTTTCCGCGTAAATTTCTTTTCATTTCCAGAATTTGGGGCGCTTAGCTTTGCAAATGAAATTTCTATTTTTAAATAATATAATAACTTTAAAATTTAAATATTGCTTGCATTAGTAAATACGACTAGAAAGATTCCATTTTCATTTGAGTGAAAATCACCAAAAAGTATTAAAATTTTTTTTGGAATATAAAAAAAAGTAGGCAATTTTTATTATATAGTCAGATTTTTTTTTCATTCTCTTAAAGATTTTTTTGGCATTTTTAAGTCAAATTTGGGGTATCGGTAATGAAAAGTAGGTCTTAGTGTATCCGTAGTGAAGAGTCTAAAAATTAAATCATGCTAAATGTGTTTTACAGTTATATTGTTTTAAAAATGTATAATATTAAAGTATATAAAATTAAGCAAAATAAAGTTAGTTTATAAAGTCAGGTGTTACTAATATTTGGTATTTTCATCCGTTTTGTATTGGATCCAACAATGAAGGCTTACAAGCATGTCTTGTATTTTATCGAAATTTTATTTACATAGTTTATGTAAATGGAAAGTCTTGTAGTGGTATTCGACTCTTGTTGTTTGATGGATTTACATGTAAACATTTCTAAACACAAATCAACCATATTATAGATGGATGGATGTGGACACAGTAATCGCTTGAACAAATCAAACGATTTAAGTGAAATTTGCAGCGATTATTTCAATCGATAAACATAAGAGATGTGTTGATTTTTAGTGAGATGAAACCAGGAAAAAGACTGTCAGTATTTCAAATATTTTTTTTTACGAAAATTTTGAAAATAATGTCTAAAAAAAGTAGTCATGTTAAATAATGTTAAGTGGGTCTTTTATTTGCAAACGAGGTTACAGCATTTATAAAATGCTGATCATGATATATTTCGCGCTTTGTATTTAAACAGTAAAAATCATAAAAGTTAAATATCTTTATTATTATAAAACTTGTCAGTATTTTATAAGTACTTTTAACTTGAAATTAATTCCCTTTCTTAGGTGTTGTCACAAGCCTATCTTGAGATATTAAAAACGAGATATTATTTCCCTACAGTGAGCGTGTTTTACTTTCCTTACAGTGAACACGTTTTACTTTCTCTACAGTGAGTGCGTTATCTCTCGAAAGAGTTGGGTATTTGGTATGAAGTTTGGTGTGATTATTTCGCTTAAAAGAAGCTTATTGAATTCTTGCAAAATTACTTATTAAAAGACTCCGAATTTTGTTATTGTTTTTAGATTAATTAATTATCTTTCACTATGACATTTCCCCCTTTAAATATGCTTAAATCTCAAACGAATTGCCTCGTACTTAAATGACTCACAGCTGGTATGTGTGTTATAATTCAACTAAAAATGTATTAATTACTCTTGACTTAATTTGAATTAGTTTATTCTTTGTTAAAATGTAAGTTTTTTTACACATCGTATGGTGTAATTTAATTTATTTTATCTATGATATATCATTGCTATACTTAGGTCCACCAGGCCTGGGCCCCAGGGAAACAGTAAATCTGGGCCCGATAACAGAAAAAAAAGAAAAAAAAAAACTGCGTAGACATTGTTCTTCATGAATCTAAATCCGGACCCTGCAGGCTGCACGAGCCCCGGAAATTTGTCCCGGGTCCCCTCTCCCCCTCTCTACGGGCCTGGTTATGCTTGGAAAAAATATTGTGATTAATTTTGAATTTAACTGCGCATTTCAATTCAAATTAGTGTACAAATTTGATTATTTAATCTACATTTCCTATCTTAGGTTTTTCCTCCTATCACTATTATAAGATATCGGATATAAAGCTACGTTTATAAGTTTATAATTACTAATATGAAATAACTGTTATCTTTATACGTATGCATTGTAGATTCTGTAAGCAGATGAGTTCTAATATTAGTGGGTATTGAAAATAATACATAGCCGAAAATTAGAACTTTCGTGTTTTAGCTGTGTGTATGCATGTGTTTCTAAAATGCATACTTTGAGTCTAGGCCAAAAATTATTTATTGTCTTTAACTGTTGTCTTGTGCATTGCCATGGTGCTTATTTTATTTTGCGCCTCACTGGAAACAGATCCTCTAAAACTAAAGTCTAAATAAATCGTTTAATCATATCAAGTAAATGAAATTAATTTTATTAAAAAAATGGCAACCATTATTATGCCAGGATAAAACTATTCTAATAATTTATTTTTAAATGTCGGTTACATTTTCTTCAAATTGGCATAATTAAAAACATCGGCAATCCCGCCCATATAAATTTGCAAGCTCGATTTTACTATACATTTCTATTGATTGAATGTAAAATTTTACGCGGTCAATTGTATATAACCCTTCCATTAAATATAAATAAAAGTTGCTAGTCGATAAGGATGTTTTTATTGATCTGTTTTATTTAAAATAAATCGAAATTACATTCCGTAAGGTTTCATTAATATTTACAAAAAATTTAAATATTATTTTACCTGTTATCGATTAGACTTTGACAGGCACTATTTTCGGCTCACTAGTGAAAAGTGTTGATATTTTAATAGCTGGTTTCCTGGCAGACGCACAACTATTTGGAGCCCCCCCTCGGTCTCGGTATTTACCTCTTGCCTTTTCATGTCTTGCATCAGAAATAAGCTGTTACTATCTTCGGATTTTCACATGTGTATTTTACGAAGTTAATTTTTACCAATGTGATTTTTCAGTCTTCATTCTTAGTATGCTAGAATCTTCTATTTTAGGATTTTCTTCACTTCTCTAGAACTATGTACTTTCGAATTTACTATACTGGTAAACTTTTTTTTATACTTAAGATTACTTTCAAAGAAGTAGTTAACTAAGTAAACTATTTCTTTAAAAGTAAATTAGAGCCATTTTTTGGCCCTCCACAAAATTTCATACTTCAATATCTGACCTTCTAGGAACATTTTTCCTAAAATAAATCATTTACGAAATATATCACCAAAAAGTTCGATAAACTTCTAAAAACTAGTGAATTTGAATGAAGTTTCCGGACAAGTTCATTTGATATAACCATTTCACCCGCGCTTCGCGCGTTCTCGGTGTGTAGTGGTCACTAAATGTAACACCTACGCACTTAATATTTGTCCGGCCGCCCATCAAACTGCTCTATGTCCAAGGATGAGCCGGTCGGCCTGGGCTTTCGACACTTAATATATGTCCAAAATGTCAAAAACCGTTTCAAATTTAAGCATAAAAATAGAATGGCGCACATGATTGAGAGGCAAAATGCTGCAAGCTTTTTGAACATCCCTTTCTATTGTCATCCCTAGTCTTAATTTTTTTTTTCGTTAATCTGGAAGTTGAGACGAATTGAACGAGACCAAGTTTCTAGCTAGAGTGGAATTACTCGAGAATTAAACAAAGTGGTTTTAACAATTAAACAAAGTTTTAGAGATTAATTAAACAAAGTTTTTTTTATTATTCCTTTGCACTGTTGCTCCTAATTTAGATTTTTGAAACTTTAGATTTTTCGCTTAATCTTGAAGCTGAGACGGAATAAATAGCACCAAAACTAAGATTCTAGCTGACACATCACTCACCCACTCAGTCAGTTCAGTGTATGGTATATAGATAATTAATTTTAACAAAATTAGAATAATTTACGCAAAATGCCAAGATTAAAGAAAAGGGGGAAAATTCCTGACTAAAACTTCAGAATAAACTTTTGAATTTTTCCCTTTCGTTAGAAAATCGGATTTTCTTCCTTCACAATTCTATCATGCCAAGACCTCCACTACTTTCTGATTTTCACTTGCATAGTTTATGTTTACAAGACTATACCTATTTAATTTTCATCGAAGTGGTGATCTCGCTTTCTTCAGTACTCTGCTATTTTTGGTTTACAGCTTGCACTGCCGGAGATTAATTGTGCGTAACTCTGCGGTCCACCGTCTCTGGCAATCAAATGGCTAAATGGACCGGTTCCTGGGGATTTATTTAGTTTTCAGTCTCTCCTGGAAAAGTATCCTTTATAAACTTCCTACACACGCACATGATAAAGTAATAACAAGTCTTTCGCTCATGGAAGTCACAAAAATGTGTGCACGAATAATTTGGAGTTTTTGCATAAAGCTTTTTGGCAGTTTTTCTTTATCAAATTTTATTAGAATAATGTATAAATATTTGATCGTGAAAATATAAGTATTTTTTAATTAAAACTGTTTTGGTTGAAGCGGATAATTATTCGTGTGGACCATTAGTTGGACAGCGATGCCCAACTTCTATAAGTCGTAGGATCGCATTTTCTGCAGAAATTCTTTCGCAATCAGTTGAGTATGACTGGTAAAACGTCATATTTTATTAGTGTTAAGTATCTTAGTTATTAGTTTTGGAGGGAAGTAAATTTAAATAATTTATTAAGAGCATTTTATTTAGTACTGTAGGTCACAAATTCCTTTAACATGTCTAAATAAGAAATCCTTGCAATTTGAATTTTTGCTTTAAATCTATTCACTAATTAACCAGAAATACCTTCAATTTTTCAAAGGTAAATGTGATATTTTCACTGTTATTAATTAACAAGTGAACGCTTTATAATTACATAAATATCTCTGTTTTGGAGCTGTCATAAACTGACATAGAGACTTATTTAAAATTATATTCATTTTGCAGTTTTAATGCATCTTCTTTTCATTTGGTAATTTTACGCAGTTTTAAACGTCCCCAGTGTCGCATGGTAAACCCATGAGCCAATATTTTAGGAAATGCGACCTAGAGTCTTCTTATTTATTTTTGGGGGTCAGCCTTTTCGTTCGGCCATCTGCACTCGAAATAGAAAACCAGGATGTCGAAGTTCCTTGTGATCTCGTATTTAGTCATCAAAAATTATATATAATATAGGCATTTAATTAATACATTTAAGCGCATTTAGTCTTTATTTCAGATTTTAACTATTTTTGCGGGCCGTTTCGCAAAAAAATAATTTTTATTTCTTCAAATCATTCCAAAATGTAATCAACGCAAGTGACTTGACTATCAAATTTTGTGAAATTTCGTTGAATAATTGAGCTAGAATGAATGCTTGCACTGCACAAATACACACAGAGACTTTAAATGGTGGATTTGTGTTCTAAAGAGGCCGAAACGTGCAGATCCGTCGAAAACTCGAATTTCGACACGATTCCAGTACTTTTCCTATACATTACCATGTATTGTAGGAAAGTAAAAACGGTAGATGGGAGGTCATATGTTTTGCATGCAATGATTAATGTTGTTGTTGAAACCCAGACCGTCCGACCTACCAGAAAGGTGTAAGGTAACTGTTTGGACGGTCGGGAAGTGCCACCCAATTTAGACCGGAACCCAGTGGGGGAGGCATACCACCAACCTCTCGGAAGGACTTTCGGACCCACATGTTTAACGTGATCGTACTCCGCATGAACACGGCGGCAGTTTTGGCAGTGGCTGGAATCGAACCCGGGCCTACCGAGTGCAACTCCAGCGCGCTAACCAATGGGCTACCGCGCCCCGCAATGATTAATGTGTCGCAGCGAAATACATCTCCAAATAATACAGCTAAAAAACCTTTTTTACTTTCCCGACATACATAGCATCGTGTATAGGGAAAGTATTGTGACGGGGTGAAAATTTCGAATTCGAGTTTTCGACGAAAGAGCTGGTTTCAAACATCTCTGAACTCGAATTAAACATTTTTGAGGTGATGTGTGTGTGTGTTTCAGTGAGTCTGCGGATATGATATTTCACGAACAAATGCCGCGTTTTGAACGTAATTTGGCACGATACGTAAATACTGGAGCCTTATTGATTTTAAACGCGATAGAACGTTCGGAAGATTCCTCAAATTTTCGAATGAATTTTTGAAAAAATCATAAATATGGAAATTCAATAATGTTAAATAAATAATAATTTTATACGTAATATTTTATTCCAAAACGAATGGCACAGACTTTGGAACACTAACTTGAACTGTTCTCGAGATATTGCACGTTTTTCAAATAAATGTATCTAAAAAAATACATACAAATGAACGTAGATTTTTTTTAATGTTGAACGATAAAAATATCGCCAAATTGGTAAAAAAGTTACAAAAATGATGCCAAATTGATGACTTAATAATTAACATATTTTCATATAATGAGGCACATTGCTTAGCAGATGTCAACAATATTTCCAATTGTCAGGGTTGTACTTGCGCGAAATATTAGTTAATTTGGTGCTATAAAATAGTTTTACATGTCGTCATCCAGAAAAGCGCTAAATGTCATTGCACTTTTTTCAACGTTAAATACATTATGCCGTGAATCTTGTCCATCATTATTTCGCAGTGAAAGAAGTAAAATGCATTATACAGCGAAGTTTTTTTATTCTTCATAATCTTATCCGTAAATTTCGACTTCTTCCTGGCACCCTTACAAGTATTTGATGTGCTTCTCATGCTCACAATTTCCGCGCTATCCATCTGTATCAGCGGATGATGTGTTGCATCTGAAATAAGCTGCATCCCTCCTCTTCTATTTTTCCCTTCCTTCACAATTTGTCGGGTTTCCACATCTGGAGCAGTAGTCTGTGTGCATCTACGGACCGACCACCCTAGCTTCTTTCTTCCAATGCTCGAAGTGCGGCTCATCTTGTATGTTGTCTTTCGAGTTCTGCCTTACATCGTTGCTTTACTGGCGAACAATTAAGTTGGGTTGCGCTCAGAGGTGAAGCACCTTTCTGGGTTTTTTGTGATTCACTATTCATGCCAATTATATGAGACATGCATGCTTCTTACTGGTTAATATGTTACATAATATGTTGATTCATTGTTTTTCCTTAGGTGATAAGCCCACTTCTTTATTTCCTATTTTTCTAGTTTCCCTCGCGCTTATTTAACAAGAAATATAGAATTTAATAAGAAATATATATATATTTAAAACGTGTATTGCATTATAAGACTTTTAAAATTCTAAATATTTTTTTTCTTTTTAGCAGTTCATATTCTACGTACAAGCGTAATTGTTTCTGTTTTGTCATAATTTCTAAAGAAAGATTATGATATATCACTTACGTATATTTTAGTTATCTAATAAAATTAATTATTTATATCCAATATGTCATAATATTAGTCAAAATATAGTCATAATTTATCTAATTATATATTATAATTGTGTTGCATAATGTTGATATGCCTCCTCCGCTATTTTCTATTTTTCACTTATACCTTGATATTATTTTTTAAGAAATTATATATTAAGAAAAAAAAAATATTTTTTATAAATTTGGTGTTAAAACTATTTTATACATCGGATGGTTCAATGTATAATTGTATAATAAACCGCATTTTTAAATTTAAATAAATGTTTAATATATTTTATCAGTTCATTTTCTACTTACAAACGTGATTGTGTTTTGTTTAATCATAATTAAAAATATTTGCTAATTTTTATTTATTTTTTACTCCAAAAACTATATATTTTAATTATCCAACAAAATGAATTAGTTATATCTCATATACTATTCGTAATTTAACTAATTAATAATTATATTAATAGTTAATAAGCAAATATGTTTTCTTTCTGTGATCATCGTATCTATTTATTTTAATTTTTCAAATAAAATTAATAATAATATTTTTAAATGTATTTTTTAAAAATACGTGAAATCGACTACTCATTTGTGCTTTTCATTAATGCAATTCTAAAACTTTTATTATTAAATGACTCAATTTTAGTTTCTTTTACTTTTAAATGGGGATTTCTAAGCTATTCAATAATGAATTTCTTACGTATTTAATAACTGTTTTTGTTTGTTCCAATAATAATTCTCTTAACTACTGAATGCATTTTAATTGTTTTTCCTTAACTTCAATTTTGAGTCTTCATTTTAATACGTAATGGGATTCGCTGCCCAAAAACTTACGTCGCATGATTTCCCGTCAAATTTTGATATCATATAGGAAAGGAATAGCACAAATTAGATATTTCTTGTAACTCGATCTCTTTGATTAATATTATGCTTATTGTTCTTAACAATTGCAATACTGTTTGAGTCTGTTGGAAGATATCACGGTCTACGTGTAAAAGTGAATATTCCAATATCGGAAAAAACTCCTAAACAATAATGCCCTTTCATTTCTGTTTAAATGTACTAACAGCTCATTCACTTATTCAGCAATACTGGTTATATTTTATTATGATGGCTACTTACGTAAGATGTATTTCGGATATATATTTTTTTTCATAACTGTTCTTTATTTTTCGATAAAACAAAAGTTGAGAACCTTCCTATGGTTAGGTTGCTCTGAAAATCAATCAGCTTCTGACTTTCATAAATTCAAATAATGGTACCAAATTTCATTCGTTTTGCTCAGTTTGTACGAGATATATCGTGTCACAGATACGATTACAGGCACAGATATCGCTAAAAAAAAATGGTTGATTCGTACTCAGGGGTGCTCAAATCTTGGGGGTGCTCTATCATCGTATTTTTGACCTCATACAATACATTTGCTTTTCATATTGTAGGAAATGTAAAATTCATATAGTTAGAACTCTTTTTTTTTTTACTCACGTCCTTTTGCATTGTTTTCGCTCTTGGCAAAGGTTAAAATTTGCAATCATGTACACATTTTTTCTTTCCCTACATACGTTGTATAATGTAAAGAAAAGGATTATGACGGGATTGAAATTTCGAATTCGAGTTTTCGACGGAAGAGCACGTTTTAAGCATCCCTGAACTCGAATCGAACGTTTTTGAAATTATGTCTGTGTGTGTGTATATATGTTAGTGTGTGTATGTTAGTGTGTGTGTGTGTGTGTGTGTGTGTGTATATGTTAGTGTGTGTGTGTATGTATACTAGTGTGTGTTTGTCTATGTCTCTGTATTGCGATATCTCACAAACGAAAGCGTTTCGAAAATAATTTGATACGATTATTACAGTCCTTGAATACTGGAACTGTATTCATTTTAAACGTAATCGAATGTTCGTAAGCCCCCTCTCGCAGTTTTCGAATATATTTTTGAAAATATAATAGAGAAATCAAGACCTTCAATAATAATAAATAAATAATCATTTCCAGTGTAATTTTTTCGTTAGAAAACAGAACACCAAATTTGGAATGCATGAACCGTTCTCGAGATATTATATGTTTTTCTAATAAATGTATAAAAAGTATTCCATAAAATAAAAATAGTAGTAAGTATCATCTGATATGTTAACTTTTCACATGCAATATTATACAACAACTCTACACTCAAAAAAAATACTCCGTAAGATTACGGCCAAAGTCCGGCGATAGGGATCCAGCCATTGTCCGTAAAATTGCATCCATGGCCGTAAAAATACATGGCCATAAAAAAACATGGATGACCGTAATTTTGTGGCCGTAATTTTTAGGAAAATGTCCGTAAAATTATTTTTTTGGCCATAATTACGTGGCCGTAAATTTAAAGAATTTATCCGTAAAATCATTTTTGGCCGTAAAATCATGGCCGTAATTTTTAGGAATTTGCGCGTAAAATTATTTTTTGGTCGTAATTACGTGACCGTAAATTTATAGATATTATCCGTAAAATTATTTTTGGCCGTAAAATCATGGCCGTAAGTTTTTGGAAATTGCCCGTAAAACTATTTTTGACCGTATTTACATGGTCGTAAATTTCGGAATACTGTCCGTAAAATCGAGAAAATTTTCTATAAAATTACACGTTGGTCGTAAAATTGCTAGGATAAATTTCAGAATATTGTCCGTAAACTTACACTTTGGTTACAAAATCACAGGTATATTTTTCCGTAAAATTACACTTTGGTCGGAAGAGCACAGGAATAAATTTTACAAAAATGACTGTAAAATTTGGTTACAAAATCAATACAGACTTTGAATTTATGACCAACATATAATTTCACAGTCACTTTTACAAAATTTACTAAAAATTTCAAAATGATGACTTTGTGACCAACACATAATTTTACAGACGATTTAAATTTCAAAATTGATTTGACATAAAATAAAGCTTGACATATTTATTCCTGTGATTTTATAACCAACATAAAGTTTTAGGGACAATCTACTGAAATTTACTTCGGAAATTCAATAGAAAATATATTCTGACATATTTGATGTAAAATTTTTCTCTGCGATTTGACGCAGAACATATTAGAAAAAATTTTAATCCATAATATTTACGCCAATAAAATTGAAAAATTGACATAATGTCAGTGATCAAAGTATGGTACTAACCATATTTGTTGTATGTTTTTCATGGTTTTTTAGTTACAATTTAATTTCAAATTGCATTTTTGATTTCAGAGTGCAGATAGATTTATACTACTGTTCAAATGACACAAGGAAAATCTTATTTTCAATTAAAAATATTTTCATGTGTTTAAAATTTAAAGGGTGGATTGGAATTTTAAAAAGTTATATTTTAAGGCTGTATATTTATAACATTTTCTTAATATTGTTAAAATTTTCTGAAATAGCTGATTTAGTGAGAAAAAGTAATTTTATATAAATGCTAAATTTAACCATTTTTAATTGTATTGTAAAATTAGTTTTTCTGAGAGACTATTTTTTTTTGCAAATATAAAGGCAATCAAAAGTTATAACCCTAAATTTATGCTTTTAGCCTTTTGCTTACGGGTGGGGCAGCGTCAATTCCAAACAAAGAACCTCCCAAAAAGACAGGTATTTCACATACCCTATCCCAAACAGCTCGATCCCCCTTTGCAGGCATTGGCGTCCATGGACGCCAATGCTTGCAATCAGCTGTAATTGTTTACTGCAGTTGTTCAGCTGTAATTGTTCACTTATATAGACATGTATTTCCAGATGCTAAATACTAATTAGAAATTAAAGTTTACATTTGAAATCAATTTTGCTATTTACTGTCAGATTTGATTAATTTTCAGTTTTATGCTTATTTTTATCATATTTGTTGTATGTATGTCGAGATTTTCAGAACTGTAGAAATAGTTACTAAGGAAACGGTTGCGACCCATTTCCATGTTGATGCCAAAAATTTTCAGACCAGTTGACCCAAGCAATCGACGTCTGTCCAAAATAAGACCAAGACGAATTGGAATTTGTGTATGATGTATCAGAATATTACCAAGGAAAAGTTAACGTCCAGAATATTCTAAAGAGATATAGAGAAGATTACTTACGCATCGTTGGCTTAAAACCTTCTCACATTTCATGAGCTTGAAGAACTACCAAATCAAACATTGTCAAGACTAGATGAGAGTGTGGATATTGAACATATGGCCAATAATGATAAATGCAATCGATCATGCAAGTTTAAATATACTTTGTTGTGTATCTCTTCCTTTGTAATATTCTGGACATGCTAACTGTTCCTTGGAGATATTTTGACATATCATACACAAATTCTAATCTATATTAATTTGGTATCATTCTAGGCGAATGTCGACTGCCTTGGGTCAACTAGTCAAACTATTTACATTATCCACACACACAGAAATAGATGACCAGCTTTTTTTTTTCTATAAATTAGTAAATATTTCTACATCTTTAACAATTTGAACAAAATAGAATAATTTTTGCGAGTGTTGAAAGCGAAAATTAATCAAATCCGAAAACAAATTACGAAGTTTGAATTTTTTGCCGCCACCCATATTTAAGGGCTTCCTATTACAAAATGTTAATCTTTACTTCGAATTTGTATTTAGCACCTAAACATACATGTCTAAACTGAAAATCAATCAAATAAGAGTATAATTAGAAAAAAACCCTAATAATTTAAATGATCCTTAGGGTATTATTCATCATGCCAATTTTTATGTTTTTCTACATACGTAAACAATTGTTTCATCATCCCCAGCTATGACTCTGCAGTATATTTTGCATTTCATAATCATAAATAACATTAAAAAATTACAAGATACAATATCAGATTCTGCATATATTTAATAATTATAGTTAAATTACAAAATTAGAATTAAATTACAAATATATAATTAAATTACAAAATTATAGCTAGTTTAAGTTAAAATATGTATATAAAATTGATTCTCTTCTTGGACTTATTTCAACTGCCAGGCAACATCCTGCAAAATAAATGTACAAAAAATTAAATAGAGTTTATGAAAAATTTGGGAATGAAACAGTAAATCTTAAAAATAACTATAAACAGTTCAAAATTGTTAGAATGTAATGTAGTCAGAATCGTTTTGGACTTAGAAATAATTTAGTTTTTAAAAATTGTTAACTGACAATTAATCATATTAGTAAAATTCCATCCCCGAGTCAAAAGTGTTTCTATATAATATTATGAATCTAGGGTACCTTAGAATAGGTATGGTATTAATTTTAATGTTTAAATGTTTTAAAATATTGGAAAAAGGCTTTTTTTTCTAAATTTATATCCCAAAATTACATTCACAAAAATCTGAAAAAAATTTTGTGGAACCACCTTTTCACTCAATGATTTATCTGGATAATAAATGTCATCAAAACAAAGAGATATTCATAAATTATGAATCTAAGATGACTTAGAACATGTATGGCACTAATTATAATGTTTATATGTTTTAAAATATTACAAAAAAGGCATTTTCTTTAAATTTATACTCCAAAATTAAATTCACAAAAAAGTTTTGCAGTCACCACCCAATGATTTTTCTTTTTTTTTTATAATAAATATCACCAAACCTTGGAGACATTCATATAAATTCTATCACCACTATTTGGATAAGAAATTTGCAAATGAAAAGAAATGCAACCAAATATAAGATTCGTGATAATGTGTTAAGGGACCATAGGACTCTTAAAATTTTGAAAAGTGAAAAAAAAATCATTATATTAAACATTTTATGCTTTATAAAATATACACTTTAAAAACATACTTTTAATTTCCAATGATAACTCTATGTTTACTTTCAATGTACATCTTTTTTAAACATAATATGAAGAATATTTTAAAGAGAGTTGAAAGTATGAAATATTTATCGAACATGCAATAAATGTGTGCACAACAGCTTGCACGTAACATTATTCAGAAAATGTTGCACCAAAAACAACTAAATTCTTAGTATTCCACTATACTTGAAGAGCAACTTTTTATTGTGAACCTAAATTAATTTGTATTTAATGCACTTTCTATTTTATGCAATGTCGCACTTAATTTTTACCCAATTTTCGAAATATCGAAAAATTGCTAAAAAAACATTTTTGTAACTAGAAAACATGAAAACATTTAAATTCACTTAATAGAGAGTAACATACATTATATATTCTGAAAATTCAATGAAAAAATATTGAGAAGTTTAAATTATCTTGCGCTTAAGATCAAAATCCCACATTCTGAGAAAAATGACTTTAAAATTATTTTTCAATGCATTTTCCCATATATGATCTAAAGCATTTAAGACTATAACCTCAGTTATTAAAGGAAGTTTTTCATGCGTATTATATTAAAATTTTCAGAAAAGTTTATCTCTTCATATATATTTTGGGGCAAAATCTAATGTTTTGAAAGTTTAACAATCCTATGACCCCTTGTAGATTTTCGTCAAAAATATTTGTGTTGCACATTCTGCCTTTGGTAATTTTTTTGTATTGAACCGAATTCTATCTTATGAGTACACTTTTCAAAAACATATAATTAACTGTTTTAAGACATATTTTTAAAATGTGTAATTCACTTAATATATTAAATATTCTTGGTAAAGTGCGGAACTATCTTTAAGTACTATTTAATTTGATAAATGGCCCTTCAAAAAATTCAAGCTCATTTTTTGTAATTACTTAATGCATAAACTCCATTTTAATTTGTTACTTTCCAAATCAATCGAAATAAACCATAATTAATAAATAAAAACAAAACATAAGATAAAAACAAAACATACATCTAACTATACTTTGTCAAATTTTTAGAAACTCCCAAATCTTCCACATTTTAGTCTCTACGCTTTGTAGGAAACAATAGTTAAAATATCTACAATTAAACGAACTGTGAATTTAAAGCCCCTTTTCTCAGTGGAGTAACACGGAAAATGTAAAACATAAGAAAAAAAAAATGACCTCATAAATGAAAGCAGACCCCTAATTTCTACTTTCATTAGATTGCACTGTGTGAAGCTACACCGTTTGTATGTTTCTTTTTAATATCTTCTTAAAGTATTTTTCCAATGAAAATTTAAAAAATGCTCATTTTATGGTCAAATCAAAATACGGCAAGTTAATAAAAACTAATACTGAGTGGGAGAGTGAAAACTGAAACCAGTTGGCAAATTTAGATTTCCTTACACATATTAAATGATGCAACTGGGTAAAAAATACTAATAGTGTTTGCTTCTAAAAGAATCATTTTAGGATCTGCATAGCATGTCAGTCATGTCATGTTTATTGAACACAACATATAAAGTGTATCTGCAAATGGTCTTAATCACAGATCATTAGGTGAACTCATATGAAGTACTGTTTTCTTTCCATAAAGTAAAAATTAACTATTTCAACAGAAAAATTATATTTTAAAATTAAACACTAAAGAATATAAATATATTTCTTATGTTTGTAAAACATGGTATCAATTTCTATGATACATAGATTTTTAAAATTTAATATTTCGTTTTCAATATTTCAATATTTATATAAAACTCTATTTATTACCAAATCAATTCTTTTAAAATTCTATGTACACTTGAAACAAATATTTAATTCAGGCATATATACATTTAATTTATTATTCCAGTATACATTATGCTTAAATTATAAACACCTTAAGGGATTTTTAGTAGTTGAATTATGATTTTCTGTTTTTATTCTCACACTGTCTAAAAAAGTCTCAAACTATTTTGAGCAAAGATTTCAAAAGGAAAGTTTGTGGATGTTTTAAAATTTGCACAACTAAGAAGCATTTTAATGGGTATAGAAACATAATAGATACATTTTACATAAATATTAGAAATGCTTCTGATCTTTTTAATTTCTTAAATAGTACAAATCTACATCTATTTAGTATCTGTGTATGGCAAAAAAGAGTTGAAAAAGATTCGGATAAACGACGATTAACACATATTTAGAAGACTTACATAGTATAAAAAACTGAAACAGTAGGTGGAGTATAAATGAACCTGTAATCAATCAATTTTATTCTTATCCAAAACGTGGTAAAAGCATCATGAAGCACCATAAGTACCCTTAGTGAATTTTAAAACATACAGACTTGTATTTGATACTCATATTTAGATCCACCATCACATAAATGAAGTAAATGTTTAGAAGCTTGCTTTACTCTTTGGACCTTGTACTCATATTGTATTTAAAGAATTAATCAAACAAAAAATTTTCTCTTAGAAATTAAGAAATTGATATCCAGATTTTCAGTAAAAATATCTGAAAAGTTATATATTACAAAAGAGTAAATTTGTTAATTTCTATATTTTGCTTTAAAGGTTTCTGATTTACTTTAAAGTTCAAAATTTTATTATTTACTTTAATGGTTTCTTAAAGATTTATAAAGAACTTTATCTGAAATAATGAAATACCTGTTGATAATCAACAACAGGAATTTATAAACAACTTTCTTGACTAACATATTTTAGATCTGTCTGCAGATACAAATGATTTACATAATACTAAACGTAACACAAAATTACAGTTTCTACAAGCAGAATTTTTTCTGCCATTATCAAAATATGTTTTGCATATTATAATTTCAGGTGTATCTATCTATACATTTTATTACAAATCATTTCAAGAATATCAGATGAGATATTCTTAACATAAATTTTAATTTAGAACTATTTAAATTATCATATTAACTAAATAAAAAACAAATTTAGTAAACATTATCTAAGACATTTTATTTTTTGTTTTAATGTAATTCTATTAAACTTGAAAAATTCTGCTTTTATGAATGTTCTCTTTAGCCCCTTTTTAACCTGTAGTTATAAGGATTTACAAAATGACGTTGCACAAAGAAGTATCACTCACACATATAACAACAATATTAACCTGTCAAATAGAAATTAAATTATTTGATTTACATAATATATATATAGATCATACTATGTAGATTTTTAATTAAAACGTTATGAAAGATCCAAGAACTAATTGCTAATAATGTAATAAAATTCATGTGTATAATATTATTATTTTCGTAAAGTGACAAAATACTGTGGTGCATTAAAAAATCTGATGTAGGTAGTACGTGACTTTCCCTGTATAATGCAAATAATTTACTTCTTTCACATTGAATATATGATGTATAATATCCATGGCACAATGTTTTTAACATTGAATTGTACATTTAGCGATTTTTCGGATCACAACATGGAGAATTATCTCTAAGTACCCAATGAACTTATATTTCTCCCAACTCTAAATTAACAATTATCAATATTGATAGCATACGAAATAAACAATATAGTTCGTAAATTAAAATATAAAGTAATGGATTGCTTAATTTGGTTTTCCCGTTAATATAGCAACTATATTTTGGGACTATATTAGGGACTATATAAGTTATTAAAAGTTATGAATTTTTAATGATTTTTACAAAATTCCATTAAAAAATGTGGGGTCTTCCGTGCCTTCGATTGCGTTTAAAATCAATAGATTTCCAGTTTTCGTCGATTATAATATTTGTACCAAATTTGGTTTGAAACGCTAGATTAGTTAATGAGGTATCGCTTCCACAGACTCGCAGACACACACATACTCACAAACAGGGGCGGCAAATAAGGGGCGCGGTCGCACCCCCAAATTTTTCTTATTCTGGGCCAAAAAATTCTTATTCTGGACCAAAACTGAAGAGGCGTAAAAAAAATTCCAAACGAATTCGGTTAAAAAAATTCCCCATAATGATGTTACATCATATCACAGAATCAATATGAAATTATAGATTCAGTATCTAATGAAATTGAGACAAGATTTAATGAGAACAATATATTCGTTTTGTTTGCCCTTAGTTCGGTATTATCCAGATCAGATGTTGGAAAAGAAAAAGACAAAGTTTCAACCATATGCAAAGTATATAACTTCTAGAAAGAGGAATTGCTATATGAATTGCGACTGTTTTATTCAATGGTGAAAAATGTAAGCATAGACCATCCCAATTTTAAAAGTCGCCTGGATTATTTTAAAGAGCGGAATTTAAAAAATGTGTTTCTTGTCATAACATTATTAGTTAAATTGTTTTTGACTGTGCCAATCAGCTCAGCCAGTTGTGAAAGGTCTTTTTCGTGTCTCAGGAGGTTGAAAAATTATTTTCGCAGTACAATGGAACAAGAGAGACTTTCATCTTTAGCTATTTTAGCTATAGAACAAGATATACGACTGGATTATGATGATATTGTAACAAAATTTTCTCTTCATCCAGACTCTAAGAACCGGCGTTTAAAACTTCATTAATAGGTAAATAAATATAGATATTTGTATTTAGAAAAATTATGTTAACTACAATTATGTTAACACAATTATGTACAAAAATTATGTTAACAACAATTATTTTTCTCAATATCAATTCAATTTTGTGATCCCTATCCCCTCTCCTCGACTCCCCTCTGTTACAAACAGTTTATTTATTTCATATTGTGGATTTTCATACAAATCTCGCACCCCCAAATGAAATGCTGAAATGCCGCCCCTGCTCACACACACACACAGACATCACCTCAGAAACGTTCGATTCGAGTTCAAAGATACTGGAAATGTGTTCTTTCGTCAAAAACTAGAATTTTCGCCGGGGGCAGAATTCGTACTTTCGATCCCGTCACAATACTTCACAATACATTTTACTATCATATAGGGAAAGTAATATATGACACACATTCGTTAAACTCTAAATTTTCTCTATTACATAGTATCAGAGGATAGAGTGCGACAGATGATTTTGTCTGATTTTCATAATAGTGCTCAGGTATAAATTTTGCCAAGGGCATTGTCAAATTTAGCCACGTCTCTGAACTTAAATAAAATGGCTGCCCCCCCTCCCTCACACACCCAAAAATTTAATACAGTTCTAGCTTTGCATAAAGTCACACATGACTAAAATGGCACAATATATACTTATAGAAGGTAGTACAACCTCACAAATTTTATATTCAAAGGGATTAATATATGCTGTCGAAAAGTTAGCACTTACCTCAGTTATTGTAGAACAGTTCCATATTCTTCATTTTAAGCATGTTCAGAAGAGGGTCATCATTCCCATTTGGTATTAATATCTTGTCTTCAATCCAGATATAAAAAATTGCCTAAAATTAATGAAAATCATCAGATTTCATAAAATTTCAAATATCCTTTGACACTTAAAAATTTAATTAAGAAATTATTACACTCAGTGATGTTTATAACTATCACATATAAAAATAATCCTTAATATTAAAATTTGTGAACATGAAGGCCAATTTTACATGTAATTTACTCTATATGCTGAACATTATTTATATATAGATAATTTTGTTCTTTTAAAATAAAGAAGAAATTTATGTGGCAGTAATATTTTTGTTTCATATTCTAACATGGCAGTTATAAATATTATTTACTGTTAGATTTAAAATAATCCTCTCAGGAGGAAAATAAATTAGTAAGTAAGTGCCACAGTGAAATGTTAACTCTTAGTCATACCAATATTAATCAGGACTGGATAAAATTTTTAGCACATAAAAAACACTTAGTAGTAGATGGTATTTTGATTTTAAAATTAGACACTAAACTTAATTGCATGTATAAAATTACACGAGAAGAATTTTTCATTTATCTGAAGTTTCAAATAAGGCTATAATTACGAACAATCTATACAACGAGAAAATATATGCAACGTTAGTTTGCAATTGAAATAAACATACATATTTTCGAAAATTTAGTAGCTTTTCCGTTTTATGTTCTGATTCTAAAGTAATCTGTGTAAGACGAAAACCTGCTTAATATTACAGAACTATTTTTAGAGTCTGTGCGATTTCACCTTTGATGGATTTCATTGCATTTCATATACTCATTTGCTATAACACATATATTTATAGAAATAATGAAAATTACTTACTATTTAAGCTCTTTGTGTATTGCAGTCGCTAAACTGTAGGCTGATCTGGTTCTTTGCCTCCATCATTCTTTAGTCTGGCCACCTGCAAACTGAAATGAAAGAGAAAGCTTCCCCTGCCCTGACCCTGGTCCCTTTCTTTTTGAGCCAAACTACCCCCTGTCGAAAGCCTTGAGGCATAACCTTGAGACATTGCTTTGACCAATAATCATTGACTTAAAGTGTCATCAGAAAGTCGTCAGTCTTTTTAGAATTCTATTCAATATCTGTAAAAGGCATGAAAAGTTTAAACGAAGAAGAAAATAATTAAATGTATTGAAGCATTGAAAACCGATTTTCACATAATAACTAATAGATTCAACTTTAGTTTAATTCTTTGTCACCATATTTTATTCAGTACTTTGAGCATTTCATTTCCACAAGTAGCAGTTTCATATCATAATGGATGGTCTGCTCTTTAATATAATAACAAGTTTCCGTTTGTTAAAAAAATGTAAACATTGCAAATTAATAAAAGGAAATATTAGTGAGGCCCTAAAATTAAAATAGACTTTAATTTAAGCCCACGTAGAATAGCGCCTTTATGACTTTTTATGCCGGGATTTTATCACTTTTGGAGTGCCTCTGCAATATTAACATCTAGATACACGTAACATTTAGATATTAACAGAAAAATTATAAAAAATGTTTGTTTGGGAGGGCCAGAAAATTCGGAGGTTCGGAGCTCATGACCAGGCATTTGATAAAGAAGTCATTGTTCAATGGTGAGGAATAAAAGGGAAATAAATCTCTGCTCAGCCTTCATTCCTGAATATTATAGATTGGGTATGACTGGACCATATTTCTGATTAAAATAACTGACTGGTTTATTAGCATAGTGTTTAAATCATTGCAAATTTTATCCTTGTGTAAAAAAAATATTTAGACAGCTTATATTTACTTATTTTGAGAATAATTAATAGATGAATAGGAGAATAGATAAATGTCTTAACAACGATTTTATTATTACAGTATCAGAAGGCAAAACCTTTTCCACTCTGATAAGTTATGTACTATTTTGGTTTGTTTAAGGTGCTTACATAATATTTTATTATTGCATTTTTGTGTATTCTTTAAAAATTAAGGACATTAGCTTTCGTGGAATAAGTGAAGTTTTAAAAGCAGAATGGGAAAAGGTGTACAGTAAATTTTGAGTCCATCTTATTATCATACAAAATGCCCTGTTGGAAATAATCTTAATAAGTATGCATGTAATATTTATTTTTCTTCGGATATAAAACAGAAGTAAATTTTTATTTAATGGCATTAAATTGAAAATTAGTAATAATATTTTATGAAATTTTTCAAACTGTCAATTAATTAATCAAAATACTCCTGTATCCCAAAATAGAAACATTGACCTTGAATCTCTTTCCTTTACTTTAATTTTGATTTACACAGTTTACTTTCCCTGTGAATCATTACGCGCAATGCACATAACCCAGAATGCGCAAGATTACACCAAATACTTTTGAGGCATTTTAAAAATTTTCGGCGATATATCAAATGCGATTATGCAGAATGAAAAAATACCTTAGGTATTTTTCAATCAAATGCATCTATTCTATATCTATAGTGAATTAGAAAATAAAACTGAATCATGGTGGCACAAAGGGTACGCAGTATAGTTCAGTTTCATTTTCTTTCATATATTAAAAAATAAGATAAAAAATAAATAAAACGATTTGGCCCGATAGAGATTCAAATATTTTCTGGCTGGTTAGGGATCAAGTTTTACATTCTGAAGATCATCAGATCGGACTGTGTTCATACATTAACTATTGGATTTGGAGGGGGGGGGGGGGGGCAAGTAAAAATATATAGTTTCGTATCCTTTTACAGAACATACTTTTCTTAAGAATTATTATGATTAAGACTCAGGCTAAATGAAGTTGGATATCAGCCCCCATTAATATATTTCTTAGTGTAAGTTACAGGCCTACATGGGCCTAAAATTTGCGTTGAGTTTGAGGTGTGAACGGAATTTTGCTCGCGGACCAGCTCAAATCATCAGTTGACTGGAAAATTCGGACCCGACCCAAGATTGAATTAATATAGAAATGTAAGCTTGACATGGCGTAGGATCGGATTAACTTTAAAACCTACCTATCCGCTAGTTCAAAATTTCTTCAATTGAAGTTTAAAATATTTCTTTATTACATAGATAAAAATTGCAATACATATTGGTCCCATTAATATTCTTTTGAAACTTTTATAATAGATACTTATATAATAACTTTTATAATTCCTTCTCTTGACTAGCGCGTATATAGGAATTGTTGAGTACTTTTCAAAGAGCTAGAATAGCTTGATTGCTCCTCGAAGGTACTTTCATACAAAGGTTTTTTGCCTAGGGAAAAGAAAGGACTCTCCAGGAAATGATGCAAAAGCTATTGTGCATACGTCGTCGACGTCTTGGAGACGATCTTGTACTGGTTAAAAGCAAGCCGAAAATTGTAGACGTTGAGATTGCGGGAATAGGCATACTACACAATAGTACACAATAAATTCAAGTGTCCACTCCCCACTCTAGTAAACAAAAGATACTGGGGGATAAACTAAACACCCTACCCCTTAAGCAAAAAGTAGCGAAGGAAGCTTTGGGAGGAAACTTGGAGGTGTTTTTCTCAGAAGTTATAAACAAAGAAAAGGGATTTCGCCAAATCTAAAAAATTACATTAACCTTTTTTCTACATATCGCCAACTGGCTCACAATGGAATGAGATAAATTTCCATTTTGTAAAACTATTCGTATCTCTAATATAATAGTATATTAAGAAGTGTGATTTTTTTTTTAATATTAAATTTAGGAAATGGGTTATATTTTGTTGCTGGGCGGCAAAAGTTTATATTAAGAAGTGTGATTTTTTTTAATATTAAATTTAGGAAATGGGTTATATTTTGTTGATGGGCGGCAAAAGTTTAGTTACTGGGCTGCAGCAAAGCGAACCAGTCACTGCCTAATACTGTTAGAGCGTTAAATGATCAGCCGAAGTCACTGTACCATAATATAGACTCGGTTATTATATTTGTAATTCAAGAAATTTTTTTCATGTGGTGAAGTTATAGAACTACGGTCTCTTTGCACTGCTGTATAAGAAAGTAATAAAACGACATTTATAGTGGGGAATTTTTTTTTTTAATAAATTAAATCCTTTAGAGAAGTTTATATACAGCATCGTTTACTTATTTATTTATTTTGAATGTAGTGCTATCGGACAGCTTTTCGCACAAGAGGATTATCAAATTAAATATTGATTCATTTTAAAATTTTCATCCATCTTTCTGAGAAATTTTTTAGAAAATGCTTACATTTTCAATACAATGCAACTTTCCTTCCATTTTATAACGACAGCTCCTTTAAACTTTCCATTAAATAAAACAAGTTATTAATTTTCCATTGTAAAAATATCGTATAGTATTACAGATGAATATTTTTGGTGTTAGTTTTAGTAGGGAAAATTTTAGTAATATTTTACCAACACTCAATTTGTGTGTTATTATTAACTTTTACATTTATTAGGATTAGAATTTCTGTATAATTTCGTCGGATACCTTCAGATTCCGCTTATAATCTTTATTTCGTTATTTCCCAACTAAAAGTTCTCAAGAGATTGATTAGGCTTTTGTGCTTTTCCCACCCTATACGTTTTTTATAAGACAGTGAAAATACTTCTTGTTCTTTTAGCATGCAATAATAATTAAACGACAACTCCCATTTACCCTATTATTTCTCATATTCTGGTTCAAAATTGCAACTAGAAAGTGAAGTCAGTTTTGAAATTTTGTTTTTAATTTAATAGTTTAGAGCAGAGGTTATAAAACGCGTTTCGCTACAAAATACTTTAGAAATTTGTGAACGTAGAACTAACTTTTAATCCACTTGAATTTAAAAACCTTATAATTCGATATTAATACACCAGTATATTTGATTTCAGTAAATGAGCTAGAAATATTTTTTACATAAAAAATTAATTTGCAAATGGAAAATACGACTATCTAAAAAAAGTTAATGTGATATATAAACTAATAATTACACATATGCTAATGTTCTTCCCGGCCGTCCAAATAGTTGCTCTTAGTCCTCTGGACGAGTCGGACGGTCTGGGTCTTCAACATATGCTAATGTGATATATAAATAGTTTTACACACAAAGATCTTACATATAGAGATGTAGAAGGATCTCGGAAAGAGAGGGAGTCGATAATCAAAAGAAGCAGTTTATAATGATAGATATTATTAAATCAATGTTAAACCAATGCAAGACTTTGTAAATTTTACATCTTGTCTCAATTTTACAAAATAAAACTTATTTAATATATGCTGTAATGATTTAGATATTTTTTCATGTTTATTTCTAATTAAAAATGTATGAGCCTAATTTGTTTGATTTCTTTGTTTAATAATAGTTAATATTTGAATCTGAACTTGCATGTCAGTTTTAGGATCTTTATTCTTTGTATTTTCATATATTTTGTGTTTGTGATGAAATACATGGTTATGTAAATATCAATATGTTACTGTAAATTTAATTGGTTTCTTTAATTTGATCTATGCAATTAAATGATGCTTACGCTGTGTGATTCAATGCATATGCAATGGAGAATCGAGAAATATCCATTTGTGGGAGATATTCGATATTCAGAAATGCATATCCTACAAAAATTTTCTGTCGACATTCGATATACCAAAATATAGACCAACGCACAAAATGTAAGTCAAGCTCGGCGATAAATTCGCCAACCTGGAAAGCCAACTTACCGTTTTACGGCCATTTTCTTAAAATTACTACGCAAAAAGAGGGGTTGTGAATTAACAGTCTTTGGCCAAGATCTTATTCTTTTCGACTGTGCGAATAAGGGATCTTCCCGTATGAGTTCTTATCGGAAATCTCCTGTGAAAAAACGAGCCATTGCCGGGAAAAAAAGGGGATTTTGCTAGAATTTACTGAAATTTTTAAGAGTGTATTAACATTATTCTCGTGGATCAGTCATTTATTTCGCGAGGTATTCATTAACAGTTAATTGCATTTTTTTTTAGGATTTTGCAGGTGAGTATTAATAACTCGCTGTGAAATATTTTAGTTTTGTATTTTGACGCCAAAGAATTCGCACTCATTTATTTAACAAGATATTCATTAACAGTTAATTGCCCTTTGGTGGGGATTTTGCAAGTGAGTATGAATAAGTCACTCCGTTTGCACTCATACAAGTTCCCAAAAGTGTCCAATTTCAATCTACCTGTTGTTAATTAAATACCAAAGCCATTGTGTGCCATAAATCTTATACACCGTTATTTCTCTGTGAAAGAAGTAAAGTCATGACAGCAGGGAAAGTCATTTACTGCCCACATCAGATTTTTTTCCCCTCAAAATTCCATTGCAAGGCGTAACGGTTTCGCCGTTTTACAATTCAATTCAGAATTCGTTTTGAAAGCATGCCTTGCATTATCCGCTTGGACTTCTCTTTCCAAAGTAATATTTCATGCAGCCTTGCTCAATGGATATTTTATTACGTGAAGATTCTGTGCCTCGCAGGCATTGCGTCACGCAGTCTTTCCCGTTGACCTTTTTTCCGATCCTAATTAGAACCTTTAAGGAATAAATGAAAATAGACCCGATCTCGTCAGACTTTTCTCAAAAATGATTTGACTTGCAGATTAATGTAATCCCTATGCGCAAACAGTCGGCACAGATATCTGCGTTGATCCTGTTGGAAAGCTTTCGCTTGTGCTTGACATTTTTAAGGGGCAAGTTGGCATTTATGTTTACGACATTAAAAATACGTGTTAGAATGAATATGTGTTTTGATTTTAATATTGTGAGCCAACCCGTTTTGTTGCTCGTGGTTGTGAAATGGCTTGCTTTGTATTCATACACATTAAGAATCTCATAGCCAATTTTGACGTTAATGTGAATTATTTGCCTTCACATGACATTTATTTAATCTTGGCAATTCTTAAATACTAATTTTTTTCCTAGTTGGATTTCTTCTTCGACCCAGACCGTCCGACATACCCGAAAGTGTAAGGCATCTGTTTGCTTTGGCAATTGGATGACACTTCCGGGAAGTGTCATCCAATTTAGACCGGAATCCAATGGGGGCGGCATCCACAGGAACCGTACCCTCCTTCTTCTACCACCAACCTCTCTGAAGGATTTACGGACCCATATATTTAACGTGCCAGCACTTCGCGCGAACACTGAGACAGTTTGGGCAGAGCCGGGAATAGAACTCGGGTGGACCGAATGTAATCCCCGCACGCGCTAACCACTGAACTGTCCCACCCCACCAAGTTGAATTTAAATTTACAATATAATCTAGCAATTTTAAAAGTGCATTACATTTTGGTATCTGCGAAGAATTTTACTCATTTACTTTTGAAAATTTGAGATGTTGCACATTTGCCAAGTTACATGTATCCTTTTTACTTTAAAAGTTTTGTCGGGGAGGGGGGGCGCTAGAATTTATTTTTTCCTAAGGACCTTGGCTTAAAGCGGCCATGATTGTCCATATAGAAACACAAACCGAAGAATTTTACTCATTTATTTTTGAAAATTTGAGATGTCACAAATTCGCCAAGTTACATGTATCCTTTTTACAATAAATATTTTGTGGGCGGGATGGGGGGAGGGGTTGAAATTCTTCTTTACCTAAAGACCTTGGCAAGAGTTAAGGTGGCCATGATTGTCCAGAGAGAAATATAAACTTGAATTCCTGAGTCTAATCATAGAATACTACAGCACCCATAATCAGGGTGTACCAGGCATATCGCAGGACCTATTTGTGAACCATTTATTTCATTTTAGTGTGCGATTATATCCATAACCGCCTAATTTTTCGATCAGAAAAACTTTCTTCCATTTTTATGATTAATTTATCTGTAAAAATATACTCGCAAAAAGCTCGCCTTTCCTTACTAATGAGCATTTGCGTAAAATATCGTGAAAAGTCTGGCACTTATTTTCAAATGACCAAGATCCAAAATATGTAAATTTTACTCAAATTTAAAGAAATTTTTATCGGTAACGGCAGGAGTTTTTATAAGCATTCCTCGAGATTTTAGATATAATTTTGAAATCAAATGACAATGTATTATGTGAAATTTGATAAAACTTCATAATGCATTAAACCTACTACAGTATTTTTCTGTAGTTCTTAAAAAGTGCTTAAAGAGTGCTTAATTTTTTTAAAATGAAATATTTGCGAGAATCCTGCTTATGTAGGTTCTTGAAAACCTTGAAAAGTACTTGCATTTATTACGAAAAAAAAAAAACTTGTAAGACCTGTAGACCAGCTGAGCTTCGATGTTTAAGCTTATATGGGGCTGAAACAGTCCAAGTGTCTTATATAGGAAAATACTTGGACGTCAATTACTAACCCATTTCTCTTTTTTGTACTTTAATTCCATGCTCTGTTGACCCAGGCGGTATTTATTCAATAAGGAAATGGAAACTGCGCTCTTGGTTCTAGTTGACAAAATAATAAAATTTGCTGTAATAGCCAAATATAAGGAATGCATTGTAGGTAAAACTAAACCATATAAATTTGATGAAAATTCTGGCAAAAGATTTTGGTGATTGCATCTTAATGATTTGAGTTATTTGAGCATCTTAATGATTTTGTGCAATTAAACACAATTTTATGGATTATGTATGAAGGAGAAAATGGATTGGAGTCTGTAGGGAAAGTCATGTGCTGCCCACATAAAATTTTTATAGAGGCGGTAACTCGAAAATTTACGAATTTGGTATTTTGGTGTAAATATGTTTTTAGGGTTTCCTGGATATACTTCAACAACTTTCAGAGGGGTGTCCGTCTGAGATGCAATATCTACCTGTTGATATCCATATTAAGAGAAATGTTAAGAAATTTATTACTCTAATATAAAATTTTTCATTTATATATATACACACACACACACACACACACACACACACACACACACACACACACACACATATATATATATATATATATATATATATATATATATATATATATATATATATATATATATATATATATATATATATATAATAGAAGTTTGAAAATCCAATGAACGAAAAGTAAGAAGATGTAACACGATAAACCTAACTTTTTAAAAACACCCACAGAATAAAATATAATACAGCAAATCATCAATCAAATGGATTAAAAATACAAAACACTAGCTATCAAGTTACAGAAAATCAACCAAATTAAAAGGTATGGAAACAAAAAAAGAAAAACTTAAACTAAATTCAACTATCTAACTGGCGTACAAAACAAATGTAAAAATCAATTAATCCTCAAGCATATGGAAAAAATAAAAAAATTAATATCGAATCAACAAGTCAATGATAAATATAATACAAAGGTATGGAATCGAAATAAGTATAACAAACGAAATCAAGCACAAACGCCTATATATATATAAACGTTTTAAGATTGAAAACGCTTCTGCCACATGTGTCCCTTTTTGTTTGTTGTTTTCTCCCTTTGTGTCATACAAACTACTTTTTTACACGAGCTCCGTATCTTGGAACCTTTTAAGCTTACGCTATTGTGGAAAAAGTATTAAAAAAACCTTAAAGAGGGAACGTTTTTATCGAGTTCGCCCATGATGATCTTATAGCAAAAAATGGTTATACCATTTATTTGCTATAAATGGTATAACCAATTTTATAATTGTCCTCTTAACATTATAAGAATATAATTTTCAGTGCGACTGTAAATTGTTTGAAACAAAGCAGGTATAGTAAACTAGCTGACATACTTGGCGCTGCTCGTGATTTAAAATAGGTGAAAATTCTAAACGCATTCATATTGCTTTTCAAAAAAAAAAAAAATCCATTAAAACATTGAATTGAATTCCTCTATAGAGAGAAGTATAAGTGCACGCAAATCTTCAGAATAAAACATACTGCTCTTGTTTGTAAACCAATGTTCAAAAACATAAAGTTTGGTAAATATATAACAAAATGGCGGCACTGAAATGGTTGCAAAAGTTATTTCCTTACCATTTTTAACCTCGTTGCAACTCCCGGCCGTCCAAACGGTTACCTTACACCTTTCTGGTAGGTCGGACGGTCTGGGTCTCAACAACAACAACCTCGTTGCAACAATCATTTAAAACGTTCAGGATATATGAATTTAAAAATCTTTTTCCAAAATATTACAGTAATCTTATATCCCATGGCCGTAACGGAAAAACAATATAAAAAAAATAATGTCGTTTATTTATTACATAATATCGTTTATTTATTACATATATTTTTATATCGATTTCCTTATTATTGAAATTAACAGATATACCCATCATTGCTCGTGACTAAAGATGTTTGCAAACTTTAGTGGTTCTAAACAATATTATTTTTAAAAAAATTATAAAAAAATTAATTTAATTCCATATTTTCAATTTTAACAGATTTTCAATTTCATTTATATAGATTAATTTCTTTATTATTTAAATCGTATAAATAAAATAAAAATTGTCAGCCGAATGAACAAACACATTTTGATTTAATTTCGTTGCTAAACACAACATGATATAATTCTGTTCAAATTTTCGGAAAATAATCGTCTGCACAATGCTCTATGGAAGATTTAATTTCACGTTTTTAACACATTACAACATAGTTGAAAAGTGTTTATGACTTTGTTCATTCTGTCTGTCTGTCTGTCCGTTCGCACGATAACTGCCGTAAAAATGACTATCAAAATGAAATTTTAGTATGTTATTCAGGCGGTCTGTGGGACTTATGAGAATATAAATGAATAATAACATCCAATTAGTTTTGGACTGAACCCGGGTTGAAAAAATGAAATACATTGAACCCTATGGGACCTAATTTTTCAAACATTTTTTAAGCGAATTTAAAATTCACAAATTGCTTCGAAAGTTTTAGGAAATATTCAAATTATTCCATAAAAAATATGAAAAAAATTTCAGCAAAATATATTCAGTAGTTTTTTAAATGAAAATTAAAATAATAATTACACCCATATCATATGAAGAGATCACGTGACCCACTTCAAAATAAAATATGGCATCCATCTTGTATTAAAATCGTGATATTTAAAGTTCTTTTTAATTCATATTTAGTGTTGCATCCGTCTTAAAACCACTTTATTTTTGCTTAAATTCTGTGCATCTACATACTGAAACAACGCAATTACAATATATTAGAGTTTAAATAATTATCAAACTTTGATTATTTCTACAACGAAGCCTAATTTTCACCTATGGAGAATGTAAACACATAAAGATGTAGGATGAGTTGTATAAGAATTGCTGAATTTCTTTAACGCAAAATTATTTTGCTCTGGAGTCTGCAATATAGGCTGATATGAATGAAACATTCATTGATTTTACATAGAGACGCAGACGGTTTTATAGCAGACTTTTTCGATAAAGGTTTAAGCATAGAGTTAAATTACTTTTACCTCCATGGTTTTTAAGTAAAATAAATTATTGTAGTATTGTGATGAATGAAAGTAATGGAAAAAAGTGTATGAATGAAATATTTACTGCCTTTTCAAGGAGAGTCAGGCGATTTATATTTCAATGACGTCATTTGAATCAAGTTCATTTTTTTTTCGAAGAAGTTTTAAGTTTTCAAATATAATAAATTATTGTAGTACTGTGATAATTTAAAAAATATTACTGCTGAACGTATAGCATTTTAGAGATGTTTAAATAAAATTGCATTGCAGTTGGAAAGTGTTTCATAATCAATGCTTTATGCATGTTTGATCTTTCTTGTTTATTAATGTCTCGACAACCTCTAGTCCTAGAAACTCAAAACATGGGCAGGGTTACCCGCAGTGAATTGGAGAATAAACATACCAAATTTGAAAAAAAAAATCCGTCAAAAACTTTGGATTTGTATACGGAACAGACAGAAATAAACAGGCTTTCCAATTTATAAATATAGATTGAACAAATTTTTGATCGAAGATTGAACAAATTTTTGATCGAATTGGATGACACTTTTTCAGCCAATGAGACTTAATCCAAGGCATATTCCTATATAAATTTTATATCCCGACTTCTTGTTTCGGATAACAGTATGTAAAATACATGTTTCAATCTGTCTATCATGACTGCTTATAACTCAAACAACCAAACTGACTTATCTATGGTTTGATTTAAGCGTAAGCGTAACTAATATAATTTCAGATTTTGTAACGCGTTAAAAGTTACAAAAATTTTTACGTGTTAAAAGTTACAAACATTTTAATACGTTAAAAGTTACAAATATTTTTTTAACGCGTTAAAATTTACAAACAGATACAGTAAATATCTACCTACCCCAAAAATATTTTAATATAAAGCAGTGAAAAAATATTATTAGTTTTATTATTACCATGATCACATGAGTCAATGTTTCATAAGCACTTTTATCTAGAAATCGGGGAATTCTTAAGGGTCATCCTGAGTCGTTCTCGAGATATTGGGGGGAAAATTGGGACAGTGAACGCGATGTGTCTCAAGAGAAATAAGCGATTAGAATGAAACTAGATAAAGAAATTTAAATTGACAGTTACAGGAAGTCAACTGAATTTCGAAATCAAATCTTTATTATTGGTTACCAATCAATTTTTTATTATTGGTTACCTACAAAATCTCAAGTTTTATTTATTCTTTTGTAAGGAAAGGCGTATATTTTACGTCAAATTTGTGGAACGTTATTATTCTTTATAAACGAATATTGAGTTTTTTTACATACGCGAAATTGTTCGTTCAGAAAGAAGTTCGCCCTTGAAGATAAAAGAGTTATTGTTTTGTTTTTTTTGCAAATGACACGTGTTTAATTTTTATTTTGCTGTCACCGTTTCTAGGCTGAATATCGTTCTCATTTAAAACAATTTTTTGTCTGAATAAAACGTCTTGAAAATAATACATTGTTTAATAAGCAATAATTATATTGTCGCGGAATATCTTTTCAGCTCTTATATTCATTTTCCTGTTTTAGGTCACGGATACTTTCTTTCATCTGCATGAACTATTTTACGTAATTATTCTACAGTGCCACTCTTTTGTCTGTTTTGCAAGTTATTTGCATTTTTTTTTTATATGTGTGCATTCAAGTTTATCTAACTGTATTTGGAAATATTTTTCTCGTTGTGAATAAGTTTAAAGGGCTTCCTTTCCATTGCTGCTTGGGATAAGTTAAGCAAATAACAATGTAGTAATAAAGTTATAAGAAAGGAAAGGTATACAAACACAAGAAGTCTTCTCAGGATATCTCTTCAAAAGTTCCATCTGTCCCAGGATCAATTAAAAAAAAAATCTTACTGGACGATATATTTATTAAATATATATATATATATATATATATATATATATATATATATATATATATATATATATATATATATATATATATATTGAAAGATTTTAATCGAAAACTATGCATAAACTACTGTATGTACAAAAAAACCCATTTTTAGCATATCTATTACAAATGAGTAACTATAGACCAAGACTAAGGATAAAGATATAAGGTAACTTATCACTACAATGGAAAGGGGGATGAGAAGAATATTAGGATACAAAAATCACAATTAAAAAGTATATATATAAATATAAATAAAAATGTAAAAGAAAACACGGCAAAAATGAGAAAAGGCAATAATAATTAGCTCAAGATAAAAGATTAAGACATAGAGAACAATCAATTGAAACTACACAAAAAATGGCGGTTAGTTCGAAATTGCATTCTCATCAGGACAGCCATACAATTCGAATTAAAACCGATAGAATAGCCAGTTTCTGACAATGGCGATAGTATTTAACTATAGACACCATTGGAACTGGCTAGTGGAAGGAGAAAAATAATTATATATATATATACACTGCTGGCCATCCAAAATGCAACACCATGAAGGAAGCATCCAATAAGCATGAAATTTGCACCATACGTAGACCTCGATAGGAAATACAAATGATTTGAATTTTAGCTCATATGCAAATCATGTGCGCCAGTAGCGCCACCTACAAGCGCTATATAAGGGGAGAAGAGAAGGCTGTTTTTAAGTACAGGAATGTGGTTTTCACCCTGATTTTTTGTGTGGGAAGCTTCAGTATGCCTCGTCGAAGTATACGGCAGCCATTCCAGCACGTTTCTGAGTTTGACAGAGGAAGAATTGTGGCTTAAAGAAATTTCGGATTATCCTTCCGAGAAATCGGTGCTCGTGTTGGAGGAAATCAAGCCACAGTGATGCGAATATGGAATCAGTGGGTGCAGGAGGTACGGACCAACCGACAGGAACGATTGCACCAGCCTCGTCGCACCACCGAAAGCGAGGACAGGCATGTTGTGCGCATGACAATGATGGATAGCACTGCAACATCAACAACCCTAGCGCAAGAATTAAGGCCTGTTGCACAACAATCTGTGTCCGCACGTACCATTCGACGTCTTCTGCAGCAACAGGCAATTTCAGCAAGGCGTCCATTGCTACGATTACCTTTGACTCCAGACCATAGGCGCATACGGTTGCAATGGTGCGTTGAACGTCGGACAAGGACAAACGAATGGTACGACATTGTGTTTTCAGACGAATCACGATTCTGCCTACAACACCACGATGGTCGTATCCGGGTTTGGCGGCACCGTGGCGAGAGACTGCATAACTCTTGCATTATGCATCGCCATGCCGGTCCTTCACCTAGCTTTATGGTTTGGGGTGACATTGGATTTTACTCCCATACCTCCATAATACGCATTGCCGGTACACTCAACAGCTACCGCCACATTTCTGAAGTTTTGGAGCCTGTTGTCTTACCTTACCTTCAAAGCTTGCCTGCGGCCAAGTTTTAACAGGACAATGCGAGACCACACGAGGCACATATCGTTCAGCATTTCTTCATTGCCCACCAAGTTCCACTGCTCCTTTGGCCCGTCCGTTCTCCAGATCTGTCGCCTATTGAACACGTCTG
Organism: Amaurobius ferox; assembly: GCA_951213105.1. NCBI lineage: Eukaryota > Metazoa > Arthropoda > Arachnida > Araneae > Amaurobiidae > Amaurobius > Amaurobius ferox. The sequence continues at coordinate 103,390,856 of OX578133.1, read as the reverse complement.
GTCGATGATTGGCAAACGACTGGCCCGGCAAACACCACCACCAGCTGTTACGACGGATGAAGTTTGGCAACGTGTGGAAGCAGTATGGACTGACATACCCCAAGAACACATCCGAAGTCTTTTTCTTTCAATGCCGGGGCGTGTAGCAGCAGTTATTGTCAGCCATGGCGGCTGCACAAAATACTGATTTCTTCGTTTACCGCAAGTCGAACGGGGCTGTATTTCAATCAATTCATCCTTGTACTTTATGTTCTTTGTCCAATAAATTTGGCTTTGATATCTCTTGTCTTTCATGGTGTTGCATTTTGGATGGCCAGCAGTGTATATATCAACTAAGTATGCTGCTATTATTCAACTTTTAATCTATTCAAGCATAAACACAAAGATATATTAAGTTCACGATTTTTACATATTTGCTTAAAAATCTTTTGGGCCGACCCATGACTCAAGAATCTTCTGATCTGGTTCGAGGTTTAGTACTGTCAGACCGAGATTTACAAATCTAGGATTTATAACATCTTTTTGGCTTCACTGTCAAGTCAATCTTGCGGAAAGAATCGACTCCATTACCACTGGATCTCAAGACCAATGATCACGCAGATCAATATATTTTTCAAAACTAATTTATATTAAATTACCTATTTATTCGTGAGATGTTTTAAACACGTTTCTGCATTTATTCCTGTATTTTATTTCTTGTCTCGATTTTCTTATATTTACCTTCCGTGACTCCCACCTACAAATCAAGCTCATTTCGGGGCAATCGTGTGAGGTCGATCCAACAATGCCCTCTCTGCATCTGCCTAGTTTGTAGGAGGTGTGGCCGACCTAAAGCACTGGCCTAACAAACTCCTTTACCTCTGACTCATTTCTGAGTTTGGTAAAAGCTATTGTTTTTAGATATTGTGAAACATTGTTGGGAGGTTGTCGCCCACACTGCAATTATATCAACTTGACCCGACCCCGCGCAAAGATGAAGTTCAGATGAAGATTTCACCGACGCAAATTGGGTTGCTTCCAGATTTTTCCCTTCGTTGTATTTTCATTCTCCCATTTACGCATTCTATCTAGATTTCTTACTAAATAAAACAAAGGCATTTGAAAATATTTCTTAATCAAAAATTGTGTTATGTAAAGGGGACTTTTTAAATGTTACTTGAATAGCAGTTACAAGTTTAATATACAAACTTTTTTTACCTTTAATTTAAATTTTCGTTATATATTCGAAATATATGCAACGTGGTTGCATATCTAATAATTGTCAATTTTGTGTCCCTCGAGCAATAATATTAATAATAAATAAGTTAGATACTTTTTGCAGTTTTTGTAGAATGCAATCTGTTTTACATGATTTTCAGCAAAAGAGTATATTTCAATAATATTAAATGTACTTTTGACTTCCATAAAAAAGCAAAATCGTGATTTCTATCACTGTTTCCCAGTGATATATTGAGTTTTCATCTCTTAAATACATATACCAGTAAAAAACCTAAGCTTCACGAATTAATTCCGTTATTTAAGAAATTATGATTTTAACTTGTTAAAATTTTTATAAGGGTTTGAATAATATAATTTTGCGATATTGCTTATACGCGTTTGTCCCTGAGAATTCGTCACATTTCGATGTTATGCAAAAAATCGCCCTTTACATTCATTAGAAGGCAACAGCAGTGATTTTAAGTCATTTGAAAAACACTATTTAGAGTTTTTTCCCACATCTGTTTGAAGTTTTGTTGTTTTGGTATTGACAGGCAAGTGAAAAACGCAATCTTATTACTCATTTTTGATGAGTGCATTTATTACCTGTCATTCCTGACACGCATTTATTTATTATTAATGTGAATGAAATTTTAAAAACACTGTGTCTCCTATTAGAGTATAAATGCAAGTTATGCATAGTGTGTTTTACACACACACACGCCATTGTTAGTTTCAAATTCCGTGTGGAACAAGAACAAGCCCATAAGTCATTCCTGTCACGGTCATTTCTGACAAGGGAACCTAATGAATATGCACGAAAATCATATTAATTACGGTGGAGTAGCGAAAATGCGAAAAAGGTCAAATATCTCGAGAACGGTTAGTCCTAGAGTAATGAGGATGGTCTTATTCTTTTCTCGTCAAAAATTACGTATAAAATAAGCATTTAATTAATACATTTAAGCATACGTAATCTGTTATTTTAGATTTTGACAATTTTTGCTGGCCGTTTTGTAAAAAAATGCAGATTTTTCTTTTCCGAATTGTACCAAAATCTAATCAGCACCAGGGTATCCCACAAGTGACTTATCTACCAAATTTTGTGAAATTGGTCATAGTCTTTTAGCTAGAGTGGATACATGCTATTTTCGCGGGCATTTCGCAAAAAAGACGGGTTCTTTTATCCCGAATCGTACCAAAATCTAATTAGCACCAGGGTCTCACACAAGTGAATTACCTATAAAATGTTTTGAAATTTGATCCATTCGTTTTTGAGTTAGAGTAGATACATACATTGCACCGACAGACACACATACAGACGTCACGCTAAAAATAGTTTTTTCGTAATTTAGAGGTCTTAAAACGTGTAGATCCGTCGAAAACTAGAGTTTTGCTATTTTCGACACGATTCAAATACTTTCCCTATACATTACCATGTATTGCAGGGAAAGTAAAAGTTCACATGTCATTTTGAGCAATTAAAATCAATTTTATGGGTTATGAAAGAGAAAATGAATTTGAGTCTGTAGGGAAAGTCGTGTGCTACCTACACCAGATTCTTTTAATGTTACTTGATATATGTTGTATAATATCTCCCTTGATTATCTTAAATGTATGGAAACGAAAATAAACAAAGACAAATTCGTGTTTGTTTTTCATACCTTTGATATAAATGTTTACGTTGTTGCTTCTAAATTAGCACGCCATTAAAAAGAACTTAAATTTCGCTTCATCCAGCTGTAGCACCATGAGGTGATTACTGGCTTCTGCTAGATGCCGGATGTTGCAATCAACACACCCCTAAATTACAATATCCTTCATCTTTCAATTCATAATCATTTGGTTTTTTGAGTCGCAGTACTCTATATTTTTCTCATCCACATCGCAGTTGTAAACACGTGGACTTCTGTTATATCCTCATTTTTATTTCTTTCAATTCCGTCACACTCGTATTTCAATTACAATGACGTTTGTTAAACTGAAAGTTTCACACAGTTAGTTATACAACTGTATTGTATATAGTATTGTATTGTATAGTACTGTATATCTAAGTCTATATGTCTGATATTTTTCTCTTAATAGAGAATAAATTAATGTCGTTCTTATGACTAGTTCGTCGCAAGGTGCACTAAAACATTTGCAAGCATGTAACTGAAAGTTACAAGGGAGCCAGCTGTCCGTAATGGGGAGTAAGGTTCCGAATAGTTATTATAATGTATATATATATATATATATATATATAATAACGCTTACTTTAATACAAAAATAACGCTTCCGCAGACAATAATTAGCTAAATATTTCAGAAATGAAGCTGGAATTTTCATGAACGCCTGTAATTGCGGCTTTTCTGATAGTTTGCCAAAATTATCAACAAAGTAACTGAAAAAATGAGCAAAGGTTGCAAAATGTTTTACAGTGTGTGAAAATTAGGAATAATATCTGTTGGCTCTGCTGCATGCAACAATAAGTATCATATATTTTGAAATCGTTTATTGTAAGAAAATAAAATAAAATGTGAACACGTACAAAGATATATTCCCAACAAGCGACTTTAATTACAAATTTCATACAGAGAGCTTTCTTTTGACTCAATCTCGCTGCAGATCAGTAAGCTTATATTGTTGTGGATTAAAATAAACATAGCAAATCTCATATAAATTGTTTCATTTTTGATGTGAAACATCTTAGGGCGCGCTGTACGGAGTAAATCATGTATACAGAGATGTTGCAGAGTCATCATGAAAATATGATAAACCGATTTCTACTTTTGAAAGTTCTTTGCATTTATTTTCAAGGTGATATATAAGCATAAAATGATCTATAAACGTTCACTTCCTTTTTAAGTCTCATCTGATATTAAAAACAAAGGAAGCTAATGTGCAAAAACTTTATTTCTACATCCATTCTGTACACCTGTAGGTTCGAAATTCTTAGCGTAATAAGCCATACGATCGGGAAACTTTGCTCAGTCTAAATTTTATTTTTATTTTTTGCACATTTACTGCCGATAAGCGCACCTCTAATGGCTTCCTTAATATTTATTTAGTTCCGCCACATTTTGCCTTGTAACTTCGCAAATCACTTCTACCGTTTTGCTTGGCCTTACTATTGTGTTTTATTTCCTGCTCGATTCGTTCTTATGAAATGAAAGGCGTACGTTTTTATAGAAAGGCTACATAGGTTCAAATTTCGAGTTTTTTTTTTTATTATTATTATTTAATTTTTGTATAAATAAGCAGTAGGTGGTTTTGAATTCATATTTAACGCTGGTGTATGAGTTTTGTTTCACTTGTTAAATTGGATTTCCAGTTTCTTTCTCTGAGTATGTGTGTGTTTTAAATTAATCACTTACCCAAGAATTAATGTTTTTGATAAAATTTTTGATTATATGAAGCATAATACAGTGATAGAGCCAAACGTAGTCTATTTTGTCCCGTAGCAGCAGTAATACACGGACTGCACCCTTTATAGGATTGAAGCTCGATAAGCGAATAGAGTATACTTTTTACAATTCAATAGTAAAAACAAACAATATAGATTTTCTATAATATCCATCCACCTAAATATATTCCCTCTAAAAGTTTGGAAACATTTCTTATTCCATTCCATAAAAATTGTATCCGTATGTAAACCCCCCCCCCCCCCCCCCCCCGTTAATGACTTTCGTCATTTTCTCTCACGAACTCCTTTGGGACGACCATAAAAGTAATATTCCTGTTATTTTGTTTTCTGCTAATTACTTCGTTAATTTTTTTGGAATTGAATTTTTTAGAATTATTTTGTACCCCAATTGAGTATGTAGGCAGATTCAATTCAAAACAATACTATATAAAACGTAATGTTATAAAATATTGATATTATGAAAATTGTAAAATAGAAATGAGTGTGTAAGCTAATGAAATAGTTTCGACAATTTTGTATAAAATCAATTTTAGATAATGATCAGATTTTTATAGCATTGGTTTGAATTGAATCTGCCCACATCATCATTTGGACCCTTGGACCCCCCTTAGAAAATTTTGCATAATATCAATTTTGAATAATGATAAGATCTATATATAGTATTCCTTTGAATGGAATTTGCCTACACTATCAATTTGGTTCAATTTCGTGTATGTTTACAATTTATTTTCTACTTTTCCATGCGCCACTATTATGTCGGGGAGGACATTGCAAACCGTGTTTTATCTCATAATTTATTTTTTGTTTTTACGTAATTTACATTCAAACTTATGTATAGTATTATACATCGATCGACGTATTAGATCATATCATCTAAAGAAACCAAACCGTAATTTGCAAAGAAAACGCATGAGAAGGGCAAAAACATAGTAACTACGTAATGTAATGACGCGAAAATATGATAGATAAAAATATTCTTCGAGATTAAACTGCGCCGAGTTTCTGCTCTCTACATGGTATAGCAGCTAAGAACGAGCCCGCCAAAGATGTTGAACTAAGGGACACAATCCACGTGAAGTAAATAAGAGGGTATGGATTAAAAGGAAAGTTTCAATAAAATGCTGAAATGCCTTATCCAAAAATTCTAAAGTGTAACCCCCTCTTAGCTTATGTTCCAAATTTTTTATTGTAGCCTCCAGAAGGTATCATTGGAATTTTTCCGCACTCTTTCTTGCGCTTTGAAAACAAGATCTTGTGCAAATGAATCTAATACTTAGAATTCGCGGGAGAGCGTATCACTTTCAGCTTGTTGCAAACTGTATCGACACCTGATTCAGCTAGCTTCCTGTTTCACATCAATAGAACTTTCTTGTCTTCTGCCGAAAACTTTCGCGACCGTTTTGTCTGTAATTTCAAGGATGCTTGGCTGTGAACTCGGAAAATATACGGTTCGTGTGTTAACATTATGAGCACTTTCTCAGCTTGCACTTATTCGAATGGCACTATCGCGTGATTGAAATATTTCTAACTGCGGAATATCACGATTGACTCGGAAATGCTTTTCTATTTTTGCTGCATCTTTATCCCTTTAGCTCATCCCGAGTTTGGGCAAATTCGGGAATGTTTATTCTATTTTATATTTATTTCATGCGTTTTGTATATACATGTACGGCTCATAATCTAAAATAGAGGTGATGATAGAGGTCGGAAGACGAACCCTGCCCAAAATGTAGCTCAAACCGGACTACAAGCTAGGCTTGAGTTTGCCCAGACTTCTAATTGTTGTTGTTTTACTAAAACGTTCGACGTACCTGAAGGTATACGGTATCAGACTTGGAGAAATTGTTTTGCCGGAGACTCGCTTTTAAACTCTGTCACACGAGGCGACTTCACTCGCCTTTACTATTAGCAGCGAAGAATATAATGAAAAGAATATAATGAAAATAAACAAAAGAATAATGATGAAAATAAATAATGAAAATAAATATATACATATATATATATATATATATACATATATATACATATATATATATACATATATATATATACATATATATATATATATATATATATATATATATAAATATAAATTAGTAAATCCAATGTTAGAATGTAAGTAGTAACTCATAAAACACTATTCCAAAAAAAAAAAAAAAAATATATATATATATATACATACATACATAAATAAGAAAAAAGAAAACAAGAATACCTGGAAAGTAACACTACAAATGCACGAACCTGTCGAACCCGGGAACCCAGAATAAGGAGACCAGTGTTGCCATTCGCAAAGGAAAAAGAAATGATCTACTGTTGCCATTCGTAAGAAATAAATAACAGTAATGCGAAAAGGAAGGAATAAGTGATAATATACAATCAGAGCTACAAAAAGGAGGTGCTAATAGTAGAAAGGCTATTGTTTAAGTGGATGTAAAAATAAAATATTATTAAAACAAGAGAATGGAGAAGGCAGGCTAATATAAAAACTATGAATAGAATTCATGAAAATCCAGCTAATCTAAATTTTTTAACTATACCATATATTATATACAGGGTGTCCCAAAAAGATTGAAACGCTCTTTAATTCTTTACCTGTTGGAGATAAGTGGGCAATGTAAATTGCAAAAACGTTGAAAGTAAGGTAGGAAATAAGACTTCGTTAATGAAATAGTCCTCCCATTAATTTTCAAAAAGTTACACTTTTTAAATTTTTATACGACTCCCTTAGACAAATTTGGTCAATCAAAAATTTTTTATTTTAATGCAATAAGATCATTAAAAAAACCGCATATCTGTATTTTTAAAATTGAGCGAGTTATATTTTATTGAAAATTGAACATTGTGAATGGGGACCATATATCAAATTAGAAATGTAAATTTGTGACATATCACAAAAAAGATAAAACTGGATGATAATACATAGGATACCCAACCGCGTAGTGAGTACCACTGCTTTATATGATCTCTGTCTGTGTAATGCTTTATTTAGATGCATTTGTGATAAAAAATTTTGACACATATTAACGTATTTTTGATCTAAGCAATTTCCATCGTCGTCAATTTGTTTATGATCCCTATTTTCACTGATGAAACAGCCTTTCACATGGTACGGATAAGTGGCATAAGGGAGATTTTTTCCTTTATCATAATTCAGTTGATTTTAAAGATACAGATATGCGGGGTTTTTTAATGATCTTGTTGCCTTAAAAATAAAACTTTTCTGATTGACAAAATTTGTCAAAGGGGTCATATAAAAATGTAAAAAGTGTAACTTTTGAAAATTAATGGGAGGACTATTTCATTAACGTGGTCTTATTTCCTACCTTACTTTCAACATTTTTGCAATTTACATTACCCACTTATCTCCAACAGGTAAAGAATTAAAGCGCGTTTCAAACTTTTTGGAACACCCTGTATATATTTCGAGGGCTAGTGCCAATCAGGGACTGACGATTGAGAAATACTAGTGTGTAACACACATGAGCAAACCGTGTTCACACGTGGTTCTTATAACTGTCAAATATCGGTAAAATAGGATGAATATTTTTTGAACTAGAGTGGATACAAACTTCTGCATCAGACATCACGATACATATATTTAATTCGTGTTCTAAGATGCCCATAACGTGTAAATCAATGGGAAACTTGAATGTCATTGTTCTAATCTGTCATATGCGTAAACAAGTACTGTAGTGAGCGTATAGTATAAATAAATCTATCCATAGAAATGTATTTTTATAATTTTGTTGAAGAGATTATAAATTGGATCAGTTCTTCTCCCCACACACACATGCACATAAATATATATATATATATATATACAAATACTTAATAAACGTTTTAAAATGAAACTGCAAAGATTCCACAGATTAAAATATATTTTAAATCTTACATTAATGTTTTTATAGTCATTAATTCCGCTTCAGAATTTTCCAAAATGGGTGGCTCATTTTATCCTCGATTGCGCAAAATAACTGATTTGTTTCGAAACAAAAGAAGTGCGTGTAAGATCGCTGAGAAATTTCTCACGATTTCTTTTGTACTTCTTGGAGAAAACTATTTCAAGAAAAGGAAGTCATTGCATTTTCTTATATTGTATATTAACTGGGAATGTATTTTGAAAGGGTGGAACATCGCGTTTAGGAAGTTCGAATTTCAGGATTGCTAGATGCGATTCAATGGGGCGTGGTATATTGCCTTGATTACATTGTATATTACATAGTATTAGTTGCGGGGCTGAGCTATGGACCCGCAGGCCCCGCGACTGCTGGGGTTGTGAGGCGCAATGTTTATGCATAAGGACTAAGTGGAAGGGGGGTAAAGCAGGTGCAATGTTTTAAGCTGGGGGGGGGGGAGGTCGCACCAATGCAAGCTTCGCCACTACTATATAAAATGAAGCAAGTACATTCATTTTTTGAATCTCCGACTTAGTCGGCATTCTACCCATCCAGCCTTTCTTCTTTCGTTCTTCCTGTTACTTCCTTTTAATAACCTTCCTTTTGTCTTTTCTTCCTTTGGCCCCTCTTATGACAAGGAGGTTAAAGCACAAATCTTTTGTGTCAGGTCCTTTATACTTCCAATATTTGGATTACATTCAATTTTCTCTTCTTTCATACTGGAATGTTTTTCTTGATGTATGCGTTTTGCTATTGCTGTAATACACATAAAGCGGAAGAAACGGCCGCTTCATGCCCCGGTTCTTAATGAGACCCATACTCTCTTATTACTTTCTATCTTTTTACCGAAACGCCAGTGCTTCGTTAGAATAGCAATCAAATAAATAAACGTATTCTTAATGCATTGATTTTTTTTTCATGCTTTTCGATTTATCCAAAAATACAGGATGTTATAAAAAAAATTGCACGACTAAATATCTCTTGAACGATTGGTCGCAGACCCACAGTTACAACTTAAGAAATGCTTTAAAAATTCTAGACGTTTAGACTTTGACAGTTTTGGTCACGTGACATAATTTAGTAAAAAGTATAACATTTAACTTTTTACACGGGCCCTCTATAAAGGAAGCTCCAATTAGCAAATTGTTCCCTGTTCATTTAAAAATCATTGGGGGGGGGGGGGGGGATCCTGTTCTTTAATATGAAAAATTGGCCGCGAAAAAGTTGTCAAAGTTACAGAGGACTTAAACCACTTTCACCCGATCAAATGAAACGGCGAAAACATAGATTCCAGGGGTCTTACAAAAATTGAATTTCGTTAAATAAAAAATTCCATTCAAAAACTTGCATGCTTACCTATTTTAGCAACAATTTTATAAGGTGCCCAATTGCCTAGTATCTTAATTAATGATATCTCGGGTAATTTTGATCGTATAACCAGTGGAACGTGTTTTATTTGACTAATTGGACTATGGAAATATTTTTATAGTTGAAAAATATTTTCTGGGCGGCTCGTATAAAGAGTTATATATATATATGTTTTACTAATAGGTATCACATGATTAAAATTTGTATACAATAATAGTTTACTTTAAGTAAAGCATTTCCAGCCGGGGAAACAGTTACTTTGAACCGAAAGGTGAGCCCCCCGATCTGGGTCTTGAAAGTAAAACTTTCTTAAATTGGAACCATACGTCTACGAACAGTCATTCAAGAGATATTGAATCATACAATCTTTCTGAAGGACCCTGTATTTTAAAATAAATATAATGAATTAATATTTAAAAACTATGTAAAAAACTTATGCCCCACCCGGGATATGAATCTCGATTTTGCGCTTGACCAAGTTGACGTTCTAACCGTTGAGCTACAGGGACGGCATTCTTTTTTTCCGTATAATTGAAGTAGGTCTACAACTCACAATGCCCAAGAGGTTGTAATCTGCTAACAATAAAAAGAATTGTTTTAATTTTTTTTATAAAATCATTTACCAATATTTGGAGAATGGTTTGTGTGCACTGATCCCTTAAAACTTTCTAAAAGTCTTTAAATAGCATGATACATATACCCTCCGGTGAAAAAGCAAGCTCTTCATTCAAATGTAAAGCAACAATGAACAAAGGGCAATTCGCTTTCATTCAAGATTAGACTTTGCTGCAGGCATCTATGTAAGAAAAGTGTAACATATATAAGTGCTTCAGAAGGATATATCCTTTTTTCTTTTCTGAAAAAAGGACCATTTAACAAACTTCTGTTAGCTAAAAGTACGAGGAAGTCATTGGAAGTCATCTCTCTTTCTCTCTCCAGATATGGCTGGGTCAGCCCAGCCATTCAAGGAGATTGTCCCAGATAACCGAAGGAACGTACACAACTTTAAGCCAAGAGTAAGTCAAGTTTCTCTTTTTCCGGCACTATTCCTCGTCGCGTTTTTCCAAATCAGATTGGCACGTGAGGTGAAAGAGTGCTGTTTATGCTCGGTTTCGGAAGGACCTTAGTTGCGAAAGACGTCAGTTTGTTTTTACTTTCCCTATATACGTAATATAATGTATAGGGAAAGCATATTAGAAAATTCGGATCAGAGTGTTCGACGAAGAGCACGTTTCAAGCATACCCGAACTCGAATCAATCTTTTTAAGGTGATGTCTGTGTGTGTGTCTCTGTGAGTCTGTGGAGACGATATTTCAGGAATGAATGAATCGTTTCGAACAAAATCTGGTACAAAAATTACAATATGTGAATACTGGAAGCCTATTGATTTTAAAAACACAATCGAATGTTCGAAAGCCCCACCCCCCAAATTTTCGAATGAAATTTTTGGAAAAATCAAAACCTTAAATGATCTTACGTAAGTAATTATTTCTTATGTCATTTTTCATTAGAAAACGATTGACCCAAATTTTAGAAAGCTAGCATGAACCGTTCTCGAGATATTGCACTTTCTCAAATAAATTTATCAAAAAATAAAATTTAAATAAAATTTTAAAAAGTATTAACTATTGTGAAATATGTTCACTTCTCAGATGTAATATTATGCAATAAATTTGTTAACATCATTCTCGTGGATCTAGTTCGTCCCATTCATGACAGAAGATACTTTGTGCAATAGTTTTTTTTTTATTTCTTTACGCCTAGCAATTCGCCAAACGCCATTTATATATGAGAAATGTTCTTCCCTACTTTAGTTTGTAACCCTTGGTGATGCATTTAGCAAACTTAATTTAGTAAACTCATTTAATGAAATATCGCCAATTTGGCGATATATCGCTTCAGATTGATGAAAATATAGTTGAAATTGCAAAAATTACGCTGGGTTAATAAAAGTTATGCCAAATTGATGAATTCATTATTAAAATATTTTAATACATGGACTATATTGCTTATTGCGGATGCTATCAGTATTGATAATTGTCAATTAAGATTTGCTTGAAAAATAAGTAAATTGGGTATTTCGAAATAGTTTTACGTGTTGTCATCTGGAAAAGCGCTAAATGTGCAATTCAACATTAAAATCATTGTGCCGTGGATGTTATACATCATTAAACTTTCACTTTAAATTCGTTGCATATTGTATAGTTAAAGTCATATGCTGCGTGCATCAGATTTTTTGGAATGGATTAATTGCGCAATTAAGTAGATTATAATTCATAAAACAAACAAAACCCGTTTATAGAGTTTCCAAAACTCGGAAGGCAGTCCTATTGCAAATACCAGTATCCATGGGCCGGTTTCGTGTTTATTATGAGCCCGTCAGCATGGAGTTACCGATATCTTGATCATTAAAAAATCAAGACTTTCAATAATGATAAATAAATAATAATTTCTGAACTATATTTTTTTATAAAACGAATGATACATTTTAGAACGTTAGGATAAATCGTTGTCGAGATAATGCACGATTTTTGAATGGATTTTTGAAAAATTCATTGAAAAATCAAGAATTTCAATACTGTTAAATAAATAATGAAGCATTCTGGAGATACTATACGTTTTTCAAATATATTTTTCACAAAAATTACATAAAATTAAAAAAATAGTAGTATCATCAAAAAGATTCACTTTCTGTCAGCAATATTGTGTAACAATTTTGTTAACATTCGCGTGGATCTAACTCGTTCCATTCACGAGAGAAGTTACGTTTTATAATAGTTTTGTGTTTTGACACCCATAAATTCGCCAATAGTTATTTATTTCTCGGAATATTAATTAAATGTTATGAGTAAGATTTCGTACGTGAGTGTGAATGTTCTGTTTGAGCTGAAATGTTGCCAAAAGCGTCCAATTTCAATATACGCATTAATTCAATACCGAAAACATGGTGTGGATCTTGCACATTATTTCGCTGTGAAAGAAATAACGTCAAAGTAGGGAAAGTCATGTGCTGCCAGCCCACATTAGATATTTTGCCCTTTTCACTGTGGAGGGGAGTCGCATGGCGTTTCTTAAGAAGTTGAGAACAAAGAAAAAAGAAATGTACATAGGCGTGTTTTGGGGTCATGACAAGCTTATAGGAGGTTCTGATAAAAGCGCGTTCTAAAACATCCTCTTTTTTTAACTGCATTTTATTGTTTCCTAAGTTGTAGATATTCGTCCAAAATTCGGCCCCTGACTAATAATTGCGGTCACGTTGGAATCTGACTGGATACCCTCCTAGCTGTCCCCAAATCCCCAAGACAATAAAAGGCAGGAGGTTGCGGATATATTCTCTTTTGAGAAATGTATCAGGGAGATACTGAGTTCCTGTAAAGCTTTAACCTTAACAGGATAGGATATTAAACTTGCACTATCTCATTTGGTAAAAATTTGTTACATACGCTTCATTATTAATGTTAAACACACATGGGCAACTTCGACTCTTCTGGAATATTTTATGTTATTATTTTTCATAGTTTTTTTATTGTTATTTTATTAACTTGAATTGAGAATTTTTATCCGAAATTCATATATATATCTATAGCTTAGTGAATCATAAAAGCAATACAAACTAATCCCGATTTAGTTAAACGGACGAGACTATCAATTTTAACCATTAAAACAGATTGTATTACATTGTCTAAACATCTTTCAATTGCGTGCAGCATACGTTTGTATTTCAGACGAAATAAAATTGATATCTATTGAAATTTTTACATGTTACGGTTTAAGTTACATTCAGAAAGAGAAACAAACTCTTTTCTGATACAGCAAAGATGCCCAATTTTATTCCTTAAATTGAGAGATATCGTTACACTGGGATAAAGCAGTTTAAAAATGCAATCACGAATTATTTGAATGGGAGTGTCTTTAAAAATTTTGGGAACGCCCCTTACAGGTAGGTTCTATGATTTTGTACGATCGATTGATTCACTTTTTCAAACACGAGGCACTGAATGAAGACGGGTTGTCAAAATTTTTGGCAATTTTGTAAGTCATCACTCATAGTGCTAATTGCATATCGATATCCTGGTGCTAATTAGAGGCCGATACTACCCTGGGGGGGGGGGGGTTAAATGACTCATAAAAGTCTAAAAAATTTGAAATAAAAAAATAAATATGTGTAAATATATTAACTGAATGCTTATTTAATACGTAATTTTTTTTTATAACAAAATTAATAACGCCACTCCCGTTATCTTACATCAGCTTTTTTTCAAACTGTGTTCCGCGGATTGATAGGGTTCCGTGACAGTGTTTTAAGGGTTCCACGATATGATAGTTTCGTGATTTTTTTTTTTTTATTTTAAATTAAAGCAATGCGTAAAACTTTTAATGCGTAATTCGATTCTTATTAGCTTTACTTTTGATGTTAAAATAACGCAAATTAGCACATTTTGCAGCAAAAATGTCAAAACTTTTCAGGGTACTTATAAAATAAATAAATTAATTAAGAAACACCAGAATGGACTTTTCTCATTATGGAATTGTGCCCTCAAATTGAATTTCAAAATGGGCTCCACTGCCAAAAAAGTTTTAAAAACACTGCCTTACATAATAATAGATATGTAAAATTGAAAAATTAAATTATGATTATTAAGTGTCTGTCTCTTTGTGTATGTCGTCTTTAGCGAAAAATCGAAACATCGGATAGCGGAGAAATTTGCTACAGAGGTACTTTAGGACTCCGGACGATGTACCTAGGCGAGATTTAAAAAAAATGAATTATTTTTTTAATTACTTTATGTTAAAGCACGATTTTGAGCGATTTTAACACAAATCGATTCTTTAGCGATCGAAAATATTATCACATAGTTTCTATCTTGACATCATCGGAAAGACCGAAGATTTGAACTGAATCCGTATGGCAATTCATTCATATTTATTTATTTATTTTTAAATACATCAAAATATGCATATAAGGTTTACGCAATCTGATGCTTAATTCGCCGCAACCCAAAATGGAATATTTGCACAATTCTGTAGTTTGGCAAAAATATAGGTATCTTCGCATTCTAATAAAAAATAATTTATAATTCTAATTTTCTGTGTACTAAAATATAAAATTTAAGATTTTCGATTCCGCTGGCTGTACTCCAGTTCGTCGGTTGCTATGCACTGGGCGTTGAAACTAACGTCACAACCTAGATCATGGATGTGGTAGTGTGGGTTTTATTTTGTAATCTGTGCCAAAAGCAATCGACGACTGGAATCTTCTCTGGGCAGGTGTTCTTTGGACCCTACTCTGTGAATACTTATCCTTTGACTGTGCCTCCATGTCTGGGGCTTTGCTATAAGATGGTATTATACGACTTTGAAAGCATTTTGAGGCAATTTTGATCGTATCGCAATGGAACTTTTGTTTTTGTTAAACTAATTGCATAGGAAAATGTTTTTTATAATAGAAAAAATAAAGTTTAGTTTGGGGCGTTTATAAAGTTCAATTTTGCACAATTTTATAAAAAGAAGTCACATGATCAAAATTTGCATACTATTAAGTCTACCTTAATTAAAACATTTCTTAAATTAGAATCATGGGTCTACGATCAATCGTTCAACATATATTTATTTAGTCGTGCAATCTGTTTTAAACACTGTTAACGCGTTTCGCTCAATATTAATGCAGATTCCTACTCCGCCGATATTATTGGCCGATATTGACTAATCAGACAACACAAAATACATATTGCTACCAGGTATCATACACTAAACAAAATTACAAGGTTCAAGTAAGTTATTAGTAAGGAAAGGCGATGTTAATTAATGGTCGGACAGAGACACCTGAAATTTTGCAACTTACTACGAAATATGTTTCGACTACTGCTAGAAAACGGATATATTCAATTAAAAAACATTGTAGGTCTTCTTTATCATTCCAAAACATTAAAGAATATAACCTAAATGTTTCATTTCCGGAACCTTTCTGAACGTTTTTAAGTAGAACTTTTCCGGTCTTTTTTTAAAAAAGATATCCCGAATTAAATTAATCAAACATGCTGCTTGCTCTCAATAGACGCATTGAAACTCTGCGAGTGACTCATACATGGCGACCGAATTTTCTCAAACAATCAACTTTACTTTGATTCATTCCATAAATATTTACCTATTGTTTTATTTCTTCTATACATATAATATAAATCCATTCATTTTAATTGCACATTTTCTGGATTCTTTTATGAAACTTATTGGAATGGTTTCCTGAGTTACTGTTTCAGTGAGGCAATGAACGGTATCGTTTTATTTCAAAACCTGTTCCTGTAAAATGAAAGAGGAAATCTCTTTGACAGCACTGAAGTAAGTTGCTGCTTCCATTCTTTCTGTATGAGTTCATCGTCTTTAAGACTTTCTTTTAATTCCACCTCAATTCTGAAATTCATATCTTTGAAATGGGTTTGGGTGGATATATCTTGCTATGTGGCAGAAATCCAACATATAAATTTGTATTTTTCTTTTCGTGTTCACCACAATGTCTTTATTTTATAGATTTTTAAGAGAACAATGCTTTGAGTGTACAGTGCGTTTCAAAATGATATGAACACTTAGTTACTTGAGAATAAATTATATAAAAAAAAATTACAAACAACATATAAAGCACCTTGTTTGTAACAAATTTCATGCTTATCGATGATATTCATTAACAAAATAAAAATAGAAAATAAAATTCCAGTTTTCACTGAAACATGGCATTGCAAAATCATCATCACTCTGTGAAATTTAAAGCCTTGTAGTTTTATTGCCGCTCAGGATTTAAAAAAAAATGGCGTGTCTGCGTACATAACTTGAAGTATGCAAATAATATTACTATGTAAGAAAGCTTTCCGTTGGCGTTCGGTTTATCCGTGTTATTATTTCAGTTGTGTCTGTAAGATGAGTCGGAAAAATGTATTAAACGAGTTGGGAAGGGGAAGATTATAGCTTTGAACGACAGTAGCAATTTAGCAAGATCGATTGCTAAGGAAATAGGTCGATCTCCCGTTTTCTTTTTTCCAATTTCCGAAATTGAAAGACGATTATGGCCGAAAAAAAATCTCTAGGTCTTCCCCAAAAACTGTCTCAACGGCAGAAAAGAGCTGTTGCAAAATATTAAGTAGCGTTGTACTATCACTAGAGCAACTATCAAAGGATATAAAACTATCGGTGTCGAAATCTAAGCTGTCAAGGTTTTCCAGAAGCACTGAAAGGTTGGTGTATGTAAAGCAAAAATTGCAACCTCGTATAACGCAGCGAAAGAGATTGAGCTGGTTAAATTATCAAGTCTTGGAAATCAGAGTATGTATAACAGTAATCTTCTGTGATGAAAAAAAATAATGAATCTAGGCGGCCCAGATGGACAGAGTTACGACTGGCATGAGCTCCGTAAAAATGATGAGCTATTTTCAAAAAGACAATATGTTAGAGGGATGGTTTGGTTTGATTTAGGATACCACGATGAAATTAGTGTTGTGTTTCCAACTGGCAAGAATGACAGCTATAGTCTATCAGGAAACAATTTGCTGCCTTTTGCTGAATGGATTGGTGGACCTTTGTGGAGCTTCCAACAGGATAACGCATCAATTCACAAAGCAATCAGCAAGTGGGAATGGTTTTTAAATAAAGGGGTGTAAGTAATGGAATGGGCCGCCTTGGTATCCGAGAAGAGATCTAAGGCAAGCGTTTCCTCGTGCTCTCGCGACTGTCGAGGTCGTGGGTTCGAATTTCACCTGCGGTCATGAATATTTGTTTATTCAACCCAAACCATCCAACCTTCCCGAAAGTGTAAGGTATCTTTTTGGACGGCCAGATCAGTGTTACTCAATTTAGATCGGAACCAGTGGGGGAAGCATCCACAGGGACCGTACCCTCCTTCCTCTACCACCAACCTCTCGGAAGAACTCCCATATTTAACGTGCCCGTATTCTACGTGAATACGGAGACAGTTTGGGCAGAGCCGGAAATCGAACTCATACGAGTGAATGGTCATACGAGTGCAATCGACTGGGTTGTCCCACCCCCGATCATGAATGTTGTAGTGCCGGAAAATGGTGTAATGTGTTTCACCCTTTTGGTGCACCGGGGCAACATTGTATAACGACAAAATTGTTCACGCTTCGGCCGCTGTATAGGCGAATGATTGGACATCAAGTGCCTGGCCATTGAAAACAAAAGTAGGATGGAATGGCCTGCTTTTTCGCTTGTTCCATCTTTGCAAAATTAAGGGCAGCTATAATAATATTCGAATGGAAGAAATTAGGTTAAATAGGGTCTTTTCAGGGTAAAATGAAATATACCCATTATTACGTGCAATTCTCATATCAAAAAGTAAAAGTGTGTTTTTACCCATATTTGTAATTGCTCGAGAACGGCTCGTGATTACTCTTAAACAACGATGGCCATTCTTTTCTGGTTAAAAGTACTTACTAAACATACACTCATTTTATAATAGTAAGCATATTTAACAGTTTGAGTTTTTGATGTGCAAAATCTCGAGATTGGTGCGTGTTGAAATTCTCACAAAAGGGGTACGTCACATATTTATAGTGTAATGACTACTGAGATAATCCTACAGACCGAAATTTATTCGGCTCGACCCGATGCTAACTTAGCCCGAACACATTGTGAAATGTAAAGCCCTGTCCGGCCCGAAAATATTTGCAAGTAAACAAGTTATCGATGTAAAGAAGTCATAAAGATTGATAAGCGGTCTATTTTTCCTCCTCACTTGAACAGAATTATTGATAATAATGTAAAAAGTAATCGTAGTCCGGATTACACGAAATCCGGGTTATTAAATTTTTACAGTTTTACTTAATTTGTGATTTAGGGGGAAAAAAGAATTTGGAGAATTTTGGTTCATGGAAATAGAATCATCTCTCCCCCCCCCCTCTCTTCATCGGGAAGGTTAGTCCCCCCCCCCTCCTATCGTAAAAATCTCTGCTCCACCCTTGCATACATCCGAGGTATCTATCTTCGCAAAATTATGTAAAAAGTGTTTTCTAAACTTTTCTCTCCTCATTGCTGAAATGCACAATAACATTTCATACATGTTGTATTATGATCCATTTTTTTACTTTTACATGTTGCTTTTGATCTTCTGCAAGAAAAAATCTTGTCCGAAATTATACAAGAGAGCCAGCCGGCTTAGGTCCGAGAGCCAAGCTCGAGTCCGTGCAAACCTCTACTCTGAACACAGAATATTTTTTAAAAGTGAAAGTCAACTTTCTGTGCTGAGAATGAAACAGCGGTTTAAACGAAGCTGATGCAGACTGTAATTTGAGATTGCTATAACCTGCAGCTTTTTTCCTACTCTTATCAGTAAGAGCCTGTGTAAATTGTGTGTTTATCGGAACCAGTTTGATTGTAATAGCAAGGTAAACAAACGGAACCTACGTTGCCTGTTTGCTTATTATTTCGGATTTTATTTTATTTTCATTTTCATTTTCTCTTCGCTATGTGCATCTAGCGAGAGGGGTTAGATTCCTACATGTAAAAGTCGACTTTATTTGAATGTATAGTCAAGATAGGAATTCCTTAAAAAAATAAATAAAATTGAGAAAAAAAGTGTAGTTCTATATAATTAAGGTTGGAAGGGGGGCTTTAACCTGAAAACTAAATCCCATTTGCTTTCTCCGAGCTGTAATAATCGCTATTAAATATAAGATAAGTCACCGTGATTCATAAATTGCAATTTTATAGTTTGAGGGATATGCAGATTTATTTTGCATGTTGGATATTTAATTTTTTTTTTCTCATTTGAAGTCTGAGAAAAGGTGTTATTTCATATAATAAAAATATGCACTGAATTGACTGAGTGAGCGAGGGGGTGATGCATCAAAGTTATCGAGAAAAAGGAACGTATATGCAGCCAGACAAACATTTTCTTTTATTTTTAAAGATTACCGTTCCCCCTTTTAGAGGTATGCCTTTTCTCGAATGAAAACAGGGGTTGGTCATTTTGTGTGTATAATGGATTCCTGATTTTAATCTATTATAATAAAAGAAATATACACGGCAACAGCAGGTACATTTTCTGTATGATATAAAATGCATTAGAAATCAATACTAAAGTAAGATATAAAATTCATCAGTAGATATAATTATACAATGTAAATTTGTGGATTGCAACTATTATTGTAACATTAAATAATTTATATTTTGATAAATGGACAACACGTGACAACTGATACGTATTACATATTCATACCATTACGAGAGCTGTGTGGTAAAACAAAAAGTGTGTGGTAAAGAAATTAAATAAATATACATTGTAGGGAAATTAAAAACTAGTGTAAAATTGAAAAACTTATATTTTCACTTTTATTTCACTGAATATTTAAAAAGTTATGATTATTGAAAAAAGTACCCATTTCGTTCAGCTATTTCTGCATTTATTTTTTTAAGAACTGTTTCTTTGCTGGTAAAAATAAAATCTTAAATTTGCTATTTCGACTACATACACCCTTTCAATCCTTTCACGTACTTCCAGAGGTATGAGTTTCTCACACTGTGGGAAACTCATCACTATACCATTTAGTTGGTATCAGCAGGAACTCGACAAGGTCCAGTTACCATCTACCATAGTCGATGGCTCCAACTAGAGTCCCACTATGTAGCAGTGAAGTTACTCTGGATATCAACCATTGAGATACTTTGATACGTTTTGTCAATGGAGTGAAACATTATTTAAAGAATTATTTATTGCATTATATGCATTTATTAATTATATAATGTAATAAATGACTGCATTATATATATTTCAGTTATATATAATTAATGAAAAACAATTCCAATTTTGCCATTCATTTATAAGCATTAGAAATTAACTTGTGCAGACACCTCTGTCAATAGTTCTCTAATTACTATCGTTTCAAGCTTAAAACAAAAATAAAATTCAGATAAGAAAAGTTATGAAAGAAGGAATATATTTTTTTTTACACGAACCAAGAACAATCTTAGACTTGCCCCCATTCTTAGAATTCCTACCTTTATGACAATAGATAGCTGATGCTTGTATATAACTTGTATTTCTATCTTTATGAAAATAGTGCAGTAGATAATCCAAGTTGCCTGAGCATCTTTCAGCCTCAGCAATTGTCTCTTTCCAATGATTTCGGAAACGCGTTTTGAGAGCAGTGACCCGTTGACTGTTGGTCCGAAATCTCAGTCATCGGTTGCAAATGACACACATTGTCCTATTATTAAAGCGGAATATGTAATTCTGTCCGAAAAAAGCCTCACGAAGTCTGCGACTTTTTGCGGATTTTCCCTCTATTATGTAGCGGAGATCTCTGAGATTCACGCCCAAATGGCGGAAACCAGGTTTGTTAAAATATTCAAAGCCTTGTGGTAAAGTAGTTTGGGTTATAAGTTTTTGTGAAGAGAGAGGTGTGACTCATGTATCTGACACCAGAACGGAAGATATAAGGGAGTTTCTCCTGGAAAACATTTGAACTCCGTTCTATCATATGCATATATTTCTTACTGGAGAATTTTATTTATTTCGTTATTTCCATAAATTTGCTATTTTCGTCTTCGTTATAAGTGATTTTGACTGCATATAATGTCTAACTTGTCTGTACCCTTTCTAGCTTATTAGTTACTTCTTACTGCTTTAATTCTCGTAACTTTATTATATGCCAAATAATTAACGTGTAGCATTTTATTAGGATGTGACTTGCATACGGTAAGGTTTTTCTTTGGAAAATCCCCCCAAGATGTATTATCTGATTGCAGTAGCTATCTTTAGCCATTGCCTAGTAAAATTAAAATTCCGCTTACTCATAGCCATGGGTTGCGAGGGCACTGAAACATGGGAAGCCAACTTGCTAGGTAGAGGATTCTGAGCTCCGGCAAAATTGACAGGCTGGATTTCAGTGGTTTTCTAGTATTAAATATTTACATATTTCGCAATTCCCTTTAAAAAAGTTCTTCATGAAAGTCCTCTCTTTGCAGTATAGCCAGACCTTGTCTGGTCAGTGCCTAATTCCTGCTCGCATTCCTTATTAAAATTCTCTCTCGTTCCTTATAAAATTCTCTCTCGTTCCTTATAAAAATTTCTCTGGCTCCATATTAAAATTTTCTCTGGCTCCATATTAAAATTTTCTCTGGCTCCTTATTAAAATTCTCTCTCAGTCTGACTTTAAAAGAGCCAGAAAAAATTTCAGCTACAGAACGGGTCCAAAAGCTCGAAAGTATCGATCCAACAGAGCTCTTTTTCAAATACCCCAAAATTATGAATCTATGCTAAACAAACCCTCACACCACCCACCTCCATCCTATATAAACTATTGAGGCCAATACTAGATACAATAGGAGGACTTTCAACCTCCCTATTTCGTTTTACTGCCAGTAAGGGACCACTGCTCGTTAAGATAGTAGTCTGAACGTGCGGTGCTCGGCTATCGGGCCGGATTTTTCTTAAATTATTTCGGACAGAATCAGGCCGTATGTATTTAATGTTTGAAAACATTTTAACGAAATTAAATAAAATTACATAGAATTATTTTGTTTATTTCAACTATATAAAGATAATTGTGAATAAAAGTTTAACTTAATGTTGAGTACAAAATAGCACAGAATCATGTTTTTCACACATTTAACTACTCATCATTTCGGGACACATCGCGCCGAGACTCAAAGGTCGGTCTAGGAACTGCCTTTGAAAATGTCTTCTGGCTCTTAGCAAGCTCAATCTTGGGTACTGTCGAGTCAGACAGGGTAAAAGTCAGAAAATTTTTCGTTCGTACAATCCTCTTCATACATCGAATAAATGTGTGATGCGTTTCTAGATAGACCATGTCGGACCTTAGTTTTTTCAATTTGAGCCCAATCCTGAATTGAAATTCTGTATAAAAACAATTCGGCCTGTGGGCCAGCCCTACGTCTTTGCAGACCTATCTGAAACTCCATTGTATCACTCTCCTTCTTTATCAATCTCACCCTTGTCGAGTCTACAATAATTTTGTGGCCAAATCTAATTGGATGTCAGCTTGTGTATCTTATCTCTGATATTTACAAAGACGAAAATGGATTGGTAAGACTCCTTATTAGAAGAAATAGACAAGAATAGAAAGAAACTGCTTAATTTGCACCATTGGTCATCAAACTCGCTCCAAAATTGGCCGATATAATAACCTTGCGCGTGATGCAACCGTCGAGTTAATCAGTGCGTGGGACATCGTTGTTGAAGCAGAACCAACAACTCGGACTTCTGTGGGAAGTGAATGGAACTTTGCGAAACTGATCATTTCTTTGCTTCTACAAAAGGAATAATATGCAGCCATAATGAAATCTCTGGCAGTAATTTGCAGCCTTTCCGCGAAACATAGTACACGTATCTTGCCATCTTCGAACAATCGAGCCCATCTTAGCATGTCAGGTGTCATTTTCATTGATAGATGATCTGGCCCAGTTCTAAATCTGAAATTAAAGTGTTCTCTAAGAATAATTTTGCTGGAACAAAACGTCATAAAAATTGCAGGTCAAAATTTTCCCTCGGGTATCTTGAGAAAATGTTTCCAGTATTTCTGCATAATTTTTTTGATTCCGGAGTTTTGTATTGCAGTATTTTAAGAGAGGCTTTCTCACGGTCGTACCAATTTACATACGGTATATACAAGATGTCAAGGAACGTTATGGGTCAGGCATATAATTGGAGAAGTATTAGAGCTATCGTATATTTTTTATGCAAGTGTATAGGAAATTCTGATGGCGCTACAAGATGAGACAACTTTCGGGGGGCTATCTCAGCTTCTTGTTACAGATAAGAAAAAAAATCAATTACAAAGTTGTAGAGCGTTGCAAAATTAGTACAAGTCCTCTTTGCCCCCAACAGAATATAGAAAATAACCCTCTAAATAATGACTTTAAAAGAGACAATTTTATTAGTCTGCATGTAAATGTGTAAACATAGGGACATTGGAAAACACGCGGAGACACCTTTACACGCGATCAAGCATGAATCTTTGCTAAAAGTAAACATTTTGTATTTTTTGTATAATTAAAGTAATGGTCAATTTATTTTGCTGCATTGTTTAAATGTTGGATTTTGGGAGTGAGTGAGTTAGATTGTATACATTTCTTTTCAGGGTTCCTTTTCATTTCTTACGTGTGTGTGGGGGGGGGGTGAGGGGGGGGCAAAGATGCTTTCTACTAATTTTGCACCGTTCTACTACAACTTTGTAATTGACTTTTTATCCATGTTTAACAGAAAGTGAGATAGTCCTCGAACCCCGCTAAAAAAGGGAATCAGCCCAGCCCCCTGAATGTTGTCTTATCGTGTAGCGCCATTGAGGTTTCATATATATGAATTAAAGTAGAAAAATTGAAGAGATATAGTAAAGCATCCATAACAAACAAAGGGGGTAACGTATGGCCTTTTTGTTCACAGTAACAAGGCCATTAAATGGAATGCACTATTTGAAGGTAATGTTTTGTAGCACCCCTTGATAATTTTACAATTACATTACCTTCAATCCTTTGGTTGTAACTCCATTTTTATAATTCGCTTTAAATGATAAGGGTTGCTTCTGGTTTTTCATATTGATGACAAGTATTCTCTTGAGTCTCATCTGGTAATAAATTGAATTCTTTTGTTTGTTATGAATGTTTTACTATATCTCTTCAATTTTTCTACTTTAATTTTTATAAACTTATTAATTTCATCTTATTTATATGCTGCAAATAGCGCAATAAGTAAACGTAATTTTAAATGTACAGTTTTTTAATATACTTATGTTTTGTTACTAGTTATGCATGCTTGGTATATTATATTTAAACTCTTTGATCATATATATATATATATATATATATATTTGTATATTAGCTCACATTTGTTATGATGCGCCTATCTGTTATATTATGTAATATATTTGTAACAAAGGTTTAAATTGCTTTGAATGTGTTTATTGTATATGCTTATCAGAAAAATTTGTTGTCTAGTAACGGCACGCTGTTGTGCGATTCGGAAGTCGTAGTAAACCACTGCAAGTCAACTATCACTTAATTAATACAAAACACTAGAAACTAATACATGTAACCATCTCAGCATGAAATCGATAATGCGAAATTGGTACGAAAAAGCGTTACATTATACACATAGAACCCGCCAAAAAGCAGTTGCCAAAGTTTGAGTCTCGCTCCCATTGCAGATACAGTACCCGTGGACAGTTTCGTGCTCTTTAGTAGCTGATACCTGTAACAATAGCAAGTTTACTATCATTGCCGGCATAGGCGTACTCAAGATCCCGGAAAGGGGATGGGTATAACCGAATTGGGGTTTACAGTGCTGAATTTCGTGCTCCAATGTAGACCCCTATGGAGAATAAATTCAAATTTTTCCACCAGAGAAAGAATATATATCCCACCCCCGTATATACGCCTATGATTATAGGTATTTCTTGCTGAAGAGCACACTGCCGATATCTGCATTGGAAGCGCTATCTACCGTTACATCAATTTATATTTTATTTCTATATAAACATATGATTTTTTTTTCTTTGCAATTTGTGTTTCTAGCTACGTAGGAAAACTTCTTAAATGATGTTAAAAATATATCCCACCAAGCGTTAACATACATTTCCCAGTACAGTAAAAAGCCAATGAGTTGCGGTTGTTTAGCCAGACTGTACATGGGAAATTTTCGATGCTTCGTTTCATCTGTTCAAACTGAAATGAGGGGGAAATTCTCTCGTACCTGAATGTTCCATCAGTAAAGATCACCCCATTAATTTTTTCTGTAAAAATGAATTCTTATATCCAAGAGCATAATGTTTTCCTATGAAACAGTAGCGTAACCCATAAATATTTCCCAGTAAAGTGTAAAATACTTTAATTATTAAAGTTGATTAAATAAGAATTAATAGATAAATTAACAATGTATGCAAAAATTAATTGATAATTATTACTAATTAGTTAATGATATTATACAAATCAGAACAATGATCAAGACGCTTTCTTGTAAAGAATGCGAAGCGAGTTTCATTAAATGTCTTCACAAGAATGATATTAACAGATTATATTGTATATGAAAAGGGAACATATTTGATAATACGTACTTACTTATTTTTTAATTTTGTGTAAATTTTTGGATAAATTTATTTGAAAAACTTGCAATATCTCGAAATTCTAACGTTCTAAAGTTTGCGTCATTCGTTTACTAATACAAAATTACACATGAAACGATTATTTGTTGAACTATATTAAAAGTTCTGATATTTTGACGATTTTTCCAAAAATTAATTCAAAAATCGTGCAATATCGCGAGAACGGTTCATCCTAGCGATCTAAAGTTTGTATCATTCGTTTTTTAATAAAAAATTACGTATGAAGTCATTATTTATTTATTATAGTAAAGATCCTGCTTTTATTATGATCTTTTCAAAAAATCATTCGAAAATTGGGATGTCTGCCGAAGATTTGATTGCGTTTAAAATCAATGGAGTTCCAGTGTGTACTAATTGTAACAAGCGTACCAAATTATTTTCGAAACTCTTCATTCTTTCTAGAGATATCGTAACTGCAGGCTCACGAACACACACACACTAACATACACACATATACTAGCACACAGAGACACACACGCACATACACTCAGACATCAAAGACTCAAAAACGTTCGATTCGAGTTCAGGAATGCTTAAAATGTGCTCTTTTGTCGAAAACTTCAATTCAAATTTTCGTCCCCGTTACAATATACTTTCTTTACCCATTATACTATGCATATAAGGAAATAAAAATGACTTATTCATATTAAGAGACGCTGAAAGTGTCCCTTTACAGACATACTATGCATTGTAGGGAAAGTTAAAAAGTACAAAATATACTTCTCACCTACTAAAACATGTTTTGATTATAGGCAAACCCATATGTTCGTATTGGATCGAACGACGACTAATAGTCATGTGATTTTATTTTTTCAATCTATCTTTCTCCGACCGTATAATATCCCCCATGAGTCAGTTGGAGTTGAAACAAAAGGTTCTGCTCCCGGGTAACTTCTTTATAATATATATTTGCTTATTCCCGTCTTAATCTTTCTTTAATTGAGTGTCTGCTCCGCAGCGCATTCACCCTACTTTCAAGCCTTGGAACACGTCACTCACTTATTGTCACTGTTTTTGAGCTTTGTCATTGTTTTTTTAGCTTTGTCACTATTTTTCGATTTTGTCGCTATATGTCACTTTTCTAGGTACCAATACTTAAATAAAAAAGTTAAATCACGTGTTAAATAAAAGGTTTGGTGTACTTTTTCCCATAAAGGAAAAAGGTGATTTTTATTTATTTATTTATTTTTCGTTGTGCAGCAAAATTTATGAAGAAGATAATGATCTGTAGGGATGCAACATGCTACAGCCAGTTTTAACCCTGGTAACCCTAGCATTTATTTATTTTTTGCATATTTATACGAAAATAGGCTTTGAAACGTCAGAAATTTTGGACATGCTCAATTCCTCCCCCCTCTACCAACACCCTCTATATTCAGAGGGTGTTGGCCAACACCCTCTATATATAGAGGGTGTTGGCTAGGTCCCTCCCACTTAAAACTTCTCCTTTTCTTCTCGAGGAATTTTACCTCTTATTCCAAATTCTGCGACTCGACAGATCTTGATTGCGATTCGTCACAATCAGGATCGAAGAGCATGGCCCGTTTTTTTTAAATTTCTCCTCTGTAAAGTATCTTTTTTTTACTATCTCCCAACCTCCCTTTAAATTGGAGTATAAAGGCAGCCTAACGACTGCCTGGGAACTCCGTCAATTGGAAACCCTTGAATCCTTAAAAAAAGGGGGTAAAAGTAAATTTTAAATAATTGCAAAATATTTAAGAGTTTTAAATATTGCAAATAAAAACAGCAATAAAATCTTTCTCTATACACACTCCCGCACCTTATTGCTAGGGGGGAAGTATTAGATCGCTTATAAAGTAGGCCTCGGAATCGCTTATAAAGTAGAACAGTAGAATATACTCTAGAATAACGTTTGGTGATTGAAAGGATGCTTCCCCCCCCCCCATCTCCCATCCCTTGTCATAATTCATAAGCAAGAGACTTCAAACCTTTCCTCCCCCCCCCCCCCCTTCATGCATGCCTGAGATGATTTCTAAAAATTATTGATCGCGATCTCCCACAATAATTATATAAGATTTCAAAAATAATAAATTGTTTGTTTTTGTTTTTGCATCCTTTCGATTTGTTATACTGTTGACACTTTCTTTAGCTTATTTCGTGTTTTCTGGAATCCCATTTGCCATTCGAAGCACGTGGCAAATAGCAGTAATGTATTTATTTTTCCGTTTCCACGTATACGTCGTTTATAGTTATAGTTCTAGCTTTAGCTGAATGCCGAATAACTTTTCGCTGTTTCTCGTGAAGGCTAAACATTAAAGGAAATACATAATTTTTCTCTCTCTCATCATAGCAGCATACAAAGCAAAAAGAAACAAGTAAATAAATAGAAATGTACGAATAAAACAGAAAATAGTTGTATACCTATAAACTATTAAATATATGTATGATAATGGATTCCTGTTAACCCATGGATTTCTGTTAACTGTAAATTGTGCACTTTTTTACGATGTGTATGAAGCTAATATTATAGAATTATTGAATTTGTGAAATTTTGGTCTATCTAATCGATCTATAGCGTAGCTGGGATCTCGAAAAGGGGGGGATATAGTGGTCGGTAACTTAACTAATGTGGTCACAATGCACAGCTAATGTAGTTGTTTACAGTGACGACTTCACGAATGAGTAAAGCAGATTCAGTGGCGAAATTCTCCCCTCCTCGACAACGAACATCATCAAAACACATCGCACTAATGGCACAAGTGTTGTCAAGTAATATCTAAAAATAGCCAAACGAATCTGAAAAATTCGCCAAATAAAATAATAACGTATTCAACGGATAACGTCAGGTGACGCAGGGTGAAGCGCTGCTTCACCTGACGAACCGCCACTGGTTGTTTATATAATGGGAAATGAATCTCCTCCTTCTACTGAGTTGATTCCCTCATTACTCTGTAACGTTGATTTAAACTGAAAAAAAAATTCAAGAATGGTTTTATATTTTATGTACTAGATTTTCTTTTCGAAACAGATTTTTTATTTCATATATTTTATAACCAAATAGCTGAAATTCATAATTTTTATTTGTCTTTAACTGCATTGAAAATTCGATTTTTTATTTAAAAAGAAAATAAAACGAAATTTTTAGTGTATAGGCCTATCGGAAGTGAAAGCTGTCTATTCTTTTTTCGAGAAGTTCAATCTAAATTCTTGTTTTATACGCATTTTTACATATTAAAATGAATGATACCTTGTCCAAGATGTTAGAGCAAACCATTATCACATTTTTACTTTCCCTGCATGCATGATATAATGTATAAGGAAAGTATTGTGACGGGGTCGAAAATGTGTATTTAAATTTTCTGAAAAACACGTTTTAAGCATCTTTGAACTCAAATCGAACATTTTCGAGGTGATGTCTGTGTGTATGGGCATTTATGTTAGTGTGTGTGTGTGAATTTTTTGATTCGATACCTCACTAACGAATGGAGCGTTTCGAATATAATTTGGTGCAATTATTACAGTCGGTGAATACAGGAACCCTATTGATTTCAAACACAATCGAATGTTCGGAAGACACCTCCTCCCAATTTTCGAATGAATTTTTAAAAAAATCAGCACTTTTAATAATAATAAAAAATAATCATTTCATACTCAATTTTTCATTCGAAAACAAATGGTACAAACGTAACAATGCTAGTTCTCGAGATTTTGCACGGTTTTCAAATAAATTTATCAAAAAAGCTATATAAAACTTAGAAAATGTTGCAAGGATCGCCATATATGTTCACTTTCCATATGCAATATTATGCAGCATTATTCTCATGAATCATTCCATTCACGAGGAAGAATACTTTTTGTGATAGTTGGGTATTTTGACGCCCAAGAATTTGCCTATAGTAATTTATTTCATGCAATTGATATTAATTAAATATTTATTGCATTTTGATGAAGATTTTGCACGTGAGCATGGATAAACCATTCGTTTGGACTAGTAAGTTGCCAAACGCACCCAATTTCAATTAACGTGGTGTTAATTCAATGCCAAAATCATTGTCCTGTGAATTTTGTACACCATTATTTCACTGTGAAAAAAAAAGTAAATTCATTACATTATGTAGGGAAAGTCGTGTACTGCTCTCATCCGATGTTTTATAATATTCCTATAATATAGATGTTTTATATTATGTTTTATAATATATATATGAGAAATGTGTTGGGTGTGTTAGTATATTCAAAGCAATGCATTGACAATATAAATGTTCGAATGCTACAGATAAAATAAATATCAAATATGCACAATGAATTGAAAAATATATAATTTATCGTGTCATTTTAATTTTGACAGTATTTTACACTGCTATTATAATAAAATCCATAATATTAATGAATTAAATCTATAGATATTAAAAACTCTAAGCTGAATTTACTTGCTGAAGCATGCAATAGTGATGCATTTTATTTTATGCTCATAAAATACCAAACCAAACTGAATACGCCGCGAAAAACGTGTTCCATTATCTTATTTCCCACACATTTTCTCTACTTTCTGATTCACGACTTGAACTTTTCGTATTTATTACATGGCAGATCCAGTATCTCAAAACTGCATTTCTTTTTACCTCAGATGTAATCCCCTTATGACTAAGAGTGGATTTATAGGCGTGTGGCTGATTCCAATAAGGAAGAAATAAGAGCTCAAGCCAAATCACCTAACTGTTATTACGATTTTTAATCGTTTGCCTTGAGTTCTTGAGTCTGTTTCCTCCCAAAGCTTCTATTTTTGCTCAATGTGTATCCTGATGAAGAGGAAAAGTTTGGAATTGGCAGCCTTCAGCTTAGAAATTTATGATTGAATAAGCTACTGTTTGTCTCAGAACTCCCCTACTATAATTTGGAATAATGAGTTTCCTATGACTTTAAACAAGAGATTATTATTATCATTCATTTCATTTTTCTAATTGCAAGTTTGACTTCACGCATTCGAGTCGACTGCGGACTACGCCTGTGTTTATTAGACTAGAGCTAATGTTTCTTTTGAAGAATACCAACTTTCTCATAATTTACTGCTTGCTAAAAAAATATCTGTGTATGTGTGTGCGCGTCTTACAGAAATTTCAAGCAACCTATAGCTACAAAATTTGATAGGATGCATCCGGGCAAAGTCTGAAGACACTTCCATTAAGCTTTTTTTAGTGTAATGTTTAAGCATAATTTTGAGCCGTTTTCACACTAATTGGGTTAGAAAACTATTTGATCAAATTTCTTACAATTTAGTGGGTAAGTCATTTGAAGATTATTCTGGTGCTGATTAGATTTTGATACGATTCGAAAAAAAAATAGAGCTAGTTTTTTTTTTCTTTTAAATAAAAAACTGAATATGCTTAAAAGTATTCATTAAATGCTTGTTTTATGCGCAATTTTTAATGACGAAACGGAAAAGATCAACTCTATTATTTTAAAACGACCCATATAAGTTTTTTTGAAATTTTGAGGAGATGGCAACGCTTTAAAATGCAGTCGACTAATGAAAAAGAAGGCTTAATTAAAAACTTAATGGATTATGAATTTGAGTCTGCATGGAAAATCATGTGTTGCCCACATCAGATTTTTTCTGTTGGTTTGGGCGTAACTGCACCTCACAGGGTTTGTTGTCAACACTAACAAAAGAACATACTCGCGGAAGTGCCGAGCGTAAGTTGATAATCATCTTATTGCATATATTGCTACCTGCAAACAATGCTGCTACTTCGTGACTAGTTGGCAGCCAGGTCTTCCGGACTTCTGAGACATCTGAAAAAAGGAAAACACGCGATACAACGATACATTCGGTGAAAGGATTTTATTCTTTTTGTTTGGTTATTATTCTACCTTTCTAACCTGACATGAATGATCCTGATCTATCTCTCGACTGGCCCTTCCGAACTTTTGTTTAAGTAAATGGGGACAGGAAAGTATGTCTCCAATGTCTTTGTAGGGAAGCATGGGGATCGCTCTCTCTAAGGGGTCTTAAGGTTTAGATTTTATCATAAGCTATTGCTTCTGCATTGATTAATTTCAGTTAATACATATTCAGCAGATGTCTGATTAAATAACGATAAAATAATATTAACTGGATTCGTGAATCACGCTCATCTCTTGCTTCATTGTCCCTATAATACTCACACACTACTGTGCTCTTGCGAATGTAAAAAACATATAATATGTACTAATTATTTTATATAGAACTAGCATTTAAGCCTGTCAAAGACAGGAAAGCTAACACTTTCATTAAAAAAAGTTGAAGTTCTATTTTGTTTAACAGTGTATGGAGCTTAGCGTCGAAAATAATCATCCTTATCAAAAATTGGCTCACTTTGACTTCGATCCATTGTCGATACTACAAGTGTGATAAGTTTTAGCTTTCTATGTTACTGGGAGGGGTGGACTTCTGTAGGGTCTAGAAAAACTTTTTGAATGCCCCCCTCCCCCATTTTCTCCGCTCTCTGGAAGAGAAATCGATAATCCGATTCCGTTAAGCTCTGACCCTTTGGACTATATATACTATAAGAGTGCAAAAATTCAACTTTGTAGGTTACAGAGGAGCTTCTGGAGGATCTCGATAAGCTTTTAGACACCACCCCTCCATTTTCTCCGCCTCTCACATGGAGAATCGGCAAAGAATCAACTTTCTAGGTAACCTAGGGTGCTTCTGGAGGGTCTGGAAAGCGGCCGAATGACTGTTGTAATCTTGTTCTGTCTGAGCTCAAATTGAATTTGATGCGGGATATAACTGAATTCGTCGATTTTCATAGAGGTTCGCAAAATTAGCCACATAGCACCACGGTGAGAAGTTAGGCACTTATGAGCTTTAGGTTAGGGAGGGATAGTAAGCTTTAAGTTAAGCAATGATATTAAGTTAGGCAGGGATAAGTATCAGCAAAGACGGGTTAAGCCCAGAATCTCCTAATTTTAAGGTCTCAAAGTTGTATTTTTAATTATAATTATGTTAATATAAAAATATGTTAATAATGTCGACATTGAAAGGCTGTCATAGAAAGGTGTTCTAGTTGCATTCTTTAATAAGATTCATTCCTTGAACCACGGATAACATTTTTTGACCTAGTTATAAATTCTAACTAGATATGTGTCTCTCATTTCTGAAGTGTGTTTACACAGCTTGTATTTAATTCCCGTTTTCTTCGTATGCTTATGTGTGATCAAGACAGCTGTTGACCTCCAATGTTGTTTTCTGATAGATCTACTATTGTCGTAATTCTTTTATGTTAAGCCTTATATATTAAGTAACACTACATTTTTCATCATCATCTTGTGGCTTATCTCCCGAGGACATGAAAATAACACTAGCCTCTTGCCACAGGTCGATTAAAAAATAGAGTTTGCTATTAAGTAGCAAACTGGGCACCATGACCCCTCCCCTTATTATGTTTTAATCGAAAAACTGCCCAGAAATTTACTAACTGTACGCTATATATATATATCTTCAGTGTCACGTAGTGTATATATATACGTATATATATACACTACGTGACAGTGAAAATGAAACACCAAAAAGGAGTGGACAGAAAGTGCTGAAAATCGGCAAACAGAGAGAGACAGCAACGAACAACAAGTGATGTTTATTACAACATGATACACCTATAACACTGAGCGATTACACCGTCTGATCAGTAGGTTGTAGGACCACCGCGCGCGGCGATTCAGGCAGCAACATGTCTAGGTACAGAGTCAATGAGCGTGCGGATGGTGTCCTGAGGAATGGCTGCCCATTCCCTGTCAACCATTTTCCAGAGTTCGTTTTCTAAACGCGGTGGTGGCAACGCTTGCAAGCGATGTCTAATCACGTCCCAGACGTTCGATTGGTGAGAGATCAGGGGAGACTGGTGGCCAGTGAAGCACCTGGGTACCTTGTAGAACATGTTGGCTGATGCGTGCTGTGTGTGGTCTTGTGTTATCCTGCTGGTAAATGGTATTGGGCACCCTCTGAAGGAAGGGTAGTGTCACCGGCCGCAGCACGTCATCCACATATCGTTAGACCGTCATAATGTCCTCAATATGGACCAGAGGTGACCAGCTATCGTAGGCAATGGCGCCCCAAACCATGATGCCGCGTTGTCGCGCGGTGTGGCGTTCCACAGATACGGCCGGATTGGACTTGTCACCACTTCGGCACCAGACTCGTACACGGCGACTGTCATTGCTAAAACAAAAGCGTGACTCTTCTGAGCACACGACCCTGTGCCATTCCGCCGTCTACGTGGCTCTATCCCGACACCATTGCAAACGGAGGCGTCTGCGCTCTGTTGGGTCAATGGCAGTCTTCCTAACGGGCGCCATTAGTGCAGGTCGCCGGCGTTGATGTCGAGTTCGATTCCGTTGATGTTGAGTGTTTCCATCTCGACATCATCGGAAAGATCGAAGAACGTTCTTTCTAACAATCTTTGAACCAAATTCGTAGGATAATTTCTTCATATACAGGGTGATTCAAATCAAACGTGAGGTGTTTAGACCTCTCTCCAGGAAAAACTACTGGGAGAATCGCAACCAAATTTCGTACACATTCTTTCCCAGTGTCCGGTTTCGATTTCTGAAGTAAAAGATATCGTTCAAATTTTGGCCGCTAGGATGAAATCTAGTGCTGCTGTCCCCGTAATTTGCATATTGCGAAGCATATCGTACAATCGCCGCCAATAAATTGAGTCACAAAGCCTTATTTCACAAATCTATGACTAGCGTTGGGTCATGAAGATCCCCTTATAGAATAGCCTTACTCAAGTTTTTCGTAAACTTTCAGCCATTCAAATCGAAAATCTTTCAGCTGTTCAAAAATTTTCTGAAGTGGTTGAGTGTTCAAATTTTAGACTGATTAGAAGCTCCAAATGCATGTTGTGCATATCACTGGTCTTTATTCCAATAACCAGTTAAAACAAGAAATTTTCGAAGAAACCTTCATATGATGGCAAATGGTGTGTACATTTCATTTTTGAGGGAACTATTAAGCATTTTAATTCCTTTTGCAATTTTGCATGCATATTTCTAACAGTCGTAGGAATTTTTGGAAAAACAGAAGTGACATCTCCAAAACCGGAATGACAAGCCTTAGTAAACCACACAACTCCCTCTGAAATTCGATGCAGAATCCATATCAGTCTTCATCTAAGTTCTATTTATAGTCAATCTTAAGAAATGAATGTTTCAAGAAAGTTTTTGAACAGGAAGTCGAAAAAGAACCGAAAGTGGAAATCCCCTCCTAAATTTGGTGCTGAATCCATTTCAGTCATCATCTAAGTTATATCTATAGCAGGTTTCGAGCAATAGATATTTCTCGGGGGGGGGGGGGGGGATTTGGAATCGGAAGCATCATCTCCAGAACGAAAGTGGTAATTTTTAATGCGTCTTTTTACACCCTCCAAAATTTATTGCTGAATACATATCAGTCATTATCTAAGCTCTATCTATAGCTAATACAGAGAAAATAAACTGGAAGTAAAAATTCTTAATAAACCACCAGAATTTGATGTTGAATCCATATCAATTATCATCTAACTCTATATATAGCCAATGTTTAGATATAGACATTTCAAGTAAAATGAAAATTTTTGAACCGGAAATGAAAAAAAAAAACCGAAAGTTTGAAATCCTTAATAACCCTCTCCCCTATCTACTTCGGAATTCAATGCTGAATCTAAATCAGTCATCATCTATTATCTATAGCAGATCCTAAGAATAGATGTTTAATATATATATATATATATATATATATATATATATATATATATATATATATATATACAATATATATTCCCAATAGTATTTCAAAAACTTTGCTACCAATTAGTTGAAAAGTGTTTTGAATATTACACAATTCCTTAATTTGTTAAGCTGAAAATTCTTCGAGCCACACATGACCTTTAAAAAGTTTTCATGCAAAGAATTACATCTGACTCAACTCTAAAAATTCTTACTGAAAGGTTAAATGCTTTTTGAGAGCAAATCTTGCTATCATCCTCACGACTGAACGATTAAGCTAAGAAAAAAAATATATATATCTTGTTCATCATGGTTCGGAGTACCGGGAAAGAGAAGTGCATTTACACTCATTAAGTGCTTCAAACTACTCATGATCTGCAGTTATCTTTACTTTTTAATGCGTGAACTGCGTGTTTTTCTCATTCATGCTATTTCTATATATAGTCATTGTGTTCTTTTTATTACTTTCTTTGGATATTTCACTACTACAGACCATTCCATTTTATTTGCATTAAGGGTTTCATTAATTTTCAATAAATTACAGCCCTGAGTCTCGGTCCAGTCTGGCAAGAAACAATGTGCATTATGCGTCAAAAACATAAATGTAATAGAACCCGAATATAACGAGATCGCATTGAACAAGAATCCGGATGTAACGAGAAAATTGTGAGCTTTTATTTGGTACAATGCTAATTGAGGCTCTTTACTCGATTTAAAGCAAGCAAAATGAACAGAAATTGTTTCTCGGGAAGTACATAAATAAACCTCTCAATTCTCTTCTTTTTTTTTTCTTCTAAGAGGGGATGCAAATATATAAATTGTCCACTGTGTTCTTTTTCATTACTTTTGTAGTCCTCGGGGGTAGGGGGAGGGGGTATTACCCTCATTACCTCTAGGCGCCCTTACTCACCATTTTTGATATTATACAGTTTGCAGAGTCAAATGGATTAAACGTTTGTCCGGATTTAACGAACAAATTGGTTGATCTTGAGCTGGTCGTTATAACCTGGTTCTACTGTATGTACAATTTCTGTTCTCAGAATTAAAGTCTCTCAATCCAAATCTTTTCAAATATTAAAAATTTCTTCATACATTAACATATAAAATTAACATATATAAAAGTAAAAAAAGTTGTATTCTTTTACCAGCAAAATTTACCAAGATATGAAACATTCTATTTTTATGTCTTAAAATACTTTCCCACGTCTGGGAATATATCTCGGTCAAGTTTGCTCTCAAAAGACTATTGGAAATTTTTGGATAGAGGGACCGCATAAAAAGTAAATTTTAGCATTTTTCTGGCAAATACATTTCTGGATTTAAAACTGTTATAAGAAAAATTGTTACGTTATTTGAAACTTTTTGAAATTGGATGTATATATCTAATACTAACGGTTGAGGACATAAAGTTCGTGTAAGGACTTTCTGAAACACCTTGTATATAAATGTATCATACAGATGTACTTATAGTATCGTAAGTCTGTAACATTTATAATTCAAAACCTGTAATGCGTATTTTTTTTTTTAATTATTTTGATAAACATACACAGTTATGTTTAACTATGTTTAACTTCGAATTTTGCGTAGATTTAAAAGAATGCATATACCGTATACAGCATCTGTTATCCCTGAATCGATTATCCATATTCGTGTATATTTTAATGTATTTAACACATAATTACGAATAATGTATTTAACATATTTAACACATCTATGTTTAATGCATTTAACACATAAATTCGGTAATGTAATTATTGAATTAAATATAACTCTATGTAAAAAGAAAGAATTTCCATGTTAAACATACGTTTGAACATGGTAATTCGGTTCATTAGAAACGTATTTTTAATTAAACTGGTATTCCGAGCATAACATTGATATTCTGAGAAGGCCTCAATTGCCTTCCCAGCATGTCCCAGACGTGTTCTATTGGTAATAGGTGTGGGAACCTGGATGGCGATGGGAGGGTATTAAATCCTCGAAGACATTGTTGTGAAAATCGTGGGGCATGTGGTCGAGCGTTGTCTTGTTGGTAAATCAAACCTGAGTGGCTTGACAGCATAGGCAGAACAAACGGCTGCAGAATATCGTCGATGTACAAGTGAGCCGTCAGATAGATTTGCAGCACAACTAGAGGATATCGGCTGACCCACGAGATGGCTCCCCAGGCTGTCACCCTCTGCAACACATTTGGGATCGGAGCACTGGCTAGTTCTCCTCCACACGTATTTGCGACAGTCATCAACTCTGAGCGAGAAGCGGGATTCGTCGCTAAATGCAACTTGCCTTCAATCGGACACTATCTGGGCTGACCGAGCTCGGTTTTGTCTATGTTGAGGGGTTAGTGGTAAGCGCCTTAATGTATGTCGACACTTAATCCCACCTTCTGCCTGTCGTCTCTGAATAGTAACCCTTGATACAGGATGCATGGAGGATGGCAAATGCCTATGAATGACTGATCACCATTGGTGTGGGCGTGGCTCCTCTTCTGACCGTACGATCCTTTCTAGCAGTTGTTCGTCTGGGGCGCCGTGAACCCCTGCGGCGGTTGCATGTGCCTGCCCTGATTCACTGTTGTCAACACTGAGCAACTACGATAGAGCTCCGACCAAGATGGCGACTGATACATCTATTGGACTAACCAGCTTTCCTTAGGCCTATGATTCGACCTCTTTCTAAAGCTGACAATTATTCGTAGCACCATCGAGTATGTCTCAAAGGCATCTTTGTACACAACTGGCAGTATCAAAACAGAAATTCCAGTTCCAATTGCCCGTGAGTGAGAACAAAGGTCGTTTTAAATGCTCCACGATGCGTCTTTCTCATGCTCGTTGCATGAGCCCTATAACATCATTGGCACTAACAGTTTGATCATTTGCATAACTCTTAAAAAGGCATTTGCATGGCGAGTTTCGAGGCTGTAGCTGAATTTTTTTTTTATAGATGCATTTTTTTTTTTTTTTTTGCAATAGAGTGTATATTAGTATGCTAATCGGGGACTCGTGGTGTTTCTAAAATGAACACATGAAAGTTGAAAAATTGTGAATAACAATAACAACATTACAATAATGACAGTCTTTATTGGCATAAAATATACAAAATAATAAAATGAATAAACATATTATTGTGTAAGAAAGCTTTATTTGTGGAAGTAGGTTATTCTAATATCTCGCTACAACATCTCAAGCACTTCTGTAGTATGTATTGGAGCAACTTCTTAATATCTTCCATCTTCTTAAAGTTTAGTGGGTGTTTTTGCTAGAAATTGAGGAGGAAGATTTGTTGCACTTTTCTCCCCAATAACAAATTTACGAAATGTGTGCTTGATCAATCCTCTAATAAAGTTACAGTAGATCACTGAGCCCGGTTCTGATAACCTGCATATTACTTCCAAAAATTGAGAAATGCTCAAGGTTTTTTTCTGTTCTCTTGGTACCAACTTACTCATGGATTCTACAGACAATGTGTCTGACCTTTAAATGGAGAGATACCACCAATTTTTAAAATTTAAAATTGACAATTTTCATCCATAGATAGGTATTACATGACATTTACTCGTTTTTGAGTCATTTCCATATATTGTTCAAGGATTTAAACCTGATCTGCAATCGCAGTCAGCCTTAAAATAGGTTATATGGATTGATTGCAGAGCGAAGGTCGGATGTGTTCATTTCAGAAACATCAAGAGTCCCGGACTGATGATGTTTATAAACTGAATGGCATTTTCAAACGTCTATACAAACAAAGGAGAAGTGGTTAGTTCTGTTCTTCTTAAACTAAACGATGAGAGAAAGCGGAAAAAATCTGAAAGAAAAACAAAAATTGACAAATATGTGACTCGCGATGTTTCAAAAGTAGCCGATTCATTTATAGATATAATCATCGATTTTTAATTTGCTTCTTGTTCAAAATGCTTATTGCTGTAGCATGTGATATATAAAGCTACCTGTTGCTCCCTTTGTAAGACCGAGACTCATTTTATTCTTGGAGAAGATGACTGATTTCTTGAAAGGTGAGTTTCATTATTGTTTTGAGGGTTTTTTCTTTTCTTTAATATAAGTGACAACTGATCATGGCAGACTAACTTATTCTGTAAAAAATTATACGTATCTCGCATATTTTCCCATAGTATTGTAAGATCCTTGATTTAGATTTTGTTTTATGTTCTCCATAATATACCGTTTAGAATAAAGTAGCAAGCCCTCTTATTTGCAGTTCTATATTTATATATATGCTTTTCAAACTTCTTGTTGCAGGAACATTTTTTCTAAATTATATCATATGTTTTGCGTAGTTAAACTATTAATAACTGGGAATTCGCTATGAGTAGAACTGAACTGCATAATAGCATCTGATGTATAATAACTAGTTTGGATTTTGCGATAAACTGTATTGCATATTTGTTGCACGATACATCATTTTTTATTTTAACTCCTCCTGACTCCTTTTTTATTTCTGACCACATATTATTTTTCTTTCCATTCTGATTACTTATTGCTTTTTCATTCTGACTACATAGTGCTTTTCCATCCTGACTACATAGTACTTTTCCATCCTGATTGCATATTACTTTTCCATTCCAACTACTTATTAGTCTTCTATTCAAACTGCAGTTTGCTTTTCTATTCTGACTGCATAATTATTTTTTATTTTTAACGTAAATTTGCAATATAGCGCCTGAAAGTGTTTCATTAATATACCAAAGTTACTCTGCCATGATACATTATGAATGAATATGTTTTAAATATATAATAAATAAGTATCAATTTATAAAATATGAATTACTCATTTTTCAAAATATTTAAGGCGATTAAAATTTTTTACCTTCATAATATTTGAATTTAGAACAAAAAGTTCAATTATTAGCATTAATTCTATATCACCTTTACAAACTAGTTTTATCGTTGTATGGTCTAAATTTACGATACATATTTCACTATTTACTTTTAAAAAAATTTAAGTAATTTTTGATACCGGAAATGGAAACGACATTTTTTGTTTATATTTTAGTATTTCACTTTTATAAAATACTGTTTACGTAAGAATTTATATTAATTGAATTGTTTTCGTTTATAATTTTTTCATATTGTACTGCTATAAAATTGTTTTTGCCGTACAAGAAGCCATACATGAACATTTTTTATATTTTACTGTCATACATTTTTTTTTTCGTCACAAAAGTAATCCTATTGTTTAAGTTTTATGATTTTTTATTTAATTTTAGTGTCAATAATTTTAAGCCTACAAGATATAAAAACCCTGTTCATTTTGCTTATTTTTCTTTATATCACAAGTTTTACTGTTAATAACTTTAAGCCTATAAAGCCTATAAGATATATAAACCCCTTTTTTTGCTTATTTTTCATTATTCCACTCTGTTAAAACAATTTTTACGGTAGAAAAAAAAATAGAAATCTTATTGTTTTTTGTGGATAATATTTCATTATTTTACTGTCATAAAAAAATTATGATCATTGATATAGTTTTTTTCCCCTAGGTAATTATGTGATCAAAATTATCCTGATTTCTGAATGTTCTACGGACTTATTGTCTGGAAGACATGTATAATTCATTCACTTACGAGGTGATTGTGGAAGATGAAATCTGTAATTTAACTGTCTGTACTAAATTATCCTAAGCTAAATGCCCTAATAATTTTAACTTATGATTAAACTGGGTTCCTACGAAGATCCTAGGCACCCCAACAGCTTTGTAAGGCAATGTGTATGAGTGTACACGTTAGGTCTGTCCATAGTAAATAAACCATGCCCGATTGAATAAAAATGTCTGAAGCGCCCGTAACGGAGAATTTAAAAAATTTGGATCCGAACGTATAAGATCTTAAAAACGCATAAGGTCAAATATACAGGGAAGGTCAAATACCCGGAAAGTCCTTCCACGACCTTTATTTACTCAACCCTTAGTCGCAAATATATACTTCTAATTACAAAAATGTTTCAAATAAGGTTATCTTATAAGCATTTTAAATCGAGAAACGTATTTGTCGAAAAATATAAAATTTTAACTTTTTATATAGCCCCTCAATCTAAAATTTTCCAACAACTAAAAATGTCTTTATACATTAACATGCGAAACTGAAGTTCGATTCTTTTACGTGCATAATTTACCGAGATATTGCAGCTCAAATTTGCAGCAATTTTTTTTTGGGGGGGGGGGGGGGGGGAAGGGGGGGTTAAGATCTTGGTTATACACAAATTGAATTGCGAGTGAAGTCAATTTATCAACAAATACCCCATATTATGCATACTTGTAGTCCTCCTTCTAAACAAATTATTAGGTGTTAAAAGACTTTCTTTGTCACCCTGATAAATCCTAATGATATGCAGGCCATTAAATGAAATGTGAAACAAATATCGTGAAATATTTTATTTGTATTTATTCGGCCCCTCAACGCTAGTGAAGGGCCGAAAAGTGATTTAAGTCGTAAAATTCAATGTTTCATATCTGACATTGCTCGCGCAAAAAGAAAAAAAAAAGTTTTTAGTATTAAACAATTTTGGGTTGAGGGACCGTATGTATAAGTAAGATGTCGTATTTTTCAGACAAATACGTTTCTTGATTTAAAACAGTTATAAGATAAATTGTGTAACCTTATTTGAAACATTTTTGTAATTGGAAGTATACTAATGGTTAAGGAAATAATGAAGGTCATTCTACAGGGTGTTTCGCTTGACATTGCTCTTCATGCTTCGGCAGTTGGTTTTGGACATTTTTTCGTGTATTTTTTTTTTTGGTGGATGGTATTTTCTAAAAAATATATATATATATATATAGGAGTTCTAACTTTTTATAGGGTTCCTAAGAAAACAAAGTTCAATTAGAAAATGTTTTGCTATACAGAAACTAGTCTGGGGGGGGGGGGGGATAATTATTTGCAGTATTCATGAATTACAATAGAAGTAAAGTAAAGAACTACCAAAATAGGGATAATTGAAATCGTATTTCCCTCTATTCGACAATTTTCCCTCAATTAATATGACAATTTTCCATCGATTGTTGTTGACTCGTGCTGCAGGGGTGGACTCAAAATTGAAACCAAACATCGCATAAAACGTATCTGCGCAATTTTACTTGCATATATATAGATAGAAAATTACCGATTTTTTAATAAGCAATACCTCTTCCAATATTGCAGATAATTGCTCCGGGTTTTTTTCTTTAAATTTGTTACTGTACAGTGCAACTTTTTCTAATTGATTTTTTTTTTTTTTTCTCAAAAGAACCCTATAAAAATTTAGAATCCTATTTTTCCGAAAATATCATCTCTCTACGAAAAAAAAAATTATATGAAAGGATTTCGCATTTTATTTAAACAAACTTTCAAATTGGAAGTATATGTCTATAATCAACGGCCGAAGCACAAAAAGCGAGGTCAACTATTCTGAAACCCCCTATATGTCTTTGCCATATGTTTGTTTGTTCACTCAAGCATTTTGTCGAATATGATAGCACTCAGCTCCATCAACTTTGATGTGATGCTCATCTCCATCTCATTGTGTCAAATTTGTATCTCAAAATTGGATCATGAGATACTTTAAGCCATTGCTTGGCTGAATGTAATATCTTAAGTGATTTTTTTAACACTTTACAACAAAGTTGAAAAGTGTTTATGACTTTGTTCATTCTGTCTGTCTGTCTGTCTGTCTGTCTGTCTGTCTGTCTGTCCGTTAGCACGATAACTGCCGTAAAAATGACTTAATCAAAATGAAATTTTAGTATGTTGTTCAGA
Source organism: Amaurobius ferox (assembly GCA_951213105.1). NCBI lineage: Eukaryota > Metazoa > Arthropoda > Arachnida > Araneae > Amaurobiidae > Amaurobius > Amaurobius ferox. Next base: position 103,347,407 of record OX578133.1, on the reverse strand, counting down.
CGGTCTGTAGGACCTATGGGAATATAAATGAATAATATCACACAATTAGTTTTGGATTGAACCCGGGTTGAAAAAATGAAATACATTGAGCCCTATGGGACCTAATTTTTCTAACATTTTTTAAGCGGATTTAAAATTCACAAATTGCTTCGAAAATTTTAGGTAATAGTCAAATTGTTCCATAAAATATATAAAAAAAAAATCAGCTAAATATATTCAGTAGTTTTTTAAATAAAAATTAAAATAATAATTACATATCTTATGAAACGATCACGTGACCATGATACGAAACGATCACATGACCCACTTCAAAATGATATATGGCATCCATCTTGTTTCAAATTCGTGATTTTTTAAAGTTCTTTTTAATTCATATTGAGTGTTGTATCCATCCTAAAACTATTTTATTTCTGCTTAAATTCTGTGCATCTACATACTAAAACAACACAATGATAATATATTTGAGTTTAAATTCTCATTCAAATTTGATTATTTCTACAACTAAGCCTATTTTTCACCTATGTAAAATGTAAACAGCAAAATATGTAGAATGAGTTGTATTAGAATTACTGTATTTCTTTAACACAAAATAATTCAGTCCATGGAGTCTGCATGGCTGATATGAATGAAATATTAATTGATTTTATAAACAGAAGGACGATTTTTTTCGATGAAGTTTTAAGCATAGAGTTTATGAATTGTAGCTCCATGGTCTTAATTATTAAATAAAATAAATTATTATAGTATTGTGATGAATGAAATGGAGAAAGTTATGAATGAAATCCTGCTTTTATAGAGAGATCCAGGCGTGTTATTCTTTCTATGACGTCATTTAAATTAATTTCAGTTGTTTTCGATGAAGTTTTCAAATATAATAAATTATCGTAGTATTATGATAGATTTAAAAATATTACCGTGGAATGTATTGCATTTTAGAGATATTTAAACCACGCAATTTATATTTCAATGCCGTCATTTGAATGAAGTTCATTTTTTTCGATGAAGGTTTAAGTTTTCAAATATAATAATTCAATGTAGTATTGTGATAAGTTTTATAATATTACCGAGGAATGTATTGCATTTTCGACTTTTTTAAATAATATTGCATTGAAGTTGGAAAGTGTTTCATAATCAATGCTTTAAGCATGATTGATCTTTCTTGTTTTATATAAAATTCGTTAAAGTGTATCGCGAAATTGAAACAGCTTAAGTGTGTTGCCATTCAAAAACTTTGAGAAGCTGTGTCTTAGAGGATGAATGAAGTTAAAGTTCTGGTAGGTGGGAAAGAGGCGGATGCTAGCATATCCGGGATGCGGCCGCCGTTAGATAAAAGAAAGGAAGTACTGGATTCATGTCAACAAGGTCTTCTTCCTTTTATGAGAAAGGGAAAGGGGGTTAATACTACAATAATTTCGATATTAATTCGTTTGGATATTTTCTTGAAACGTAAATCATTGAACAATTTTGACAACATGCATTTGCAAAGTTCTGCACTTCCTTATTGTTCATGAGCAAAAGCAAATTCGTTTTTCAGAGTTGTTCTATTTAAAGTTACTTAAATCCGATTTCAAATTAGCTGTAATAATGGTTATTACTTTCCCTTGTACATAAAACCCTTGTACTGGAACCTTATTGATTTTAAACGCTATCAAATGTTCCGAAAATCTCCCAATTTTCAAATGAATTAAAAAAAAATCATACAAATTCAGGACTTTCAATAATGATAAATAAATAATCATATCTGACATAATTATTCATCAGAAAACGAATGATTTGGATTTTAGAACGCTAGAAATTTTTAAGTCCCGATTTTGCTCTGTGTGCGCTAATACGAAATACAATTTTAATCTACTGTGGAACACAGATCCGTAAAACAAAATAAATAAAAAATCCCAATTGTGCACTGAACACCCTAGCTCTGCGCACACATTATCCCAGCTCGTTTCATTATATTCGCAATGAAAAATTCATTAGAGTTCAATTAAACTTTCTCATACCAGAATTATTATTATTTTTAATTTTACAAGAAAAATTTTGAAAAATCGGTATCGTGAGTCCAAATTATTACAACTATAGCGTGATACCCTTCACTTTAGAGGGCTTGAAAAAATATTTCGATGGATATCATACTTGGCAATGCAGGGGTGGTCAAACATCAAACGCACGAAAGCCGCTTTTAGGGGTGGGAGGAGTCTTGACTTTTTTGACGTCACAACGGGACAAGCACAGAGGAAGATATGAGGATTCTATGGAAATTGTAGGCTTTATTTTCTCAAATAATTCTGTTCTTTTTTAGTATTGCTTTAGTCTAAGAGCTTTGATTGAATATACAGCAATAATATATATCATTATCTTTGAAAAATTAATTGAGCTGCAATTATTTTCAAGTAATTAATTAGTTTTTATAACAGTTATAATATCGATGGAGCAATGATGAATTATGCGGTACTACTATTATAGCTATACGAAGAAAAACAAAGTAGTGGATGTAAGCTTGCGAAAGAATTATTGTGAAATAATTCTTTTGGAAATATTGTGACGGGGTTGAAAATTCGAATTCAAATTTTCGACGAAAAAGCAAGTTTCAATTTTACCTGAATTGAACTCGAATCGAAAGTTTTTGAGGTGATGTTTGCATGTTTGAGTCTGTGCGATATCTCCTAAAAGAACGGAGCGTTTCGAACGAAATTTGGTGCAAATATTAAATACTGGAACCCTATTGATTTTAAACGCAATTGTATGTTTAGAACACCCACAAATTTCCGAATGAAATTTTGAAAGAATCATTTAAAAATTAGAACTCTTAATAATGTTACACAAAGGATCATTTCCTATATAATTTTTCATTAGAAAACGAATGACATAAACTTTAAAACTCTAGCAGGAATCGTTCTTAAGATATCGCACATGTTTCAAATAAATTTATCAAAAAAATCCAATAAAATTAAAAGTATAAATTATTGTGAAATTGTTCGATTTACATATGTAATAATATGCGTTAAATTTGGTAACATCATTCTCGGGAATCTAGTTCGTTCCATTCGCGAGAGAAAATACTTTGAGTAATAGTTTTGCATTTTGACGTATAACAATTCAACAGCAGTCATTTATATGTAAGAAATGCTGTTCACTTCGTCTGTTTTTGACACTTGGTGATAAATTTGGGGAACTTGGTCCCCATTTGGCGAAATATTGCCTTGTCGTAAAAATTGCAAAAATGACGCCAAATTAATGGATTATTTCTTATAATATTAAAACATATAGAGTCCATTGCTTATTGCTGATGCCATCAATATTGATAATTGCCAATTTAGAGTTGTGTGAAATATAAGTGAATTGGGTTTTCGAAATAGCTGTGATCCGGAAAAATGTCAAATGTACTATCCTGTATTAAAAAACCAGTGCCGTGGATCTTATACATCATTTTTTCACTGTAAAAAAGTTGAATTAATTTCATTATATAGGGCTAGTTGTGTGCTGCCACATCATACTTTTTGATTTAAATAGTTACTGGGATCTTCAGTCTCAAAAAATTCCACTATTGGTTCTGCAGAATTTTAAAGCGCCCACAAATCAATGATATACGGGAATAATACAATTTTATCAGATACAAATTTATTGCAGTTCACTTTAGAATCGACATGAACAGTAGCAATATCTAAATATTTTCCCAGCTAAACAATTTTCATTTTAGTATATGCTCGTCTAACACAACTCTTTTAAAAACTTGTCTTTAAAAGTTACAGTAATAATAGTTGAATATATTTTATTTTACAAAACAAAACATAAATACCAAAACAGGACTAATGAATTAATTGCAGATATAAATTAAAATTATACATGTTAAAAATCTAGTAACGTCACCTTTTAAAAACTAGATTCTTAAAAAAGAAAGCCAATCATAAATGCAAAAAAAATCTGATGTGGGCAGCACATGACTTTCTTTATATAATGCAATGAATTTACTTCTTTTACAGTAAAAAAATAGGTTATTCTTATAGTAGATACTTGTATTCTTTCCAAGATATTGAATTTTCGTCAATTAATCGTCATTTTCATTGGTTTAGCGTCGGTTTTATCCATTTGGCGAGATTTTAGTTAATTTGGCAAGATTTAAAAAAGTCGCCAAGTTGGCGACATTCGTCTCCAAAATCTTACCAAGCGTTACGGACGGAGAAATATGTTATTCTTATAACAGATAAATAACTGTTGGCGTTCAAATTCAAAAGTATTACTCAATTAGTATCTTTTCTCAGGAATGGAACGATCTAGATCCACGAGAATAATGTCACCCAATTTATCGCATGATATTACATATGGAAAGGGAACATGTTTCTCAAGAGTTAACTTTTTTTTTTTTGGTGGTGGTGGTGGTGGTGGTGGTGGGGGGGGGGTGATAAATTTATTTGAAAAATGTGCAATATCTCGAGAACGGTTCATGCTAGGGTTCTAAAGTTTATGTCAATCGTTTTCTAAGGAAAAATCACATAATAAATGTCCATTTGCGTAACTTTATTTATTGTTTCGATTTTTTGATGATTTTTTCAAAATATCACTCGAAAATTTAGGAGGATCTGAACATTCGATTGTGTTTAAAAACAATATGCTTCCAGTATTCCTGGATTGCAATTTCTATACCAAATTTCATTCGAATCGCTTCATTTGTTCGTGAGATATCGTCTCCACAGACTCACTGACACACACACACGTACAGACATCACTTCAAAAATATTCAATTCGTGATCAGGGATGCTTGAAACGTGTTCTCCCGTCGAAAACTCGAATTCGAATTTTCGACACCATCACAATACTTTCCTTACACATTATACTATGTATATAAGGAAAGTAATAAAACTTTTATTGTAATGCAATATATGATGGGATTCGTTTCACTAATTAATCACAAATTTTCTTGCTATTAAATCGAATGCCAGAAAATTTGGTTCTCATATTAGGTGTAATTTATAAAAATAATCAAGCTTCACCAGTGATTCGTATGACAGATTAGTTATAAATTTAATATTAGACAAGAGTTAAAATTAGCCGTATAACAAAAGTTATAATGAGTCGATAGCCGTATAGAGTGCTTTTCATTAAGCTAGTGGGATGATATTATTATGTTCTGATAGAATGTGAACCCTGTAAATTCAAAAAATGACAGCAGATATTTATTTATTAAATACATTATTTTAGTATTAAACCCTGTACTTCATTGAAAATAAGAAATACACGGTAATATCGTTATGCTCTATTTTACAATTATTGTTCAATCAATTCCAATTACGGAGAAGGAATTTCTATTTAAGTTTTTTTCAATTAATTATTAATTATTTTTGTTCTATCATTTCTAAATAGAGCAATCGCGTTTATTGTATCTTAAACATGCAAGTTTATGATAATTCATTAAAACATAGGCTAAAAGTATTCATAAATCTGTTATAATATAAAATCATTTTCTAAAAGTTCAATAATAATTGAAATTTGCAATCATTTGAAAAGCGTACCAGAGCTCAAAAACACATAAACTATTGAAGAAATTCCCTTCAGTCCCGATATGACGTCACGGAGCGGGGACCAATGGCATTCTCCTGCGCTGTTTGACCTACCTTCTTTCTAAATACCTTGTTGGCAATGTACTCCCTCCCCGGGGGAGGTAACTTGCCCCCAAAAGGAGGGCTAATGACGTTACGAACAAAAAATTTGTGTCGCTGCTATTTTTAACAACAATGACTAAAACTATTAAGTATCATGATCATTGAGCCATAAAAATGCCTTTTTATACATGATTATGTTAAATTTTGTCTTATGCTGCCATGTTAAAAAAATATATAATTTCAAATAAATTTCGAAGTTTTCGCTGGAATTAAAAAAAAAAAAATCTATCTAGTTCTAGATTTTTTTATAACAAATCTGGATATAAAGTTTTGTGAATATTTTGTGTATAAAGTTTTGTGAAATTAATATTTGTAGCTGCTAGCGTGTACACAAGAAATCGACCACGGACATCAGACGGACAGACAGATGGACATCACTCCAAAAATAGTCAAACCGTTGTCAGGAGGTCCTCGAAATTGAAAATTTTCGTGAAAACAATATTTTCTCAATGCTACATACGAGAAAATAAATATGACAAATTACGCTGAAGATATGAAATACTATTGATAGAAGCACTATCACTTTCCATTCTCCTCTTTCCTCCTTCCTCAAACGCGACCAATACCTCAAACCACTTGGCTGAAGCGAACCGAGATCACTTACTCGTTATTATAGCTATAGTTCCCGTAAAAATGGGAGTCGACGGCTCCTATAGCAGCTTTGATGATCGGAGGGAGACGACAATAAAATACTACTTAATTTTTTAATTATAATCTTTTTTCCTCTTTAATTAAGTGTTAAGCATTCAAATTTTCAAGTTTCAGATATTTTATCTCTTTTTAGCTCCTAGATTTTGTAATATTCTGCCTCAATCTTTTAAAAGCATTGTTACCTATTATTCCTTTTCCAGGGCTATTAAAGACTGGTTATTTACTTATAATGCAGTTGAAATTGAGAATTTTTTTCCGTGGTGATAGCTATTTTTTTACCTGCTTTTACTGCCATCTTTATCTTTTTTATTGTCTATGTTTATCTTTTTAGTTGTTTTGATGTAATGATTTATTGTAATTGCTGTATCTGTAACTGTTTTTATGTCAAATTGCCTTTTTTCTCACCTCCTTCTATAAGGTTATCTTTTAGGAGTGGGTATTCATGGACCCTGTAATCTCCTTACTTCTGAATATTTAAGAATTATAAATAATTCTTCGGGGGGGGGGGGGGGGGGGGGCTACTATGACTCTTTTTGAGTGTGGAAGAAAACATTCCACTTTTCAGACCTATGGGCTATTTGGATACCTCAAAAATATCTGTAGGTGCAATATTTTAGGTCGAAGATTGAAAATTATCTGCAATGTATATATCCAGTTTAGCTCAAACCATTCATCTAAATGACAAAAATGAGTCACTTACTACGTTACCCTGGTGCTGATTACAATGGTGAAAAATATAACCAGTCCTTTTTCTTCGAAATGGCCCAAAAAATTGACGAGAAATGAAGCTACAAAGCAAAGTGGACGACAAAAAGCCAGATATAATGTTGAAAAAAAAAAAAAAATTGGGGGGATACTTTTAGCTCTTGGATTAATTGATTTTGGCACTTTTTTGCTCATTTTAAACACATGAGACCTACTCTTACCGGATGCTATAGTTAAAGGAGATTCCGTACTAATACGGGGATGTTTGTATTTACGTTTTTCTCCGGTATTCAAACCCGGATTCTATGTATTTGAAGAACAGAGTGAACCGTTCTGTCACAAGTGGACTTAGCGAAAAGAACCCCCCCCCCCCCCCCCCTGCCTTCAGTAGAATGCCTGCGTTCTTGACTCTAGGAATTCTGTGTTAAGAGTTCTCTAGGCTCGAAATTCTTTGTTTCCTGAAAGAAAACAGCTGACTTTTCTGAAAGTTTCCTTTTTAATAAAGAAATCTCAATCTTTCACAGTGCACTTCAAGACTATATATAATTGTCTAACGTCCTTTTGCCTTTCCAGACCCTCCAGAAGCCCCCTCACCCCGGTGACGTAGAAGGCTGAATCTTTGAACATTTTCACTATCGACTACGGTACAGGACTTGACAAAGCCGGATTTTGATTTCCGAGGGTGGAAAAATGGGGAGTTGGAAAACTGCTTCCAGAAGCCCCTGGTCTTCTTGAAGGCTGAATCACACTTATAGTACTGATCATCTGACAGAACCTTGCCGGATTCTCCATTTATCCCTGGGGCGGAGAAAATAGGTTTTGTGTTTTCAGACCCTCTAAAAGACCTGGAGGGTAGTGTGACCAGGCGAGGTGACCTTCTAGGTCACCTGATCCAGCACCTGGTGACCCAGAAGGTAGAATCTGTGCTCACTTATAGTATCGACCACCGGATAGAACCTAACGTAGTCAGATGTTTGATTCCCCGGGTGGAAATTATGTTTTTAAAAGTCCTTCCAGACCATCAAGCAACCCTCCAGAGGCTTAGAAGATTGAATCTTTGCACATATAGTATCGACCACTCCACTAGACCGAATTCAATGAAGTCGGATTTTCGATTTTTCTCCCGAAACCCTCGCCAGTGACACGAAAGGCCGAAACTCGATCATGGGATCAGGACCTAACTCGACCAATTTTCAATTAAGACAATTATTTTCGATGCTAAGCACCATACATTGTTAAATAAAGCTTATTAGAAAAAAATTTACAGCTTAATTTTTTAAGCGTGTTATTTTTTCTATCTTTGACGAGTTATCTCGATACTATATGTACAAAGATTCAATCTTCTAAATACTAGTGCATGCATAAAAAGTTTTTTTTTTATGAATTTTTTTATGACAAAGGAATAAAAGTATTCCCATTACGCAAATATGAACCGTTTTAGAGATATTTCAGTGTTTTAGAATTTTGGTAACTTGGTGACATTTTTAAATACTTCAAATCGCTAAATAAAATTGAAATGATTCTAAAACTGCAAATTCAATGTAAGTATATCATATATAATTTTCTGCGAATGTATATAACAAGAAAGATCAATCATGCATAAAGCATTGATTATGAAACACTTTCCAACTGTAATGCAATTTTATTTAAACATCTCTAAAATGCGATACATTCAGCGGTAATATTTTTAAAATTATCACACTACTACAATAATTTATTCTATTTGAGAACTTAAAACTTTATCGAAAAAAATGAACTTTATTCAAATGACGTCATTGAAATATAAATCGCCTAGCTCTCTATGTAAAAGCTGTAAATATTTCATTTATACACTTTTATTCCATTCCTTTCATTCATCACAATACTACAATAATTTATTTTATTTAAAAACTTAAAACCATGGAGGTAAACGTAATTTAACTCTATGCTTAAAATTTCATCGAAAAAGTCTGCTATAAAATCGTCTGTTCTCTATGTAAATTTAATGAATGTTTCATTCATATCAGCTATATTTCAGACTCAAAGAGCTAAATAATTTTGCGTTAAAGAAATTCAGCAATTCTTATACAACTCACCCTACATCTTTATTTGTTTACATTCTCCATAAATGAAAATTAGGCTTCGTTGTAGAAGTAATCAAAGTTTGATGATCATTTACACTCAAATATATTGTAATTGCGTTGTTTCAGAATGTAGATACATAAAATTTAAGCAAAAATAAAGCGGTTTTAGGACGGATACAATACTAAATATAAATTAAAAAGAACTGTAAAAATCACGATTTTGACACAAGATGAATGCCATATTTTATTTTGAAGTGGGTTACCTAATCTCTTCATATAATATATGGGTGTAATTATTATTTTAATTTTTATTTAAAAAACTACCGAATACATTTTGCTGAAATTTTTTTCATATTTTTTATGGGATAATTCGAATATTTCCTAAAACTTTCGAAGCAATTTGTGAATTTTAAATTCGCTTAAAAAATGTTTGGAAAATTAGGCCCCATAGGGTTCAATGTATTTCATTTTCTTAACCCGGGTTCAATCCAAAACTAATTGGGTGTTATTATTTATTTATATTCCCATTGGTTCCACAGACCGTCTGAACAACAACATACTAAAATTTCATTTTGATAAAGTCATTTTTACGACAGTTTTCGTGCGAACGGACAAACAGACAGATAGAATGAATAAAGTCATAAACACTTTTCAACTATGTTTTAAAGTGTTAAAAACAAGGAAAAAAAAGAATTGGAGTCATGTGCTGTCTGTCCACATTAGATTCTTTCCAAAGTTCTATGCTTTGAATTTTTCATTTTTAGAATATATTTCGATTTTCATCGCGTTTGATATACTAAAACTATGCATAGAAAAGTAAAGTTGTACTCCATATAGAAGAAAATATTCATCAACAATGTACCGCTAACGCAATTGTTTTAATAATAAATCAAAAGCTGAAACTGATTATAAAATTAAAAATTATTCTAATGACAATTAATTCATTTGCCAATTATATTTGGCGTCGCGGACCATTGTTTCTCATTTTCTCAGAGGTATGTCAAAATATTTAAACATCTTACATAATTAAAGAATATGTCTGTCTCTAAGTCGTCAGTTGCGGAAAATCGAAGCTTTGGACAGCGATGAAATTCGGTACGAAGGTACTTCAGGTCCCCGGTCGATACGGCTCGGTGAGATATGTTTTTAAATGCGAATTAGTTTAAAAGTTATGAACATTTAAAGCTGAAATTCGACCGAATTTTCGTCATTTTTGATCCATTTATCAAGCAGATGATTTTGGTGGAATGCGAGCTCTTTCTTTCGCAGATACGAACGATATCTCAGACTTTCGGTATAAACTTTGAGTGATAGCTGTCGTAACTAGGATTTGAAATTCAAAATTATATCTTTGCGAATTTAAAAGATTTCGTTCTATTATTTATTTAATTTTTTTCGGTAATGTATTATCATTATGAGTATCGTGCTAAAAAACAGCAAAACTCGAATGAAAACTCGTTGATAAAACATTTTTCTTCATCTGCCTTTGGACATATCTTAACCCCCGTTCATCCGATAAACATGCAATTTTCACTGGCATATGGATGCTTATTAACAAAAGGCGCTTTGGAGGGGGGGGGGGGGGCGAAATACCCGCGTATCAGGCCAAAGGTAGGATTCTTTTCTTTTTTGTAATTTCAAGTATTTTCAGTGCACTTATTTAGGGCTTATCAAAGAAGCCTTTTTAAGGCATATTATGTCGGCGTTGTACAATTAACATGATTGCGCATGGAAAAAACGGAGCGCGAGAATAATTTTGGTAAAACAGATGATTTGGAAATTGAGTGATGATATCTGTATCTGTATTAATTACGTAGCTGGCGTTTATTTAGGATCGGAACAACGGCGGGTAATTTATTTGTTCTAGTCTCTTAATAAAAGTCACAAAAAATATTTTCACAAATACATAATTAAAGAAATATCAAAAGACGGGGTTGATGAATTGTTTTAAGGGATTTTAATTATGTTTTTAAGTTTTTAATTGGACTTTATTTAAGGTTTCTTTATTATCTCCCCCCCCCCCCCCTCCAACCCCTGTTAACGGTTATTGTCATTTCATCTTTTCAGTCCGAAAATAACTTATTTAATTCTTATTTATTCTCATTTTACTTTTACGGATGATCTTATCTTTTCGAGAAATTTTAGGAATATTTATAAACTAGAATGTTGAGAATTTTTACATGTAGCTTCAAATCAGCTGCATTCAGAAGAGCCGGAAGTATCTAAGTACCAAGCATAAACATTTTGCTTCCCAAATTGTTATATTCAGTTTCAATTTAATAACTTTAAATTAAGAATCCTCTTTTCTCCGTCCTATAAATATTATTTAGAATTAATAATATAATATTTAAACTTATTGATGATATCATTGAGCTAAATGACTATTACATGGCAGACGATAATGTGCGAATTTTAAATTGATTAGAAAATTACTTTTTTATATCGACGATTGGCAGGTGTTTGAAAAAATTATTAACCGTTATATCCGGTGATTCCAAGAATTTCTGTTCTTAAGTAAACTATGGATTACGTTCGTAGAACTCTTCGCTTTTTGTGCCTTGGGTATTTAATATTATATTTTCTATTTTTATTTCCTAAAACAATTTTTGCAGCCCATTTCTAGAGTTACTTTAGCATGTTCAGCTATATTTTGTTCAATTATCCGTTGACGAGGTTCTCAAATTCGAAGTAACGAAGATAATAGTTGTATGTAACTGCATATAAACATGAATACTAGTTTAGATTCTTTTGTGTGATTTGTACATTCCATGAAGAATTTAAGAATATGTATAACTAATGTATTAATTGTTCCAAAACGATACGATGTTCGTTATAAATTATTTTATTAATTCCATGTTTAAACTAATTTATGAAATCCTAGGTTTTTTTTTTATGTATCAGTCTTTTATGGTGGCGATATTCGAATAAGTAATTATCTGTAGAAATTTTTGAAGTTCTTAATTTTATTTTTTGCCTCATAAATGTAAACCTGCTGTATAAACAATTGGATTTCTGCTTTTGGAGAAAAGTTAAATATCTCCTCTGCCCTCCGGCTAAAGTAGTGTTTTGTGTCAAATAGTAGTGTCTATACATGTGTATTAAATATTAGCTCAGTCACTGTTATTTATTCTTTCTAACAAATAACAGTATTCCATTAGTGAGAAGGAATATTTTTAGACATTGACTGAGTATTTACATTCGTGACGTTAACTTTAGAGTATATTAGACACTCCTATTGCAGATACTAGCATCCATGGACCGGTTTCGCGCTCGTCAGCATGGAATAACCGGCATCTGCAATGGCAGCAAGAAACTTTCTATAAGCCATAATTTTTGCGAGCTTCTATGGTAGCTTGTAGTAAGTTTCTTGCTGCCATTGTAGATATCGGCTATTCCATTCTGGCGAGCGCGAAACCGGTTCATGGATACTTGTATCTGCAATGGGAGTGTTCTCCATATTTTGGGGGACACGCCTTATGGGCGAGTTTTGTATTTCATGAACTGTAAAGTATTCTAAATAATTGTTTTGACTGAACGTCTAATTTCAGTTCATCGAATAGTTTAGATTTGTATTATTTGAACGTTTTTTCTATAAATTGCGAAATAAAAATATAGGACCAATGATAAATCTAAATCGCGTATTTCAAATGGAAGAATTTAGAGAAAAAAATGCTTTTATTTCGAACTACATTCGGAAATCTCTACAAATTTCGTAGATCATTTTTTCATGTAGCAGTTTTAGCTAACGAATAAGGAATATGAAAATACCTATTAAAAGCCTTGTGGTTTTAAAGTATTCATATATTAAAACTAATAAAATTTCGTTTAAAGCAATATCCAACACGAAATTAATAGTGCCAAAAGGTTTCGAAGGCAAAAAAAAACCAGCCTTCTTCGTCCGGAAAAGGTCTGTTTTTTGCCATTGAAACCGTTTGTCACTATTAATTTTGTGTTGGATGTTGCTCTAAGAGAAATTTTATTTATTATATTAGCAGCAGTTTGAGCCCTGCGTATACTCATGTATTATCCGCGGCCAAATTTCGCCACATTTCGGCGATCCTCGCCAGGGCACTAAAGCTTTTAATTTTCTTGAAAATTTTTAATACTTTTTATTTGCGTTCTTCTATTTTATTAAATATAAATCGGGAAACACACTTAAGTCTCGCATCGCAGTTTTTTTTTTTTTTTTTATGAACTCATTTCCCACTTTTAACTAACTTTAAAATTTCTCTGTGCTAGAATAAGGTACATTTTGTAAATATCAATTTTACATAAGGAAATTTAATCGCCTACCACCGACAGTCACGAAAAAGCAAATATTACAAAACTATTTTTAAAAATGTAGGTTAATTATTTTCTTCCAAAATGAAACAACATTAACTTAAAGTATATAGATATAAGCTTGCATAAATACAAAAGATATGTAACAGTCATCAGTAAGATTATTAATAGTGTCAGCCACCTCAAATGCTTTTAAAATTCCACACACATTCACACAGAAAGCTTTCTTGCTACTTATACAGTTGACAACTATTTAAGACTGGTGAGAGAGTGCAACATATCAGTTGGCTCCATTTGGAATATGATTTCATCGATCAGTAGCATATACTTGCTGCTGTTTCAAGAAGACTGGGGAGAGGGGAGTACTCTTTCTGTAATTTAAAAATTTTATTTTTACAATTTTGTATTTCAAAACTGCCTTTAAAGTATATGAATTTGATGCAGAAATGCTTCCAGTACCATGATAGTTACCTTACAGAATATATATATATATATATATATATATATATATATATATATATATTTCAAATTTTGTCATAGCTGTTTATACTCCTTGATGAAAATGCATGACAATAATTTTGTCACAATTTTGTGACAAAAAAAATTATCCTGAGTAAAAGAGTGACTAACTATTTTCCTGATAAACATATTTCTTCAGCTACCTTTGTGTAAGCAAAATAACTCTATAGAGTTATGGAGTAATATATGAAGCAATTCTTAATCCATTCCAGGGAGTCTATTTAACCCAATGTATTCCTTGGGATATGCAGATGAGCTTTAGCATCAGGTTTGTTGTGTGGTACCTTACAGAATAATAACTCTGAATATAAAAATTTTACAGGTTCTTTAACTTTCAGTTGTAAAAGATTTTAACTCTGAAAAGTTTTAGAGCTCCCTCTATTGTAAAGGCTAATAAACCTAACTTTTGAGTATCTATTGAATTGGAGCAAAATTGCAAAGGATTAGTTGGATTTTCTACCCAAGAGTCATAAATGAAGATTTCCCTTCTGTCCTATCAATAAATGGTATTTCCCAATTATATGTACAATTTTAAGTGCTTTTATGGCATTTGAGATATGATTTCTAATTTCAAATATGTCTTTAAAATAAAATTGTCATCACTTATCTTCACAATTTTGTTCAGACTGGGTAGGATAAGTAGAATTCTCTGTACTACTTAAAGTGGCAGAGTTCTTCCATAGTTACCAGACACTTAATCAAGTTTTCTTACTACTAATGCTATTAGTGGCCATTTGCAACTGATAAGTTGAACTTAAATACAATCCCTTGCATGTTGTGTTTTTAATAGTAAGGGCGTGTATATTGAAATTGATCTTATATTTTAAAGTTCATTAAAATTTTAAAATGCATGCACATGCACTTTACCTTGCAATATGTACGGATACAGAAGGTTACTTTAAGATCATGTTCCATCATTATATTATCAGCTTAATATAAGTTTTACATAATTTTCTTATTTTTGTATAAGATATTTTTAGATTATTCTACTGAGTTATATTTCACAAACACTTCATATTTGTATGTAATAGTATAAGATACATATTTAAATTTATCAAATAGTTTTGAAAGGAAAAAACCTATATTGTTACAAAAAAGAAAACAGGGCAGTCACTCCAACAAAGGTATAGAGATATTATTGTACATTTGCTGGAGTGGCTGCTTTATCTCATTTATTCTAAGGAGACTCTTTCCTCTGAAACTGGCTGATGTCTTTAAATATTTGTTTTATGCTAATACTAACAAAGTGTTTAAATTTTCGGTATTTCCCTATATTTTATTAAATATACCTAAAAAGAAAAACAATTTTATCATAATTTTTTTGGAGGGTTAAATATTCAACAGCCTTTTTTCTGACCATTTTTTATTTTGTCTGAGTGTTTATGAATCTGTTTATTCTAAAAGTGCTTTATTGTGGCTGTATAATATTTTTAATCAGTTAATCACATGTTTTAATTGCTTCTCCTATATTTTACTAAATACATTACTTATTGGTTTTCCTCTCTCAATTTAGGAAGGCCCGTAGGAGAGAAAAAGATGCTGTTGCTACTTCTCAGGAAGAATCTAAGCTCTATTTAGAGCAAGCAGTTTTGGAATGTACAGTGCCTGAGTCAAGGTTAAGAGAGGTTATAGATCTTCCACCTGGTTTAGATTATAATGAATGGCTTGCTTCGCATAGTAAGTACCGTTATTTTTATAATTCAAAAAACAGTTTTACTGAAAATCTAAATGATTTTATCAAATTTATTCTCTATCATTTCATTTCAGCTATAGCATTTTTTGACCATACTAATCTAGTTTATGGTACCATATCCGAATTTTGTACTATGTCCGGTTGCCCTGATATGAATGGCCCTAATGGCAGGTAAGTGTATCATAGTTTGATTAAGTCAATTGTATATAACTAAAAATTAATCTTATAAAATGTTACTATTCATTTTATGATGCTCCCAAAAGTGGTGAGTTTTCGAAATCTCAGGAGGGAGGGGAAATCCAATAAAGTTATACAAAAGATTCATAAAGTTAGATTTGATAAAATTATAAAAAGGAAAAAATATATATTAACCTTTTATGCCTGCACCCACCCTTATTTTCCAGTAATAGAGGTTTTGGGCTCCTGAATTCACTTCCTTATTGAGATACCAGATATCATCTTTCTAAACATTGCATTTCCATCCCCTCTTGCCCCACAAAAAGTTGGCAGTGTGCTACAAGAGACTATCATGCTCAGGGTTTCCGAATATCAGTCGCCAAACAGCAACTGAAAGTTTGGAAATGGCATGTACAATTTTGAATCCACTTATCATTATGGTTGTTGTTGAGACCCAGACCGTCCGACCTACCAGAAAGGTGTAAGGTAACTGTTTGGACGGCCGAGAAGTGTCACCCAATTTAGATCGGAACCCAATGGGGGAGGCATCCACAGGGACCGTACCCTCCTTCCCCTACCACCAACCTCTCGGAAGGACTTACGGACGCACATGTTTGACGTGATCGTACTCCACGTGAACACGGCGGCAGTTTTGGCAGTGATGGAAATCGAACCCGGGCCTACCGAGTGCAATTCCTGCACTCTGACCACTGGGCTACCGCGCCCACGCATCATTATGGTGAATAAATTTTGTTGTTGTTGTTACTACTCCCTTTGGTCAAGATACCCGTCCAAAAGATCATATTGCAAAAGGAGGCCAGACACCTCCTGGTTGATGACCATAGTTTTCTTACTATCATGACTATTTCTAAATTAAAGATGAAACTGATCCTTGTCTGCAATTCCGAACTAAAGAAAATTTTACATCATGATCATCTGAGATGGTGGAACCATTTATTCTAATTTGTTTTTCCATTTTGATTTCATATGTCATTAGATGCATCACCAGAATTATTAACCTAATTTTTTGATGAATCAATGAAACTAGGTAGTTTCCATTCATGTGTCATCATTGAAGATTTGGATCTACATAATTCAGTGAAACTGTAGTTAAATGTTACTTTTGGTAGAAAAGGTAGACACTTTAGTTAAACATTAACTGCATATTTTTTACTATAACATGTCTAATATCTTAATATGTCCGTTAGAGTTAGCATTGTTACACATCGGCAATATGTTTTTTAAAGGTTGAGTTTTAATTTTTCACACTTAAAGTCTTGCGATTGAATTTTTAAATGACTGGGAGATGGATGAGAGGGGATATTGATTTTGAGTAGTGAAAATAATATTGAAAATGTCTTATGTGTATTAGAATTTTATATTTACCCTTTTCCTTGTTAAATTTAAGCCACATTGTTGTTTTATCAATTTTTTTTTATTTGACTGGTAAGTTTTAGTAGATGGCCAGCAAAAAAAATTAGCTGTACCAGACACATTAGTGGGTAGAAATTTGAGCACATTTAGCAACATTGATTATGCTATTCCAAGGTCCGTAGATAGGCAAAGTTGTTTGGTAAGGTAGAAATAGAGCTTCCTTTCATGATGTCACTGCCTGACTGCTGACCCAATACCTAGCAAGGTGTTCTCGTATTTAAATAGAAAGAAATATTTTATTGTAAGGTATTCAGACTCTTTTTCTTATATAATCTATAACTGAAACATAGGATATATCAATATAATCACTTTATATAATAGTGTGGATTCATACATATATTTTGCAAATGGAATATGAAAATATAACAATTCATACTTATAAAAGTTTCAGTTTAAAAGTATGTTTGATTGGCATTATTTTAAGTTTGAGGCATTTAATACAAATATTGTAATATGCATTGCAAATATTGTAATATGGTCATCTCTTGTAATTGCTCTGCACCCTTTGATGGCCTGGGTAATAAAAAATTGGTAGATGGCCTGGGTAATAAAAAAACAATCATGAGAATGAATCAAGCTAGCATTCTAAAGTTGATGTTACTTATATTTTGATAAAATATTACGTATAAAATAGTTATTTATTTAACATTATTGAATGTCCTGATTTTTTCAGAAATTCATTCAAAAATTTAAGTTTTCCAAACATTCGATTGTGTTTAAAATCAATAAGGTTCCAGTATTCACTAATTGTAATAATCATACCAAATTTAATTCGAAATGCGCCATTCCTTCATGATATATTACATCCATAGACTCATGGACACACACACTAACATACATAAACATACAAAGATATCAATTTAAAAACATTTGATTAGAGTTTAGATATGCTTGAAGCCTGCTCTTCTGTTGAAAACTCAAATTCGAATTTTCAATCCCATCACAATACTTATACATTGTGTCATATATATAAGGAAAGTAAAAATTAAAGTCGGAGTTAGTATTTGATGAAACCTTACAGTGGTGGTGTATTTTGATATTCAATTTGAGGGGGGGGGGATCAGTTTTAAAATTAATTTATATCAATATCAAGGGGTCTAAGTTAAAGGTCTACATGAGCTGGGGTCTGGCCCATGAGCTTAAGTCCAATTTGGCCCACTAGACCAAGCTTAGACCATGTTTTATTCAATTTGGTCAGGTCGAGTCAGGTTCGACCAGATAACAGTAAATGGAAAAGAGATATGAAAATATAACAATTCATACTTATAAAAGTTTCAGTTTAAAAGTATGTCTGATTGACATTTTAAGTTTGAAGAATTTAAACACTTTACAAATATTGTAATATGCATTGCAAATATTGTAATACGGTCATCCCTTGTAACTGCTCTAAACCTTTTGATGGTCTGGATAATAAAAAATTAGTAGATGGCCTAGGTAATAAAAAAAAACTTAAGAATGGTTCAAGCTAGCATTCTAAAGTTTATGTTACTTATTTTTTAATAAAATATTATATATAAAATAGTTATTTATTTAACATTATTGAATGTTCTGATTTTTTCAGAAATTCATTCAAAAATTTAGCAGTTTTCCAAACGTTCGATTATGTTTAAAACCAATAGGGTTCCAGTATTCATTAATTGTAATAATCAAACCAAATTTAATTTGAAATGCTCCATTCCTTCATGATATATCACATCCATAGACTCATGTACACACACACTAACACACATAAACTTACAAAGACATCACTTCAAAAATGTTTGATTAAAGTTTAGAGATGCTTGAAACATGCTCTTCTGTTGTAAACTCAAATTCAAATTTCCAATCCCATCACAATACTTTACTTGTACATTATGCCATGTATGTAAGGAAAGTAAAAATCTGATGTGTGCAGCACATGACTTTCCCTGCAGACTTATATTTTTATGTTCTCTTTATTTTAATTTAATTCAATTTAATTCACTTTTAATTCAATTTTTGTTCTCATTTGGTAACTGGACTTATTTTTAAAGGTGGCGTAGAGAAAATACGAAAAAACTAAAATATCTTTAGAACGGCTAGTCCTAGTGTAATGGGATTGGTCTTATTCTTTTCATCATTACGAAACAAGCATTTGAATGAATGAATGATATGAAGGTGGGTGGCTCCAGAAGAGCCTAGCACATCGACCAGAGGTCTATTGTACTACCCCAAAAAGTGAAGGTCTCTAAGAGAAGAGACCAGTAGCCGATGCAAACATAAGCAGGCACTTGACAAGAATGTCGTTCAGCTCCCAGGGTTCAATCACATGACGACCAATGTGTTCGAATCTGTGAGCAGAGTAGGCCTCACATTCACACAGAATGTGAGCTGCAGTTTCTTCGCTGTAATTGCAGCCTCTGCAAAGCGAATCTTTGGAGACACCCATAATATTAAGATGTCTCTTGAGAGTGCAGTGCCCAGTAAGGAGCCCAACAGCTCTCCTGATGCCAGTTCTACTGAGCCTGAAAAGTTCCTTTTGACGTGCACTAGGGCAATTACAATTGAGAATTTTCGCTTGCCTTTGCCCTTTAGTGTCACGCCAGTTCTTGCATTGAAGCTTCCTGAAGATGTCAAAGACAATTCTTCTAATAAGATCATTGGGTATACCCAAGGCTGGCTCAGGGCCCACAAAAGGAGTATTAGAGCCTTTCCTAGCAAGTTCATCTGCCAATTCATTGCCAGGAATGCCCGAATGACCAGGCACCCAGTACAGAATGACACTATTATTACTAGCAATTTTACAGAGAGCTTTATAGCATTCCCAAACAAGGGAAGACGTCACAGTGAATTTCCCCAGAGCCATAAGAGCAGCCTGACTGTCAGAACAAATGAAAATCTGGCTATTCTCATACTTTCTGTCATAGCAAATTCTACAACACATAAGAATGGCAAATACTTCAGCCTGAAAGACAGTAGCAAAATTGCCAAGCGGATAAGATAGCTTAGTGCCATCATCAGGGCAGCAGACTCCCGCACCAGTACTAGTGCCAATCTTCGAGCCATCAGTATACCATACAAAACAATTATGTTTATTGTAGGTTGGAGTCCTCTTCCAATCATCCCGCGAGGGGACAAGAATTTCATAAGGCTTATCAAACGTAAATTTGACGTGTATGCCATCAGGTGGCATACAGAAATAAGGATGCCTAGCAACATTACTGTTAAGTTCGCCCCAAGATAGATACCTTGAGTAATCTTTCCAGTGTTTCAGATATTTGAGTCTGTTCATGCAGATAAGTGCCTCTGCTTCAATACGCATATAAAGCGGATGCAAACCAAGTAAAAGTTCAAGAGATGCAGTAGGAGTGGTTTTCATGCATCCGGAGATTGCAATGCACACCATCCTTTGAAGCTTAACTAAATCAAGTTTAGCAGTTTCATTTCTAATTCTGGACCACCAAACAATGGATCCATAAGAAATGATAGGACAGACTATCATCGAGTAAATCCAATGAATAGCTCTGGGATTAAGGCCCCAGGTTTTCCCAATAGCATTCCTACAAGACCAGAAGATTCTTCTGGCTTTAGTTGTGCAGTAGTCCAAGTGTCTCTTCCAATTAAGTTCCTTGTCAAAGTAAATTCCCAAGAATTTAACCTCCTTGGAGCAAATATGCTTCTGCCCAAATAAGCAAATATTCCCAAGATTAAGTATGCGTTTCCTTGTAAACGCAACTAAAGCAGTCTTCTGCGGATTAACCGTAAGACCTGCATTTTTACACCATGCTTCAACCCTCCTAAGAGCAGTAGACATCATGTCAGAGACAGTGTTGCCAAATTTGCCCCTGGCAACGATGACAACATCATCAGCATATCCAATGCAAGAAACACCAGAGACATCAATGCTTTCCAGAAGAGAATCCACAACAAGACACCAGAGAATTGGTGAGAGCACACCCCCTTGTGGACAGCCCGAAAGTGCATGCACAGTCATACTTTCTCCAAGTAAAGATGCACAGATATACCTGTTAGATAGCAGGTTCTTAATCCAATAAGATATCGTGGTATCAACACCTCTTCTGTTGAGAGCAACAAGAATGGTGTCAATGGGTACTTTATCGAAGGCACCTTCAATGTCAAGAAAGGTAGCAAGAGCAATTTCCTTGGCATTGAGATTTCTCTCTAAAATAAAGGAGAGACTGTAAAGAGCAGTGTCCGTAGATTTGCCCGGTTGATAGGCATGTTGAGAACTAGACAAGGGCTTAGAGGCCAGAATCACTTCCCTTAAATACCTATCGATAAGTTTTTCAATAGTCTTAAGCAGAAAAGACGTAAGGCTGATAGGCCTAAAAGATTTGGCCTCATAGTAATTGTCCTTTCCAATTTTTGGAATGAAGATTACCCTAGTATGCCTCCACGCATTTGGTATATAACCAAGGGCAATACAAGCACTGTAGATGTTGCAGAGAATAGGAGCAAGCATCTCTATTCCCTCCTGGAGAAGAATAGGAATGATGCCATCAGTTCCCGGAGTTTTATAGGGTTTATGGGAATTAATTGCCCATTTAACCCTATCAAGAGTAACAATGCTCCTAGCAATACCCCAGCTATTGTCGTCAGACAAGGTGGAGCAAGCAATTCCACTGTCATTCTGAACAACAGGATGAGAAACCGGAAAGTGAACTCTGAAGAGCTCACTAAGAGTCTCCTCACCAGTGACAGTAAAGTCACCAAAAAAAACAAGCATTTAATAGATATATTTGAGCATATGTAGTTTTTATTCTAGATTTTGATGATTTTTGCGGGCCATTTCGCAAAAAAAGGCAGGTTATTTTTTTTCTGAATCGTACCAAAATCTAATCAGCACCAGGGTAACCCACAAGCTACTTATCTACCGAATTTTGTGAAATTCTGTCCATTAGTTTTTCAGCTAGAGTGGATACAGACAATTTTTGCAGGCCATTTCGCAAAAACAGGCGGGTTCTTTTATCCCAAATTATACCCATAACTAATCAGCACCAGATTCGTCTACAAGTAACTTACCTACCAAATTTTATGAAATTCGGTCAATTAGTTTTCTAGTTAGAGTGGATATAAAATCTGCACAGACGTCACCCTAAAAATGGTTTTGTCATATTCTAGAGGTCCCGAAACATGTAGATCTGTCGAAAACTTGAGTTGTGATTTTCGGTATTATTCCACTGCTTTCCCTATACCTTACCATGTATTACAGCGAAAGTAAAAATTAAAGTTGGAGTTAGTATTTGATGAAACCTTTCAGTGGTGTATTTTGATATTCAATTTGAAGGGGGGGGGGTCAATTTTTAAATTAAATTTATATCAATCTCAAGGGATCTAAGTTAAAGGTCTGCACTGGCTGAGGTCGGGCCCGTGAGCTTAAGTTGGCCCACTAAACCAAGCTTAGAGCATGTTTTATTCAATTTGGTTGGGTCGAGTCAGGTTCGACCAGATAAAAGTAAATGAAAAAGCCAAAAATAGATCGAAATTGAAATAGAAAATTTTAAATTACATATGAAATAAAATTTTAAATTAAAAGATGAAATTCTCCTTGTCCCATATTAAATAATAAAAGTTTGTTCTGTACAGAGAACACAGATGGGTAAATTAGAATCGTTTACAGAAAAATAATAATTTCAGATAGGAAACAAATTGAAGACCTATTTATTCAAAGACATTCTGAAGTCAAAATAAAACAATGTTCGTCCCAACTTTCACCTACTGATTTGAATTATTTTGTTTTCCGGACCAGTACCTGAAAAATCAAGTTGTTTGAAATTACAATAACACAACAAAGAATATCTTCTAACCTGGATGCAGCAAAGTAAAGTTATGACACTGAAGTCGAGTGGTCTGGGTTTTCGACTCAAGTACCAGATGCCATATTTCGTAACATCATGTGATTTATGAATTTAATAAGGAAAAATAATTCCAAATTTAATTTTTGAGTAAATGATCATTCTGTTAAAATCATTGGTTAAGTGTGAGTTGCAATTTGTTATATTTTAAAATTTATCACAAAAAAGTTTAATCGCTTCTGTATTGTGTTGCTTGATTAATGGTAAAAATATGAAATCCAACAACTACTCTTTATTTTAAAATTTAACACTGTTATTTGATTTTCAATTTCTTCTGTAATTTTAATTTCAATTATTAGATTCCAAATGTTTCTAAATTATGAAAATTAAATAAACAATTAAATAAATAATTAATTAAATAATATTCTTAAATTAAAACATAGTTCTGTCGATTTCTTTCTGATAATAAATATTGAATAAAAATCTAATTGAGCCGGCGTGTTTGGAGCTTCAGCAGTGTGTGCAGTATGTAACTGGAAATGTAAGCGTTGTACAACCATAAAATTTGGTACACAGATACTTTATGACCTGAATATATGTACTTCAGTGTTTTTTTTTTCTAAATTTTGAATTAGATTTTTAGTTATTTTAAGTTTTAGCCCGATTTACAATGATATGGGGCAATATTCACACAAATTGATTCCTTAACAACCTAAAATACTAAAATATTATTAAAGACTTTCCATCATCTTGATACCATCAAGAAGATAAAAAAAAATCTCTTTTACACAAACTGTGAATGGAATCTATATAATTATTAGACAATTGTGTGTAAATTTTTAAAAAATATACTTTTTGTGCATTTTAAACCTTTCCGATTTTTATATTACGATATACAGAAATTGACTTACCATCCATCATTAATGTTTTTTTCAGCAGCTGCTTAAAATATCACAGACCACTCCAGAAAAAGTAATTTTATAAACCCATCCATTGATTAATTAAAAATTTTTTATCTAAGGCATGTCTTTAATTTTTTGAATAAATCTCGCAGAGAGAGAGGCTATTACAAGCTCTCGGATCTCATTCAAGGTCTAAATGTACTAGGTAAGGAACCCATTCATCTTGTCAGAGGGGAGTAGATATTTTTAGATGAATTGAGAGGTGATGCATGAGGATTTCCATGAAATAGCATTATCACCTATTTTATGAGTGATGTGTTAATTATACGGTCAATTGTGATTCTTAAATATTTTGTTTTTGCGGAGTGCACATGTGATTTGATTCGTACAATTTTCAAATCGAACCCATTTTAAATTATGTTCAAATGTATTATTTAAGCAGCAGGTACTTAATTATTTATATAGTCGATGCTTATTTAGAACCTGGACAGTGCTGCATAATTCATTCTGGTGTATGTGTATGTGGTTATATATATATTATAGTTTTAGAGATGGGTTGCTATTAGCTTAATTGCTAATTTAACACTGCGAATGACAAATAGCAGTTGCTAACAGCTAACACCGATTCCACCAAACTGCTAAAAATAGCAGATGCTGTTCCTTTCAGTACTAGAGGGCGAAACCCCCTGTTCACTGAGTGCACTAACAACTAGAGCTTATGACATACTATGTGCCTTGTTTACTAATGCTCACCATCTGCTGAGCTCACTTCCCATGCAACACTGATGGCAGTGAGGCAAACTCAATAAGACAAACAACCATAGGCGTGCGCACGGGGTGTGCTGGGTGTGCTACAGCACATTGTAATGCTCGAATTTTTTTTTTTTTTTTTTAGACTCCCCAATGGAAGGGGTAGACTCCTCAATGAAAAAAAATTTCGCCAACAAGCGTTCTAAAAAAAAAAAGAAAAAAACCCCGTCTAATTTTTTGTTGTATCTAAAACATTTGCCTGTTTTTAGATCGTCAATCACGATTGTCTACAGGTCCCTACCAGCTGGCATTAAGGATGTTTCCGAGAACTAAAATAGGAAACCAGCAGAGAAGTTTTCGAACCTATTGGTATGAAAAGTACAAGTGGCTAGAATATAGTCCATCAGAAGACGCAGCTTTTTTGTTTCTGCTGTAGGTTTTAAAGGCCACTCAGATTCTGTGTTTATTGAGAAGGGATTTAAAAATTGGAACAGAGCTATTGAATGTTTTGACACCCATCAGTTATCAAAATCCCATGAGCGGAACTTTAACGCGTTGAAACACGTTTGAACACGTTTTAAAGAAGATAAACCCATTGGTGCAGGCCCGGTTTAAGGCGTGGGCGGCGTGGGCAATTGCCCACAGCGACCGAATTAGGGGCGGCCATTTGGAAGTGAAATTAGGTGTAGCAAGAATGACTTTTATGGTCGTATTAAAAAAAAAATTGAAAATGAAGCAATTTTGTGCCACTTTAATATAAATTAATTTACTTTCTTAGATAGTATTAAAATATAAAAGGATAAAATCGTTTTTCTCCCATAATTATATCTTTTTTGAAGCAATGTGCAGTTCAACACTTGGGAGATTTTAAACAACTTGCAGCTGGGTCCAATCCCTTAGGGGACTTTGTACCCCAAATACTGGGAAAAACTCAAGGAGCGATTCTCAGAATTTTTTCCTGGTTTCAAATTCAAATTGCAAAGACATGGATGCGGTCTCTATGATCCCACTTCTGAAAGGACGGGAGGGAGGAGATTAGTCCAGATGGTCATTCTTTTGGTCGTCTACCGTTTTAGCTCATTTCGGCATTGAGACTAGCTGGAGGCCATGCAGATAACAAATATAGTGACTAGAAGTAAAAAGCTACTTCTTACTAGTGTTCAAAGCAATGTGCTGTGTTATGCTGCTGTGCGAGATTCACAAATCCATCCACAAATATGGCTGTCTTTTAAGTTCTAACTATTTGGGTAACTTTTTCTTTCAATTATTTAAAATATTTTTGCAAAATTTCTTAATTGACTACATTTTTTGTCGATTTTTAATGTGTTTCAACAAATAAAATTAATTTGGTACTGAATTTAGTCTATGGCATTAGCCACAGAATAATACTGATAAAAGATTAATTTTTTCATGTTTTAATCTAAAATAATATGCCCCGTGGCCCCGTTTGTTCTATGAGGAATTTCAGAGGTAAATAATTAAGCAATGGTGTAAAATGTTCTTAAGTTTGTAATTTTTCCAGTTTCACTGTAAAACGAAAAAAAAAAATGCTACAAAATATTTTTACGAAGTATAACATCCTTTATAAATATTTGTATGAAAGTGCAAAAGTTGTTATTAATTTGTTAGAGCTGTTTTATAAATTAATAAATTTATTCTATAGACACAATCTGGGAATTATACATATTCTTTTGCTCATGCACACAAATTTCTGTCTGGATATATGTTCAATAATCTGTAAATACTATTTTATTTTTGCATAATTACACTTTTAGTTATAATTATAATTTAATACACTTTTAAGTAAAATGTTAATTAAACAATCTTAAAATTTGTAATATACATTTTGATATTGTGATTTTTTTTATTTCTACTCAAACAATTCATTTAATATCCCCATGTTCCAGTCAACATTCGATTCATTATTATTCTTATATAAAGTTGTATTGTATGATATGTGGTATTTTTTTGTCCATTTTTTATTTCAAAACCGAGAAAAAATGAAACATTGACGGTCCTCTTTTCCAACCAATGGATTTTTTTTTTTTATTCTTAATACACCCTATTTTTATTACCTCACCCAAAAGTTCATATTTTTTAATTTCTAACCCCCCCCCCCCCCCCCCACCCGTCCTTTTTTTAAAAAGAATTTAGAAACATTTGGATATTTCCCTGTGTTTCTGTTGAGCCTAAGTATCTCTAAATTCTTTTCAGATGTTTTCGTTTATTATTTTTTTCAAAATTACGAAAACAAATATTGCGTTTTTTACCACCTTGTTCTCTAATGATTGCAAATATGATTTTTCCCCTTCTCTTAGTTTTGTTATGCACTTTATCTTTCGGCAGAAAATTAGAATGTTTTTAATTTTTACCCCCTCCACCTTTCTTTCTTAATTGTTGTCCCCTTTTCTATTCTATATATTTTTCCTGCTTTTGGATTAGGTTTTGTATCTTCGAACATTTTTTTATATATTTTCATTCACTTGTCACAAACTCAGGGACATTTTAAACATTACATATCAATCGTCTTCACCCCCCCCCCCCCCCCAGTGAATATTCGATTATTTTACTAACTTGATTTGCAGTATAAAAATTAAACTTACTGACAAAATTTTACATTATAGTTAATCTATAAACTTGTCTAGCGGCACATAAATACGTAATTGAATACGTATATTTCTACCTATTCTGTTCAACCCTCACTAATCATTAAACATCTTTAGAATCCCCATATACATTTGACTTCCTAATTCTTTTTAAACAAAGCAAAATATCTCGTGCTTGTGCACCAATATTTCTCAAAAGAGTAAGTAACCAGACTGATTTGCAATAATCGTGGCAATTCAAATATTACAGCTTTCCCACCTATTGAAAAACTTGGTTTCTGAAGTATAGTGGTTATAATTTCGATATGTTAAAATATCGAAATTAAAATCATTATATTTCAAAAACCAAGAGCAATAAATTCATACTAATTGTTTATAGTTATCACTTTTAGTTTTTAAGATATAAGCATTACAAACTTGAAATACTTCAAATTTTCAAACTTCTTCCGCTTGACAAGATGATTACTCGAAAACTATAGAAGCTTTTTTAAATATACATATAAATTTAGAAACTAAATTTCGTCATACATATTTTTATCACTTAATAATTCTATCGATCTTTTATACTTTCAAAGATATTTCGAGTGAAAGTATGAAACAAGGAAAAAAACTAATTTTTATGTTTCTAAGTTTAACCCCCCCCCCCCCCCCCTATTGTTCAAAGTTAGTTCTTTTAATTTTTGAGATGTTACTAAGTTGAAAAATGGAAAAATTTCAATCTTCTTCAATTTGGCAAGACGATTACTCGAGAATTATAAAAGCTTTTCTTAATAATAAATATAGATTTTGATACTAAATTTCCTAGTACGTATTTTTGTCATTTACTATTTATATCTTTATTTTATAGTTTAAAATGAAAACAAGAATAATAAAAACACTCGCTCGGACAGACACTTTTTTGCTTTCTAAAAAAAAGTTCTGAATATTAAAATATTGAAATTATTATTATAAGCGTCCAAAAGGTTTACATTTTTCGTAACGCTTCGTTTCCCCCACACAGAAATCCCAAACATAGATGTTATTCACGTAAATTTACATATAATATGATTGTTTATTTAATATTTTTGAATGCCGTTTTCTTTTTATGATTTAAAAGAAGTTTGAAAACTTGCGACCTTCAGAGTGTTTATTTTCCTTTAAAATCATAAATTTTGTTCACTTCACTCCATTCGTTCTAGAAATTTTTGTCTCTTTAGACTCCTATACACATCCATATATACATTATACTCGCGCACAGACATCCCTTTAAAAATACATCATTTGTGTGCAGGGAAATTACAAATAAAGTCCAAAATTCAGCTATGCATTATAAATTACTGCTGCATTATGCATGTATGTATGTAGAAAGAAATGTAAAGCATTACATTTTCTAAACCTCTAAATTTAGATGAGAATAAAATTTGATAGATCAATGAAATAAAATAATTTTCGTAAGGTGATGGTGATCCTGTTCCTAAGGGAGATTATTCCCTCCTGCTCTTGCCTATCTAAGATACTTTGCCCTTAATAGCTTTCTCGTATAATCACGAAAAAAGTCCAGTCCTCATCCGCACACCTATGCGTCGATCATCAGTACTGACGAAGCGGAATTTGTCTCTAAACTTGCCTCCAATCAGACAGTACACTAACTAGCTAAACACCAATTCAGACGCCTCTGCCTATGTTGAAGGGGTCAGTGGTAGGCGCTTTAATGGACGTCGACACTTAATCCCATCAGTCGACCGAATAATATACATTGATACAGGATGCACGGGCGATGTCTGATAAGATTCGAACCACGCCATTGGTGTAGATGTGACTCCTCTCCTGACTGCACGATCCACTCGAGCAGTTGTCTGTCTGGGGCGTTCTAAGCCTCTGCGACGGTTACATGGGTCTTCTTTGATCCACTGTTCCATCACCGAGCAACTACCATATCGTTCCGACCAAGATGGCGACTGGTACGTCTGTTCGACCAACCAGTTTCCATTGGGCCATTGATGCGACTTCTCTCAAAATCCGACAATTGTTCGTAGTGCTGTCGAAACGTCTCAAAGGCATCTTTGTACACAATTTTCAGTATCAAAGCAGAAAATCCAGTTTCAATTGCTCGTAAGAACATCAGACATTTTAAATGCTGCACGATATGTCGTTCCCATGCGCGCTGTATGAGCCCTATAACGTCATTGGCGTTGACACTTTGATCATTTGCATAACTCTTAAAACGAAATTTGCATGCTCAGTTTCGTGGCTGTAGCTCAATTTATATATATATATATATATATATATATATATATATATATATATATATATATGAAGGGCGGCTCCAAACTGTCTTGCCCACACACGAAAATGTCTTTGAGCCGGCCCTGCATTGGTGTATTGTTAGATAAAGGAAAACAGGCATATCTATCAAAACAAGAAAAACAACGGCTTCATAATCGACGTATAATGGAGCGATTAATTGACATTGTTTTGTGCTTGGCAAAAGGTGGCAGACCATTCAGGGGTCACAATGAAAAAGCTGACAGTTCTGAACAAGGCTTATTTTTAGATCTTGTTAAAATACTGCAAAAGTATGATCCTGTAATGACAAAGCATATGCAAGAATCTCCTCGAAATGCTACGTATGTAAGTAATCGCATTCAAATTGATATAATTGCTTCATTGCACAATGTTGTTCAACGAAACATTGTTTCTTCGTTAAATGGAAAGTGGTGTTCTCAGTAAGCGCTGACGATACTACTGACTGTGAGCACCATGAACAGATGTCCATTATAGTGCGGTATTTCGACGATGGGGTAAACAGTCCAGTAGAACATTTCTTATCCATTCAAAGACTTATAAAAGTTGATGCACAGTCTATTTTTGATAAGTTAAACGACGTTCTTATCACTCTTAAACTTGATAGGTCCTCGGTGTTATCTGCATGTTTTGATGGAGCAGCCACCATGTCTGGATGCACTTCTGGTGTTCAAATGAAGTGTAAAGAAAAAAACAGTGCAACAAACAATACACTATGTACATTGTTATGCGCATTGTTTAAACCTGGTTCTGGTTGATGCATGTGCTTCGAGCAAACACAATAGAAGTGTTTTTGATTTTTTTGGTGTCATTCAAACTCTGTATGCGTTTATGGAGGGAAGTGCTACACGACATGCAGTATTGGAAAATATATCACACGAAGTGGGATTCCAATTGAAGACATTAAAGTCTCTTTCAAACACGAGATGGGCCTGCAGAGCAGAAGCAGTCTCAGCAGTGAAACATAACTACTCTGCAATTTTACAAGCTTTGCAGGAAATAATTGAAACAACTCGCCTTTCCGACGTCAAGATTAAAGCAAGGGGTCTTGTCCATGAGCTAAATTCGTTCAAGTTTATTTTTTCCTTAAACATGTTGCACCCTATTTTGCACATGTTACCGAAAGTTAGTAAATCTCTGTAAAGTCCGCGTCTGAACTTACTTACTGCATTCACTGGAGTTAAAAATTTACGAAATTCTTTATCTGCAATGAGAGATAATCCAAACGATTTTAAACTCATTTTCGATGAAACTATGGAACTTTGTGAAGAGAAGGGAATACTAATCCCTCCTCTGAAGAAGAGAAAACCGTCCACACGTATTGACGACAACATCCAAACCCAACATCATTTCAGTACGCGAGAAAATTATGAGAGAATAAGTTTTTTCTACCCAGTCCTTGATTCAATGATCTGCGGAATCGATCAGCGTTTTGAACAGGAGACGTGTCAACTTGTCATAGCAATGGAAGAATTGTTGAATTTAAATGTTGATAGAAACAACTTGAAATTAATTTCCGACCAATTTAAAATATCTTTCGATGAGTTAGAAGCGGAAATGAGATTGCTGCGAAGTAATAATTGTCCTTTTCTAAAAGGAAGTACGACAAACATCATCCGAGAGTGGTTGGGTTGGTTTAAACTAAAGCTCCTATATAGACAGGCTGGCGCAACCGCCTTTGAAGCTCCTGCCGTAACTGTCTGTTACCGTCTGCTTATGCTATTTCAATGGCGAGCGTACGTTACTTGTCTCATGTTTGATACGTATTTATCTGTAAAATGGGTGATTGTGGTACAATAAATGGCACTAATCATTGGAGGAAAAAGTTGGAAATGTTTAAATTTCCTCAAGATCCCGAGAAAAGGAAAATATGGCTTTATAAACTGCCGAAAAAATGGATAGATTCCTGGACATTCACCTGAATTGCGCAGTGTAAATAGTTTCATATTTTATGCTTCCTTTGTCTTTTTAAAAGTAAATGTATGTCAAGATCTCGAAAAGAAGATTTGAAAATTGGTTTCTTAAAGCTGAACTTTCAATAAATTAATTTTTTATAATAGTTAAATAGGATTTTTTCTTGCAATGAAATTGTAGGGTTGCTATCGCATTTTGGCGTGGGTTTATCGATGACTTATCGGCAAGATAGTAAGATTTGACTTTGAAATTTGTGTTTTTATATAATTATTGTGCTTTAAAGACTGTTTTGTATTTCAATTATAAAATATGTGCATTGATATAAAATTTTAACAATTGTTTGTAGAAATATGTGAAAGCTGCATTTAAAAACAAGAAAGATCAATCATGCATAAGCATTGATTATGAAACACTTTCCAACTGAAATGTAATTTCATTTAAAAATTTCTAAAATGTGATTCATTCAGTGGTAATATCTTTTACATTATCACAGTATTACAGTAATTTATTATACTTAAATATTTAAAACTGTATCGAAATATAAATCATCTGATTCTTTATGCAAAATCAATGAATATTTCATTCATATAACTTGTATTCCAGACTCCAGAGCTAAATAATTTTGTGTGAAAAAAATACAGCAATTCTTATGTAATTCATCTTACAATCGCTTGAGATATTTGCATTGTGCATATGTTAAAATTAGGCTTCCTTGAAGAAATAATAAAAGTTTAGGGATCATTTAAAATCACAACTATTGTAATTGCATAGGCACGGAATTTAGATACACAGATAATACACAGATAATATATATGTGTATGTGTATGTACTCAAAGTATTGGAATCGTGCCGAAGATCGGAACTCGAATTTTCAAAGGATCTACACGTTTTGGGACTTCTAGAACACGAAAAAACTACTTTTAGGAAGACGTCTGTGTGTGTAGGGGTGTATCTGTGTATGTTTCTGTGTGTCTGTGTGGATATTACATCCACTCTAATTGAAAAACTAATGGACCGAATTTCATACAATTTGGTAGGTATGTTTTTTGTGGGAAATCCTGATGTTCATTAGATTATAGTACGATTCGTAATAAAAGAATCTGCCTTCTTTGCGAAATGGCCGCAGAAATTGCCTTTATCCACTCTTGCTAAAAACTAATGAACCAAATTTAACAAAATTTGGTGTATAATATTTCAATAACCGACAAGTGATTTATATACCAAATTTAACAAAATTTTGTATATAAGTCATTTGTAGGTTATTCTAGTACGATTCGGGAAAAAGGAATGGGCTATTTTTGCGAAATGGCCAGCAAAAATCGCTATATATAAAAATAAAAGACTACGTGTGCTCAAATATATCAATTAAATTCCTATTTTATATGTGATTTTTGACAACAAAAATAATAAGACTAACCCCATTACTCTAGGACTAGCCGTTCTTGAGATATTCTAGTTTTTTCGCGTTTTCGCTACGCCACCTTTGACAATAAGTCCAGCTATCAAATGAGAACCAAATTTAAGTTTAACGTGTAAATTCAATGTCATTTAAAATACTTATGTTGTGCAGATAAACTCAAATTATCATTGAATAAATAAAGAGAACGAATATGAGTCTGCAGAGAAAGACATGTGCTGTCCACATCAGAATTTTTAACAATATTACAACAATGATTTATAGAAGTGAACGGGGATTATTTTCAGGCCATTTCGAAAAAAATGTATGATCTATATTTAAAGATCCATCAAATTTTTGTCAAATAAAATGTTCAACAAATTTAAGCTGTGTACCAAATTTTAACTCTCTAGGACGTAGGGAAGTGCATTTAAAATGCCATCAAATAAATTTATCATGAAGAGTTATATAAAATTTAAAAAAAAAAAAAAATTGTTATCTACCAAATTTACTTTAAAATATGAAGCCACTCCCATATGCAAAACGTTTAAACAAATGGAGAGATATTTATTATATAATATCTCTTTCTTTTCTTTCTGGAAGATATCCCAAAGTCAGAATTTAATTGAATTTGTTTTTTTCCCTATATTAAAATTTTTTTTAATTAAAAAACTACTTAACATATTTTACTGAATTTTTTTTCATATATTCTATGGGATAATGTGAATATTTCCTAAAAATTTCGAAGCAATTCGTGAATTTTAAATTTACTTAAAAAATGTTTGAAAAATTAGGTCCCATAGGGTTCAATGTATTTCATTTTTTCAACCCGGGTTCAATAAAAAACTAATTGGGTGATATTATTTATTTATATTCCCATAGGTCCTACAGATCGACTGAACAACATACTAAAATTTCATTTTGATAAACTCATTTTTACGGCAGTTATCGTGCTAACGGACAGACAGACAGACAGACAGACAGACAGAATGAACAAAGTCATAAACACTTTTCAACTTTGTTGTAAAGTGTTAAAAAATAAAAACTTGCTATTTTGATTGTCTCCAAAGCATTTATAAAATTAATAATTTTTTTTTATGATTAGGTATTCAGTGTACATACTAGAACGTTACAATCAAATATATTTTTGATTGCCTATTTCTCATTTTAAGTTAGCATAGACTTATGCTGCCAGAGATTTTTAACATTTCTGCAGATGCTATAACTATTTTGCTTGTAGTAATATGAATTGCATGCATTATTTTGGCTCATTGATTTTCCTATTTTATATTATTTATATTATTGATATATTATCTTGTCAAATATAGTTAAACTTAAGCTTTAAAATACTATGGCATTTATATAACATTAAAAATCGCGTACCTGATATAGCTTGAAATAATTTCTCGAAATAACTGAATACTAGAAAGTCAATTCTCTATTAAAATAGATATAAGCTATCTATATTAAGATATTTATTTCTACATGTGAAGGCTAAATTTTAAATCCATTTAGAAGATCAATAATTTACCTTACAAATTCACCCACAATGTTGAATTGATCAATAGCTTTTTGTAGCTGATTCTGCACCGATAATCAATAAAAATATGATATAGTATGTTGAAGTAGCTACTGTATTTTGTTTCAACTTCATTATCGAAGGGCTTTTGGCGTCCATATCAAAACGCCCCCCCCCCCCCCCCCCCATTGTTTTTCAAAATCAGAAATTTAATTTTAATGATAAAGCAAGGTTTATCAACGAAAGTTTTCCACTACCATAATGTAAAAATATTGCGCAGAACACCGTTGGAAGTTTCCAATTTTTGTTAAATTTAGACAAATATACACACCCCTCTCCCTTTCACCCCAAATAAATAAAGTGAAATAAATCATGTCTGTTTAAAATACGTTATTGAGTATTATCAAAATAGGTGTAAAAATGTTAACAGTCGTAGACCTTTCTATATTGTTTAAAAAAACTTTTAGAACTTTTACTATTTTTAAACACATTTTTGTTAAATTGTTACCAAATTGCTCAAAATAAAAGCGTATTACATGCAAAATTTGATTAATAACACTTTTCATTCTAATCAAAATAAGAAATATAATATTTTATGTAAAATATTACATTCAAAATGCGCGTTTTAAAAGCATAAAATATTTTGAGACTCTCAGATAAAATCAGAGTTTGACAGTCGGTAGCTTGAAAAACAGACACAGAGAAATGCGCCATTATAGCGATAAATGGCAAGAAAAAGTAACCCTCGTTTTCGCCAAGCACAGTCGTCGCTCCCACAGGAGCTTCAATGGCCGCTCTTGCGCCAGCCTGTATATATAGGAGCCTTAGTTTAAACCATCGGAACGTTCGTCAATGTATGGTTCAGTTTACAACTATCAAGTACTTTGCCACCTTGCCAGTTGCCAGTTGTTCCTGTGAGAGAGCATTCTCAAAATTGTCTCTGGTGAAGAATAAATTAAGAAGTACAATGTCACAACAACGCTTAGATTCCCTAATGATTTTGTACATTGAACAGGAGTTGGCTTCATCTGTTAGTTATTCCGAAGTAATTGAAGAATTCAATTCTATTATACCAGGTGAACGGCGTCTTATTTTATAACATATGCTAAGAGGCAAAACTATAAAACTATATTAAAGGAATTTATCCAGCAGTATGTAGTTTCTTT
The DNA here is from genome assembly GCA_951213105.1 of Amaurobius ferox. Classification (NCBI taxonomy): domain Eukaryota; kingdom Metazoa; phylum Arthropoda; class Arachnida; order Araneae; family Amaurobiidae; genus Amaurobius; species Amaurobius ferox. The sequence continues at coordinate 103,311,920 of OX578133.1, read as the reverse complement.
TTCATTTCTCAAATTGTCTATGATTTTAGTCATTTTAAAATCCCTATCTGAACCTGGAGCATTGGTCACTACATTAATTTTTATATTTTCTGGAAAATCTATGCCCGTCAATATATCCTTCGGGTAACAAGAAAAGATTGTACTATGTTGAGCTGCTAAAATTCCAGGCCATTAATTCAAATACCTTCTTTTCAAATAACGGATCCACACATGGACTGCCATCAGTTTTTTAAGTTACTTCGCCTGCACAACCTATAAGTACTTAAAATAGCTGCTGAATAAACTATTAAGTTCTTGGATCACAGCTTCAAGAGCTGAAATTCAAAATGTTTTTTTTATTTTTTTCCTAATTCATCTTGATCTTGTTATCACTGGAATTTTGAAATTATACTTCATAATTCTTATTTGTACTCTGAAATTTCTTTATTGCGACAATCTTTGACATTCTCTTTAATTTTTGCAGTTAGTCGCTGAAATTTTACGGTTATTTCATCTTGCAATCTGCGATTTTCAGTACCAAGATGTTTTAATTCATTGTGGTTGATAAATAAATCCAGATTGATTATTATGAATAATGTGCTCGCTTTCACTATTATATTATCTTGGGTTGTGAATAGGGTCAATCCATCTCAAGTGGTCCAATTACAAAATTTCTAGTTCGGTGACAAAATTTCAGTTGGCGGCTCGACCATTTAATAAAAAAAAATAATTTGTCTGTTGTTACTCCTATGCACCAATAGTTCAAAACCACTAATATTTTTTTTACTTGCTTTCTTTTAAAAATTGCGGCCGTCTTTAAATTAATGTTTTTCTATAATTTATTCTATATTTATTTTCTATAATTATATATATATATATATATATATATATATATATATATATATCATTCATTTTGGGGAGAGGGGGTGGAATGATGACGGTCTGATGACTGAGGGGGAGGAGGAGGTTCTGTTAATGATGACGATATCAAGGGTAATGTACACAATTTCAAAAAAAAAAATTATTAATTAAGGTCTGATGACGGATGACGGGAGGGGGGTGAGGAAGTAGGCCAATGATGATGGTTGATGACGCAGGGGGAGGGGGGGTCGAAAAATCTTTAAAGACTGATGACGTAATATATGGACGTTCCCTAATATACACATACATTTTTATTTTTTTTATGTGCAGCACACCCTAATAAAAATGTCTGCGCACGCCTATGCAAACAACATTGACTAGCTTGATACCCACCTCTGTAACCTTGAATGTCTGGGGAGGGCAAGTGTCTCCCCTGCCCTCCCCTATAAGCATCCAAGCATAAGGTTTGTCATTTTTCTCAAGAAAGAGTATATTCCTAAGGCTGACTAGCCCAACTACCTTCAAAATTCCCAAAGAATTAAAATGTATCACAAAAGGTACACAATGTACCACATAATAAATTTGGACTTTCTGGCTACTCCAGTTCTCGAGCAATTCCCCCAAAACAAGTACATTCCTATGGAGGGTTCAGGATGAGCCAGCCTAATAAGGCTAAAAATCCAAAGAATTAAAATAAACCACAAAAGACAACGCCATACTAAATTTGGGCTTTCAAACTTCTCTGGTTCTCGAGTTATTCCCCCAAAAGGAGTGCATTCTTAGGACAGTCTCAAAATGAGCCAGTCTGATAAGGTTAAAATTCAAAAGATTTAAAATATACCACAAAAGAAAATGACATACAATAATTGGACTTTTTAGTTGCTCCGGTTCTCGAGTTATTCTCCTGAAATGAGTACATTTCTATGACGGGTCTAAGACGATCCAGCCCCATTAGATTAAAAATCCAAAGAATTAAAATATATCACAAAAGGCAATGACATATTACATTTGGACTTTCTAGCTGCTCCTTTTCTCTAATTATTCACCCCCCACCCCCTCTGAAATGAGTACATGTCTATGGCAGGTTGAGGACGAGTCAACCCGATAAAATTAAAAATTCAGATAATTGAAATATACCACAAAAGGTAATGATATATTAATTTTGGACTTTTTAGCTGATTCGGTTCTTGAATTATTCCCCAGAAACGAGTACATTTCTATGGCGGGCTGAGGATGAGCCATCCTGGTAAGATTAAAAATCCAAAGAATAAAAATATACCATAAAATACAATGACATACTAAATTTGAACTTTCTAGTCTTTCCTGTTTTTGAGTTATTTCCAAAAAATGAGTACATTCCTATAGCAAGACATGATGAGCTACTTTCTTTCGGTCAAAGCCACTGAGGTCTTTATTAACAGATAAATAACAGGTCTAAATTAGCTGATCCAAATATTCTACTAAATAGATGCTGCTTACAAATCCCCACTGTTCTGCTAAATTTCGAAACTTAACTTCTTTATACTTCTGTAGCACTCACCGAAAATAAAAATTTTGCTACAGCTGTTTTCGCAGAAACACTCTTTTAACAGTTATCTCTAAAAAAACAGTTATAATTTCTCAACCTACTTCGTTCGCAATGTGTTTGTTTTTATAGATAACATGTTTGGCATATGGCTGCCACAAATTGGCACAAAAAAGGTTTGTCAATTTGCTCTGAGAAAGAGGTTGATGCGAAAAATCGGTAGCATAGTGTTATATTAGTGTTAAAAAAGATGTTTATCGTACTTATAGGCATTAATATTGCATTATTAGGTTTTCATTCAGATAATAGCTTAATGCTAAGATACAGAAGAAGTGTTTCATTAATGGCAATAGCACGGTTTGTTGAAGACTTTTTAATCGTCCAGGCTAGCACTAAATTTATATTTTTGGTTCAATTTTATTCAGTCTAATTGGCAGAGAGTTTGAATAGCTTTCCATTTCCATCTCACAGATTAAAATAGAATACTTTGTTTCTTTCCAAGTTTTGAGTAAAAAGGTATATATTTCGAAATTATTTTCAGACCATGGAAATAAGAAAAAAGTGAAATGTAATATATGTAAGCAGGTGTATTTTTTCTTTTTGTCAAAATCGTTTGCAGTGTTAATAAGGCTGGTCAGTCATTAAAGTGTGGGCTGGGTGCTCTAGAGAACTTATTTCCAAAGTTCTTCTTTGACCCAGACCATCCGACCTACCCAAAGCTGTAAGCTATCTATTTAGAAGGCCGTGAAGTACTACTCAATTTAGACCAGAACCCAGTGGGAGAGGTATCCACAGGGACCGTACCCTCCTTCCCCTACCACAAACCTCTCAGAAGGACTTATAGACCCACATGTTTAACATGATCGTACTCCATGTGAACACTGCGATAGTTTTGGCATAGACTGGAGTCAAACTCTGGTCGTTTGAGTGCAATCCCCTCCCCGCATGCTAACTACTAGGCTGTCGTGCCTCCTTATTTCCAAAGTTGACTGATTAGCTTATGAAGATATTTGTTTCTTCCTTCCGTTCCAGGTCTAAACTTTGGGGGGGACAGCCCAGTGATTAGCTCACAGGGATTGCAATTAGAAAACCCGAGTTTGATTCCCGGCTTTACACAAACTGTCCCCCTGTTCACGTGATGTACAATCACATTAAATATGTGGGTCCAAGAGACATAAGTCCTTTCGAAAGATTGGTGGTAGGAGAAGGAGGGTACATTCCCTGTTGATGCTGCCCCCACTAGGTTCTGATCTAAATTCAGTGGCATGACCCTGTCGTTCAAACAGATACTTTACACCTTTGGGTAGGTCAGCATATGGCTGCCCCAAATTGGCACAAAAAATGTTTGTCAATTTGCTCTGCGAAAGAGGCTGATGCAAAAAATCGGTAGCATAGTGTTATGTTAGTGTTAAAAAGGATGTTTATCGCATTTATTGGCATTAATATTGCATTATTAAGTTTTCATTCAGATAATAGCTTAATGCTAAGATACAGAAGAAGTGTTTCATTAATAGCAATAGCACGGTTTGTTGAAGACTTTTTAATCATCCAGGCTAGCACTAAATTTATATGTTTGGGTCAATTTTATTCAGTCTAATTGGCAGAGAGTTTGAACAGTTTTCCATTTCCATCTCACAGATTACAATGGAATACTTTGTTTCTTTTCAAGCTTAAGCTTTGAATAAAAAGGTATATATTTTGAAATTATTTTCAGCCCATGGAAATAAGAAAAAGTGAAATATAATATATATAAGCAGGTGTATTTTTTTTCTTTTTGTTAAAATCGTTTGCAGTGTTAATAAGGCTGGTCAGTCATTAAAGTATAGACTGGGTGCTCTAGAGAACTTATTTCCAAAGTTCTTTGACCCAGACCGTCCGACCTACTCGAAGCTGTAAGCTATCAATTTGGAAGGTCGAGAAGTACCACTCAATTTAGACCGGAACCCAGTGGGAGAGGTATCCACAGGGAACGTACCCTCCTTCCCCTACCACCAACCTCTCAGAAGGACTTATAGACCTACATGTTTAACATGATCGTACTCCATGTGAACACTGCGACAGTTTTGGCAGAGGCTGGAGTCAAATTCTGGTCGTCTGAGTACAATACGCGCATGCTAACTACTGGGCTGTCACGCCCCCTTATTTTCAAAGTTGACTGATTGGCTTATGAAGATATTTGCTTCTTCCTTCGCGGTGTAAACTTTGGGGTGAGACAGTGGTTAGCGCATGGGGATTGCAATTGAATGGCCCGAGTTCGATTCCCGGCTCTGCACAAACTGTCCCCCTGTTCACCTGATGTACAATCATATTAAATATGTGGGTCCAAGAGATATAAGTCCTTTCGCGAGGTTGGTGGTAGGAGAAAGAGGGTACATTCCATGTGGATACCACCCCCACTGGGTTCTGGTCTAAATTCAGTTTCATGTTCCGGCCGTCCAAGCAGATACCTTACACCTTCTGGTAGATCGGATGATCTTGGTCAAAGAAGAAGGTGTAAACTTTGTATTACCGTTAAAGAATAGGGAGTAATGACCCCATATGATATATATAGCTCTGTGATATATTCAATATTTTCGATTATTAAAACTGGTGCATATTGAAAATTATAAAAAATAGCATTTCCTAAAAATAGCAATTAAAATTAGCAGATAATAAAATTTAACATTAGCAATTAGCACTGCTAATGAGAAATAGCTATAATTCCCATCTCTAATATATATACAAGGTGTCCCAAAAAGATTTGTGCTTTAATTCTTTACCTGTTGGAGATAAGTGGGCAATGTAAATTGAAAAAATGTTGAAAGTAAGGTAGGAAATAAGACTATGTTAATGAAATAGTTCTCCCATTAATTTTCAAAAAGTTACTCTTTTTTAATTTTTATACGACCCCCCCTTAGACAAATTTGGTCAATCAGAAAATTTTTATTTTTAATTCAACAAGATCATTAAAAAAAACCTCATATATGTATCTTTAAAATTGAGCGAGTTATATTTAATTGAACATTGTGAACGGGGATCATTTATCAAATTAAAAGTGTAAATTTGTGACATATCATAAAAAAGATAAAACTGGATGATAACACATAGGAGACATTTTTGCGAATTCTACGTAGACTCACGATGCAATCATGGATTCTTAAGTACTTTTAAGTACTTTTTTTATCTAAACAATTTCCATCATCAATTTGTTTACGATCCCTATTTTCACTTATGAAACAGCCTTTCACATGGTACGGAAAAGTGGCATAAGTCAGATTTTTTCCTTTATCATAATTCAGTTGATTTTAAAGATACAGATATGCGGGTTTTTTAATGATCTTGTTGCATTAAAAATAAAAATTTTCTGATTGGCCAAATTTGTCCAAGGGGGTCATATAAAAATTTAAAAAGTGTAACTTTTTGAAAATTAATGGGAGAACTATTTCATTAATGTAGTCTGATTTCCTACCTTACTTTCAACATTTTTGCAATTTACATTGACCACTTATCTCCAATAGGTAAAGAATTAAAGCGCATTTCAATCTTTTTGGGACCCCCTGTATATATATATATATATATATATATATATATATAATAAAATTATAATATGAAATTCCAATGATTGAATAGAGAGAAGTTGTAACTCATAAAACCTTAACTTAAAAAATGCTAACAACATAAAAAGATGCAAAAAAAATAGAGATTCATTGATCAAGAGGAGAATAAAATGCATATATCTAGGTATCAAGCTAAATATATTCAACAAATATCAATGGTGAGAATTTGAAATTGAAAAACTAAAAATAACCAAGAATTAAAGCCATACACGTGGATAAGCACTAAGTTAAGCACTAAGTTGTTCATTTTGAACAAATTCTTCTTCAGGTCCAAGTATCTATTCAAAATGAACAAAAAATAGCTTGTTTCTGAAGACAGAGATAGGTAATATCTATAAAGTCTGTCTACTTGGACAACAAGCTAAAAGATTGAAAAATAAAATAGGAATATAAAAATACCTAAGAAAATACAGCACATGTCCTATCAGAATGAGCAACAAGCAATAAATGATGAGACTACTGTTGCCATTCACAGGAGATAAAAGTGGAGATCAACTGTTGCCAAATGTGAGATATAAATAACAGTATTGCAAAAAAGTAATAAAATGTGATAAATTCACAAGTAAAAGCTATGTAATAAAGAGGCATGTAAAATAATAGAAAGCAAGGAGGCAAAAGTCTAAGAGGATGTAAATACATTTTAATGCTAATTCAAGAGAATGTTGACAATTAGATATTAAGATACTTAAGATAGTAAAGAGGGAAATTTTATATATTCAGCTGATTTGAACGTATTAACTATGCCATTTACTAAATATACTGGATATTTATATAATATGCTGGTACTTTTTGGGTTATTAATGTGCAAAGCATGAAATTTTTTATCTGATAATCTATAAAATTCTAAATAGTTGATTAAGTATAATATTTCTAAACAATTGAATCAAGTTATACACTCAGCACAGATATCTAGATCATATCCAAATTACACCCCATTGATCCAAAACGTGTCCACACATAAAAAGATACATTCAATAGATATCCATAAGTAACATAATTTGGATCATCCAAAGTTTATGTCTATGCTAGCAGCGTACCCATTCTTTGTACGGAGTATACAATATAAAAAAACTTAAAATTCACAATCATGTGCAAATTCGTATAATATTCTAAACGACATTGTTATTCAAAGAATTCTATTAAAATATTTAAATTATTGCTCATCAAAAGAAATTTAAGAATCTCTGTTTTTACTATATAAAATTATCTTCCCAGGAATAAAATATCCTGGTTCCGCTTGTAAACAAATTTACAAAGAATATGAAATTAAATCCATATATGCCAAAATAAAGCACTAAAGTTGTACTGCTTATATTATCGAATATTAGAAGATATATATACCTGTGTATCAGTAAAAGATTACCCATCTACAATATATAAGTTTCAAATATATTTGCCAAAAAATATCAGATAGCATAATAAATTGAAAATATCAAGAATCCCTCTAACCTAAGGACCTAAGGACCGTAATTGATGCCAATATATGTCAAAATGAAAGTGCTAAATTTGTATGGGAAGATACAGCCCTACTACTTACATTCTCGTAGATTAGAAAATATACCGATACTACATAGCTGTTCTTCGTACGGAATATATAATAAAGAAGCATAAAATTCACAATCATGTGCAAATACCTATACTATTTTGAATAACTTTATTATTCAAAATATTCTTTTACTATATATTTAATTAAATTCTTCTAAAAAATGTATAAGAATCTCTGGGCTCGATATACAAAATTATCTTCACAAGCAGATCTGAAGAATAAAGCATCCTGGTCCAGTTTGTAAACAAATTTAGAAAAAATATTTTTTAATTCTCACAAAATGACAGAGAATATCTAGAAAATCATACTTAATTATACAAAATATTAAGTTTTCATCGATTCGGTGTCATTTTGATAAATTTAGTGTCATTTTATCACTTTGGTGACATTTTTGTCAATTTAGCAACATTTTAAAAAATCACCAAATTTATCATCAAGTGGGACTATAGAACTGACAGTCCCACTTGGCGACAAATTGACAAAACATCATTACAATACTATCCCCTAACAAAACACAATTAATTTCATTGATTTAGTACAATTTTATCAATATCAAGATATTTTTATGGATTTACAAACATTTTTATCAATTTGGCGACATTTCCGTCAATTTGGCAACGTTTAGGAAAGTTGCCAAGTTAGCAATATCCCGCCAAATTCATAGATCTGAATTTGCAAATCTAAAGAATAAGACATCCTGATCCTGTTTGTATATATTAAATGAAAACACTAAAGTTGTATTAGAAGATATACCCCTTCTACTCTTATTCTGTTTCAACATTTGGCTAAATGAATTTATTGGCTAAGCACAATATATAAGTTTGAAAACTCTTTGCCAAAATAAATGAAAGTGATGTTAGCAGTCCTTAATATAATTAAAAGAAAAATCAAATTGTTCATTTATAAGATATATTTTTATATTCATTTATTTATTATTCAAATTGAAAAAATAATAATAAATATTAACCAACACATTTGATTTAGTTGTGTTGCTGAGCAACATGATATAAGAAAGAATCTTCCTCATAAAATGCTGATTAAATAACCATTTTGATTCCTTAATACTTTTCATTGTTGAGTAAGAGCCTGTGAAAACGAAACCATGGTGATAGAGTTTACATTTAAATTCATGTTTCAAACCTGCTTCTTTCAAAACTGACTGATATGCACAATAAACTCCAACGAAACTCAGATATAGAGTTTTAATTCACTTTCATGTTTTAAACCAGCAATTTACATCCTTTTTTGTTTGGAGGAACCAGCGAGTTCTAACCCCCTGGTTCCTCCAAACCTGGTTCCTCCAATAGGAGGGGAACTCCTATGAAAGATTTCATTTTTTATTAATATCTCAACAATCTCTGGTCTTAGAAACTCGAACATGGATTAATTTTAAGTGGGGCTATTTTAAGGCTATCCACAAAATTTCATTAAATGCAGTTCAGCCATTCTCCCGTGATGATGAGACAAACATACATACAGACCAACAGACAGATTTTCATCTTTATTTATATAGATTACATCTAAAAATTACATGTTATGGATAATGTACAGTATTGGTCTATTTTTCATTCATGATGGATGTAATATTGATGTTATGGATGATCTAGTTCATATTGTATCCACCATGGATGAAAAATAGATCAGTCCTGTGTTCTTCATCTATTTACGTCCATAAATTACATGCTCTGGATGAACCAAATTATATTTCCCCTGCACATCCATAGATGACGTAATATGGATAAAGTACATATTCATATTGCATCTATCATAGATGACAAATGGATCAATCCTATGTTCAGCAAAATCAAGCTGCTCAATAAAATATTGCACAGCTTTTTGCTCTTTATCTTGCTATTATAGCCACCATGATTTGCGCCGTAATTTTATTTTTCAAGTTTAATCTGTTTGTTCTATATTCTTTATTCTAAAATTGACAAAATGACTATTAATATCATGTTAAACCACATACTTGAATTTTATAAGTCTAAACTTGTTAAGATCTCAATGATAATGAAGCTAGCAATCTTATTATACTGTTACTGAAATTTATTGTAACTTGCAGATATTTTTAATATTTTATATTATCTTAGTATGGGGGCAATATAAAATCATATTTATGTGATTACAGACAACTATGTCTGCTATAGCAGCATTTAAACAATAACCAAGTAACTGTTATTGCAGTACTTCTAAAAATGAAATTTAGGCTAATACGAAGAAAATCATAAAATAATATTAAAATTTTACATGAAGTATGCAAAACATAATTATTTGAGCATTAATTTCTTCTAACTAGCCCTAATTCTTGTATCAATATCTTAGAAAATAAAAATAATTTCAATTTATTTAATCTAGAAATACAACATAATAGATTCATAAAAGATTAAGTTGTATTATTATTTTAACTTGCTAAAGATAAGTCAAATGTTGTATAGTGGATAAAAAAGCAGATTTCCTTCAATGCACACAGCGCATTGTGGGTTTGAATTATAATTATAATAACTACTAGCAGCATACCCATTCTTCGTTACGGAGTATATAATATAAACTTAAAATTCACAATCATGTGCAAATTCCTATACTGTACTAAATGACATTTTTAGTCAAAATATTCTGTTAAAATATTTAATTTAATGTTCCTAAAAAGAAGTTTAAAAATCTTTGTTTTTGCTATACAAAATTATCTTTACTGTCAGATTTGAAGAATAAAACATCCTTGTCCCTTTTGTAAGTAAATTTACAACAAATATGGAATTGAATCAATATATGCAAAATAAAAGCGTTAAAATTGTATGGGACATGTACTACTTATATGCTTGAATATTATAACCTGTATTAGTAGATTACATGTATAAATTGCCGATGTGGTGGCCGAGCGGTCAAAGAGGCAGGCGTTTCCTCGTGATGGCTCGGCTGCCAGATTGCGGGTTCGAGTCCCGCCTGCGGACATGGATGTTGTAATGTCTTATTTGGGGCAGAAGTCAGACTTCTACCTTCGGGTGCCCCAGGTCATTAGACTAAACAGAAGCAGTGCACTCATTCTTCCTTAAATGTAATGTTAGGGACACGACAACAACATGTATAAATTGAAAATTTCAATAAACCCGTAATCTTTAAACCTGAAGGCAGTAATTGATTCCAATATATGCCAAAATGAAAGTGCTAAAATTATATGGGAAGTTATATACCCATACTACTTATAATGTCGTAGATTAGAAGATATGTCAGAGTGTTAGTAGAAAATTACCCGTATTACAATATGAGTCTCAAAAATCTTTGCCAAAATAAAACAGATGATGTAATAAATTGAAAATATCAATAATCCCCATAATCTTCATACCAGAAGGCCGTACTTGATTCCATATATGCCAATATACCTGTACTACTTATATTCTCATAGATTAGAAGATATACCCGTGCATTTATAGAAGATTACTCGTACAACGTACAATATATGTGTTTCAACAATTTTTGTCAGAATAAAACAATGGCATAATAACTTAATCCCAGAAATAATCCCCAAAAATATCAATAATAATAATAATGTTTAAACCTGAAGACTGTAATTGATATTATTCAGTCAAAAATACAATGTTAATGAAATTTATTTTATATACATATCTTTATTATTCAAATCTGAAAAGATTTAATAAAAATCGTATCCTACATAAACACATTGGATTTACATCCGTTGGTTGCTAAACGACATGATATCATTTGCTTCAAATAAATTGATGGAAATCATATCATCTGAATAATGCTATCTCCATGGAAGGTTTGGTAACATTTTCGTCAATTTAGTGACAATTTAAAAAATCACCAAATTTATCACCAAGTGGGACTGTAGAACTGACGGTCCCATTTTGCGACAAATTGAAGAAACATCATCACAATACTATCCCCTAACAAAACACAATTAATTTCATTTATTAAGTGCAATTTTATTAATTTCATCATATTTTTATGGATTTACAAACATTTTTATCAATTTGGTGACATTTTAAAAATTTACTAAATGTGTTACTAAGTAGCATGGATGGACTGACTGACAAATGTTACCGAAACATCATTTCAGTACTCTCTTCTAAAAAAACAAATTTTATTTCATTGATTTGCATAGTTTTTATCAATTTGGCGACATTTCTGTCAATTTGGCAACATGTAAGAAAAGTTGCCAAGTTAGCGATATTCTGCCAAATTTGTAGCTCTGAATTTGCAGATCTGAAGAATAAAACATCCTGATCCTGTTTGTATATACAAAATGAAAACACTAAAATTGTATTAGAAGATATACCCGTTCTACTCTTTTTCTGTTTCAACAAGCAGCTAAATGAATTTATTGGGTAAACACAATATATGAGTTTATTAGCTAAACACATTAGATAAGCTTAAAAACTCTTTTCCAAAATGAATGAAAGTGATGTGCGCAGTTCGCAATTAATAAAATTAAAAGTAAATGATTCCTAAAATAATGAAATATAAAATATATTTTTATATCCATTTGATTATAATTCAAATCAAAAAAATAATAATAAAAATTAACAAACACATTTAATTTAATTGTGTTGCTGAGCAACATATAAGATAGAATCTTCCTCATAAAATGCGAAATTAAATAACCATTTTTATTTCTTTATACTTTATATTGTTGAGTAAAAGCTTGTGAAAAATAAACCATGGAGATAGATTTTCCATTTAAATTCATGTTACATACAATTCATGCTTTCAGATAGTGACTAATTAGCGCATAAATCTTGCATCAAACTCAGATATAAAGTTTTAATTCACTTTCACGTTTTAAACACATGGTTTTCAACCTTTTCGTTTGGATAAACCACGGAGTTATAGTAGAACTCCTAGGAAAAAGTTTCATTTTTCGTTAATATCTCGACAACCCCTGGTCTTAGAAACCCGAAACTTGAACTAAATTTATGAGGCTATTTCAAGGCTATCCACAAAATTTCATTAAATTTGTTTCAGCCGTTCTCCGATGATAATGAGACAAACGAAAGATTCATTTTTTACTAATATCTCTAGAACCACTAGTCATAGAAACTCAAAACATGGACTAAATTTTAAGTGGGGCTATTTCCAGGCTACCCACAAAATTTCATCAAATTCGGTTCAGCCATTCTCCCTTGATGATGGGACAAACAAACAGACAGATTTTCAATTTTATTTATATAGATTATCATTATTAAATCCTTTGAGTATTATGATAAGAATGAAAACATGTGGCTAGGATGTAAGATGCATTTTTGCATGACCTGTTTTCTAAACCAGAATTTGCCACTGATTAATAAACTTTTTTATTTTGGTATTCAATCTATCGATATAATAAAAGACAATGTCTGTCTGTGTGTCTGTCTGTCTGTATGTCTGTGTGTCTTATACACTATAGGCTCAGCGACCGCACGTTGCAGAGCTACGAAATTTGGCAATCGGAGACCAGAGAGGGGGGGGGGACACATGAAAAACAATTTTTAAAATTTGAATTATTTTTTTTTTGTTATTTAATGTTTTATGCGATTTCGACCGTTTTTTCCTCTTTTTTCCCTTTTTGCTCTACCATCCAGACGTCGTAGAAAAAACAAATCACACGACCAGAAAGAGCAGACAATTGCAAGTAAAAATATATCAATTTCAAATCTCAGGGACAAATTCTAATATGTTTTAAAGATTTTAAAACAAAAGTCATTTTCGGCTCAAAAACACAAACTTTCGTTTTTAAATTCTCATGTCAGGAAAAGTACCGACAATTTTGACTAATAATTTACATTTTTAGAAAGCTCAAAGATCAAGCTTTCTTACAAGCCCAATCTAGTCTAGAAATAAGAAGAAGTAGCCCCATAATCCGGATTTTAAGGAAGTAATGATTTTAAATTTCTTGGCCAAACCACTAAAGAAGGGATCGATTTTTCACCCACATGCACCATGCAGATGCACAGTGTTTCTATGGTGGAGGGTAGGTGAGCGAGGTTTTGATGTCATGGGTCTGACGAGGTTGCATCAGATATGCATAGCGAAATCGAATGGAACATTCGATATTTGTGCCTGCCAAATAATGAATGTATGTCATTAAACTAAAAAAAACCATCCATTTTATTTGAATAAATTATTCATCCATTTTATTGGAATGAATTATTATTTTCGAAATAAATTACTTTTCATTTTAAATTTCAATTTGCTTGAAATGCATTTATTAATTTTTTTAAAACGTCATTTTTTCTTACAACTCAACCCAAACCTTTCACTTTGTTGTGTTAGCAGTTTCTTTGGAGCGGTTTATCCTTATCTCAAGATAAGAATTTATTTTACTTCATTATTATTAAGAACATAAACTTCTCTTTCTCTTTTTATAACATTACGTATTAAGTGTATTTACACGTTTATAGTGTATTTTATTTATATTGTTTTAAAATTGTTCTGATTTAAACAGGGGCTATATATATTGTGCTGATTTAACAGGTTTACGACTTCTATTCTACAATTGTATTTAGATTTTTGTTTAATTTGTAAACATTCTATTCAGTTTAGAGTTTATTTTAACAGTGGACTATTGGTATTATGGGTGTTTATAATTTTATTTCGTGTTTTTATTAAAAACAAAAAAGCTTTTAATATATACAAACTTAAATAATGAATGTTTTTGTTTTTGGAATACATTATTTTTCATCTTAAAATTTCATTATTAGTTTTAACGTCATTAAACTAAAACAAACTTTAACTCCACAGGGTTATGGCGCCAGCGAGTTTGCCATGGTCAGAATTTTTAAGGGTAGCGAACAGGCTGGTCGCCGAAGGCGGCTATTATTAAATATATATATATATATGTGTGCCTGTATATATTATATATATACACATAATAGCACTAACATTATTAATTATAACTATTATCATCATTTAAATCCCTTGAGTATAGTGGTGTAATTAATAATGCAGGTGCTGGGGATGTAAAATGCTTTTCCGCATGATCTGCTTTTTAGATCAGGATTCTGTACTGATTAACAAACTTTTTCATTGGAGTACTCAATCTATATTAAAAACTCATGTTATCCCTTAAATATAAATAGTATTATGAAGGAAATCAAATTTTTATCTATATTTGCCCAATATCATGATATTTGGAGGAATTTTTTCCTGTATGTTTGTTTATGAATTTTAATTAAATTGAACCTTAAAATTTAGTCTTTTCTTTCTAGACAATATCTGTGGTTTGATGAAAAGGGCAAAAAGTGCAAAGTGGCTGCACCTCAGTATATTGATTGTGTCATGACATTCACTCAAAGAACATTATATGATGAAACAATATTTCCTACAAAATTTGGTAAGTGTGATCCTTTTCCTCCCCTTTTCCATTTTCATTTCTATGATCTCTTTTACATTCATAGCTCAACCCCCATGGGATACATTTCAATCCAAGTGATACTCAGGTACCTTCATTGTGTAATACATTTTGAACATTTGGAATACAGCATAAAACACAACCAATATGAAATCTTTATAGAATAAAAACAGTCAATTCTTTAAAATATGATCATAGCTTACCTTTAACCCTTTCCGGACGGCGGCATTCCGGAACTGCCGCGGCCCAAAAGACGGAGCGCTTCACTTCCGAACTGTTCCCAAAGGGCGGCAAATTTTTTGCGCTAAGCCTAACTCTCGAAAAAAATTCACTGAAAATCACCTATTCAACACAGAAATCTACTTTTTTCAGGAATAAAAGAAATATTTATTTTCTATTTGATGTATAATTTTCATACAAATCTGAATACAAAATACTCGTTAGTTTCTGCCATTCTTTTATCCGAAATAAACGAATAATTTCACTGCCTCTAACCCCCTCCCCCCCAAAAAAAAAATACTCTCTTATATTCCTATGATTCACCAACAAAATCATAACGCTGAAATAAAAACAAAACCTGGAACTCAATTATAAAATTGTTGATGCTGTGAGAATTGCTCTGTCTGTTTATATTACAAAATCATGTTTCACCACTCCAAATGGAGAAATAATTCATTGGATCCTCCTTAGCCAAGGTCATGTATCTGCAAAATACATTGAAGTTAGTTCCACGGACATTTAACGCCATCTAGTAGACATATTAAAACATTCCACATGAAGGCACGCATGCGTGCCACTCGCTGTTTACGATAAAGTTTATTCCGGCAAGAGTGCGTGCCGTCCGTCCTTGAATTCAAGTTCGCAGCCGACACGCAGGCCTGCCAATCGTCCGAAAGGGTTAAGAACATAAATTGAGTACTTAATTAGTCAGTGTATTTTACAAACCCAATCAGTAACACAGCCATGGAGGGGGGTTAAGGTTAAAACCGAAGAAAGAATAGTTTGAACAGAACACCAGAAGGAAAGTTTGATTTTTAAAAATATTTTGTAAAAGAAAAAAAAATTATCCATAACTTATCACAGATGACCTTTCTGTTTGTTCCAGTCATACCATTAAATCCATTTAAATTGTAACTACTTGTTGATATTAAAAATGTTCATGGTGCAAGTAGATTATAGCTAACAATAAACACCAAGAGTTCTCAAATTTAGAATTTGCATGCAGTATGTAGAGAAGCATTCTTGCCAGTGTTTAAAAATCAGTCTCATTCGTTTTCTACTGATAAATTGCATATAAAATGACTGTGACTATATTAGAAATAATATATACGATTAACAGGCAAAATAATAATTTCTTAAAGCCCCATCTCAGCCTGCACATACATCTCTATCATTCTCAATTTTATTTTGGTGTTTTACAACAATTAAACTTATTTACTTTAATGAAACTTATTGCCAGAAACAAACAATAATTTATCAAGACCTGTTTTCACGATTTTTAGGAGTTTTCTGAAAATAAATAAAAAGTAATTCATTTTTATTTTAATTTTGAAGTACAAGATAGATATCAAAAAATTCGGAGACTTGCTTACTTGTTGGATATGATTTATTGATATCATATGATACACACAACCGTCTTCAAAGTACTCCCTCTCTGCAGTTATGCACTTCTGCCAGCACGAGTACAGTTGTTGAAAACATTCCTGGAAGCCTTTGGATGAGAAGGTTTTCAGTGCGGCTGTCGCAGCTTCCTCAACCTCAGATGCACTCTTAAAATGGTGTCCTTTGAGTTCATTTTTGAGACAGGGGAACAGGTAAAAATCGCATGGAGTGAGATTGGGTGAGTAGGGAGGGTGTGGAAGGGTTGACGTTCCATGTTTAACCAGTGCAGACTACACCATGAAAGACCGATGAGCAGGGACATTGTCATGTTTCAGCACCCATTCCTTGCTTTTCTAGAGTTCTGGGCATTTCTGGTGGATAGCATCACGGAGATGAGCCAGGATCTGTGTGTACCTCTCCTTATTCACTGTTGCCCCTTCTGGTATGAACTCATAATGCATTAAGCCCTTCTGGTCAAAAAACACCTCCAGCATTACCTTCCCCTTTAAACAATCCAAACGGAAGTTTTTGACTTTGGCAACGATGGTGACTTCCACTGTGAGGACTGCCGTTTCGTTTATGGGTTGTACAAGAAACACCACGTCTCATCACCGGTGATATTTTTTTAAAGCAATGTCGGATCTTTGTCAGCAATGTCAATCAGTTCTCCACACATCCACATGCATTCATCACACTGATCTTCGGTTAGCATTTTTGGTACAATGTGTTAGCACACACAATGCATGTTCAGTTTGTCTGTCAGGATAGCTTGACAGCTCTCGTATGAAATTCCTGCTTTTTTAACAATGACGTTGATGGTTTAACATCGGTCGGCATGCACAATTTCTGCCAACTTTCGAATATTGTTCTCCATAATTGATGTTGATGGCCGCCCGGTCCACAGATTGTCATCTATGGATTCACGGCCAGCTGTGAATCGGGAGTGGCATGAAATCACCTTCACACAACGCATTGCTCTCTCTCCGTACACCTTCTGCAACATGTGCAATGTTTCTGTCAGCAATTTCCCCCAAACGCTGGCAGAATTTGATATTCGCACATTGTTCTTCAAATGCCATTTCCGTTTTCGAAGAATGCAAATGACTACAGTTCACTGACACACATTGTCTAGAAAAACCCTGCACTGAGGACTTGCTTCTTCCTTTTCACATCTCGTGTCACATGTGCTTCTACGCCACGGTAAAATAGTTCCCCTCTCCTCTAGTCAGAGTTTGAGATATCAGCACAGTCTCCTAACTTTTTGATCCTACCTTGTAGTTTATTCCTCTATAAAAATAGCACTTTTGTCAGATACTAACTACGATTTTTGGGAGCATGATATAGCTAAGAAAAACAAAATCTATAAATTTTAAAACTTAAAAACAAAACATAAATTCAGTCACAAATTCTTACACTAGTATTAAAACGGTACAAAAGAAAATTTATAATCATATTTGTAGAGTGCTTCATTAAAGGGGTAAAAGATAGACTCTTTAGATGTTTTCTGTGAAAGGACAATTATATCAGAACACCTTTATCTGGTTTCTTTCCGGACTGTATCATAATGTTCCTAGTGGTCCAGGCCCCAAATTAACATTTTAAAACCTAATTACATTAATATTAAAAGATAAATAATACAGAGGTTGGCACACAAGTAACCTTTTCAACTGAAAGTCTTTTTTTTTAACATTTGTTACTTTTAGTTCATTTTTTCAGTCTAAAGTCATCTGAAGTCACTATCAGATAATAGATCAAAATGTGCTACCAAAATAATACAATAAAAATTAAAACTTTGTAAATATAGTATAAATACAAAAATAAAATGGTCTACCGGTTTCAAAAGCAAATAACTTCCTTTTTCTTCAAGACCGACAAGAAGCATTACCATACAAAAAAAAAGTTGTCAATGCCATCTAAAGAAAAGAAAGGGGAAAAAACAAAAATGACAAGCAGTAAATTACAAATGAACAAAACCACAGATTCATTCATTTCTATTTGTTCTGCTACCCATTTTCTTACTGGCCTTTCTTTTCTCTGTGGTTTTGCCCATTCATAGTTTCCTGTCTGTTGTTTCTTTTCATCTTCCCTTTCTTTCCACAGTATTGACAACTTTTTCTCCTACCTTTAACCACATGTGCTATCTTCAGTTGCCAACCTGACTTGAGTAAATGAGGTTGCACTTCTTGTTGGTACTGAAGAAGGCTGTTATTTACCCTTGAAACTGGTAGACTAGTTTATTTTAGTAATTATGCTGTATTTTTTAAAGTTTTAATTTATTGTGCTAAAATCACTATCATTTACATTCTAAGCAAAAATTCATATGTTTTTGTAAGTATGGCATTATCTAATCGTATTTTGTTTAAATCTAATTTGGAAACATTTTTAGTCTTACTTTTTTGCTAAATTCTTCAATAAATTTAATCATGCAGTTAGTTCTCAGGATCTTTGTTCTGTATCTATTTCCCTTTGATATATACTTTTACAATCATTTAGTTGTACATGATTTGTGGAAATGTTTTTAGTGAAGGATAAATGAATATTTAATTTGTCATTTTATTTGCTTATCGTCTTGGAGAAAAACTCATATGACTTAAACTCAAACCCAAGAATCCAGGAAAAAACATGCAAGTTGTATTTTTATGCTAGTTCCCTATAACTTCCCCACTTTCCCAGAGAGAAAAAAATACAGACACACCCCTTTCAAAAATCCTAGGTATGCCATTAAATCCATGTTTTGTTTCAAATTATTTGAAATAAAAAAGCAGAACTTTTATTTTTTTATAGTATGTTTTATTAATTTTAGTAACATGTTTTTTTTTTTAGTCTGATTATGTATTATTTAATGTATGAATATTTTTAAAAATGCATATAAATTACATTCCCAAGCAATCCAGCTCTAATCCTGTGGAGCATTCATACCTATCTTAATCCCTGAATACAAGGTTAGAAAAACCGACCTATGATATTTTGACATTGTACATAAAAATGTTTAATTATTTTGTAAAAAGGAAATAATAATTGTAATAATAATTTTGCTTAAAAGTGAGATTGTGCAGAGACAAAAAATTATTTCCTTCCATGTCTTGTTTCAAATTAATTCAATTAATTAATATAAACAGAACTTAATTCCTTCATAGTATTCCACACATCATAATACATCCACAGGTATGTTGCTCTTTGTATCAATTTTTGGAGCAGCAAAAAATCACTTTTAGAGTAGCATAAAATGCTTCAGAGCAGACGTGAAACTCTCTTTTGAAGCAGCTTGAAATGTTTCAGAGCAGCAAATTTACAAACTTTAGGAGCAATAAATTGAAAATGTGTCTATACCTAATATCTGTAAAAAATGTTTCTAAAATTTTAACCTCGTCTGCATATGTTCAATTACATTAGCAAAATATGAGTAAAGAAAATGACAATATTGACTGTGAAATATTGAACGATTACAAGCACATTCAATTTGGAAAAAAAAACAGTAAATATGTTTGTTTGTCCAACCCACTGTCATTTTTTAAAATGAAATTCCTGCAGTTTTTCAGATTTCCCTTTGTCTTTAGCAAAATTCATTATAGTGCCTACTACTGCTATTTTAACTAAATTTTCACAAAAAAAATTCATTTTTGAATTAATTGATAATTATTACAAGTACATGAAGATAGAAAAAAAATTAAAAATTCCTCCAAATGTTTTTGAATGCATACATATACAGCTTAAACATTTACAAATAAACATAAAAGACATCTGGGAAGAAAAGAACAGGTACCTGAAAATAAATAAGCTTTTAAGTATTAATATAAAAATGTAATTTTTCTATCATGCTAAAGAGCCATAAGCTCAGCTATTAAAAGTTTTGAAACTTGGCACTGTGCATTTGCTAATTATGCAATTTCACAGAAGTTAAAATTTGTGATATATTTTTTATGTGCCAAATACGATTAAAAACATTCTGAGATTATAGACCCTCCAAATTAATATCTTGCATAATAAAAGACAATGTCTGTATATGTGTGCAGTCTGTAGCAGGAAATCTAAGCATCTTACAGCCATGAAGTTTGGTACACAGGTACTTCAGGACCCAGGAAGGTGCATCTCAGCGTTATTTTCTCTTTTGATTCATATTAGTTTTTTAGTTACGATATTTTAACGTAATCATAATTTTCTACCATTTTGTCAAATTAAATCTATTCCTTCTTTACTGCCATAGATTTGCAGATAATCAGGCAGTTAGATAGACATTTAGTCTGGAGGAAAACACAGCTGATTGCACCAAATACATTTATTTTTGAGTTTTCTAAATTTGTGAATTCAAAAGATGTCATCCTATTTTTTTATTTGGTATTATATTATCATTATGAGTATTGTGGTGGAATTTGGTTAAAATTGAATGAAAATTCCCCGAGATAGTAATAAGTTTTCGAGTTTAAAGGAACTTTTTGCAATTTCAAGTACTTTCATTCATTTGTGTTGCAAGAATGATTTTAGTTCAAAATAAACTATTTGAAAATTGAATGCTGCTGTCTGTATCTGTATTATTGAAGTAGTGGATGCTTATTTATTGGAAATATAAAAATTGCATTTACAGAAAATAAGGCCAATATATTAATTGGTCTAATTATGCTGAGATTGTTGAAATTAAGATTTAGCCCTTTGCAGATGGCAGCATTCCGGAACTGCTGTGGCCCATAGAGCATTTTGCTTCTGAACTGTTCCCAAAGGATGGCGCATTTTTTGCACTAAGCTTAACTCCAGAAAAAGTTCAATAAAAATCACCCATAGAACATAGCATTCTACTTTTTTCAGGAATAAAATAAATACTTATTTTCCATTAGATGTATATATTACATGTAAATTATCATTTATATTAAAAATTTAAATGATTAAAAATGATTAATTAACTTGATTAAAATAGTTATTTGTTACGTATGTAAAATATCCAAATGATTGCACTCAATACTTTATGTAGCTAATAGACATTATGTACAATTTTTAAGAAGAAAATAGCTTTGTTACTAATTAATATGACTTTTACATATAATGTATTTCAAAACATGGATTCACGCATAAACCAACGTTGCAATCTTTGCATTCATAAAAACTGTCTATGCACTCATCAGAAATGCCAAAAATCCTCGAATCTGCATTGTCTGCATTACCTTCATAACTATCCTGTTCAATTACCATGTTAGTATATTCTTCTATATGTAAAAATGTCTTGACCCAGCCATTCTTTTATCCAAAATAACCTAATAAATTCACTACCACACATTACTGTAAAACCCAAACTTGAAAGAAAATACTCTCTTACATTCCAATAATTCACCAATGCAATCATTAAACTAAAATTGAAATGAGAACCCACACTCAATTATAGCATAGCAGAGTCTGCGAGAAATGATCTGTTTGTTTATGTTACAAAACTATGTTTTACCACTCTAGATGAAGTACTGATTCATTAGGACCCCTACCCTCTATATCATAGTCAAGTATTAGCAAAATATATTGTAAAAGTTAGAATGGACATTTAGTGCAATCTAGTATTCAAATATATTCAAATGAAATGTTCCACATGAAAATGCACATTGGTGTCAGTCATCCTTTAACCCTTTCGCGACGAACGGCACGCCCAAGTGCCAGATGCGAGCATGCATTCAAGGATGAGCGGCACTCACTCGGGCCAGAGGAAATTTTACCGCAAGCGGATAGTGGCACGTATAAGTGCCAGTACGCAGAACGTTTTAATTTGTGAACTAGATGGTGTTACTTGTGCATGGAACTAACTTCAATGCCTTTTGTGGAGGCATGACCTTGGCAGAAGAGGATCGAATGAATTATTTCTCCATTTGGAGCGGTGAAAATCATTTTGTAACATAAACAAACAGAGCAATTCTCGTAGCATCAACAATTTTATAATTGAGTTTCGGTTTTTATTTTTATTTCAGCATTATGATTTCGTTGGTGAATCATAGGAATGTAAGAGAGTATTTTTTTTGTTTGGGTTTTAGAGGCAGTGAAATTATTCGTTTATTTCGGATAAAAGAATGGGCGCAACTAACGAGTATTTTGTATTCAGATTTATATGAAAATTATACATCAAATAGAACATAAATATTTCTTTAGTCCTGTAAAAAGTAGATTTCTGTGTTGAATAGGTGATTTTTAGTGAATTTTTTTCGAGAGTTAGGCTTAGCGAAAAAAATGCGCCGTCCTTTTCGACCGTTCGGAAGCGAAGCACGTCGTCCTTTGGGCCGCGACAGCTCCGGAATGCCGCCGTCCCGAAAGGGTTAAGGTAACGATACGAATGCTTGAGTATCGTCCTTGAACGCAGTTTCACAGTCAACGCACGAATGCGTCTGCCATCCGCAAAGGGCTAAATCATGTCCATCAGTAGATTTTAATGTGTAATGTAGTCTAAGTGACAGGTTTTAGTTTTGTGATTATGGATGTGTAGGGAAGGGGGGGGGGGTATCACAGCTGTTACAAATTGCATGCAATTACAACAGATTACAGGCAATAAACAGATTGCATGCAATTTTCACTGTTATTTATATGAATAAAATTTATTTATTTTATATAACTACCTTGCTGTAACTACCAGCAATTTTGAGTATATTTTCTAGGTTTTTTTTTTGATAAAAAATTAAATTATAATGTTTAAGTCAGGGGCGGATCCAGAAATTTTTTTCAGGTGGGGCGCAAAGCTAGAAAGCTAATTTACACCTATTTTGTTAAATTTGTGGTCGTGTTTTGTTATGCCCTTGAAAGAACTCGCAAAACATTGAGAAGTCAAAGAAAAACCTGAGCATATTCATAGATATATATTTTAAAATATCATTTTTGATATTTTAATATAATTTTATTTCTATCATTTTATATCTCATACATCTTTTATCTTTATTTTTTCATATCTCAGCCAATAGTATTTATAAAATAAACTAAATTTCCTTTGTGTCAAATTAATTTATTACGGCATCTACATCAACTCAAATATGGGGATGATCATTCATCAGAGCGAGTCCTGTCAACAGGTCTTCGGCCATTTAAGACCTCAACCAAGTTTTAAGTCCCCTCAAAGTAAATAAACCTCACTCTGCTGTGACAATTGACACCCGAAGTGTGTAGTACACTTTAATAAGGTGCGGGTAAATTGTAAATATCGTCATCTTCCCTCAATTTCTCCAATACGCCGAGCGAAAAAGACTTACTGAAGTTTGGCCTCTGACAAAGGAGTTTTACTTCTGCAAAAATTTGTTGTAAGATGTCTTGGTCTGAATAGTTTTGTGCCATGAGATCACATGATTCTTTGATGATCCTTATGAAGTATGATTTAACATCCTTAGACTCTAATTTTTTAAATGATTTAGAACCATTTGGCGATCGAAAAATTTCTCAAAATCATAGGATCCAGAGACCGCAATCAGTTCATTTTCAGTGCACTGTTGATGAGGAATCTCATTCCACTAAATTATTAACTTGGTTCTGCTGTCTGCCAGCTAGTCTTGGGATGGTTAGTTTGACTCCCAATTCCTGCTTTTCTCCTCCATCGCTAATTCAGTATAGAACTTCTTAGCGGAGGTATGCCTTTCCTTTAGCACTTTGACCATTTGCTGAATTTTTACAGTGGCTTCGTGTGCATCGAAGCTCTTCTGTAAACTTATAATTCAATGGTTTGATTATAACCATTAAATTACTCAGCGAAAATATGGCCATTATGAATTCACAATGCGATATACCTTTGAGATTTGCTTTGGCCGCTGTTCCCATATCAAGGCATTGTGTTCCTTTTCACTAAAGCTGTTGTGAAGTGAGTAGCAAATCAATTTTTAACTGAAAAATTGAGTCATGGCACTAATCCAAGCGGGTTCAACAGTGTCCGACTAAGGCCATATATACCATACATACCTGCCAACTTCTACGCATTATGCGTAAAATTTACGCATTTTAACTGCTCTTTACGCTTTTACGCATATATTGCTATATTTTACGCATTTCCGTATTTATTTGAATTTTTTAACATACTAAGAAATCAATCTCCGGCGAAATTCTCCGGCTTTTTTTTGTTTGAAATTTATCAATTAACCAGACATGGTATAATTCCTCGGAAACACCGATTTCCCTCTTTTTTAGCACTGATTTCTACCATTCCCGGGATCGTAGCAAATCCATAATAAAATGCAGGGTAATGTCAATCAAATTAACGGAGATTTACGGCCGCGTGTAATGTAAATTAAGATCTTGATCGCTTATTTTATGAAAGTAATAAATATACTTCTTTAAAGGTTGCCTAATCAGCATAAATCGCTAAAATGTTATTTTGTTCATTAATTTCCCATAAACACTGCGATTGCGCAATTCAGTTTGTTCTCATGAATTGCCGAGAGTACAATAGTATCTTTTTCCAACCATCTCAATCTTCTAAATATTGCATTTTTGATTGACTAAACTAGCTTATTTTCATATTCTAATTAATTATTACGATTAATTTCTTAATTATTTTCACATAAACAGTGCGATTACGCAATTCAGTTACATCGTGTGAATTGCCGAGTGTACTTTATTATCTTTTTCCTTCCATCTCTATCATCTAAATGTTGCATATTAGATCGACTAAACTAGCTTATTTAAATATTCTGATTAATTACTACGATTAATTTCTTAATTATTTTCGCATAAAGAGTGCGATTGCGCAATTCAGTTTCATCGCGTGAATTGCCGAGAGTACGTTAGTATCTTTTTCCATCCATCTCCATCATTTAAATGTTGTATATTAGATCGACTAAACTAGCTTATTTTCATATTATGCCTAATTATTAAGGTTAATTTTTTAATTATATTTGCATAATATAAATTTTTCTATTTAAAAAATGGGTATGAACTCTGTGAAGGGATATTTTCCAAAAAGTGGTTTTAAAGTAATGATTTAGGCAAATGAAAAGGAAACCATTTTGGCAGGAATATAATTCAGTGCTATATATATATATATTTTCTTTTTATTAAAGATCAATATTTGTTATTCTCTTTAGTGAGAACCTGTGTTTTGCCAAACATAAATATTTGTCTTCATTATAAAGTAATTCTCACCGGATAAAACCTTTATATATTTTTTGTTTTATAATTTATTGTCCTGAAATTTTATAAAATTGGTGTCCTGAATTTTCATATTCTACCAGTACTATATGCCTGATATTTAATGCAGTATTTTTTTAATGCAGGTACTTGTACATAGGTAATTCATTAGAAATGACGTTTGCGCGTGTAGTTTAAGAAAAATTATTATAAATGTCATTCACGCAAAATTTTACACATTCCAATTTTCCCAGGTTGGCAGGTATGCCAAGGAATAAACCCAAGTGATCTCTCAGTACTGCATGATTATTTTACATGGTTTTGAAAAAAGAGATAATTTCTTCTATAGTTCTTAGTGCATTCCTGTTGGAAGGCGCATCACAGTAACTAAAAATTGCCAAATTAAGATGATTATTTTTGCAACGACAGAGAGAGGCGTTCATAACTTCTCTTTTAATTTCCATATCCTACACAGTTGCGAAACATTTACGGTCCATCTATTACAACAAGTCGCTACTTCAGATCTAGTTCTAGTTCTTTTATAAATTTAAGAATACTTTTCCTAAGAACAGAACTTCTAATTGATCAGTCTTCGTCTTATCTCAAATGTCTCCTTGAAGTTTCACGAAACATACAAAATTTTCTTTTCCAATGCCATTTGAGCAATACCGCACTGATAAACAGAGTTGTAACTTGGAAGATTTATCAGTGATTTTATGAAATATTATACTGTAATATTTTTTCCTGTACCTGTGTCAGAATTACTTTGAGAATCTCGACACAAATACAGATTATCAACTCATTGCAAGTCATTTGAATGTTGTGCTTGTAGAGGATTTTTCTGATCGATTTTATACAATATTGTCTCCACTGTCAATTTAAAAGCGAAAGACTTTGAGGATTCCTTGGTTCCTGGTAGGTTTGTGATTGGTGTCTAGCTCTGATGACCTATCTGTGAAATATTTTGGCGGTCAAACATCAGAATAGTTTTTATTATTGGATGCAGCCTTTCCATGCTCTCTTTAACTTATGTCTGTCAGAAAAAGTTCTTTTGGTTCGGATTATCTACATTTGGTAGAACGAATGTTTTTATAAATATATGAGCTCGTCCTATTGTGTTATTCAGTGTTATTTTATTTTTTCTAAAAAAATTACTTTTCATATGAATTTTAAATACTTTTTAAGTGGCTTTGTATTTCTTAACATAACGTGTGCCCACAAACATGCAGAAATATTCCAGTTTTGACGGCACACGCACAAAGTCAATGTTATTTTTCGAATTGCACTGCTTGAACTTTCCTTTGTTCTTCACTACCACGGTTTGGTTGATAAATGAAGGATACGTGTAAGCTGAATCACCATTCCAGTGATATTTTAGGAGTTCCTATTTTATCAGCTCACGTGCCAAACTGATGCTCCGGACAAATGTAAAAAATTGAAACCATTGTTATTATTTGAATTACTCATTTGAGAAAAAGCACATGTGCACACAAACAGTACATAGAGAAGAAAGACAAAATGAATCAATAGTGAATAGTGATTTACATACTTTTCAGAGTTTAAAACGACGTGATGTCGAAACAGCATTAATAAGCACTTTAATTAGAGAAGATATTCAAAATAATATCTGCTGAATATATAGCTTTAAGAATACACCGTTAATTGTGACTCTTTAAAAAAGTACGAAAACACAAAAATAATTTGATTATTGAGCTGAGCATAACAAAGCTCTTTAAAATCCACCCAAATGCCATATTTGTCACCGTTTTTCACAAGAACTCATGGCTTAAAATAATTGCACAGTGGGCACAACTAAAATTTTGCACAGGGTCTAAACAAACGCGGACTAGGTTTTTAGCTATGGAAATCAAAAATAGTATGAAAAAACTAGAAAATTGTGTGAAAAGTATAAAAAATGAAATAATTTTTCTCAAAAACGACTTTAACGATTGTGATGAAATTTTCTTTGTAATTAGTTCGTATAAATACAAATGAAACCATATTAGTCGCTTTCACGTGAAAAACCTTGCTCCCACCCCCTTCAACCAAGTCTCACCGACCCCGATGCAACCACAGAGACAAATCATTAAACTAGTTCCCCTTAAAATTCTTTCCAATTTGATGCCTCTATTTCTGATTTTGGTTAAAAATTGTGTCTGTACCATAGTTTTTCATTATTTTCGTACGTTGTTCATTGCATATTCTCACATTCTATTGCATGTGCAATCAACGCCCACCTAAGTTAAGGCATAACTCTAGAACACTGTATTGTATCATATGCAATCTCGCATATGCAATTCTCCGAAGTCAAGACATAACCCAAGATCAGTGAGTTGTTGTTGAAACCCAGACCGTCCGACCTACCAGAAAGGTGTAAGGTAACTGTTTGGACGGTCGGGAAGTGCCACCCAATTTAGACCGGAACCCAGTGGGGGAGGCATCCACAGGGACCGTACCCTCCTTCCCCTACCACCAACCTCTCGGAAGGACTTTCGGACCCACATGTTTAACGTGATCGTACTCCGCATGAACACGGCAGCAGTTTTGGCAGTGGCTGAAATCGAACCCGGGCCTACCGAGTGCAACTCCAGCGCGCTAACCAATGGGCTACCGCGCCCAAGATCAGTGAGTTGTAGAAATTGACAAATCCCAATTTTCGATTGACTTTACTTATGTTGCAATGTCTCGAGTTCACACATTTGAGGAATTATTGATCGAGGCATTCCCAGAATCACGACTGCTTGGTATCAACCACCAATTAAAAAGGTCGAAGTTGCGCGATTATAAACATTGTAAGATAGAAATTCTATAGCACTCGAAAGATCAGAATTTGCAATGTATGCAGGTTTCAGTACTCTATAATCTGTGAGTTTCAGTTTCATGTTCACGGTAATTTTCTTGTCGTATATTAAACTCTGAAAACCTTTTACTTTCTTACTATATTTTACTTTTGGTACAAAGTTCGTCCCGGCTACAAAATACCGAAAAATAAGGCATAATGGCATAATTCAATGAAATTTTACTTTTCATTAGCTTTCTCGACTCAATTAGCTATTACCGCTCTAAAAGCACACCTAGCAAACTATCTTAGAAAATTTGAGGAAAGTCTTACCCAGTATTTCTTTCAGGACATTTTGGTCGGGGGGGGGGGGGGGGGGGGGCGAATGAGATTTTATGAGGAGCAAGTTTTCTATTTGCCAAGTATACATATATTTAAGTGCTGTGTCATATAAATAGAAACTAGGTTAACATTAAATGTCGTCCGTTGGGCGCAAATGCTCATCTCCAGGAGAGGGGGGTTCGCCCCCCCCCCCCCCCAGAGGTATGCCTGAAAGAAACACTGGACTCTGTGTGAAAATATTGCTAGGCTATCATCGAATGTTTCAGAATTTTCTTTTCATTATTATAAAAAAAATGTATTTCATTTGTGAAAATAAATAACCCCTACTGTGCTATGACCAAGCCACGACCTCCTCCACAGATTTTTTTTTTTTAATTTCTAGATACTTCCTTGAGTTCAGCTTATATTTTCTATTTTGGATTGTGTTGTCGGATTTTTTAAGCATATTTTGTTCCTGTAAATTCTTTTATTTATCTCCTATATTTTTATTTTTCTAATAATTTTATATTTTGATTTTTTTCTGGCTTGAAATCCTATTCTCTGGGAGGGCGCGTGCCCCATGTGTCCTCCCCCTGGATCCGCCTTTGGTTTAAGTTTTCTTTTCTGAATGTACATTTTAAAGAAAATATAAGATCAGAATAAGGTTTCCCTAGTTTAAAAAATTGTGTGCAAGTATAATTTGTGTCAATAATTAGCCCTTTTTTTTCCAAAAAAGTATAAAATAGAATATATTTTTAATAAATTTCTAAATTAGTGAAAACTTGTTTTTACTAATAACACATTTATACCTGCACAGTAGCAGGTATAAACACATTTATACCTGCTACTCTTAGAAGAGAAAATTGGGCATCATGAAAATTGGGCTTGACTGTTCTTTCAAAATTGTGCTTTTCCTGTATTAAAATAATATATTTATGATAGTATTTTTCTTGTAATATTCTTACAATTTAAATCTGTGCTTTTCCTGTAATAAAATAATATATTTATGACAGTACTTTTCTTGTAATATTCTTACAATCTGAATCCGTTTAAAGTATATTTTTTGTATTTTCCATGTATATTTCTTGGGTTAATTTTGTATTAATTAATAGTCTGTTCATTTACCACTTTTATATTTTTATGCAAATTTGCTGTGTAACTGGTCTATATATATGAACATTCCATGTTTTCTTTTCATGTAGCCACTGATGAAGAGCGTATTAATTCTCGAAAGTGCCCTGGCAATTTTAAATACTTTGTACATCTTATAAGATGTTTTAATAAATGACTTTTCATCTAATGATGTTATATCCTTAATTTTATTTGGATGTGCAATGATTGTATACTGGATTATCCATATTATTTACATCTACTGCTCATCCAAATTGAGTCCAGATCGACATCTAATGGATATCCATGTGGACTCAAAATGGATATGCAATGGACGCAAACTGGATAATCCAGATTATGATTATATATCCATATTATTGGATTAATTATTTTATATTCATCCTTATGCATTTTATAAAATCGAAGAGCTTCAGAAAATGATAAAAATATGTTAAAAATCTTTGAATATAACAAATATATATATATTTTGCTACTGTTAATCCCTTCTTTTGATACTCTCCTGCATTTAAACTTGCAATGTATTGCTTGAAAAGAGAATCTACTTTTTAACTTATCTTTAGTATGTCAAAATATTAATAGAATGTATCTTTTATGAATAATTTTTCTGCATTTCTAGATCTAAAAAATATGAAAGTTATTTTTATTTTCAAAGATATTGGTAGTGTTTGAGTTAGTTACAAAGAGATTAGTGCTCAGATAATTATTTTTTTCATACTTTATATAAAATACTTTGTGATTCTCTTTTCTACAGCCTTAAGTTTTATTTTTAGAAGTACTGCAATAGCAGTTACTTTGTTGTTATTGAAATTCCACCACTTCAGACATTTTTAAAATAGCTAAAATGACAAAAATATGAATTTATATTACCCTTATGCTAAGAAAATGTAAAATATTAAAAATATCTGGAAATTATAATAAATTTCCATATCAGTATAGTAAAATTGTTAACTTTATTATCATTTTGATTTTAACAAGTTTAAACTTATAAAAATAAAGCATGTAAATGCACATGACATTAAATATTATGATTTAATAAAATTTGCTATATTAAAAAAAAAATTTAATGCATTTTTATCCTTGTTTGGAGTTCTCCAATTTTTTAGATTGCATGAGAATGAATAATTTTTTTTAAAAATCCCATAATATGGATGTATAGACATAATCTGGATGATTTATAGTTCATGCCCAGTGCATATCTGTTTTATACCCATATGGATATCCATTAGATGGCCATGGATGGGATATGGAATAACATCAGGATACCTAACAGATGCCAATCAGTGGATTTTAAATCTGTTTTGAATGATCCTGATTAATCTATTAGATGTAATCTGAATGTAGTGTACTGTGTGGGATATTGCACAATTCAATCCTCAGCAAAAATGTGGGTCCTAGTTATGTTAATTTTATAATCAAAAATATTTTTTTAAATACAGGATTTACCATTTCACATTACATAAAATGGGTATCCAGTCAAAGTGACATAATCAAATTTATACATTTGAAATATAGAGGATTAGCTTTCAGCACTACATGATTAGTTTTTCTACATATTTTAAAGTATGACATTTATGTTTAAAAATTATATTCTTTATATTTATTAGCAAAAAAGTGTTTATAGTTCTATCAGAAGATACTAAAAAAAGTATTTTACATGTAAAGCAAATTTCACATTTCTAAAAAAAAATTTACATAGCAAGCATTAGATGAACATTGGGATTTCCCCCTTAATGCATTCATTCATGAGTACTTAGGCCTTTCAATAGTTATTGCAGGTCATAGACATCTGTATTCTAGACCCTTCATACATTTTATATTTAATTTCTATCTTTCACTTTACTCAGTCTAAGAACTCAGTCACGGAAGTTATGATTCTACCTCCCCCTTCCTCTTCTCAGTTCTACAAGTACGTTTCATGCCCATAATCAGCAGTGTCATTTAGCTAGTTTGACCAAACCTGTTGTTAAAAATATCTAGGTTTAGTAAACCAGTTGTTAAAAATATCTAGATTTAGCAAATCAGTTATTAAAAGTTTCTGGGAAATTCTGTACAGACCTGGACTCACTGGACAATGCATCTTGTCAAGATTTTATTTTTTACATTCGAATTAGTTTGAAAGTTTTAAAGCAGAAATTCGGCTCGTTTTGGACATTTTCAAATGAAATTCATTGTCATGCTGACAATTATCTCATGGAACCATGAACTCTCTGGACTAGTAATTCCGAACTAGAGTTTTATGGAACCCTTGGGCTTCGCAAAAGCTTGTAAACAAAAGTGCAACTTGTTTTCTCTTTGTAATTGAGAAAAAAAATTAAAATGATTAAGTTTTTAACGTGGTTTCTTTATAAAACAATGAAACAGTATGAAAAATTGATTAGATATTTGTGCAATAGTTATAATATAAACAGCAAGAGTTTCAAGACAACATATTTGCAACCAATAAATTCCATTGATAGTTTTGAGAATGTTATGTTTTTTCCTTTTCTGTTTTATACACAAATATTTTGCACCTGTAAAAATGCTTATTTATTCTCTATTATGAAAATGAATATTCATGGTACATGAATCTACTATCTATTATCTACTATCATTTTAAAATCTGCCATTTTTTATGCATATTTAACAAATGAAATTCCCAGAACGACCGACCCCTTGCAGCTCCAAACCAGTTATTATTAAATTTAAATGACACCACTGCCTATAATCTAAATAAAAAGTTCATTTTTTTATTTTGTTATAAGAATTAAATTATTCTGTGATTTATAATAAAAATGTTTTACCTACCACAAAAATAAAACTTCTGCTTGTGATAATAACACTTTCAATACTTCCTTAATAAAAGCAGACATGTGCAAATTATGTGACATCTGTTTTAGAGGAGTTTTGATCCCTCTTCATCAGGTCAAAACAGTGTATTTACTTAGCAAACACTGCTTAGCATTTGTTAAGTAAAGACACTGTTTTAGATGAAGAAGAGGAATCAAAACACCCTTGAAGCAATTGTTGTCACATAACTTGCATATGCCTGCTTCCAATAAGGAAGTTATTGAAAGTGTTATGTTAACTAACCAGAACTGTTCATTTTGAAAAAAATTAATTTAAATATGTTTTATGTAACATTTTGTATGTGGAATGTGATTAGATTGTTTAATATATTTTATCTTAATAATATAAGATGTTTCTCTTTCTGTAAGATATTAAATTGCATTTTTCTATTTTAATAGATCGGGACTTCCCTAGTTCTTTTGAGTCAATAGTGAAGAAAATACAAAGGTTACTTTTCCATGTTTTGGCTCACATATATCACATGCATTTTAAGGAAATAGTGCTTCTTAATATGCACGCTCACCTTAATGCCCTTTTCTCACACTTTACCCTCTTCAATGAGCGCTTCAACATTGTAGATGAAAAAGAGACAGAGATTCTACGAGACTTAGCAGTTGCTCTCAAACTCTATGGCGAAAGTATGGAGGCTTCAGCCGAGTTAGAGGATAAAAGTAAGGAAAGTAAGACAGATGTAGCAGCAACATCTGAAGAAGCTGCAACAGCTGTGATAGAGGATGACAATGCAGCAGAATCAATCAAAGACTGCACTTTATCAAAAAATAATGATAACTCCAAGAGGCCTCCAGCATATTCGCAATCATCACAATCGATTGCCTCCTCCATCTCCTTGGCCTTACATTCCCGGTCCAGTTCTGGAAGCCATTCAAGCTCCGGCTCTTGTGCTATGGACTCTGCTTTATATTCCCATGGCACCCCGCCGGCACCTAATTTTGGTTCCTCACCCCTCAAGTTCCAATAGAATCCTATGTTATCTGTCACCCTGGCCATCCACAAATGCTTGCACACTTGTAAGAAGACATGGATGTTGAGGAAAGCTTGCCTGCTTAAGTTCAACTTTTGAATCTTCATTAAAAACATTTAGATATTGTCAAATTTAATTATTAAAATGTACTTGATAGTCAAATGTATTTATTTACATGATTCTATCATGATCAGTTTGTAGCAAATTATTGGGATTTTTTTTTTTTTTTTTTTTTTTGTAATGTATTATTATATTTTAGTGTCCAAAGCTGTAAGTAATGTTTCATATAATTTATGTGTATTCCTGCTTTCATTATTCCATATGCTTTGTTTTATTATAATATACATTACATTAATATAAATGTGATTCATTGACTTGTCTATTCAGTCATGCATAAACATATTAGACAAATTTTCATTTATTCTTTTCTTTCACTTTGCTTGCATTCAGACTTTCCTTTATATTATCAGCAATATGTCATCTTAAATTTGTGCAGCTAGGTTCAAATACACAGATTGGTATATCCTCTTAGCAAGTCTTCTCTCTATATGGTAATGTAGATGTTTTAGACAGTAATGCTAGTTTAAATAAAGGTGGAAGTTAGTTTTGGTAGCTGTGGTGTAATGTAACTCTTACCACTGAAGATAATTTGTGAAGTAATTTATTTCTTATAATGTTATTAATTTCAGATTATACTCAAACTTCATGTACAGCAAACTTATTCTAAATTACTTTAAATATTGGCTTCAACATAAATGCATATTTATTTCAAATATTGACAGTTATTTAAATTTGAACATTATTTTTTCATTCAGATTTTAATAAAAAAAAAAACAATTATTTACTGAACTTATTAATTTCTTCATACCGTGGTTGGATGTTACATAAATTGATTAATGTACTAGTACCATATATTAAAAAAATTTGTGAATGTTGACTTAGATCATTGCAATGGACAAATTCCATGCAATGAAAACGTGTATGACAATCACAGCTTTGTAGATAGAGAAATATTATTTTTCATCAGACTTTGAGCTAAGTGCAGTTATGATGAATAAAAATATGAGACTTGCATATTGAAATGTATTACAAATGTTCTGATAATACATGTATCAAAAGTGTTTATAGTTATTTTCAGATTATCCAATAGGACACCTCTGCTATTTACTGCTCATGAAATATTTTTATGGCAGTTGCTTCCAAATATAAAATATTTATGTTCATATACATACACATTTAACTCTTTCTCTGACCAACAGCTTGAACTTGTAGCGAGTGCCTATTAAAAACCTTAATGAAATAAATCAAATTACTTGTTTTGTATTTGATAGTTTTCATTTAATATTTCTTTAATAAATCTTTTTAGCATTAATAGGTATATTTTTTTTCTTTAAACATAAGAATTGATTAATAGAAAAAATGTTCAATTCTTGTATGGTGCCTTCATCTATTTAAGATTATTAAGTGCATAAATGTAGGCAATTTATATTTTTTGGCTCTTTATATGAATTTTTAAAAATATAAGATGAAATTCAGTTTTGCAATTAAAATATATAGACATAAAAATTATTTTTTCTTTTCTTTTTTCATGGTTTTGCTTTTGTCTTATTTTTGTAGAAATCATTTACTATGCAAAAATTATTTATCTAAAGAAAGATATGAATCCTAAAGGGACACTAATGTGTTTCTATACAAGCAGCTTAACCCTGTTGTACAAATTCAGAAAAAGTGCTCCTGGTGTTATTACACCATCTATACTATATTTTGTGGACATTGTGTTCTCCTTAGAAAGTGTTGCACTTCCCTTCTGTAAAATTGAAGAAACATTTGTCATGTTCTATACGGATGGCTGGGGTGGATTGCACTTGTGGATATTTCCTATGTGGATATAACAGTTGTGATAGAATCCATTGCTAAAAGTTGGCCTTTTGACAAAACAGCATGGACATAATGTAGCATGTATGAGAGTTTCATGAGTCTGTGATCATTGTGCATAGAATTAATATTTCTAGAGAATCTTTTGTGTTTTTCTATGCCTTGGATGTATTTTGCTGTTTCTCTGTAAATGAAGTAAGATGAAATATATTTCCAGGGCTCTTTTACTTTTGATGTATTGGGAATTTCTTAAGACTAGGGAATTGTTAAGATTACCAATAATTGTACAGGTGAAAACATTTTTAAATGATAGTTCATCTTTCAGTTGTGCTTAAGGACTTTACAGAGACGGAGAGATTAGATGAATGCATTTTTTCATGTTTGTAAAGCGTCTGAGTAGAAAATTAATATACTGTGGAGAAAGTCTCCTTTATACAGATGCCTATGCACACAGGTCTAGTTTATATTTTCCCATTAAAATACTCTGAGAATTTTAATTCTTCTACTCAGAAAGAAATGTTTTGTGGCAATGGTAAGGTTTTGAAGTAATTTATAAACATAGGTGTTGCTTAAACTGTTCTGTAAATATTATATATTTTATTTAATAGGGGAATGACTGATATTTTCAGTTACTTAATGTTAATTCTCTCAGAGAGAGATTAGCTTTTGGTTTGCTTTATTTCATTTTTGATGTTCCCTTCTCATCTCCAGTTATACATTGTTTTAAATAAAACTGGAAAAGTATTTTACTAAATGTAATTAGTTTCAATATTTTCTATACACACATTAAGGGTATCAACTTGTTTTAGCACACTATGTAATATAGAATTTAAGTTTTATGTGAATAAAAATGTAAAAATGTATGTATAATTCAAATTTGCAGTCCTTTTAAAACCGAAATTTTAGTCTTTTGTATAATAAAAACACGTATTAATGAAAATTTTACTACTTTTATCATTATGTTTTTATGAACACATGATGAAATAGCATTTTTATATTAATTTAATTTAGATTTCTAGCAGATTTTAACGACCTTTCCATATCCTATATAGTGATTCTTAAAAGTTACATGCTATACCTCGAAAACATACTTTTATATATTTCAGTTTGATTTATTGTAAAAGAACATTACAATTATACTCTATTATTTTAATAATATAAAAAATTATGATATGTTACATGCTATACTTTGTTATACTCTATTATTTTAATAATATAAAAAATTATGATATGTTACATGCTATACTTCAAAAACATATTTTTATATATTTCAGTTTGATTTATTGTAAAAAAATATTAAAGTTAGTTATACTCTTATTATTTTAATAATATAAAAAATTATGATATGACATAAAGAAGTGAGAGACTGATTTAAAAAACATTACTATTAATTTCTCTATTGGACGAAAACCTTACCTCTGTGATATATATATATATATATATATATATATATATATATATATATATATATATATATATATATATATATATATATAATCAGGGTGTTCAGTTAATATGGCGACAAACTCAGAGGGTTGTTAGTAGACATTAAGAGGAACAAAATATGGAATGGAACATGGTGTCACAAACTATGTTTAGTCGGTGAAAATCACGAAAATACGTATGTCTGACTTCACGCGGGGACGATAAAAAGTACAATAATAACTACAAAAAGATTTATTTGGCAGCTTGTGGTGTACTGTACAATGCTGGAAAGGGAACGATGAGAATGATGTGAACAAAATTTTTACAGGTGTTGTTTGAAGTGGTGACTGCAGACATCATTGCACAGTCTACAAGGACATCCACAGTTGCCACTTTGAATAACACCTGTAATAATTTAGTTCACATCATTCCTTTTCCAGCATTGTATAGTGTACCACAAACTGTGTTGTAAACATGCTGTCAAATAAATCTTTTTGTAGTTATTGTTGTACTTTTTGTCGTCCCCACATGACGTCAGAACCTGCATACATATTTTCGCGATTTTTACAAACTAAACATGGTTTGCAACACAACATTTCATTTTATTTTTTGTTCCTCTTGATGTCTACTAACAATCCTCTGAGTTTGTCACTGTATTAACTAAATACCCTGTATGTATGTATGTATGTGTATATATATATATATATATATATATATATATATTCAAAATCTTGAAGGTATTGGGGTTTTTTCGCTAATTTCTTTCTTCATACTCATGTTTTGATAAATGTTTGAATTAATGGGGCAAGAATTATGCATTTTTTGTCCAATAAATAAAACTGTAAATATATATATTATGATAACATTTGTTTTAATTTATTACAGACTAAGGTTGATATAACTTTTTTTGCTGTATCTGATATATGGAAAGAAAACTTCTATTTTTTATTATTAGTATACTTTCTACTTGTATCATTATAGAATTCTAAAATTTTGAAAAATTTTGGCAATATCAAGTTTAACACTTCTTTTCACTGCATAGTTATGTTTAATATTTTAGTGCAGTGCAAAAATGTTATTTATTAGTTTTTAAATTATATTTATTATTTTTAGTATTAATATATGTTTCTAAACATTATTAATTTAAGAAGTATTATGCTCTGTGCAAAATTGCTTTGCATTTCTAGTAAAGTGATATGATTTGATTTAACTTACTCTATTATATGTCTTGTTTATAGTTTCCCAATGTATTTAAATTTGTTATCTTTTTCACTTTCTCATCAAAATATATGAAAAAAAAATGTATGGTTGTGATAAAGCTGGACTGCCTTGTGTGTAAAGAAACCAGCCTAATTAATTTAAAACATTTGATTGAATAATTATTCTAGTAGGTTTACTAATGATTTTTAATCATTTAGAAAAAAAATAGAGGTTGGCAATTATATTGCCACCTAATATTGACTTAATGTAGACACTTTTTAGTTCATCTGTTTTTAGGTTTATCTGAGATTAAATGATTGCTTAAGAAATGTACTACTTCCAAGTCAATACCTCATTTGTAGAATTCTAGTTGTCTGTATTTTCATCTAATGTTGTAATATGGTCTTATGCAATTGACCAAAAGAGAAAATATAAAATTTGAGATAGTGTCTCTAAAAAAAAAGAAAGAAAAAAAGGAAACTTAAGTAAAAATATTTGCTGGTTGTTAGAGATTGTGCACATAATTCTAGTTTGTTAAGGGACTCAAGTATGTTGCACAATCTGCACTCTTGTACAGTCCTGTAACTCTATGAAAGATACTAGTCAGAAAAGAAATAAAATAGTATGTTAGCTGTATGTCTAGACGTTTGATTTTTTTGTGTGTGTCTGTGAATAACTCAAACATTTACACTTAAAGTATTCAATTACATTACAGTAGCTACAATATCCATAAATTTCACCAACATCTTTAAGGTAAATAATCTGACAACTTAGGTTCCCTGCCATTAAAGGTTAATGTGCAGGGAAATATTACCTTATTAAGAATTTATTCACTGTTCTCAAGGAACATTTAATTTATAAAATAAATTTCAAGGTCCTGCAGAGTGAAGAAGACAGTAATAAAGCAATTCATACTCTAAATTCTATCCGGATTATTTTCTTTCCATCATCGATCAGGGAATCATGTTTATAGAAGATTCCAGCAATTAGAAAAACATACAAATTATTTTGGTTTTTAATACAACATATGTAACTCGAAAGACGGTGATTTAAAAAGATGCTGCATGAACCTGGATATCAGTTTACATGATGATTCTTATGGAAATGAGCTAGTTGTATGAAGAAATGTGAAATTACTTGGATATGACAAAAATTTAACAAGCTTTTGAGTGTTTAAAGAATTTTATGTAATGCATGATTCGTTTATCAATTTTACAATTGCTGTGAAAATTTTATTAACAATACTTGGGAAAACAGTTGAAACCAAAAGAAGCATTTTAAAGCAAAAATTAGTAAAAAATTACCTGCAAGCAAGAATAAACTAAGAAAGATTAAATGATTTAACTTTGTTATCTATTGAACACGAAATTTGTGAAAATTTAGATTTTGAATGCCTTATAAATAATTTTGCGGAATTGAAAGCTGGGAAAATAAATTTTATTTTGGTTATCTATATATAAAATTGAAAATTTTATTTTTAGTGTTTGTTTCATCACGGGAGAACAGCTGCACCAAATTTCATGAAATTTTGTGGGTAGCCTTGGAATAGCCTTACCTCAAATTAGTCCATGTTTTGAGTTTCTATGACCAGAGGTTGTATATAAAATACATTTTATTTGAATTCAGATTTGAAGATTGATATTTTCAATTTCTTAAATAATCTCTTTTGTTTTGGCAAACATTTTTCAAATTCATATGTTCTACCATGTGTATATCTTTTAATACATAGATATATCGTCTAATCTATAGAAATATAAATAGTACAGGTATATCTTCTAATACAAGTTAAGTGCTTTCATTTTGGCATAAATTGATTCAATTTCATATTTTTTGTAAATTTGTTTACAAATGGGACCAGGATGCTTTATACTTCAGATCTGTTTCTAAAGATAATTTTGTATAGCGAGAACAGAGGTTCTTTAATTTTCTTTTAGGAGTATTAATTTATATATTTTAATAGAATGTTAGAAATGGTTATTTAGTATAGGAATTTGCATATGATTGTGAATATTAAGTTTATAATATATTATATATTCTGTATGACGAACGGGTATACTGATAGTCCTTATATAAAATTCCATGACCAAACATTGTTAGTGAAGTGTAAAATTTTTATATTTTTAACAATAAATTGTAATTTTTTATTTTTTTCTTATTTGTATAGGCCCAAAAAATATTTTTTGTCCTGGACCCTGCATTAGCTAATGGTAGCCCAGGACAAAAATAAACAGGAACAGAGGAGACACAATTTGTGGTTTATAAAATATCTTGTTTCTTTATTTGACTGGTTGGTTTCAGCAGGATTTATGAACCACAATATAAATAAAACAAGAAAGTTCAATCATGCATAAAGTATTGATTATGAAACACTTTCCAACTGTAGTGCAATTTTATTTAAACATCTCTAAAATGTGATACATTCAACAATGATATGTTTTGAATTATCACAGTACTACAATAATTTATTCTACTTTACCTATATTTCATTTATCACCTATATTCCAAACTACAGAGCTAAATAATTTTGCATTAAAAAAATTCAGCAATTCTTATGCAATTCATCTTACAGCTTGATTTGTTTACATTCTGCATATGCTAAAATTAGACTTTGTTGTAGAAATAATCAAAGTTTGATGATCATTTAAACTCAAAAATATTGTAATTGTGTTGGTGCAGAATATAGATGCACAAAAAATATGCAAAAGTAAAGCAGTTTTATGATGAATGCAACACTAAATATAAATTTAAAGGAACTTTAAAAATCACGATTTTCATACTGAGAAAAAAAGATGGATGCCATATTTTATTTTGAAGTGGGTCACGTGATCTCTTCATATGAGTGTAATTATTATTTTAATTTTTATTTAAAAAACTACCAAACATATTTTGCTCAATTTTTTTTTATATATTGTATGGGATAATTTGAATACTTTCTAAAATTTTCAAAGCAATTTGTGAATTTTAACCCTCCGTCAGGCACGGCTGGCCAGATTGATACACGTTGAATATTTCTCTCATTCATTTGTTACTGGCAGTTCACAGTATGAAAAGTACTGTGCCCGACAGAAGGTTAACTTCGTTTGAAAAATTAGGTCCCATGGGGTTCAATGTATTTCACTTTTTCAACCCGGGTTCAATCCAAAACTAATTGGGTGATATTATTCATTTACATTCTCATGTG
The DNA here is from genome assembly GCA_951213105.1 of Amaurobius ferox. Taxonomy (NCBI): domain Eukaryota; kingdom Metazoa; phylum Arthropoda; class Arachnida; order Araneae; family Amaurobiidae; genus Amaurobius; species Amaurobius ferox. Next base: position 103,270,683 of record OX578133.1, on the reverse strand, counting down.
TCCCACAGAGCGTCTGAACAATTACTAAAATTTCATTTTGATAAAGTCATTTTTATGACAGTTATGCGAATGGACGGACGGACAGACAGACAACATTGATTGTGAATATTAAGTTTATAATATATTATATATTCTGTATGACGAACGGGTATACTGATAGTCCTTATATAAAATTCCATGACCAAACATTGTTAGTGAAGTGTAAAATTTTTATATTTTTAACAATAAATTGTAATTTTTTATTTTTTTCTTATTTGTATAGGCCCAAAAAATATTTTTTGTCCTGGACCCTGCATTAGCTAATGGTAGCCCAGGACAAAAATAAACAGGAACAGAGGAGACACAATTTGTGGTTTATAAAATATCTTGTTTCTTTATTTGACTGGTTGGTTTCAGCAGGATTTATGAACCACAATATAAATAAAACAAGAAAGTTCAATCATGCATAAAGTATTGATTATGAAACACTTTCCAACTGTAGTGCAATTTTATTTAAACATCTCTAAAATGTGATACATTCAACAATGATATGTTTTGAATTATCACAGTACTACAATAATTTATTCTACTTTACCTATATTTCATTTATCACCTATATTCCAAACTACAGAGCTAAATAATTTTGCATTAAAAAAATTCAGCAATTCTTATGCAATTCATCTTACAGCTTGATTTGTTTACATTCTGCATATGCTAAAATTAGACTTTGTTGTAGAAATAATCAAAGTTTGATGATCATTTAAACTCAAAAATATTGTAATTGTGTTGGTGCAGAATATAGATGCACAAAAAATATGCAAAAGTAAAGCAGTTTTATGATGAATGCAACACTAAATATAAATTTAAAGGAACTTTAAAAATCACGATTTTCATACTGAGAAAAAAAGATGGATGCCATATTTTATTTTGAAGTGGGTCACGTGATCTCTTCATATGAGTGTAATTATTATTTTAATTTTTATTTAAAAAACTACCAAACATATTTTGCTCAATTTTTTTTTATATATTGTATGGGATAATTTGAATACTTTCTAAAATTTTCAAAGCAATTTGTGAATTTTAACCCTCCGTCAGGCACGGCTGGCCAGATTGATACACGTTGAATATTTCTCTCATTCATTTGTTACTGGCAGTTCACAGTATGAAAAGTACTGTGCCCGACAGAAGGTTAACTTCGTTTGAAAAATTAGGTCCCATGGGGTTCAATGTATTTCACTTTTTCAACCCGGGTTCAATCCAAAACTAATTGGGTGATATTATTCATTTACATTCTCATGTGTCCCACAGAGCGTCTGAACAATTACTAAAATTTCATTTTGATAAAGTCATTTTTATGACAGTTATGCGAATGGACGGACGGACAGACAGACAACAGAATGAATAAAGTCATAAACACTTTTCAACTATCTTGGAAAGTGGTAAAAATGATATGAGTGTAACTGCAAATTTTGCATAATGCATTTAAAAATTTTCTTATGCATATATTTTTCATAGGAGAATATAGGTTAAATAAAATACTTCATAAGGGTATATTTTTAGTAATCTCTTGTAAAAATGCCATTCTGTTGATTGCTTTCAGTTTAGTTATCTGCCTGGTATTTTGATAACTGTATTGTATTATAGAAATCTATATAGTAATTGTTTTTATAGTTCAAAATATCTCTACAGAAAATTGCATTAAAGAAGTTTACACATGGACATAGGTTATACTATTGTCATATTTTTTTAATAGACTATAGGCATAGTCTATATGGCCCATGGGGTTTGAGTCCTGGAATAATTTTCTACAGATATATAATAAATAGATATTTGACTGAACTCAGGATCGCAATCTAAACATGTCTCTTAGGTCAGTTGGGGTTAAACAGAAGACAACTTTCTGAATGATTCCTTTTTGTCGAAATAATTAAGTGGGGAGAGTGGTTGCTATGGAAAATTGAGGGTTTGAGTAGCCAATACTCAAACAGACACTTGGCAGGGCTATAAAAGTGAAGGACTATGTCTTAACATCTCCCCTGGAAACAGAAATGTTCATTCTTGATGTCACAGTGCTGCATGGGGAAAATCGACATACCTGGAATCAAATGTTCATTTGTGATTCATGACATCACAGTGCAGTATGGAGAGAATTGGCATACATAGGATCTAGTGGGAAAATTTGCATCTTTTTACATAGGATCTAGTTCAAAGCTTATATCTTCACATACCAAAATAATTTTTAAGTAGCTTGTGATTTTTTTTTTTTTGCAAATTTTACAAGAAAAAATTTGTAAAATCTGTAACATTTGTCCAAATGATCACAATTATAGCATGTTACCCTTTATTTAAAGGCCTTGAAAACTTTTTTTAGATTGATAACAAGATTAACAATGTACCCCTTGGGGGTAATTTGTCTTCCCAAAGGGGGCTAATAATGTCACAAATGCAAAAATTGCATCACTGATATTTTCACTTTCTCTGCAATACATGGTAATGTATAGGGAATGCGTTGGAATCATACCGAAAATCCCAACTCGAGTTTTCGATGAATCTACATTTTTCGAAACCTCTAGAATATGAAAAAACTATTTTTAACATGATGTCACTTTGTTTGTGTGTCTGTCTGTGTGTGTGTCCGTCTGTCTGTGCAATGTATGTATCCACTCTAACTAAAAAACTAATGGACCAAATTTCATAAAATTTGGCAGGTAAGTCACTTGGGTGTGACCCTGGTGCTGATTAGTTTTTGTTATGATTCGAGATAAAAGAACTCGCCTTTTTTTGTGAAATGGCCCTTAATTGTATGTATCCACTCTAGCTGAAAAAGAAATAGACTGAATTTCCCAAAATTCGGTAGATAAGTCACTTGTGGGTCACCCTGGTACTGATTAGATTTTGGTACAATTTTGAAAAAAAATAACCTGCCTTTTTTTGCGAAATGGTCCGCAAAAATCGCCAAAATCTAAAATAAAAACTATGTATGCTTAAATATATCCATTAAATGCTTGTTTTATAAACGTAGTTTTTAACGATAAAAAGAATAAGACCAACCCCATTACACTAAGACTAGCCATTCTCGAGATATTTTAGTTTTTTCTTATTTTCTCTGTGCCACTTTTGAAAATAAGTCGTTACTAAATGAGAACAAAAATTGAATTAAAAGTGAATTAAATTTAATTAAATAAAGAGAACGCCAATATAAGTCTGCAGTGAAAGTCATGTGCTGCCCACATCAGATTTTTTACTACAATGATTGAAACCATTAAATTTCGTGATTATTAAGCCATAAATAACCCCTTTAATGCATGGATATGTCCAATTTTCTCCTATACTACCATGTTAAGAAAATAAAAAATTTCACTGAAAAAAAAAAGTTTTCGATCGAATTTCAACCGAACATTTGATTGCATTTAAAATCAGCAGGGTTTCAGTATTCACTGATTGTAGCATTAAGAGAATGGTTTATGCTATCGTTCTAAAAATTGTGTCATTTATTTTGTAATGAAACATTATGCATGAAATGATTATGCATTTAATATTATTCTGATTTTTAAAAAAATTATTCTAAATTTGAAGGGTAGGATGGGGGCTTCCAAACTTTTGATCACATTTAAAATCAATAGGGTTCCAGTATTCACCATTTCATTCAAAATGCTTCATTTGTTCATAAGATGTCGCATCCACAGGCTCACAGATACACACATATACACAACCTAAAAAATGTTCGATTTGAGTTCAAGAATGCAATGTTTTTATTTTGGCGGAACACTTTAAATATTTCTTAAAATCTCGTGGAACTGAGTATACTATAATGTTCAATTGTAATGAATTGCTTTGTTTTATAATTACATTTTAATAATTTGTTTATTTCTATTATGAAAGTAAAAAAATCTGAAAAATAATCTAACTAAAAATACATGATGAAAGTAATTTACAATGTTCGATAATTACAATTCAATTTTAGAGAATCTGAAAGATTTGCTTTGAACTAATTTTAATCTTTTACTAATTTATATTGTGAACTTGTGTGTGACACAATATAATTATGCCTATATGATGAGTGATTTTCTAGTATTCTCTATTTAAAAATAAATTTTTGGTCAAGTGAAGTGCAGCCATCCAAGGCAACAAGACAGTTTTTAAATTTTCAAAGCTACCTCAGTAACTAATAACTTAGAAGGCTGATTGGAAAATCAAAAACTGAATCTTGATTTATAAAACATATGCCTTTTTAAGAATTTTATTTTTGAAGTTAATATATATTTTACTTGACTGTATACAACAAGTCATCCCCCAGAGATGAGTATCCCTCGAGAGCTAGCTATTCCAGAAAATATCAACTAATCAATATAGGTAGAATGCTGGTATCAAGATGTTGAGATCGAAAATTCGAGTTCCTTTATGGATGACTTCTTACTAATGGCCTGGGTAATGTTAATTTTGCATGTGAAAAACTTTCATATTATGAAAAAAAATAATCTGAGGTGGGTAACACGCAACACATGACTTTCCCTATATAGTACAACGACTGTTTCTTTCACTGCTTAATAAGAATGTACAAGGTCTATGGTACAATATTTTTAGTGTTGAATTGTGGATTAGTATTGGATGTTTTTCTGGGTGACAACATGTAAAACTATTTTGAAGTACCCAATTAACTTTTACTCTGCAAGTGTAAATCTAATTTGTTAATTAGAAATATAGCTGGCATCTGCTAAGAATATAGTTCATACAATAAGAAATTATAATTATTAAAAACTAAAATATTATTATATTAAATTGATGGTTTGCATTCTCCATTCAATAAATTCCTAAAATTCAAAATTACAATTATAATGTTTATCATATGTCATCATGTTATCATATTGTATATAGCATTTTGTTGTTTAATTTTGAAAAGGTGCATCTTGCCACTATGCTACTTAAACAAATCATTGCTAAATGAACATACAAAAGACTAGATGCTAAGTCCGCTGTACATACTAATTCTTATATAACTTCCTATCGAAAAAAGTAATATATCACTCAGTGGTGACTCATGACTTTTAAGATTGTGTGAAGCAGATTTATATATATATATATATATAGTGGCAGGATTCTCCCTCCTCCCCAATAACAAACATCATCAAAACACATCGGTCTACTGGCATAAGTGTTGTCAAATATTATCTAAAAGTAGCCAAATAAGTCTGAAAATTCACCAAATAATAACCCATTCAACCAATAACTTTAAGTGAAGCAGTGCTTCACCAGTATCACCTGACGAGCCACGACTGATGTACATGTACACAATAGTTTACTGCTCCACAAAAAATTAAATCATTTTGACGCATGCGTGGAATTTCCATGTAAAAGTGGAATGCAAACAAATAATAAATGAAAGAAATGCAAAGGAAAGAAGGGGTGGCATAATAACCCTTGTCAGACATGTGCAGAAATACCAGGAAAGAATCGAAGGGAGAAACCGTAGTGCAGGGAATATGGTTTTGTTTCTTTTACACACTCGCTTAAAAAAATGGCCAAAATTAAAATAATGCATTGATTTAAAAAACAATTTTTTTTCTTAGAATGCAAAGATATACATGTAAATTTTTACCAAACTTTCAAATTGTGCTATTACATCTTTGGATGTATCAAAAGAAGTATCTGATAAGCTAAAAAATGCAAATTTCGATGTATCTAAAAAAATAAATATAAAACCATTGTCCTACAGATTTGGTTCAAACATTATTGGAAAGAATATTCTTTGATATTCTAAGATGGTGTCAAGTTGGAAACTGTGATAATATTTTTAGGGCTCACAACAGGTTATGACCTTAAAAATAGTTGAAATTCTTTGATATTAGTAGAGACAAGTTTTAAGGCATCAATAACAATTTATTAGTAAATACAATAACTTATAATTACATCTTAAAACAAGCAATACATGCATTTGAGAACTTTAGCACCCAGCTAACCGGAAGATGTTATGAAAAGTGAGAATGATCAGGAGTTACATTTAGTGTAGTATAGTGGCAGTACAAAAATATACAAACTGCTCCCAGAAATGGGAAATCTTGACTATTTCAACACTCCCCTTGATTTCATAATTCATATAATTCCATATGGCTGGGTCGTCTCTTGGAGGAAAATTTAACTCAGTCATAAATTTCTTTAACCACAAAGCTTTTTTTGTTGCGTCTGCTAGGGAAATATATTTAGCCTCAATAGTTGATTGCTTTTTTTCAATAGGTGTTGAAATAGGCTTAAAATCATACATGGAAAACCTTCATAGAATGGTTTCAATATAAGTAGGTTGATTCATGGTGATAAATTTCTTGATATCTTTGGATTTAAATTCCAAGACATTACCCTAGGTCTTTCATGCCAAATCTTTAAGGCAATTGTTCCTTGATTCAGCATTTCAATTTGAAACAGCTTGAAAAGATAAATAACTGTCATCAACATAAACAGTTAAAGTAGATGTCTTTACCTCTCTGTATAGACACAACTATCAAAATCAGTATGAGTTACTCCTAAATCACTGAGATTGTCATCAAGCTTCTTGTACCATGCCTTTTTAGACCAATTTATTTTTGTTTTTATGATGTATTTACGAAGTTTTTATTTTTTGTAGTTTTTTAACCGTTGGTTGTAGACATATAGTCTATCTTACTATTGCAAAAATACTTTCTAACTTACAATTGCAAAAATACTTTATGTAAGATAGAAAGTTGTAAAATGGTAATTTAAATGATGTGCAATATTTTTGTAAAAAATTAACATTTTATATAGTCTTTCTAGCAAAAAAGTCAAATTACAAAAATGTTACCTGTACCGTATTTAGTAAAACTTTTGACTATAATATAATCAAATTTGACATAGTTATTAATCATTAAAATTTTTATTAGGAAATAAGGGGGCATCCACAAATCAGTTTCAGCAAATATTTACTAAAACTTTTACTACTTATTCAAATTTATTTTATGCATAATATTTTAGTAAATCTATGATGACACCTACGTCATTTCACAGTTTGTATTAGACTCATGTCCAAGTAACTCTGCTATCTAAGTAGAGTTTAAATTCTTTATTCAGTAATGGCAAACTTTGTGAGACGATTATCATTTATGGTGAATGCAACTGATCTCCTCCTAGTTCCGAATGCATCCGATTTCAGAAATTGAAGGATACATTTTTTTTCATAGATTTTGATAGGCAAACATCTGATAGATCAAGAAAATCACTATCACTTTTTATCTTATTTAAGGGTTGAAACAACTTTTAACCAGAATCATCTGTCTATCCTTAATAGTTTCAAAGACAAACAGCTGATAAAAAAAATTGTTTTAAAACCCTACTAAATGATTTAACTGTGAATTAATTCAATTTGTGAACAACAACCTCTAGATTCATGAATAGAGGCGAATTTAGGCATTGATAAAGTGTACTTCTGAAATCCAAATTTTTTATAGTTTGACTAAATGAAGTATGATCAGAATTTTTGTAATTTAAATTTTTTCGCTAGAAGAACTGTATAATTTTTTTTTATTAAAAAAAATTATTGCACATTATTTAAATTACTATTGCATAATTTTTTACTTTTATTTAAAGCATTTTTACAATTAGAACTATGTGTCTACAACCAACGGTTTAAGAAATCTTATGCCGTTTACTTTTTATAGCACCCTAGTATGAGTACAGGGTGTTTCACAAAAAGTGAATGGTGGAAGATGTTTTGAACCGTTGGTTATAGACCTATGGTTTTAATTGCAAAAATGCTTTAAATAAGATAAAAAGTTATGTAATAATAATTTAAATGGTGTTCCATATTTTTGTAAAATGTTAAAAATAATTAATTTTATAAACAGCTCCTCTATGGTAAAAAATATCAAATTACAAAAATATTACTTATATCGTATTTAATGAAACTGAAAAAAAAATTGACTGTGATATGGTACAATTTGATTGATTAAAATTTTTATTGGGATATAACGGGATAACCATAAATTAATTTCAGTTACAAATAGTTATTAAAACTTTTACCACTTATTCAAATTAATTTTATGCAGTTATTTCAGTAAAGCTATTATGTCATCATTTTGTCGATTTACAGTTTGTATTTAAGCATCCAAGTAACTCTGCTAAATAACTAGTTTGAATTACAGTGTGATGGTCAGTAATGCTAAACTCTGTGAGATAATTTTGATTTATGACGAATGCAATCAATCTCCTAGTAGTAAAGTGAGGGAATACTGTTGTCGTGTCCCATACTAAATAACTAGTTTGAATTACAGTGTGCTGGTCAGTAATGCTGAACTCTGTGAGATGATTTTGATGTACGATGAATGCAATCAATCTCCTAGTAGTACAGTGAGGGAATACTGTTGTCACATCCCATACAGTTCATACGCTTCTAGAGTTTTTATTCTGCGGCTGGTATGTTAACTACTATCAGAAGGTTTGTCTCATCATTGATATGGCCCAGGAACACAATGAGTACTAATGGGAAATGATTAAATAGATATTTTAGCCTATTTCTCGAGCTATCTACATGAGAGTATCCAGGACGTAAGTACTGAACAGCATCTTCCTTGGTCTACCTGAACCTGCTCCACCACCAGCCTACTCAAACCCGCTATCTGCAGTATTGAATACAAGAGCCTTTACCGATTATTCTACAAGCGTTCTCATTCTGGTAGAAAAAGTGCAGTTAAAAAAATATGTTTGAAACTGATTGAGTTTACCCAAAACAATGCCTTTAAATAATCTTTGTTGATTTTAAGCATTGAAGGGCTCTCTTATTTTTCCATAGATTGTGTTAAGAAAATATCTGACAGATCAACAAAATCCCAATAATCTGTTTTATTTACCTTATTTAAGTGTTAAAATAACTTTTAGCCAGTATCATCTGTCTGTCTTTATAAGTTTCAAAGACAAACTATGGAAAAAATTGTTTTAAAATCTTACTAATTGATTTCTGTGAATCTATTCAATTTAAGTGAGAGGGGCCTGGATTCATGAATTTTGGCGATTACAAGAGTATCAAAAAGTCAAAAGAAAGTGGTGTAAATCAGGAAGTTTGATAATTTATTTCCTCTTGAATTTGAACTTTTGAGATTTCAATTTTTCTTTAGTATGACTAAATGAAGTATTGACAACATTTTTGTAATTTAACTTTTTTCACTAGAGAGGCTGTATAAAAGTTATTGTTTTACAGAAATATTACACATAATTTAAATTACCATTTTCCTGACCTTATTTAAAGTATTTTTGTAATTGGAATTATGTATCTACAACCAATGGTTTAAAAAATCTTCCACTGTTCCCTTTTTGTGAGATACCCTGTGAAGCTCATACAGACACACACACTCACAAAAGTTTGAACCAACATGTGTAATTTATAAGTAATCTATATTATTTCTTAGAAACTATATTATTTGCACCAATATATGTTCTATTTTATACAATTTTCCTCAACCAAATCAAAGTTGAAACATTAACTGTACCAAATTGTAACTGCCAAAATGGCATTTTTATATTGGTAAAATGTAATAATCTTTTTATCCTCAACTGTAAACACTTCATGAACAAAAGAAATTGACAATTGTAATGCCAAGTCTCTATATATTTTTAACTAGACAATATGGATGAACTTTTCTATATTAGAATTCAATTCTAAAATTTAATGCAAATACATATATAAATACTGCACACACCAAAATGGCAATAAAATTCGATATTTCACCAAGCAGACCACTCCAAGAAGCATCTTAAAAGAGAACATACTTAGAATGAATAAATAAGTAAATAAACAGAAAAACATAGGAGGTCTGCAATTCCTGTTGTAAATGCCTAGATAATCAGCAGGCAAGAGCATATTCTAGAACCTCAGACGTACTTCATAGGAACTTGACAGTAAAATAAAATTATAATCAACAAGGTTCATACTCTTTTGCAAGAACCCATTTCCAGGAGTTTTTAAGGAGTTTTCCAGGAGGGTTCGAGCATTTTTCCAGGAGTTTTTCTAAGCATTAAATATAGAAGCAAAACCAAGATTCTATAGATGTTTCTCTTTCAGCCACGTCACTTGGTTTTATACCAACTACACCATTCCGGCCATACCAAAATTTGTCTTGAATTACATTATAATGCACCACTAAAGGAAAAGTTTGCCAATTTGCACTCCATAATTTATTAAATATCAGTCATGAAACAGGGTTCATTAGCAAATTTCTTCTTAACCAAGTCTTTTATAATTTTTTAAATGAATCCAACATCAACTTGGCCGGCATGGTTGGTAACCAAATATTTTGTTTTCCATTTTTGCATATATAATTTCTTTAAAACTCAGTGGGTTCTTGGGGAGGGAGATATGACCCCCAAATCCTCCTCCCTCAGCAATGTCACTGCTCATATTTGCTTTATATTGCTGTATATTGTTGCTTTGTATTTTCGCAATATTTATATGAATAATGGCTGCTTATAGTTTCTAATCTAGGCGGGAAATTTTGAATGATGACCAGAGTAGTTAAATTTGCGATAAAAAATTTGTTTGCAATGATAATCAGAAAAATATTTGATCAAACATTTCAAATTTTTTATATATATTTTTATATGAAATGTTGAAATAAACTAAACAAACAAAATATGAATATATATTAGTCTTCATTACTAAACAAAAAAGAAATTTCAAAATCCTTAATTGTAGTTTAATGCTCAGCTTAAACTAAAAAATAAATAGAAAACAGAATATGCTTAGTTTAAACTAAATGTAGTTGTTTATTTATTTTTAGCCTGCTCTAGCTCAGACTTCAATAATTTCTTCCTAAAACATGAAAAATAAAGAACATTTGACATGGTCCTTATTTTTTTAAATAATAAAAAAATGTAATGTGTCTGCACTTAAATTTAACCTAAAATCAGCACCTCTAACACCTCAGCACCTAAAATCAGCATTTCTAACAATACAGAATATACATTTTGACACAACATTATTATGGGGAACAAATAATATTGCTTTCATCACCAGATAATATTAAATTCTTCTAGATAAAGTGTTAAATTTCTCTGGGCAAATTGAACTGTGCAATTGCACTATTTATGTAAAAATAATTAAAAAATTATCCTTAATAAATAACCAAAATGTGAAAATAAGCTAGTTTTGTCAATATAATTATTAATATATAGAGGATGGAGATGGATAGAAAAAGATACTTGAGGACTCACAGGACTCCCTGAATTGCGTAATCGTATTGAATATATCAAAATAATTATAAAATTAACATGAATAATAAACCAAAACATAAAGATAAACAAGTTTCGTTAATTTAATGTGTAATAATTACAGGATGGAGATGGATTGAAAAAGATACTACTCAATGCTCGGCAATGTACGCGATACTATCTGAATTACGCAATCCCTCTATTTATAAGAAAATAATTAAAAAATTAGTCTTTATAATTAACCAAAATGTGAAAATAAGCTAACTCAGTTCATCTAATGACTAATACTTAGAGGATGGGGATGGATGGAAAAGGATACTTGTGGACGCCCAGGACTACAGGAGAATTCCCCGAATTGCGCATTCATACTAAATGTGTCAAAATAATTAAAATATTTACATGAATAATAAACCAACATAGAGAAATATGCAAGTTTTGTCAATTTAATGTGCAATAATTACAGGATGAATGGAAAGAAAAAAAAAATAGATATTTTCCGTAATTTTGCGGGTCTTTCCCGTAGTCCGCAATTTTGCTCCGAAATCCATAATTATTAAAAATTCGTAACGATTAGCATCTATGTACTTCCAATATCAGTATTTGTGCATTATCATTAGTTTGGTGGCGCCACCTATCGATCATAGTATGAGATAAAAGATCGCGATGTCGATTTTCCGATTTTCAAGGAGTTTAGCGCTAAAATGAATAAAATAAGGAGTTTTCAAGGGCCCTTATAAGAAAAATCCTAAATCCAGGAGTTTTCAAGGATTTCCAGGAGGCGTACGAACCCTGAATCAAATCTGGGTTAAAAAAATAAAATTAGAACAATTAATATGTGTAAAAAGTGACTTTTAATTAATTTTTGAAAACAGGTGACTTTTAATGATTTGGATTTGACTGTTAGTTGAAAAAGTGACTTGTTATGAGCTCTGTATTGTCAGCTGCTAAGAAACAGGTTTGTGTGGAAATCAGAAAAAGTGCACAAAATAGTGCTAAAACATAAAATAACTAAAAATCTAATTTAAATTTAAAAAAAATCTTGCCAAGACATATTTTTATGGTCCTGAAGTACCTGTATGCCAAATTTCAGGGCAGTGCAGTTCTTAAGATTTCCCACTACAGACAATGCACAGACATCTTCCTTTATTACTTGTATGTAAGATTCATCAATTTGTTGAAATTTTCATTAAGTGTCATTTCTGCCAATTTGGCAACATATTTGTCAATTTAGTGATATTTTCAAAAAGTCACCAAGTTGGCGATATTTTGTCAAATTGTTGCTAAGCATTGCAGATGAACAGACAAACAGCTGGGGGTTAACTTTTGGTAACTGTTTGGTGAGTCATTCTCTGAAAAAAGAGTATTTTCATTACAGATTTTTAAAAAAATAATTTTTTTTTAAACTTGTTAATATGAAGATCCCAACTCAAGTAATAACACTATTATATTAGTTCAGATAAAAATAAAATTATTAAATTTTTTAAACTTTAAAAAAAGCCCTGTCCACGGACATGACGAGGCAGTCCACTGATGTGACAATTTGTTCCACAGACATGATACCTACACCTCACAAACATGACAGAAGTAATAAAGTAGATTATACACTTGAATATAATAAAATTTATATATTTATGCCTACATTTTTTGTTTTTTGCATAATCACACACATTTATTATGAAACAGCATACAAACTGTACCAATACAATTAAAATCTAAAAAATTATACATAAAATTCTTGATACAAAAAAGGGTTAAAATGGAAAATAATTGAAAGTTAATTAAAAATCACATGGAATGCACAGCAAAATAATAATTTCAGCACCTATTTTAGAACTTTTTCAGGTTTTCTGTAAAATTGATTGTGTTTATTTATTTCTGGCTGTAACAAAACTTTAACTACAGAACTTTTGTCAACAGTTTCTGCATTCACTTAAACTGGAAAAATAAATTTGCAAAATCTAGTTGATTTTCTCATAAAATTCACCTTTAATGAATTCAAACTTGCAATATATGATGGATCGACAATCTTGATCTTCTCAATCCCATAGTGACTGCAAGTTCGCCCAGCCATGCACTGCATACAGAACAGTCCTCTTGCATGAATTGTGGTCCTGTTTTCCTTGGTAAAATAATAGGTAATTTCATGTACTTCTAAAAATCCTTGGAAAGTCTATAGGTTGTAAGGTAGCTTTTTATCTAAATTCTCAATTTCTTCTGATTTTATTTTGTAAATGCTAGTGTTGATGCTGTGTTCATTTAGTGCAAGTACGAGAACATCTATATTTGGAATGTCTTTCTCTTGACTGACAATACTAACAGCTAATATTTTAATATACACCCATCTATTACAACTTTTTCATGAGCTTTTTCAGAAAAATATCAATGAAGGCTGTCCACCTCCAACTCCTCTTTGCTATAAAAGTTGCAGCCAAGTAAAACATTTTTATATATATATATACTGTGTACTTGGCCTATCACTTAGAAAATGGACATTTTTTAGAGTAGGAATTTTCTTGATTTCTGCTAATACAGGTTGGAGGTGGGCATATAACTACAGGATCATGTCTTTATCTATCTAACATAGTAAATATAGACTTATGTTGAACAAATTCATCAGTGGCAGTTTTGTAATAGATAACAAGATGCAGTGTAAAATGCTTACGAAAGCATCTAAAATGAAAAGACTGAATGAAAAGTTTCTCTTCACCATATGTACAATTATAATTTTCAGAGAAATCTACATGTATAAAAACTTCATATTCTGTCAAGGATTTTTTTATTTTGCTTGTGACATGATACTGATGTTTAATGCTGGCCATATGTTGCCTATACTTTCCAAGCAATATGGTAAACTTTAAAATTAATTCACGTTTATTACAAGCAATTTCCTTTTTGTTTGATTTTAATTTCATCTTTAGTTTCAATCATTTCCTTTTTTTACAGCCATTGTTCATGCATAACGTCTACATCCTTGAATTAGTCAATCTGAATTATGCTATTATTAATGCAGCATTCCATCACTTCTTCTGTGGACATTTGACTTGAATTTTTTTTCACATGTCAAGCTTTAAAGTATCTCATTAAGAGATTTTTCTTTAATCATTTCTAACAACTTTATTTTTTCACAAAGATCAAAGATTTTTCCAAAAGAGAGTTACAATTACAGGTGTTTTGCTTTTGACAATCTGGATTTTATTGGGTTTAGCCTGTATGTTGGCATGCATAAATCACATCCCAGAAATGACAACCTAAAAAATTCAATTTGCCAGGAAATGAAGAAAACTTTTCATAAGTTAATGCATTTTAAAAAATATCAAAAGTGTCACCTTTTACGTTTTAAGATTTAGTACAATAAGATTTATTCCAGTAGTTTTATGAAACATATATAATTTCTCTTGCAAATCATTGGAATCGAATTTTGTAAATAATAAAAGGGCCATTTCAATTTTAAAAAGTTCGAATTTCATCATTTTAAAATGTCAAAATCCAAAAATTCTATACGTGTACGAAATAATCGGTAAAAAATATTTTAACCCTACAGCAATAATTTGAGCCCAAAAGTCCCTATACGTAAGGAAAAATCATCTCTACACCTGGCTACACTACTCGAGTATGAGGTTACGGGAAAAGAATTTATAAATTATTTTGTGAAGTAAACAAACGCGAAATTACAGTTATTTGGTGCTGCCATCTATTGACATTACGTAAATATACAAGTTCTTGTTGAAAATTGAAAATCTTAACTATTCCCCTTGATTTCCCAGTCCCATATTGTTCATGTACCATATTTTCTTTTGAATCATGTTTTCTTTTGGTACAAGTTTGGCAAGCGAATCGGCAACAATTGTTTCCGTTAAAGTCATCTCAACAATAATCTGCTTCACTTTGTGTGTTTTGAAGTGCTTATTACATCCAATTAAATTTAGGTAGTAACTAACAACAATACCTAATACTAGGCTTTCTTCAGTTATGCATTTAATGAATCTTAAAGTAATCAGATTCTGAGTAGCAATGATAAGGTATGAATAATGATAAATTACAATCTAATGATAAGGTGTTAAAAGTATTTTGTATAATTTTAAAGTTCAGAGCTGAGAAAGTCTTAAATATTATTGGGGACAGGTTTCACGGTGGTAATTTATTAATAAAAGAAATAACTTATAATTACAACAAGCAAAGCAATACATACGCTCGATAGCATAACCCTTCGGGTGAGAAGAGCTGGATAACTCTGCGTAAATAAATATATTATGGTGCTGCTATCTAGTGGCATTACGGAAATATACAAACCCGTCCTAGAAATGGGAAAGCTTTATTATTTCAACACTCCCCTTGATTTCACAGTTCATAAACTTCTATTGTTGTCAGTGGCGGCTCGTGAGTGACATGTAGAGGGAGGCGCTGATCTATGTATTTATGCCTATATATTAGTAATATATATAATTAAATTTTTATTTTACTTGTATTATATATACCTGAGATTAATCATTAAGTGAAAATGTTCTCTATAGCAAAAATGATAAGATGGACTGAAATATATATATATATATATATGTATTAAAAATATAAACGACGGATGTATTAAGTAAAATAACGTACCTCCCATCCGCTCGCTTGTTCATAAAGATCCTGGACACATGGAACGTATCCTTCCTAGTGGAAAAACATTACATAGTCCTAATTTACATTAAAGTAAAATTGTAGGGGCTAGTTAAACTAAAAGTTATGCCCAGGGAGTTGACTAAAAATATATGCATATTCTGATGATACGTACTGATGGTTCAGAGACTATAGCCACTAGTAAAATCAAAATCGGTGGATTAGGAGGCGAGATGGAAAATTTGGTGGGGGGGGGGGGGGGAAACCAAAATAAGAGTTACGCTCAGGGATTTGCCACGTGAAAGTTATCCATGTGACATGTACAAATGGTGGATAGACTATAGCCACACGCCGAACCAAAATCGTTCAATTAGGAGCAGATATGTAAAATTGTGAGGACTAGTTAAACTGAAAGCTACATCCAGGGGTTGACACAAAAATATGTGTATCCAAGTGAAATGTACAAATTATGCTCAGACTATATAGTCACCAGCAGAGTCAAAAACGCTCAATTAGGAACTGAGATGTAAAATTGTGGGGGCTAGTTAAACTAAAATTTACGCCCAGGGAGTTGACACAAAAAACGCATGTATATTATATATCCATCAAATATGTGTATCAAACTGAGACGTACGAATGGGGCAGATACAACCATCAGCATAAGCAAATTCGTTCAATTAGGAGGTGAGATGGGAAATTTGGGGAGGGGGGCTAATTGAAGTAAAAGTTATTCTCAGAGAGCTGTCACAACAAAGATGCATAACCAGATGACATGTACAAATGGTGCAGAAACTATAGCCACTAGCAAAACTAAATTCGTTCAATTAAGAAAATTGCTCGCTAAAAATGTATAATTATGGGGCTAGTTAAACTAACAGTTACGCTCAGGGGTCTGATACAAAATATGTATATTCAGATGACACGTACAGAGGATGCAGAGACTATAACCATCGTTAAAATCAAAATCGCTAAATTAGAAGCCGAGATAAGAAATTTGGGGGCTACCTCAGGTAAAATTTACGCCCAGGGGGTATCTGAGCAATATAGTTGCCAACCTGGGATCAAAATTTCGAGGGAAACGACGCAGATAAAAGGAACACGATGAAAATTTAATATTAAATTTTTTTACTAAATATTTAAAGTGTGTTTAATTTTTAGGTATTTTTTATGTTAAATAGCTGAAAAAGTAAGACAGCTGGGTAGGTCAAGTGACCCCTCAAACTAAATATGCGAAACAACATATTTCTGAAGCGTCACTAAAAATAGCCTATCGATCACGGGTATGCCAAAAATGGGAAACTCCAGACGTTTAAAGAATTAATTTGAAGTCAAACATATTGGAATTCGTCACCAGCAGATCAACCAGAGCACAGAACTGCCACAAATTAGAAATAACCCCCTTCTCATAGGACAGAACCACACTACATCAGAAATGACGAAATGCGAAACCACTTGAATAAGTAAGACAGCTGGGAGGGTCAAGTGATCCCTCAAAGTGAGTGTCCTAAAAAACATATTTTATTCACGATGGCCAGAAACCCTTAAAATATCATAAATACCCCCCATCCCTTCCCATCACCACACACGTACACTTAATCCACTCATTTGTTCAAATGTTTATTTCAAGGTTACTATATCTATAAGGTTGCGCCACTTCAGCTCTAGCCAATGAGAGCACGTAAAGACGCAACGTCACTTGGAGTTAAATGTCAGGAGCGGCCCGGTAGACTCCAATGTTAAAGGATGCTAACAAAGTTAATTTAATCCTTTTTTTAAATTTAAAATATGAAATAAATACTCAAATAACATTAATTTTACTTGAACACAACTTAAATATGCAGTACAGGGTTTTTTTGGAAGGGTACATATATAATAAAACTGTATTTCCCTTTCTGAAAAATACAAATCATCTGAAAGTTTCGTTTCGCTTTTTGAAACCAGTCAATGTTATTACAGGAGGCGATGTTATTTTTAATGAATTTTGTTTTAAATACACGAATTTACAGAAATATGTTCGGAAAGTTTTCTAAACAAGCAATCATTCTAAAATTTTCATTATACACAAATAAACATTGCGTAATTTCTTTCTAAATGCATATAAATAAAGTTATTTTCGATTATGTTATCTCTAATAATTGAAAATCAAAACAATAATTAAAACGCTAAGACTAAGAGTTTTATGTCTTTTTAGGGGGGGGGGGAGGGATGTACTTATGCCTAACTAGTAAATGATTTAAGTGATGCTTCTATAATTTATATGAATTTTGTTCACAATTTGCATGCACATACATGTACACAACTTGCAATCTGATTTAAAACAGCGGTTCCCAACCTTTATCCCCTTGAAAACCCGCGCCTGTTTATTCTTTTGAATCGTACTCCCCCCCCCCCCCATTTTTTGAATGTAACAAAATTTAATTAATAAAATGTAATGTAATAAAATTTAACTAATAAAATGTAATGTAATAAAATTTAATTAATATAAAATGTGCGAGATTAAATCCTGTTCGATTTTTCAAACATTACAAGAACATCATCAGAAAATATATAAAGATACAAATAACTTGCTGTAAAATGAAATGAATGAGTATGCTGTACTTTCATCTTTTAAGATTTAAAAATCCTACATAATGGAACTTCATGAACTAAACTAATGTTTCAAGAAAGAAGTGCATTTTCCCAAATTAATATAAATTTTACAATGTTGACTACTTTAAAAGAAAATTTTTGATTAAAATTTGCATTATTCAACCTTAAAAAAAGGAATATAAATAAATTTTGAAAATATACATGTGCTTTTAGTCATTAATTTCTTAATAAAAAATATCTTCGGTTTAATAAACGAATTTAAATGAGTCCTATTCTTCAATACTGAAAATTTTGCATGTATCTGAGATTGGGAAACACGACTATAAAATATACATTATATTACGAAAAGAACACTTATTTATTCACATAAAAAAAAGCTAGCATTGCCTGGAATTTAAGATGCAAATCTTTGATTAAAATTCTAGTTGAACTTGTAAGAAGTCATCGAAACCGATAAACACTTTAAAAATACACTTGTTTCAAACAAAAAATAAAAGAACCCCGCGCGCCATCTTGTGCCGCGCTCTGCAAGTAAACTCCAACTCCAACTGACGTCACAGATAGTGTTCGTGGCAGAGGAGTGGCACCCCCCTGTGTTTATTTGAACTTCCAAATTTATTAAACAGACGAGAAAGAGAACAAACGCATTCTTAAATGTAAAAAATTGAGGCCAAATTAGCGAAACTGAGCCAATTTGAGAAGTCCCTCTTCATGTTTTCCTACTCTTCTATTTCTCTTTGGCTAGCTCCGCGCCCAGAACGCGACACAATCTACTGTTTAATTCTGCACTGTCTGTTTTTTTTCACGCCAAATTTCTAATATTGTTCCTATACCGTTCGTTTACTCTCGAAATGCCGACGTTAGGGACGCGGCTTTATAAAATATCCCTGTATTTTCCCCTTATGTGTTAAAAATTGTATGCAGTACAGTTTTCGCGATTCTGCTTTCTCTGAAGGAAACTTTAGTGCTCCCATCTAGTGACATATTTTATAACTTATTTTTAATAATTCTCGATTTAATTGAACAAAAATTTAGATTTTTTCAATAGAAATTGTAATAAATCTGTATAACTAAAAAAATAATTTGGGGTGTTTACTCAATGGTGTCGCGCGTACTCGCGACGCCCCTTATCGGCCGCGACTGATTGTTGTTCATACAGCAATCATGCTTTTATCTTGGTGCAGGTTTGGTAAGCGAATCTGCAACCATTATTTCTGTTGAAGTCTTCTTCTCAACAATAAACTGCCTCATCTACACAGCATTACGGATAACATGATGCACAGCACCAATATGCTTGATTCTGCTTATGAAACCAGGCCCTTAGAGTGGAGGAATAAGCCGGAACAAATTCTCAGGGCTCGTGCTGCCTGCAGGACCTGGGTCTGGATTTATGAGCTTCTATACGCAGTTTTTTCTCTCTGTCATGGGCCCGCTCTCGGCAGTCTTGCATGGAACACACTGGTTATAGTTTATACATAGTTCTATTGCACCTCTGTTGTCACAATATATTTTTACTGGGTTGTATTTTGGAAGAAGATTGAACTAAGTCATAAATTTTCTTAACCACAAAGTTGCTAGGGAAATACACTGCCAATTAAAAGTTAAGCACGCGAAGCAAATTCTCAAATAAAGAACGCATCCATGGATTTTATTGGATGAAACTTACTGTTATCGTCGATGGGAGATTTACAAATATCAAATGATGTGTCCAATAGCTATTTGCTCCTCGAACAATATGAAAATTAGGCATGGGGTGAAAACGACTCGTTTGGTCCAAAGAGTTTCAATTCCCAAAGAAAATTTCTTAAAGAGTTGATTGATTGTGGATTAGATTATCTTTCGTATGACACGAAGAATACATTTGGAAGATTCGTGTTGCTGGGAGGATTGAAGCAGGGCAGTCCTTTAAGGAAGTCACCAATTTCATGTCTGTGGAGCATTCTGTCATTTCGCGTTTATGAAACCAATTCCAAACAAATAGGACAGCTATCAGGGGACTCGTTCCAGGTAGTTGTAGGGCTACAACATCCTCTGATGATAAGTACATCGCACTAATGGCTAAACGCAATCGCCGAGCTAGGGCTGGATTACCCAATAAGCACCACACACTAAGCACGTGCTCAGGGCATCAACAAATTAGGAGGCACCAATCAAAAGCATTTTTTTTTGCAGTTAATAAATAAGATTTTATTTTCAAAATTCACAGAAAATAAAATGAACCCTTGCTTCCACCAAAATTAAGATAAACAACATTATTCATTATTTTGCAGCATGATTTTGTCTATATTCTTAAAGCTTTTGTGCTACAGAGTCCTTTACAAATACAATTTCCCGTTCCTAAACAGTCCTTTGCGCAGATCCATGTCATGTGAGCAGGGCCTGACATACAGTAGATAGGAACCAGGGCCCAATTGCAATTGGGGGCCTCCTGTTAAGCATTTGGAAATTTACTTATACAGTTAAAAATACATATTTAAAACAAGTGGCAACGTGAATCTGGATTATATAACATTAACTTTTCTGTGATAGTGTTGTTCGACCCAGACCGTCCGACCTACCAAAAGATGTAAGGTATCTGCTTGGACGACCAGTTTCTGTAATATTGAATAATTTGCTGAGATTTTCTTACATGTCACCGACATTCTCATTCATTTTAAAAATTTTAGGCCATTATGGCAAATTTAGAGGCCATAGAACCACGGCACAAAGCAGGCTCTGCATTTTGGTCTAGATACACAGATTTTTATTCTTCATTCCTAGGAATGTTTATGTTTGTTATCACTTTTACGACACTGTCTCTGTTACCTCACTCCTTCTGTTACCTCACAAAGAAATAAAAAGAACAGAAAATTGAAGAATTTCGGTGTGGATAGAGAGGTATTCTTTCTTCTCTTCTGTAGAGGTGAGTTTTCTAGGTTGGGCTGGAGAGGCTCGATAGAAATCCCTATCCAGGCTCTCTAGATGGGGCTAAACTCCTGGTAGAGGTGATTAGAGTAGAAACCTTGAAAGTTTCAACAAACGGGGGAAGGCTACGAAAGACGTCAAGCGCGACCTCAAATATTCAATGTTTGGTGTGTAAAGATGAAGCAAACTTACAGGCGAATTTGCTCCCGCACAATCTCACTCCAACTCCCGTGACGCATGCGCATTAGCTCGGGGGAAATAGTTGTGTACCAAGCAGGGGGGAAATGGGTTATTTCTTTTCTTCATCGCAAGTCAATGTGTGTGTGGTATATTTCCACGTGGTCCGAATTTATTACAATTTTAAGCTGTTAATTTAATATTTTTATCACTTCTTTTACATGGTTGACATGTATTTAGTCGTGTATTACAATTCTGGGCTGTGTACATTTGATTTTCCGATTGTAATTGTTTTAAAATGACCAATTTGCTGAGTTTCTTGCAAACACAAAAGGTACGTGAATTATTTCTATCCTAAAAGTATTTAATCTATTGTTTTATTTAGTATGCACTTTGGTTTCAAGATCTAGGATGAGACGTTTAAAATAGAACTGAGAGCAGTGAATTTTCCAATATCGGCTGTATTGTACTTTGGGGGCCCAGGATGGATTTAAAAATTTTTTTGGAATCTGTACTAAAGTTTGGGAGCTTGGATATGCCAACTAAATACTTTAGGATGTTCAACATTCTTTCCAATTACAATTTCATTCCTTTCCAATTACAATTTCAGTCCTTTCCAATTACAATTTCATTATATATCTTTAACAAAATTACATGGGGTTAATGAATTAGGGCCCCGAGCATCGGAAGTCTTTTGACAAGCTGTATTTCCCATTGGGCCCAGGTGGTTTTTGGCCTAGAGACTCTAAAATGACTGTGGCCACAAGAAATTTAAATAAAAAGTGTTTGTTGTAAGAGATGAAATAATATTATCCAATTTTTTTTTTTTTTTTTTTTTTTTAATGAGCTAAGAACATGGAAATTACAAAACTGCTTAAACTCTTAGTTACGTCTATTGAAAACGAACTAATGAAAATAAATTCATTTTGATCAGATGGATTTATTGCAGATAACAGAAAGATATTTTTAAATTATTATTTCTTTAAATTTAATAATGTCATTATTTTTTACAAATTTAATATTTTCTAAGAAACTTCAGAATATGGAGTATAAAATAAGTATTATATATTTCATTTATTAAATTTTATCTAAGATACGAGTATTATTGCTTCGCTAGAATTTTTTTATTCAGACATAGCCTGTACTTAAATCTGTTAATTTAAATTGCTGAATTATTGATGCTATAAACAAAAGAGGTCCTACAATATTGATTGTCCCAGGACACAGGAATTTTTATCTGATACTGTTCTTGTTAAATCAGTTTTCTATTTTTGTACTGTACAAAAGGGTAGAGATTGGAACAATAGATTACTTTGCTTCTGATTAGATTTTGGTTTATATCCAAACAGTGTTAGAAATTGTTATTTCAGTAGTGAAATTATTATCCTGATAGGCTCTAAGTGGTAATGAGTTTTCAGGATTCCATATTACTTAATTTTATAAAATAAATAATTTTGGGGTTCCACATTATGTATTTTTATAGAACAAATTATTTTGGGCCCTTTTCAGCGGGCATTCCTCAGCAACCCTTTAGTCAGCCCCTTATTTTCCTTTGGTTTAAATTTCTAACAAAAATTCTAAAAAACCAAATAAAATAAATAATGAAAATTTGATGTGGGCAACACACAAATTTCGCTACAATATGCAATGACTTTGCATTTTTACAGCAAAATAATGATGTACAAGATAAGACACACGACACAATATTTCTACCTTTGAACTGTACATTAACATTTGGCAGTTTTCTCAATGACGATATGCAAAATCATTTCAAAGTACCAAATTAACTTTTATTTCGAGCAAATCTAATCACAATTAGATAAATGGTTATTATTCACTATAGACATGTGTCTAATTATCCTATATAAAGCCGTGAAATGTGCATAGAGTCATATCGGGATTGAATGACACAATATAAATTGAAATTTGCCACTTTTGTTTAAATTTATTATCCAGAAAAGAATTATTTGTCCATACTTACGTGAAAAATCCACATCACGATGCAATGGACAGCTAATTAATATTCCGTGAAATAAATGAGTATTGGTGAATTGTTTGGAGTCAAAATACAAAACTATTTCAAAAAGTATCGTCTTTCGTGAATAGAAAGAACTACATCCGCATAAGAATGATGTTATCAGATTTATCACTTAATATTGCATATGGAAAGTGAATATAATTGACAATACTTACTATTTTTTTAATTTTATGTAATTTTTTGATAAATTTATTTGAAAAACAGATAATATCTCGAGTACTAATCAAGATTGCGTTCTCAAGTATGTGTCATTCGTTTTCTTACGGAAAATGTTATGTATGAAATAATTATTAATTAATTATTATTGAATGTCCTAATTTTTTTAAAGATTTTTTTTAAATTCATTGAAAATTGAGCATTTTCTGAACATTTGCTTAGATTGGAAAATCAATAGGTTTCCAGTACTTTTTATTGTAATAATCATACCAAACTTTTCAAAGCGCGTTATTTATCAATCGTCAATAAGATACCACATCCGCAGACTCATAAGCTTCAAAAACGGTCGAATCGAGTTCAGAGATGCTTAAAACGCGCGTTTTTATATTAAATACATTTTTTTTTAAATACTAAAACAATCGCCCAACTTGGAAAAGATAAATCATTTTCATTATGTTACCACTTCTTAAAATTTTGGCAAGTTGGTGTCATGCAGAAGAAAAGTACTGAATATCATGGCATACACTTTTCATCTGTAATCACTAAAGGGGGCCCTACAATTATCTTTATGATCTGGGAAACATGGTTCCAAATATTTTTGTCATCTTCAAAGTTTACATAATTATAATGTAAATGTTATGTATAATGCACTTGTTGTGACAAGTCACAACACCTTTTATTTATTATTCCAAATTAACATTTTTTTTATAAATCATTAAATATTTTATTTTTATTTAATTTATTATTCCAAATTATTCTATTCAAAATTGTTTATATTTTATATATCCATTAATAGACCAATTGATTCTTTTATTAAATTAAATTATACGTGCTGCTATCAGTTCAGGTTTTTATTCGTACAGTGTACGCCCTTTTTAAAAATGACTTGATACGCGCACACCTTTTCAATTGGTAGATCTCGTTTCAGGCGAGACACGGAAACTTGTTTTCTTCTGTCTCACTTGACCTCTCTGGTTGAACAGAAGTTTGGTTTATCTGGCATGGCAACGGTGTGTGTGGCTTCAGCCAATCACAGCGTGCCAAGTTAGGCGGGAAATTCTTCCTCGGTGCAATAAGTGCTGAGCCATTCTCTTCTCTCTAAAATTTCTTGCATGTGAAGGTTATTGTATTCTCGTAGGCAAAGGGGCCTTGGCCCTTTGCTTTGCCATTTTCTTTTTTACTATTCATTAAGTTTTAAGCACTGAAGATGAAATTATTTATGTCTAAAAAAAATGTAAATTATATATATTTGTTTTTTGGACATATGTCATGAATCAAGTCTGATTTCTGTGGAATGTATAGAAAGTGTGAATACAGTAATTTGCTATTCTAAAGTGGATTTCTTGTAAATGGATTACTACATCAAATATTTTATTGATTACTAATTAATAAATAAGTTGAATCAAGTTAAATAAATCTTATTTATTTTCTCAATTTGACGGCAGTGTTTTGCCTCTGTGGACAATTTCAGTGAAATTCATCTATTGTCTATTGGTATGCAGATTTGAATTGTGGAGTGATCGACATGTTGATAATTGATTCGACATAATTATTATAACCTTCTTTCACCTGTCTTTAGTGGATTATTCTAAAAGAATTGTTCTCAGATATAGAACTGAGTATGTAAATCATCATGAAGATTGAAATACTAGTCATTTCTTTATTTATACGCAGTGAAACTTATTATACAACAAAAATGCATATTGGTATTTCTTTGTGCTGTGTTACACTTTGCATTTCGTTCGATTCTGGTGATCAGCTATTACTTGTAGGTTCTGTCCTCAATCCAATCTCATGAGATATTGAAAGTTGAGTATAGTGAAAAAGGACTTTAGATTGTGGTCATTACCATGATGAAAATGTGTGATTTTATTCATCCGCTTGCTGAAGTGTTTTCAGCATTAATTATGTGACACCTTACACTATTCATTAATTACAAGTAAGTAATTTTAAGGCGCTCACATACAAGTATGGTTTAATATTTTAAATAACACAACGCATTGATATTATATTCTAAAATTTATTCCCCACTATACGGTCCCATTACATTAAGTATTAATAATTAATTTCCCTTTTTTATTGTATGTGAGTGTCCGACCCAATCAGGTGTTGAGATATGATCGTTCAATTGATTATATTATTCTTTAATTATGTCTCTTGAATGGTTGTATCACAACATCTGGTTACTCTTTCTTGATGCCGTGTTTTTTTTTTTTTTAATTTATATGCATAGGCAGTCATGTATTTTAATGAATCTTGAAAGTAAAAAAAAAAAAAAAATTTTGATATAATTTCTATTTAATTTAATGAAAATGTTGTTTTAATCTAATTGAGATTTAACTAAACTTATTTATGGTACAGTGACTTTTGCTAATAATTAAGCTATTTTGATGACATGATTAAATATGATTTACACAGTTATTTATGTATTGTTTAAATATAATTTTTATGTTTATTTATCTAAAAAATAATAATAATAATTTTTTTATTTTTTTGTTAATAATTATGTTTTGGATAAAAATATGTTTTCTTACCGTCAAATTCAAAATTTTTAAATTGTGAATATATTGGATTAAATTCAAAAAAATTAATTATAATGAAAATTTTTGTTTTTGATTTAATTGGAATTGATTTTAACTAAAAATATTTTGAATGGTGCATAATTCTGGGTTTACAAAAAAAATTGACAATTGATATTTTATTATTTTAAGCACCAATAAATTTTTTTTGTGATTAATTTTATTTATGTGAGGTGTTTAGTATTGTTCATTTGTGTATTATAAAATGTTTAAATTGATATATTTTTATACCTTTAACAAATCAAAAATTTTTTTTAATGTCATCGTGATTACTTTAAATGAAAAATTATACTGTTTTTATCTTGGGTATGAGCTATTGACTAAGAAATTTTATTTTGATAAACTTTATATCTTTAGATATTCGAAATTCAAACTGTATATATATTTTTAATTTGTCTTTTTGAAGCTGGACTTCAAATTGTATAAATTGTTTCTAAATTTAATTTGCTCAAAATTGAAGAAAATGGTTATCCCTTCATTTTTGTTTTTTTTTGTGGAGAATTCTTTGCAGCTGTTCTTCACATTTGGTCTATTTTTGAATCTATTGAGCAGGATAAACTAAAATAATAAACTTGCTAAACGAAAAAAAAAAAAAATTTTTTTTTGTGCAATAACAATAGAAAATTTTAAAACTATTAACTATTAAATATAATAAAGTAAAATATAGGTATAAAATAAGTAAAATTGCTTAATTTTTTTTTTATTTATGTGTTTTAATTTAAATAGTAGTAATATTATTTACTACAAGACATGTGATTTTTTATATATTGTGATAAATTCAGTAGCTGGTGTTTTCTTGTCAGGTCTTTCGCATACATGAATAGGCAAGGCAATGGGCCACCTTTGCTGATTTTAAATCATTCACATTTCATTTTTGTGTAATTTTAGCAAAAGTAGTAAAATCATTCATTTTTGCTACAAATTTTGCATTGTATGTGATTTTTTTACTTCAAATATTCTGAGCGGCTTTTGTTTTGAAATTCTTCTCATTCATGAAAATTTTCACTTGAAACAATAGCTAGTGCTTTTTTTTGCTCTTGTTGCAATTCACTTCCAATCAGGAAATGTTTAGGCAATAAACAAATATCTTATTTGATAATTAAGTAATCACAAGTGTTTATGTATGATCAGTTTAAAAACCATAACTGATATTTATTAATTACTCTAGATATGACATTTGTTTTGTATTTTGTATTTAATTTATTTATTATTATGTGTTCTTTATTTAATTTAAAAAAAAGGTAATCTAAAATTAATTTTAATTGGCTAAATTAAAAGTGTAGCAATCAATGTTAATGTTTAAAACAAACAGTATTAAAAGTTATTCTAAAATAATTAATCTGAGTTAATTTAAAATATTAATCTAAGTGTCGTTTACAAATTTTGGCAAGATGTTTATGAAATGTTTTGGTATTTTATTGTGCTTTATAAAATAGATAAATAATGAAAATTTAATTCATATTTAACATTAACTTTGGCAAAAACTTTGTTGATTTATTTGCAAAATTTAAATTCTGAGTAAATTAATGGGCGAGTGCAGTTACAGTTGTTGCAAGTTTTTTTTACAGTTGTTGCAAGTTTTTTTTTTTATTATTTTAAAATGTTAATTGATTAGTTAAAGGTCAAATTTTCTGGCAAGGAATATTCTATTAAATCGAGTGCTTATTTATATATGATTCATGTTTATTAAATAATTAAAGGTCTGTATGTCAAAGAGTGACATTTAAAAAAAAGGATTTTTAGAAAAATATATGTGTATGAATTAATGGCCTAATAATCCCATGGAGCATAGACTCCTAATTATGTTATTGTGTTATTTTACAATTGAAGTTCATAAAACTTCAAATATATTATTTTATTTTGTTTGGGATTATATGAAAAATGTTGTATTATGTGTTTGTTGTTTAAATATGGCAGAACTCGAATTAGATTATTATATGAGAAAAGGTTTTGATTATGTTTATATTTTCCTTGCATTAATTTTAAAACTTACCACCGAAACAAATTATTTTGATAAATTAAACTTTTAGTATTGCTTTAAGCAATTGTTTTTTTTTTTATATATATTGAAGAATTGAGCTAGGATTTGTGTAAAATAGAAAATAAGTATTTTTTTTATGATGAAGAACTTTAGAATTTTGATAATTTAATATAATTTATTTTATGAAATTTTTTTTACAGGTTATTCAAAAACTTCTTATTAAAATTTTTCTTTTATAAGCATTTTTCAGAAAATTTAGCATTAAGCTCTGAACTTATATTTATTTTGGTTATTTATTGTATTTTGAAAGAAAATTTTAAAAGGTTTTCAAATAGGTAATTTATTTTTATTGTAATGTCTGGTTTTTCTTGAACATATGTGGGTATCTTCCGACTCTATCTTTTTTTTTATTGCATTTGATGATTCATTCATATCATCAAATTTTTGCTAGGGCTCATTTATAGCTCCGACCCGTTCTCAATATTTCAGTATTGATATTTTCTGATTAGAAATCTTGATAGCATCTCCGTTAAGTTTTTTTTTATCAGATAATAGAATACATCTCAGCTATTTATTTCATTCTCTCTTATCAGTTTTTAATTGCAAATTTTGAATTATTGTCTTTATTCCTCATAAGACATAATCTTTTTGTAATTAATCACATAATCTTTATTCTCTACCTGCAGTTTATTTGAATATGTTGTTTTTATGTAGACTTTTTGATTTTAAAATTTTTAAAAAATTCATTTTTTTGTTTGAAATTCATTTTACATTGTTGAATATTCTCATTTTTATGATTCAAATTTGTTAATGGTTTATTTATTTATTTTTCTAATGGTTTATTTTCAGGTTTCTGAGGTTAAAAATTGATTTGTACTAATGTTGTTTTTAAATTTATTATAGTTTCAGCAACATATTGCTTGGGAATGGAAGTGTTGGAATCTTGGTACAGAATTGGTTGCCAGTTTCATCTTACTTAATAAATTGATGGAGAGTTGGGGTGATCTGTTTTCAAATCATGATTGAAGCAGGTTTCTTTGGTCTTTTCTGCCCTGATCAAGCAGGACTACCTTATGTCCTGATTCTTCATTGCTTTCTGTTGAGGAAGTCTGAATTTTGGTAACATTTTCTTAAAATTTCATTTTATTGAGATATTTCATTGGTTAATATAATTCATTGATTCATGGAATTCATTTTATTGATAAAATTTCATTTTATTGATAGGATTTCAAATTATTAACATAATTGTTTAATAGTTCATTTTATTTATTTATTTCATTAATTGGTAATATTAATTTTATTGATATTCTTATTTCAATTGGAATTTATTATTTTGTTTTGGTAAAACAGTTCAGTTTTGAAAATATTTTTATGAATCGAGTATTTGGAAATTTGAGTTAATTCATAGTAATTATTTAATTTTTTTTGAAAATTTAGTTAATTGATAGTAATTGTTTATTCTTTTAATTCATTTATTCTTACTTGAACTTCATTGGAAGATTTTGGTTTATTTTAAACTTTGTATTGAAATTTTGAATTTCATTTTTATATTATTAAGGACATTACTTTTTTGCATTTTGCATTCATTGTTTTGATTGATTTATGGTCCGATTTTTGTGATTCAAATTTATTGTTTTACTTCTCAGAGACTTAGAATTTAAAATATTTTTCTTATATTCATTGGATTTACTAAATTCATTTATGAACTTTGTTTTACGAATTGTCCAAATTTTGGATTATAGTTCATTGAAGTTAAATTTATTGTAGTTCATAGAAGTTAAAATTTCTTATGGAATTCATTCATCATCCTTATTCGAATTCTTATTTGTTTTTGATTGAAATTTAGAAAAAAAATTTTAGGATTTTTTTTGTGGTAGTTAAATAATATATTTTATAGTGATGATTTTTTTAATTTAATAGTGGTATTTAATGTGGCAAAATTCTTTTATGCGACAAATTCAATGGCAAATTTTTTGTTTTATATATACTTGCAACTGTACTTAATTCAAATTTTTTATATGTACTCATATCGAAAACAGAAAGTTCTTTACATACTTATCTATATACATTATTGATTGTACTCATTTAATTACATTTTCAATATCATACTTGTCTCAGGATAATTTTGAAACTTGTGTACTCATTTACATAATGCAGGATTGTGTTTGATATTAAGAAAGAAATTTATTTATGTATGTATCAGGCATTTGTCAGATTTTGACATTTTTTTTTATGAAGTTAGCAGAATTTCTTTTACCGTAAGGTTAAATTCTTTTTTTTTCTCTTTTTTTTTTAGTGAGGAGTTGTAATGTTGTGACAAGTCACAACACCTTTTATTTATTATTCCAAATTAACATTTTTTTTATAAATCATTAAATATTTTATTTTTATTTAATTTATTATTCCAAATTATTCTATTCAAAATTGTTTATATTTTATATATCCATTAATAGACCAATTGATTCTTTTATTAAATTAAATTATACGTGCTGCTATCAGTTCAGGTTTTTATTCGTACAGTGTACGCCCTTTTTAAAAATGACTTGATACGCGCACACCTTTTCAATTGGTAGATCTCGTTTCAGGCGAGACACGGAAACTTGTTTTCTTCTGTCTCACTTGACCTCTCTGGTTGAACAGAAGTTTGGTTTATCTGGCATGGCAACGGTGTGTGTGGCTTCAGCCAATCACAGCGTGCCAAGTTAGGCGGGAAATTCTTCCTCGGTGCAATAAGTGCTGAGCCATTCTCTTCTCTCTAAAATTTCTTGCATGTGAAGGTTATTGTATTCTCGTAGGCAAAGGGGCCTTGGCCCTTTGCTTTGCCATTTTCTTTTTTACTATTCATTAAGTTTTAAGCACTGAAGATGAAATTATTTATGTCTAAAAAAAATGTAAATTATATATATTTGTTTTTTGGACATATGTCATGAATCAAGTCTGATTTCTGTGGAATGTATAGAAAGTGTGAATACAGTAATTTGCTATTCTAAAGTGGATTTCTTGTAAATGGATTACTACATCAAATATTTTATTGATTACTAATTAATAAATAAGTTGAATCAAGTTAAATAAATCTTATTTATTTTCTCAATTTGACGGCAGTGTTTTGCCTCTGTGGACAATTTCAGTGAAATTCATCTATTGTCTATTGGTATGCAGATTTGAATTGTGGAGTGATCGACATGTTGATAATTGATTCGACATAATTATTATAACCTTCTTTCACCTGTCTTTAGTGGATTATTCTAAAAGAATTGTTCTCAGATATAGAACTGAGTATGTAAATCATCATGAAGATTGAAATACTAGTCATTTCTTTATTTATACGCAGTGAAACTTATTATACAACAAAAATGCATATTGGTATTTCTTTGTGCTGTGTTACACTTTGCATTTCGTTCGATTCTGGTGATCAGCTATTACTTGTAGGTTCTGTCCTCAATCCAATCTCATGAGATATTGAAAGTTGAGTATAGTGAAAAAGGACTTTAGATTGTGGTCATTACCATGATGAAAATGTGTGATTTTATTCATCCGCTTGCTGAAGTGTTTTCAGCATTAATTATGTGACACCTTACACTATTCATTAATTACAAGTAAGTAATTTTAAGGCGCTCACATACAAGTATGGTTTAATATTTTAAATAACACAACGCATTGATATTATATTCTAAAATTTATTCCCCACTATACGGTCCCATTACATTAAGTATTAATAATTAATTTCCCTTTTTTATTGTATGTGAGTGTCCGACCCAATCAGGTGTTGAGATATGATCGTTCAATTGATTATATTATTCTTTAATTATGTCTCTTGAATGGTTGTATCACAACAGCACTGTTCTTGTGCCCTTGACGTAGACGTATTTGGGTTAAGATACATATATACCTAAAGGGCGTTAGCGAGATCTTTGAAAGAACGTTCGGCGATCGAATGGGGATTACAGTATAAATTTTTGTTTTCCAATATAGGTCCTAAGGAGAATTTATGGAATTTTTTTCGGCGAATGAGAGGATTATTGCCTCCACCTACCTTCTATCAAAAGTCACCAACATTTTCTATGCTTATGGCCCCAGAGATTCCGGCCCTGCGCCGAGCGATCACACTAGCTTTCCGATCAGTGGTCGCAGCAGCAGTAAAGTCGATATTTTCCAGTAATCTACTCTTCGAGAAGCAATCAAGTGAATCTAGCTCTTTGACTCTACTCTACGATCCAACCTGCACGACTCATCTGTCGGTTTAGTAGGTAGAGTACCAAAATGTGCGGGCTGAAAGAGACACCTGATCACTGAAAAGGATCGGCGAGGGATTCCCTTTTGTTCAAAAATTAGAATAAAAGAGTGTTGACAACGAGAAAAGGGGAAAAGTAAAATAAAAATTTCAAGTAAAAAGGATACCAAAAACAAATTAAAGCTTAATCAAGCCAAAAAAGACACAACCAACGAGTTAGATTATCAGAAATCTCTTGAGCGATCGTGATATATTTTTTCATATTGTAAATTAGCCAGCACACTCTAGGTAAACACAATATCCGGTTATCACCCAAAGGTTTAGAGAATGGATAAACTAAAGTGAAAGGATAATTAAAAATATAGTGTTCAACATCACCGACCATGTTATATTTACAATTTGAGTAATTTGCAAGTTTAAATCGGTGAAGATAACTCATAAAGGGTTCATGGCCGGTGAGGAAATAAATAATAAATCTGTTAGAAATGAAAAAAAAAAAAATTGGATTAACCTTCGGAATGAATTGCCGGACCCTGATACTCCCGACTGAAGAGTCCCAGAAATCCTGCCACTCACTTAAAATAAAGGTAAAATGTTTGTTAAATATGAGCATTGTATAGAAAAGGAACATTCAGGGGGTCCCTGGTACATTTGAGTTTTCTTCATGACCCTTCCCGGAACTTTTACGGGCTAAGCACATCTCTGTTCAGTGAATGGGCCAGATACCCCTGGGGCGGGGATGCATTGCGTCACCCACTGCTACGAAAGACCCACTGCTAAGAATTCTTTTGGCTCAACGGTATATCGGAGGATCAGCAATCTAAAGGTTCCAAGTTCGAATCAATCCCCCCACCATCGGGGATCTGCAGCCCCCCAAACCGCCACAGATGATTTTACTTTTGATATGAATCAATGCTGTCGGGCATGCGTTTCCAGCAGAAGTCATCACATTCCGTATTGGCAGACCTCCACCAATGGACTGTTTTTGGCGCTCAAATTTCTATGTTTCTGTTTTATCTCTATTATATAATTATATATTGATAATTTTCTTTGCATGTCCCCACGCTAGTGTTTTTTGTTATACTTCATGATCTGTGAAAGTTTCAACGAATTGGCATAAATACTTTTCTTTTTATCCGCTTTTTTCACTTTGTTGCTTAACTTTTGGACATGAGTGTAGAAAACAAGCAAAGAAACAAACAAAAGAAACAGTTTTAGGATCCACACCTTTATTTTGAAATACGCTAGAAAAATAAATATATTTTCTCACATTTTCATCTCATACAATAAATAAATCTGATGTGGGCAGCACATGACTTTCTCTGCAGATTTATATTCACGTTCTCTTTATTTTAATTAAATTTAATTCACTTTTA
The DNA here is from genome assembly GCA_951213105.1 of Amaurobius ferox. Lineage (NCBI taxonomy): Eukaryota > Metazoa > Arthropoda > Arachnida > Araneae > Amaurobiidae > Amaurobius > Amaurobius ferox. The sequence continues at coordinate 103,236,869 of OX578133.1, read as the reverse complement.
CTACAATCAACGAAAATGTTACGAACCTAAAAAAAAAAAAATTCCTCCTGCTCAAATTGGTGATACCTTACGAATACAAGTTCCTGATGTCGACAGTGGTCCTACAGATGCCCGAAATGTGTTGGCGGTTGTTGTTGGAATAGAGGACTCCGACTTTTATAAATTAGCAAATAAACATGGTACCCTCAAGCAGCTTTATACCCGTAATCAGTTCGTAATTTGTAAAGAAAAGTTACTTTCCATAGACGAAATTTCTTCTCAAGAAATGCCGCTGAGAGAGGCAGCTACAACTAATCGGAGAAGTGGAGGGCAAGGCTATACACCCTGTAATTGCAAGAAATGTTTCACGACTAAATGCAGTTGTAAAAGCAAGGAACTCAACATTCACCACCAGTGTATGCTGAAAGTCGACATTTGCTGGTGTAAGTGAGAAATAATGATATTTAGGAAATATTTCGGACATACAATAAGCGACTATGTGAATGCTGACATTCACCGGAGAATATCGACATTTGCCAGATATCGGTCTTTCACAGTAACACACACACATATATATAGATTAACAGATATGAATCATTTTGTAACTTGGAACGCTTTCTTTTTTTAACACTTTACAACAAAGTTGAAAAGTGTTTATGACTTTGTTCATTCTGTCTGTCTGCCTGTCTGTCTGTCTGTCTGTCCGTTAGCACGATAACAGCCGTAAAAATGACTTAATCGAAATGAAATTTTAGTATGTTGTTCAGACGGTCTGTAGGACCTATGGGAATATAAATGAATAATATCACCCAATTAGTTTTGGCTTGAACCCGGGTTGAAAAAATGAAATACATTGAGCCCTATGGGACCTAATTTTTCAAACATTTTTTAAGCGGATTTAAAATTCACAAATTGCTTCGAAAATTTTAGGTAATAGTCAAATTGTTCCATAAAATATATAAAAAAAAATTCAGCGAAATATATTCAGTAGTTTTTTAAATAAAAATTAAAATAATAATTACACATCTTATATGAAACGATCACGTGACCATGATATGAAACGATCACATGACCCACTTCAAAATGATATATGGCATCCATTTTGTTTCAAAATCGTGATTTTTTAAAGTTCTTTTTAATTCATATCGAGTGTTGTATCCGTCCTAAAACTACTTTATTTTTGCTTAAATTATGTGCATCTACATACTAAAACAACACAATGACAATATATTTGAGTTTAAATTCTCATTCAAATTTGATTATTTCTACAACTAAGCCTATTTTTCACCTATGTAAAATGTAAACAGCAAAATATGTAGAGTGAGTTGTATATTAGAATTACTGTATTTCTTTAACACAAAATAATTCAGTCCATGGAGTCTGCATCGCTGATATGAATGAAATATTAATTGATTTTATAAACAAAAGGACGATTTTTTTCGATGAAGTTTTAAGCATAAAGTTTATGAATTGTAGCTCCATGGTCTTAATTTTTAAATAAAATAAATTATGATAGTATTGTGATGAATGAAATGGAGAAAGTTATGAATGAAATCCTGCTTTTATAGAGAGATCTAAGGCTCCTATATATACTATATAGGAGCCTTAGAGAGATCAAGGCGTGTTATTTTTTCTATGACGTCATTTGAATTTATTTCAGTTGTTTTCGATGAAGTTTTCAAATATAATAAATTATCGTAGTATTATGATAGTTTTTTTATAGTATTGTGATGAATGAAATGGAGAAAGTTATGAATGAAATCTTGCTTTTATAGAGAGATCCAGGCGTGTTATTTTTTCTATGACGTCATTTGAATTTATTTCAGTTGTTTTCGATGAAGTTTTCAAATATAATAAATTATCGTAGTATTATGATAGTTTTAAAAATATTACCGTGGAATGTATTGCATTTTAGAGATATTTAAACCAGGCAATTTATATTTCAATGCCGTCATTTGAATGAAGTTCATTTTTTTCAATGAAGGTTGAAGTTTTCAAATATAATAAATCAATGTAGTATTGTGATAAGTTTTAAAATATTACCGAGGAATGTATTGCATTTTCGACTTTTTTAAATAAAATTGCATTGAAGTTGGAAAGTGTTTCATAATCAATGCTTTAAGCATGATTGATCTTTCTTGTTTTTTTCTGCACTTACTTTTTACGAAAAACGAGGTTACTGGACTTGGTGACGTCACCGCGCTGCGCTGACTGGCATTTGACTGGTCGTCTATGGTCTATCTAAGTCCAAGATGGCAATTACCACTTTCTTCAGCTTTTCATTCTTCTCCTGGTACGCAGGATATTATGTTGAGGCTTGGGGGATTCAGGGTTTTTTTCTCATTTGTTTCCATTCAAGTTTGTAAATGACTAGCAAAAAAAGAAAGGCTGAACTTTGTTGAAAGTTGCCCCAAAACGAGCAAATACAAAAAATTTGAGATCTTAAGAGTACGTGGCGCGTACTGGGTATTTTTTCAAAATTTCTTGAGAGTACACGACGCATACAGCGCGTACCCTTTCGGAACAGCCCTGGCTACAGAGACCATACCGATCATGCATTCTGTAATGATAAAATAATTTGAAGAATGTACTTACAATTCCATTTAAAAATCTGAGGCTTTGTTGGAGGTAATTCAATATCTTCTGCTATCTATCTGTTTCTCTATCTATCAGCTATAAAAAAAAATAATTTTGAAAATCGGTTTGTTGGATTCTCAGAAATTGAATAACAAAAAAGGCGCTTTAAATATGTAGATTTTAGGTTTAGTTCAAATCAGATAATAATTGAGTTTTTCCCGTGTCGATATCGCTCATGATTAAAAAAGGGGGAAAAATGAGACAGGAAGTCCTTGAATGCTACATTTCAATTTAGAATGTTATATGTAAGAAAGAGGTTAAAATTTGATGTAATCTTTGCAATTTTCTATTAGGAAGTATAATAGAAATTAGATATAACATCTAACTATCCTTTTTATACAACTCTAAACTGAAATATAACATTCAAGGGTTTGCTGGCTCTTTTTTATATATTTTTTCATAGTGAAAACTTAAATAGTTCTTAGTTTCAATCGTTGGTGTGATTCAAGCGGTGTAGTGGTTAAAGAGTTGGTACGCGGGTTTGTTGATAGCGAGTTCTGTCCTCACCTCAAGTTCGGTAATTTTAGATTACAGTTTTAAAACAATAAATAACCGATCTTGTCAGGATAATAGATTTTGTGGGTTCTGCTCCAGATTTATTCCAATTTCCAGTCTAGTGAAAGCTTTATATAGTTAAAATAAAATAAAATTGCAATGCCATTCTTGGCGTAGAGGTAAAGTGCCACGGTAATAGCACGAAGCGAACGTTTTTGTCGAGGTTTCTGATCTCGGTAATTTCAGCTGCAATTTTTCAGATTATTTAAACGGACATGTTAAAATGCATACTCCGGCTGTCGCCTTCTTGGCCAAGGGGCTTGGGGCGTCAAGTTGCGGGGTTTTAGGTTTGGGGTTCAATTCCAGCTGGGTAAAAAGAGTGTTAGAGAGTGGTGGGTTATCGCGTTCCGACGTAGTTGAAGTTGGGTGAAGTGGAAGAGGTATTGCGGACTAGGGATGATTGTTTAGATTGGTTGTCTTAGGTTTTTCCTCTCTCTTATATTTTTTACTAAATTATCTGCATGAGATAGAAGACGAGCGGTGGTTGAGTTCCACCGTTGCTGGTGGGGTTTCTCTTCGGGCCTGCTGGCTTCGGTGTTGCACTCCCACCCTTCCTAGTCCAAAGTTCATGCAGGGATTGTTTTGAATCACGTGACTCCTGCTAAGGAAGACTCGAAATTTTATGCATTTTTGAAACCAACGCATCTCTTTTCTTCGGCACACTGAGTCTAACAAATAGTGGCGTCACTTGGTGCACGTCATTTCCGGTGACGTCACTTCCTGTATCGTCATTTCCGGTGACATGACTTCCTGTATCGTCATTTCCGGTGTCGTCACTTACGGTTAAATAATATTAATATGAAATGCATTTTTAATGCCAGGTAAAAAATTTCGGAAAAGGTGTGTGATTGAGAGAAACTCAAACGTCACTCAATGCAGGTGGATGGGCTCGAACCCCTAGCCTCTGGAATTGGAAACAAACAACATGACCACTGCAGCCTACAGATCCCAATTAATCTATTTAAATTTAACGAAGAGACAGATCAGAAAAAGCACAGGTACCAAAACGGTTCAACTCGACATTCTTCATGAGAGTTGACGGGTTCGAAACCCCAGCCTCTGGAATAGGAGACAGACTACATGACCACTGCGCCATACAGTTCACAAACAGAGAACCCTAATTAATCTATTTAAATTTGAAGGATAAACTTATCAGAAAAAGTAAAGATACCAACGTGATTCAATGAACTCGAAGCTTCTGGAATTGTAGGACGACAACATGACCACTGAGCCAGCCAGTTCACATGATGACGATCCTTATTTATCTATTTAAACTTAAAGGGGAGACTGATCAGAAAAAGAACATAAATGAAACAACTCTATACACAATGCGAGTGTATTGACTCGAATCCGTACCCTCTGGATACAGACAACATAACCACTATGCCAGCCAGTTCAAGTACTGCAGATTCTAGTTATCTACTTATACTTATCGGAGAAACTGATCTTAAAAACACAGATGCTAAAACGATTCAATGTACTCGACCCCAAAGCATCTGGGATTGGAGGAAGACAACATGACCACGAAGCCAGCCAATTCACATGCCGACGATCCTAATTAATCAATTTAAACTTAATGGTGAGACTGATCAGAAAAATAATATGTGCCATGAGGTGAGGACAGAACTCGTTATTAACAAATCGGCATGATCGCTGCCCACCACTTTAATCAGCAGACGTCTTTCGACTCACGTATAAAGCTGAAATTAAGAACTATTTAACTTTTTATTATAAAAAATTAAAAAAGAAGGACCAAGAAGTTCGTCGACGCTATATTTTAGTTTAGAATTATATATATAGAGGATACAATCAGATGTAACATATATTTCAAATTTTTGTTATAATTTTATAACAGAAAATATTACACTTTATGTTTTTTTATATATAAAACTCTAAATTGAAATGTAGCATTTAAGGACTTCTTTGCTGTTTCATTTTGTAATAATGCTGAAACGATTCAATGTATTCGAATCCATAGCCTCTGGAATTGGAGGAAGACAACACGACCACTAAGCTAGCCAATCCACATGCTGCAGCTCCTAATTAATCTATTTAAACATGATAGTGAGACTGATCAGAAAAAGAATATGTGCCATGTTGACAAAACTCATTATTAACAAGTCGGCATGATCGCTGCCCACCACTTTTGCCAGTTGGCCTTTCGACTCACGCATAAAACTAAAATCAAGAACTATTTAACTTTTTATTATAAAAAAAAAAGAAGGACCAGGAAGTTCTTAGATGCTTTAGTATAGTTTATAATTATATATAAAGAGGATAAAATCAGATGTAATATATATTTCAAATTTTTATTATAATTTTATAACAGAAAATTGAAAATATTACACTCTATGTTTTCTTCTTATAGTATATAAAACTCGTAAATTGAAATGTGGTATTTAAGGACATCTTTGCTGTTTCTTTTTTATAATGTTACTAAAACGATTCAATGCACTCGAACCCACAGCCTCTGTAATTGGAGGAAGACAACACGACCACTAAGCTAGCCAACCCACATACCAGAGATAATGAATCTATTTAAACATAATAGTGAGACTGATCAGAAAAAGAATATGTGCCATGGGGACAGAACTCGTTATTAACAAGTTGGCATGACCGCCGCCCACCACTTTAACTAGTAGACCTTTCGACTCACGGGTAGAACTGAAATTAAGAACTATTTAACTTTTTATTATAAAAAATTAAAAAGAAGGAACAGGATGTTCTTAGATGCTACATTATAGTTTAGAATTATATACAAAGAGGATACAATCAGATGTAACATATATTTCAAATTTTCGTTATACTTTTATAACAGAAAATTGAAAATATCACACTCTGTGTTTCCTTATATATAAAACTCTAAATTGAAATGTAGTATTTAAGGATTTCTTTGCTGTTTCTTTTTATTAATGATACTAAAACGATTCAGTGCACTCGAACCCATAGGCTCGGTAATTGGAGGAAAACAACATGACCGCTAATCTAGCCAATCCACTTTCCAAAGATACTATTTAATCTGTTTAAACATCCGACTGATCAGAAAAAGAATATGTGCCATGAGGTTATTTTTGCTTAAATTCTGTGCATCTACATACTGAAGCAACGCAATTACAATATATTTGAGTTTAAATGATCATCAAACTTTGATTATTTCTACAACGAAGCCTAATTTTCACTTATGGATAATGTAAACACCAAAAGATGTAAAATGAGTTGTATAAGAATTGCTGCATTTTTTAAACGCAAAATTATTTAGCTCATGGAGTCTGCAATATAGCTGATATGAATGAAACATTCATTGATTTTACATTGAGAATCAGACGATTTTTTGGATGATGTTTTAAGCACAGAGTTAAATTACTTGTACCTCCATGGTTTTAAGTTTTTACATAAAATAAATTATTATAGTATTGTGATGAATGGAAAAACGTTTATGAATGAAATGCTGCTTTTATATAGAGGCGATTTATATTTCGGTTACGTCATTTGAATAAATTGTATTTGTTTTCGATGAAAGTTTCAAATATAATAAATCATTGTAGTATTATGATAATTTAAAAAATATTACCGAGGAATGTATCGCATTTTAGATATGTTTAAACCAGGCAATTTATATTTCAATGCCGTCATTTGAATGCAGTTCATTTTTTTCGATGAAGTTTGAAGTTTTCAAATATAATAAATTAATGTAGTATTGCGATAATTTTAAAACTATTACCGAGGAATGTATCGCATTTTAGAGATGCTTATATAAAATTGCATTGAAGTTGGAAAGTGTTTCATAATCAATGCTTTATGCATGATTGATCTTTCTTGTCTTAAAGTGGCCTAGTGACGATAATAATCCAAATACACAAATTTTGAAAAAATAAGTAAACGACAACTCTGAGGGTTTCCAGGCTATGGGAGGTAACAGGACGTCTCGAAGGAGCCAACGACAGTCGGAAGTAGGCCGAGCCCTAAATGTCAATCGTTCCGTCATTTGCCTCCTATAGAACCGGTATCAAAGTGAAGAAACAGTGTCGCAAAGACCAGTAAGTCGACGGTCAAAGGTCACAATCGCTCAGGATGACCGTTTTCTGTGCCTGCAAATACGACGCTACAGGTCAATCACTGCACATCACTTTGCTTCTGACCTTGCAGCGTCGGTAGAAAGAGCGGTATCTCGGCAAACTGTTAACAAACAGCTACATGCAGGTCAGTTGTATGCAAGACGACCAGCGGTTTGCGTCCCACTGACGCCAGTTATGTGTACAGAATGATTCCCGACGGTTATTGGTCTAGAGAACGCTTGGAACTTGCTATCACGTCATTAACATCCGGGAAATGTACGCATACAGAGGCGGTGGTTTGATGGTTTGGGCAGGAATTACTGTTGGTGCCCGCACTGATCTTCACATCTTCCCTTGCGGTATTGTGACTGCAGTGTGGTATAAAGATGAATGACATCCTTGCTCAATACGTTCGGCCATTTCTTGCGGCTATGGGTCTTAATGCCACGGAAAAAGAAAGTTTATCCATAGTTTGAAACTTCAGCAGGGGTCATTTCAAGAACAGATATACGACTATAAGCATATACTATAAGCATAATCTGTTAATGAATGCTATCACATAGTAGAAATATTAAAAAAATACCTAACATAGGATAGATACTAATAAAAACCACAAAATATAAACCAGAATTAGTAAAAGAGTGATATGATGATATGTTTGACCATAATTGAAAATATAAATAGTTTAGTTCAATTTCCTTTTGTAACGCATCTATAAAAAGTTACATTAAAGCACTTACCAACCCCATCACGCCATAGTTCGAGAGAGTTTCAAGACAAATTGATTCAGTAAGAAACAAATTAAATTCACAAAATGATGAAACGAGAACAGGTAGCGCCATGTATTGCATGTTTCAATAATGAATCAACAAGTGTTATTGAAATAGAGGAGTGAAAATTTTAAATGTGTAAATGAAACTATTGAATGAAGTAATTAGACAATAATTAAAATATTTATATAAAAATATAAATTTATAAATATACATAACGATAACTAGAAGATAAAGTACTTTTATGTTGGCCCGGTGACTAAGAAATCTAAGACAAGCATTTCCTCGTACTCTCTCGGCTGTCGGGTTGTGACTTCGAGTCTTACTTGTGGGCTTGTATGTTGGGTCCATTAAGGGCGTAGTCTGCTCAGCCCTTCTGGTGCGTCGGGGCAACGTTATATTACTGCAAAATGGTTCGCGATTTGGCCGCGAAAAAAACGGGCGAGTGATAGGACGAAGTGGCTGGCCATTAAAAATATCAAACGTTTTAAAAGATGGTGTGTATATCACATGAAATTAAAGCAACATTTTGTCAAATCGTCAAATCTAAAAGTTGTAAAAGGGCAAATTATTCTAAAAAAGAAAAAAAAGACTATGTAAAGGCTCTTTATTTAGCTTTAAAATCAAGTTATACACAAATAACATTTTATTTCACAAATGCACATTGTTTTCTAAATAATGATGAAAACACAGAGCAAAAATGTTCTGCAACAAGACAGTCTCTACATAATTAAAAACGTCATATGATTTTTTTTTCAGATGTATGATTTCATTATTTTTGACTAGTCATAGGTAGAGGCACTCTAGTCATAGAATATTCAAGTTCTCTATCTAGTTATGGCAGTCAAGACCATATTTCATATATTGAAAATTTAGCGATTGGCCAGCCAAGGGGTTGCTTAAGGCCATTATCTTTCAGAGATCGAAATTTTTTTTTAAATTCATCAAAGCATGCAAGGTAGAAATTAGAAACCTCATAATCTAAGATAGCATGATTCTTGCAGCATATGTAACATTGATAAATCCTGTGTTCAACCACATACGAAGTTGGCAAATAGGGAATTTGTTTTAGATTGAACTAATTTTTCTGTGAACGAACAAAATAGAGTAGATTTTAATAAGTATTGTTAATACTTCAAAATCTATTATGCGAATAGAGATTTTTGATAAATTATTATGTTTATACTACCCCCTTCTATCACATACTTTAATTCTAAATAATGAACGCTAACTGCTTTAACACAAGAACGACGGAAGCGGTCATTTTGACCGCATAACTACTTTGAGAAACGATTCCTCCAAAACGGCCCATTGAAATTTTATGACTTTTCTTATTTTTTTAAAGTTATTAAAAACACAGAAGAAAATTATTCTAGGTTGTGTACTAAGAGAACAAATCGACGATCTTCCTAGAACGACGGCAGCGGTCAAAGTAGTTATGCGGTCAAAATGACCGCTTCCGTCGCTCTAGTGTTAAATTAAAGTATCATAGAATTTTGACCCCCCCCCCCCCCTTCTTTTCAAAACAAAATCCAAAAAAATACAGAGGGTATAATCCTGTTTTTTGAAAGGAGAAGAACCAGTGGGACTTGAGGAGTAGGTGGTTCGAATTTTCAAGCATAAAAGGAATTACAGCTTCGAATATTCAGATTAAATACAAACTTATAAGAGGTTTTAATTAAACCTTTATTCAGAATTTTTAATACAATTTGCATTCTATATAAAGAATTAAATAAAAATTAATTTAAAAAACTAAATATTTTTTGTTGCTCGTAAAACGGGAATATATTATTTTATACTTTAGAAATGAAGTGCTCCACGAGCAAAACAGTGAATAAAAGAAGTCAGATAGGCATGATGTCCCATGACAACTTGCACATTTAGAAACCATAAAGAAAGGGGAGAATTTACAAACAGAAATTTAATGAATACGAAAATTCGTCAATTCATTATCATAGGTTGGTATATTTGGGTGGGATGTATTATCGGAATAGTACGGTAATTTTTCTGAAAACACACTTAATAGAATATTCAATGAATATTTTTAAAATGAATTTTTAATCTACTATGCGAATAAAGATTTTAGATTACCTAGTCGCTCCTGTTCATATTTAAAACATAAGTTCTGAAAAATTTAATCATACTCATTTTCATTTTGATGCTTTTCTATCATGTCCAGTCATGATAAATGATCTGGATGACCTAGAAAAAATAAAAATTTTATAATTTTTACAAGGCTGCTAAGATATCTTTTTACCCGACGCCATACGATTTATGTCCCAGGGCACCAAAAGCGTACTTTAATGGTAGCGTGTGCTGATGAATGTGTGCGTGAGTGCTCTAGCAAAGAGTTTTACATAATGATGATGCTCCCTGACAGTAAAAGGTTGCAGACTCCTGATCTACACCGATCAAGATGTGGCGATGTGGCAATTCAGTTTATCACATACACGAGTTCAATATTTTATAGAGAAAAGTTTATAATTTTTCCATTTTCCGCTTCTGAGGGGGCATTTCTCATATTTTCACAGCGTACCTCATTACTGTATTTTCTGGAGTACGATTTCCAAATTTACTGTTCAATATTTATATATTTTTTAAGAATGGTCAGACGCCACAAAAGAAATGTTTTATGTCCGCACAATCGGGAAAAGATCTAGAGGAAGATCTAAGTTGAAATGGATCAATTGTGTGGACAAGGATTTTGAGGTGTTAAATGTGAAAAATTGGAGAAGTATTACTCCAAATGGGACCGCTTGGAAGGAATTTTTGAGAAAGATCCACAGTTGACTGTCGAGCTATAGATGGTTATTTATAATTTATTACATCCCAATTGTCTGTGTGTCCATATAAAGTAAAGAAATTTATTTCGTATATTATTTGTATCGCTTCAAACTTGTCTAAAAGAAATCACTGGCCCAATATTATAAGCAATATCGGATATAGATATATTTAACTGACCTTTTATTATTTAAAATTAAATATTATTTTTACATCTTTATTGTATTTGAAGCACTTTTCATGCAAGGGAATAAGAGGCAGTGGTCTATGCTCTATCGTGGTCAACATAAAGAAAATATTCTTAAGATAGATAGCTTTGCATGTGCGCAAGGGCTTTTAGGTCTTTATGGAGTACTAGTCCCTTCTTTGAAATGTGCACTATTCACAATGTAGTTCTTATAGAGCATGATTGTAAATGAAGCCTATTTTCCAATGTACCTTGTATTAAAAATTCGTGAAATGAATTTATCAATAGCATTCTTCATCAAAAACAGAACACTATTTACTGTTTTTTTTTGTTTGTTTTTTTAAGAAATTAAACACGCTTATTAACGTTAAAATATATAAAATTTGTGGAGAGAAAATACATGTGAAGTATTTCGCTATTCCTACAATTTGCTTAGATTATGTGAAATACTTTGATAGATTCCATTTACTTATTTACAGTTCTGTATGAAGTGATTGATTATTACAATTGGTTCTATAAAACACTAAAAATGCTCTTGACCTGACTAGTACTGCGAATTAGATGCAAATTAGTATGGCAAACTTAAGTTAATTTTGCTAGAAATGTTTCACTTATGCATACATATAATACTAAAGTTTTACATTCCAAAGTTTGTGCTTTGTGTCAATTTGAGTTACTAAAAATCCTCATTAAAAGTCGTATTTAATGTCAACGTGGCATTCATTAAAAATACTGTTCGAGTATTTTTTAATACTGTGAGAATGATTAAGATTTTAAACAATCTATCGCTTCAGGTTGTCGTTAAATCGATTGAAGTCGTATTTTCAGAATTAGTGACTGTTGCACTCTTAGTGGTTGGTATAATTTCTGCATCTTTGGTAGTTATTTCAGTGGTTTCTTTTGAGGTATTCACAGTTTCTGCACTAGTTATTACTTCAGTGATACTATTTTCAGTTGAGGGCATGGTTGTAGAGGGAAGGTCTGTTGATGGGGTAGTATTATTCTCTACATCTGTTGCGTTAGAAGCTGTAACTTCTGGAGTTGTTGCCACGTCTGTAGAATCTGAAACTGCAGGATTTGTGCTATTGCTTTGCGATTCTTCGGTGGTGGTTAGAGATTTGACGGTTTGTGATTCAGTTTCAGTCGTGATTAGTTCAATATCTGGAGTTGTATTAACACTTGTTGAGATTTCATCATCTGATTCTCCTCGTCGTCCTGCAACATTTACACTTCTAGGTGTGGAACAAGGTCTTGGTACTAAATTGGGAGAAATATAATGAATTCATTAAAAAAATGGATGTATAAATCGAAATTTACCTTTCATTATATTTTTTATACATATATCGAAAGAAATATCGAAATTTCAAAAGTGATGAAACTCTTCTCTCTCGACAGGAAATTTCAACGCAAAACCGCTTAGTTTCGATTGGGAAAACGTTTTAAATTAACGCAAGGAAGAAATAAAACAACGAAATGCAATCCATGAAGCAAATGCTCTTCAGTTCATACTCAGTGTTAGCTTTTCAGTTGTGTATATAGGAGTTTCGCATAAATACTTTGTAAGGAAATTAAAATCTAATGAAAGTTAAATTTAAGGGTTCGGGGGTTTATTTTTTCAAAATGTATTAATTATAGGAAGTAATGATCTCACCACAGACATACCACTTTTACTTTTATAACAAAAGAAAAGAAAATCATTCGAATTATGTAAAATAGTATCAACTAAAACTAATTTTATATTACTTATGATAATTTGCTTTCCAACATTTTATAGTAACATTATTTGCTATTAATTCTATCATTGCTATTAATAAAAATATTAAATAAAAATAACACTTTTAAGATATTTCTGTAGGGAAAAATTCAATTTCAAGTGGAATCATCTCGCTTGACTAAGACATTAACATTCACACATTAAAAAAACCAAGCTTTCGAAAATTCAAGCTGAAACGAAAATGAATATGGTTAAATTGTTTAAGATTTAAGATAAAGTGAAGAAATAGTAATCCTTCTTTTTGGTTCAAGCAAAAATCTGGCCTAAAATAATACATGTTCTATCCAGAAAGAGACGAAAAATCTTCGTTCTTCAAAAACTGCAATATGTGTCCGCTGTAGTTGAAGTAACGTTCCCTATTCGAGGATTTTCCTGAGCTATTGTGTCAGGATAAATTCTCCCAAATTAGGCATATCGTTGCCTTTCGCAGTATATTTTGATTCTTTAGATTTTGAACGTTACCGGCCCAGAACGTTTTGGGCCCGCAATAGGAAGATAAATGTTTTGTGGGAATAACTCGAACCGGAGCAGTTAAAAAACTCAAATTAGGTATTCGATGTCTTTCACGGTATATATTACTTTAGATTTTGAACTTTACCTATCTATCCCGCCCATGGACTTAACTAGAAATTTTTATCCAAGGGTGCCAACGGGGGTGCCAAAAGAAAAATGGAAGGGGGTACAAATTTCGACTAATTTTTTACATGTAGACGATACATTATAGTAAACAGTACAGCAATTATTCTCAATGTCTCTCTTCAATTCCGCTTTTATGTAGTAAACATTACTAGATTTTAGTTACTAAAATAGTCTTAAACAAGAAACCACGAAATTTCTTGACAGCATTTCAACAAGTTATTCTGAAACCATATTGGTCATACTCACGCTATAGTGTGCATCCATGTATTTAAGTACACTATAATATGTTTAAAACATTACATTAGGAAAAATCGCCACTTTGGCACATTTTTTAATATAACAATATGTTTTGTCCTCCTTTGTTTTGTTATTAAGCAATCTTATCACATAAATGTTTCGCAGTAGTTCAATACTTTCGTTAGCTTTCTCCTGGCCGTCCCTTATAACTGTTCTATACTCTTTGGGTGAGCTGAACGGTCTGGGTAATAAATAAATAAAAAATACTTCTTTTAAAATTTGACAGCTTTACATTTATATGCTCCTTGCCGGAAGGCGAGCCGCCCAGCTTGGGCTGTAGAATACTTCCCTTAATTAGTAATATTTTTGTCATTATTACAGAAATTGTTACATTGTTGCTAACATTCCATAGTACTACAGTAGTTACATAGTACTACAGTAGTACTATATAACTCATTCTATCAATACTTGAATTTTCTGTACTCAGTTTATTATTTCTAAATTCGTGAAGAACTCTGATACACATCTATGATTGTTTCTACACATTTAGAAGCTATGTTCGTGTTTTAATTCTTTAGACCATTTTTATTGCACTTTCATTGTAAGTGAGTAAGAAATCACTGTCAAGAGTTCCTCAAATAACTTCATAAACTGTTCTTGTCCTATACGATTTTTAAACTAAATTCATTGAACATTAATAAAACTGAAAAGAACTCATGTCCCAACTGGGGTTCAAATCATCAGTCTTCCATAGGCCATCAGATACTCTACATCCATTGAGTGAGAACGTTATCTTTCCTATATTTGAAGCAGACACTACATTCAGATCAAACTGCAATTTCAGATCTATACAACTTCTTCATTCCCTTGTTTTTATTCTTAAACAAGACAGCATACTGTACGTGGTAACTTTTATGAATTAAAAATCGTAGCTAAAGAGTCTTGGGATAAATCAAAATGTGGTATTTTTTAGACCTCAGTGAAACACTGCATCTAACTAGTAAGGTTCAGTTTCTCGGGAACTTTTGTGAAAAGGTCTCCCAACAGGATACGACTACTAATCGATCCTCCGATTCAAACTGCGTATAAACTGTGTACACACTAAAATCATAAAAGTCATAATATTATTAAATGTTTTCACTTAAATAAAACATGCAATTATCTCAATAATACTGCATGTTAGCTTCTTATACATATGACATTCACATGACTCAGTATGAAGGGAGGTAGATTTTAATTTTATAAACTAAAAATACTATTTATGAAATAACTCTGCAATTCAAAGATTTCTAACACAATGCGCTTAAATTCGTAGATTTACTTGATTCTATTCGTAAATTTACTATACGCTTGAATTCGTAGAAATAATGCAACTATTACTAGTTCCCTTCTATTTATATTTCTTCAGAATGTATCTATACTGATCCACACCAAATTTGTAAATTTTATTTGAAATTCGAATATATTTTAGATGACGCATCACTAGTTATAGCAGACAGATAGAAAAAAGAAATCGCGTCAAAAGTAATAATCTTAGTTACTTCACTCCATCGCTTCAAAAACATTAAAATGTATGACATCTGGCCATTTCAAAAAAAGTAGTTCCATTTGAGGAGATATCTTTGGACGTCTATCTGTGTAACGACTGGTGCTTCACGGCTAGTACAATTTCATTCCGACCACTCTCATCAACGATGTCCATTGTAGAACATTAAAACACACAATATATGCGAATTTTGTCAAAATCGGATTTTATAAAACCAATTATCGTTTCAATAATGTATAGTATAGCAGTGTGGGAAGTACAACACACTCAATTTTTATCCAACCGCACTCAGCAACGAACTCGGCCATTTAAACATTAGTTTAAAATTTATATTAAAATAATTTTTTTGTTTGAAGTAAGTTTACAGCAACCTTCGATTCCATGTACGTACAATTTTAGTATTCATCAGTCATATTTCTAGAACCCCAAATTAACCCACATTTTCGTGGCATGTGATATTTGGAAGTCAATGCACTACAGCATGAAATGGCTGCGCCAACAGAAAGAACAAATAAATTCCAATTTGTATTTATACAAATGGAATGTAAAATTCAAAATCTCAATTTAGAATGGTAATATTTCGTTGAATTTGTGTGTTTAGAATTAAACAATGTATTAAAATGAATAATTTTATTGACCCAATCTGTCGTCGAAAATTCGGGAAAAAGTGTCGGTCCAAGATGTCACTGCTCTAAATCAGGACCCGATTTACGCACGGACTTCCGATGCTGTAGCACTAAGCCTCCCAAAATGCAAAGCTTATGAAGGTTTGAAATTAAAAAAAAATATTTTAAAATTACTCAATATCAGCAATGTGTAAGAAAATCTCTGCAATTTATTATTGTTAAAAATGTAGTTGATTTTGAACTAAATTTACATCACAATGATTTTCTACATTTATATGCCCAGTTATAACAGTTTTTTATTTACTTTAAACATTTACTTACGGTTGACGTGCACGTAAATTAAACAAGAAAGATCAATCATGTTTAAAGCATTGATTATGAAACACTTTCCAACTTCAATGCAATTTGATTTAAACATCTCTAAAATGCAATACATTCCTCGGTAATATTTTAAAACTTATCACAATACTACATTAATTTACTATATTTGAAAACTTAAACCTTCATCGAAAAAAATGAACTTCATTCAAATGATGGCATTGACATATAAATTGCCTGGTTTAAACATCTCTAAAATGTGATACATTCCTCGGTAATAATTTTAGAATTATCATAATACTAAGATAATTTATTATATTTGAAAACTTCATCGAAAACAACTGAAATTCATTCAAATGACGTCATAGAAAAAATAACAAGCCTGGCTCTCTCTAAAAAAGCAGCATTTCATTCATAAATAATGTCCCATTCATGTCATTCATCAGAATACTATAATAATTTATTTTATTTAAAAATTAAGACCTTGGAGCTACACGTAATAAAACTCTATGTGTAAAACTTCATCGAAAAAAATCGTCCTTCTGTTTGTAAAATCAATGAATATTTGATTCATATCAGCTATGCAGACTCCATGAACTAAATGATTTTGTGTTAAAGAAATACAGCAATTCTAATACAACTCATTCTATATATTTTGCTGTTTACATTTTACATAGGTGAAAAATAGGCTTCGTTGTAGAAATAATCAAATTTGAATACGCATTTAAACTCAAATATATTGTAATTGCGTTGTTTCAGTATGTAGATGCACAGAATTTATGCAAAAATAAAGTGATTTTAGGACGGATACAACATTCAATATGAATTAAAAAGAACTTTAAAAATCACGATTTTGAGACAAGATGGATGCCATATATCATTTTGAAGTGGGCCACGTGATATTTTCATATCATGGCCAAGTGATCGCTTCATATAAGAGGTGTTATTATTACTTTAATTTTTTTTTTAAAAACTACTGAATATATATCGCTAAATTTTTTTGAGAGAGAGAGAGGGGGGGGAGAGGGAGAGGGAGAGGGGGAGAGGGAGAGGGGGGAGAGGGAGAGGGAGAGGGGGGAGAGGGAGGAAGAGAGGAGGAAGAGGGAGGAAGAGAGAGGGAGCGGGAGAGAGAGGGGGAGAGGGAGCGGGAGAGGGAGAGAGAGGGAGAGAGAGGGAGAGAGGGGGAGCGGTAGAGGGAGAGAGGGGGGGGATAGAGAGGGAGGGAGAGGGAGAGGGGGAGAGAGAGAGGGGGAGGGGGAGGGGGAGAGAGAGGGGGGGAGGGAGAGGGAGAGAGAGAGATTTTAATAGTAAGATGATTTTAAATTGTGTTCAAATGCTGAAAAGGGTGTTGTGAAAGATTGAGGATAAAGGATGCAATATACTGGACTTACTGGAAGGACAGTCTCTGGGTCGGATACACATACCACTGGGTCCTCTGACAAAACCTCTTCTACAAAAACAACCTCTGATACATCGTCTAGAGCAGCCTAGTTGTTGTGTGGTATTTGCGCAGGTCGGAACGCATAGTGACCCACACGTTAGAAATTCTTCATTGACACCACACACTGAAATGTAAAGAATGAGGAAGCATAAGTTATGAAACATCAGAACAGTTTAAAGATTATATCATCATTAAAAACCATATTACTTTTCTTATACAGAGTATTTTAGAATTCATCTAGTTGAGATTATTAAATTTTCTCAGTTCACAAGGGAGGGTATTCTAACAATCCCACGCCAATTGTAACAAAACAAAACAAAACAAAATAAATAAATAAATAAAAACCAGCCATTAGTGCATGCCGTTCTAAACACTTAGCACGAAAATTAGAAGCTTAATCACCATATTTACGTCAGAAAAAAATAATAAAAAACAGTTTAGATTAACATAAAATATACTTTTTCGCCATTTTGCGTAAAAAAATATTATTTTTAATAAATACTCGAAAGAACGGCTAGAATAGGTACTTTTATTTATGACACTTTTGAACATCAACTAAAGCCATTTATTAGATTTCTTAACATAGGCATGTGGTGGATAAATTACTTTTCTAAATAATAAATAGAAAATCTGCCCAACTAATTTTGAGACGCACAAAATTTCAGCTCTAGTTTCAAAGTTTTCGCTGACGCTCTGTTCCAGTCAAAATCCTGTACATCAAATAGTGACAGTCTTGCACTTTTGATCTTTTGCATCGTGTTAATTTTGTATATATTTTTTCAAATTTATGTTAACGATTGCCATGCTTTTTAACTTGATCTCCCCCTCTATTTAATTGTCTTCGTCTTTTAACGCATTTATTATGGATCAGGGGAAAAAATAAGAAAGGCAAAAGAGATTGTAAAGTTGCTGCGTTTTTCCAATAAACAATTATATGAGACTCTAAGGGGCGCTAGATAGTAAAATTATCTTGGACTGATGGTCACCAGCCTTTAGAAAATAATAGAAAAGCTGTGAAAAATCGCTTTCAGATTACCACATGCAAGCTACATCAAATGAGTAAATACTGTGAATACGATGCAGTATTTAAAGAATAGTTAAATGATGGGATTATTGAAGTGGTTAAAGAAATAGAAGCATCAAGTGTATCCTGTTTACCACATGGAGAATTCTGTTTATCACATTTCAAAGAAAATAATGCTATTCTTGTTAGGTCTGTCTTTGATGCGTACAACCAAGATGAAAATGGGCACTCACTAAACAAAACACTAGAGAGAGAGAGATCCGAACCTGATTGTGCTAATACCTCTTATTTTGATGAATTTTAGACAACATCCTATTGGTCTAATAGCGGATATTGAGGAAGCTTTTTTCTAAATTGAAATAAACTAAGCTGATCAAGATCTATTAAGATCTTTTGGGAGGATAAAGATCAATTTATTGCATTTCGTCATTGCAGAGTGGTTTTTGGAGTGTCATCTTGTCCAGTGGCACCAACCAGTAGCAGGCGTACCACTGATGGTATGCGAGAAGATGCCTAGTGGTACGTGAATAATTTGTAGCATCAGCTAAATACCTTTCTTCTGAAGGAAAAGTACTCACTGGTGTTTCACGTGACAAAAATTTAATGAATGGTTTTAAAAACAACTCTTTAGTCAATTTCTGGATCAAACAAAAGAAAGATGTTAAAGACATTCCAAAAAGAGCAATCACATTTTTATAGCTGTTACACTTTACACTCCAATAAAGCTAGGACTTAACAAATTTGACCTTCAGATTTATTTTTGGTTCAATTCAACAGTAATTTTAGCCTGAATAGCTAATAGAGGACCATGGACCGTTTTCGTAAAGAACAGGATTAAGGAAATTATTCAACCTGAACATTGGAGACACATTCCAATCAATTTTAATCCCTCGGATCTGCTCACAAAAGGTTGTATGGACACAACTCCTGAAGTCCCAATGGTGGTGGACCCTTCGTGATTGCTGAAGACTTCAGAAGACTAGCCTTCTTCCAATTGAACTCCTAATCGAAAAAAAAAAGCCGAGAAAGAGAAAAGCAAGACTATCTTAGCTACCAAGAGCTCTTAAATAGTAACTATTACGACAGAACTAGCCAAAAGATTTTCGAGTGACTCCAAGATGGTAGAAACAATAGCTTGAATGCTACGTTTTTCACCAAAGTTTCGAAGGCGTCCAATATTACCAGATAAGAATACTCGAACGATGAGAAAGTGCTCTTTCGTTGCATCCAAAATGAATGTTTTTCTGAGGATTGTAACTTGAATTTCTTGTTTTTATTGTCAAAGAAAGAATCATGAGGATGCAAACTAGATTAGTTGATGACGAAGAACCAGAAGAATATATTTATCCATTGATTATTCCCTCAAAATACCCAATAGTAAAATGGATGATCGAACACCAGCACACTCTTCATAAATACGCTGGGACACCTGATCTCTGAATCCGACTACGAGAAAGATTTTGGATCCTAAAATGTAGGGTCTATAGTTAGAAGATTTGTTATTTGTAGAAGAAAAAGGGTGAAAGGTTTTTGAGGTGTCTTTTCCTCCACCACCAAAGATGAAGCAAGAAAGTCTACTACTTTTCAAGTAACCAGAGTGTTAGCAGAATCATTTTTCACAAGATTTATAGAAAAATGTTAGATTGTAATTTTCACTTGCGCCATATATAGAGCCGTTCACATAGAACTTATTCAGTCATTGAGCGCAGGCGCTTTCATACAGGCTCTACGTCATCGCATAGCACGAAGAAGAAGAAAAGCCTAAGTTATATATTCAGATAATTGCGCCAACGTCGTTAGTGTGAATGCTGCTTTAATTGGTCAGTTGGATTGGAACGAGATTCAAAAGGAATGTACTTTGCAACAGATAAAATGGAAGAGAGTAATACAAATTCTGAAGGATATTTTGCGCAGAAACCCTGTTTATGTTTTAGTTGTGATGAACTCTATTATATGAATGTGAATTAGTCTCAGTGATGAACAACTAACCTCTAACTCATGTGTCTGAGGAACCAGATGCATTGAAGCCTTCAATGTTTATACAGTGTATTTCTGGAAATGAGGTAACAGACTTGCATCACATTGAATCAATTAGTTTATCAAGTAGATGAAGATATTTACAAAAAGTAAGGGAAAGCCTCAGAAGACAATTCAAAGAATATCTTGATTTTCTTCTTTCAACAAAGAAATTCGTCTTGACAACGTTAAAGTAAGCGACAAGAAGTGATGGATTGGCCTCTTGCAAAAGTTATGGAGTTGTTAGGAAAGAATAACATTAATTGCCTTGTTGAAATAAAAATATCAAAGGGATATCAACTTCAACCTTTACAATGATTACATGTTTTAGAAATTCATAGTAAGCGTAAAGTAGATCTTTTATTAAAATCTTTAAAAGGCATTTATCCAAAATTTTTAGGGGATGAAAATTTTACAGTGGAACGCAATGCAAATTATGAACCCTCATCTGATAAAAGGACAAAAATATAATTCTTTTTAAAATTTGTAGTGAACGCACAGTGTGACTTTTGGATGAACTCGATCTTTCAAACCGATTCAATGTAGATTTGGAATTTAATACTTAATGTATAATTTGTTTGAAAAGATACCACCTTTCAAAGGTGGGGGAATGTTCAAAAACCGTAACAGTAAATATGGTATTTTTTTTACTCGATGTGGCAACAGATTTAGTTGGTAATTTAGGAATGGCTTTGAATGATTGTACGTCATTAATTGGCCATCTTAATAAAATCTGTTGACATATAATGTTTTGTGGAGTTATTTATAGGTGAGATGCTTTCACAAATCTTAAGCACAGCTTGTAGAACAAAAATTGTCTCTACATAGGATATAAATTGCTCTAAATACTTCAAAGAAACAACTTCTAGGGCAAGGGTCTTTACGATTTATTGCGCGTATAGAGGCTTTTAGGTTTTTGCATAACATGACAGTTTATACCTAAACTGCGTATATCATCATGTATGCTTTACCTATCGGACAATTTTGTGGTTCCACGCAGAGTCCATCCTGTCTACGGAAGAATCCACTTTGGCAAGCACACCCTGGACGGCATATCTTAATGCATGGTCTTGTTGAGTTAAGATCATTACAAGTGCTTCGACAAGGAGTACAGTTGTAAAAAGTTTCACCAGCAGGACACCGTGAAGGCGAAGGAACTGGCATAAAGATAAAATGGCACAATTTGAGAATAATCTGATTTAAAAGTAATGATTATAAATACAATTACGTGTATTCCAGCAAAAAATTGCATCTTTCAAGAATTATTCGATGATCTAGTTGATAATTCTCAATGACTAAGATTCGATAATTCGCTTCTTTAAGTGTTCGCACTGATACTGCTAAGAATAATGAAACTATTCCTGGAATACAGCCCGAGCAAAATATTTCAACGTCATCACATGCAGCTAAACTTCATAATCAAAGAAAAAACTGAAATTGATGTAAAAACGTTTCATTAGGTACAATATATAAAAGTTAAATTGTGTCAACTGGTTTCGGAGATAATAAAAATAACCTTCTTCTTTACGATAGAAAGATGGCGCAGTAACATTTGCCAATATAAGAATGGCTTCTGTCCGAAAATCGGCTGGCAAGATTGATATTTAAACGAATGTGATTGTGCTGTCTAAAAGGTTATGTTTTTGTTAAATGTTGTACCTAACGATGCGTTTTATAATCAATTGGCTTTTCAAGGGTGATATTTTAATATCAACTGCATTTGTACTAACATAAATTGCATATTTATCTTGATAAACTTATCGGATAATTCTTAAAAGATACAGCTTGTCATTTGTTATGTGTTCTATGACATGACAGTAAACAACTGTTACATTGACAACAGCTACTTTGATATTAAACCCTAAATGATGTGATACACTGCACTTACTGGTAGGATAGTTATTGGGCCGGATACATGTTTCATTAGGTACCCTAACAAAACCGATTATGCAGAAGCAGCCTCTAACACAGCGTTCTCTGCAAACTCTGCCATAACTGGATTTTGAGAAAGTTGGAACACATGGTGAACCACAAGAACGAAATTGTTCATTTTCACCACAAATGGCCGTAAAGATTGTCTATATCCCCTCCAGCTGAAAAACTAATAGACCAAATTTCACAAAAGTTAGTTGATAAGTCACTTTTGGGTTACCCTGGTGCTGATTAGATTTTGGTATGATTCAGAATTTGGTATAGTTCGTTTTTTCGCAACTCCACCTTTGAAAATAAGCCCAGTTACTAAATAAAAACGAAAATTGAGATGAAAATGCAAATTCAGTGAAATTTAAAATAATTATGGGTGTTATTTTGTGTGACGTAAATATGTACGTTGTTTTACTTGAATATGAGATTGCAAGGAAAGTCGTGCTGCTAACATCAGATTTCTATATTTTCAATAAGTTCAGCTCTTTTGATGGGCGACAGCCACTTTTCTCGGCGCTTTTCACTAAGACGTTTTTTAGATTCATCTCCTCTAATTAATACAGCAAGGAATCTAAAAAAAGATTTACTGTCTCTATCAGAACGATTTCAGGATATGGAAACACCACAGACGATAGGCATAATAACAAATATAAGTTTTTATAACGCTATACACACGAGAATATTTACAAACTCAACCGAAAAACATGCAATGTATGTCTACCAGCAACGGTTGCTAGGTGGCAGCTTGGCGGCGTGACGTCAGCTGAAACAGCTCTATACTACAATAATTTATTATATTTGAAAACTTCATCGAAAATAAATGAACTTTATTCAAATGACGTCATCGAAATTTAAATCGCGTGGCTCCCTCTATAAAAGCAGCATTTCATTCATTAACTGTTTTCCATTCCTTTCATTCATCACCAGCCAGTAACCTAGCCAGTAATTTGTCGATAGCAGAGCTCCGTATCCCTAGTCAGGTAATATATATGTGGGCCACAGTCTTCCACTGAACCTAGTCCTTCAACAGGGGCCAATAATGATGATGAAACAAGTTAGTAGTAAACAAAGAATGCTGTAAACAGTGATCTTATTGTAGAGTTTTGAAGATGAGGAGGGTGGGGGAACAGGCGAATATCCCCTACTGGGATGCAGAAGAGATTCAGTCAGGAATCAGCATGGGACGTCTAAATCGGGATTTAGGATAGCTCTGGGTCTTTTTGGAAATTCACGGAAGTCGTAGTCGGTCATATTGTAAATCAGTTCGTTGGGGATCCTAGCGAGGTTATCATAGAAATTGTTAGAGAGTTTTCGCATCTCTTGCTAAATAGTTTTAATTTTGAAATCGCGATGTATTACAAAGTTTTTCAAGTATCTTGGGGCTTTTCTGATAGAACGTAGGATTTTGTTCTGAATGATTTGGACTTTTTTTTACATTAGATTTCGCAGCTTCATTCATCACAATACTATAATAATTTATTTTATTTGAAAACTTAAAACCATGGAGGTACAAATAATTTAACTCTATGCTTAAAACTTCATCGAAAAAATAATCGTTTGCTTCTCTGCGTAAAATCAATTAATGTTTCATTCATATCAGCTATATTGCAGACTCCATGAGTTAAATAATTTTGCGTTAAAGAAATGTAGCAATTCTTATGCAACTCATTCTACATCTTTTGGTATTTGCATTCTACATAAGTGAAAAGTAGGCTTCGTTGTAGAAATAATCAAAGTTGGATGATCATTTAAACTCAACTATATTGTAATTGCGTTGCTTCAATGTGTAGATGCACAGAATTTAAGCAAAAATAAAGCGGTTTTAGGACGGATACAACACTAAATATAAATTAAAAAGAACTTTAATAATCACGATTTTGACACAAGATGAATGCCATATTTTATTTTGAAGTGGGTCACGTGAACTCTCCATATAAAGGGTAGAATTATTATTTTAATTTTTATTTTAAAAACGACTGAATATATTTTGCTGAATTTTTTTTATGTATTTTATGGGATAATTTGAATATTTCATAAAACTTTTGAAGCAATTTGTGAATTTAAAATCCGCTTAAAAAATGTTTGAAAAATTAGGTCCCATAGGGTTCAATGTATTTCATTTTTTTAACCCGAGTTCAATACAAGACTAATTGGGTGATATTATTCATTTATATTCCCATAGAATTCATTTATATTCCCACAGACCGTCTGAACAACATTCTAAAATTTCATTTTGATAAAGTTATTTTTGCGGCAGTTATCGTGCTAACAGACAGACACAGACAGACAGACAGAATGAACAGAGTCATAAACACTTTTCAACTATGTTGCAAAGTGTTAAAAAATTAATTCTACATGTCTCATTGAAAAAAAAAAGAGTAGTTTCGCAGATTACCACCAGAGGACGCTATTAGATTGAAATTATCTTTTATCAACTCCTTCAAGAGAGGAAACTTGCCCCATAGTCTTCTAAAGAAATTGACGCTAGTGTATGACTCATTCCATCCGCCGAGACAGGATCTGCGAAAAAAAAAACGCCTCTGATGAAAGAGGAAATACCCTTGGATTCCAATAAACATTCGCCAATTTATGGCTCATTCCCCCATGTCTATGGGAAAAGAAGGTGGTGTATGCATCGGATTCTACGAAAGCGACAGAACGCCCTTTCTTAACTACTCACATAGTTTGCGAAAATATTATACTAAGTGATGTTATTTTACTTTTAATATCTAATAATTCGTAGGCTTTGTTGATTTTTCATGTGTAGGCATTATAATTCCATTCTTCCATGCACAGGTTTTGTTCTTTCATGCCTAGGTTTTATATTTATTTTACTTCAGAAACTAAATTTTGAAATGAACGGTACTACTATTAAGCAAAATGCATGAAAAACACAAACAGAATAGAATAGTTAATACTATGCAATAATAAACATATCTAACATAAATGAAGATGTCTGTCTATGTGTGCAGTCTGTAGCGCGAAATCTAAGCGTCGTAATCATAAAATTCGGTACACTGGTTTTTTCGACCTACTCAGGTGCACCTGGGCGTTATTGTTTTAATTTCGAATTTAGTTATTTTAAGTTTTAGGCCGATGTTTATACATATCGATTCCTTAGTGATCTAAAATGTTGTAACAGCATTAAATGTTATCTTGATACCATCGAATAGATAAAAAAATTATCTTTCAAACAAACTTTGGACGGAGTTCATAGGATGAATAGACACATTTCAATGAATTTTTAAAAACTGCACATTCTTCTTGCGTTTTAAACCTCTCCGATTTTTATATTACAATACACAAAATTCGACAAGCCACCCAATGTTCATATTTTAACAGCATCTCTTAAATATATCACAGACAGCTCCAGAAAAATTTCATAAACCCATTCGTTGATTAATAATATTTTTTTAACACAGCCATGTCATATATGTTTTAAATGAACCTAAAGTATCTCGGACTGTACTGAAGCTGTTCCATCAATTGAAGCCATTCCACACTTGCCAGGGAATCGTATTCTTTTCCCGACTGTTCTACTACTAAAGATCCTCCCCACGGAGCTGTGCCCAGCATAACCGAGATGGTCAGAGCCATTTATTTCCTTTCGCGTTTTCATGAGCGGTGTGTTGAATATATGGTCAGTTATGATTATAATATTTTTTGCTTTTACGAAGATCGCATGCAATTTGAACCGTGCAATTTTTGGATCTATATCATTTGAAATTGTGGTCAAATGTATTATTTAATCAGCGGATGCTTATTTTTAGTTATTTATACATAGCAGGCGCTTATTTAGAACCCGGGCAACGCCAGGTAATTCGTTCTAATAATATAATGATATACAATAAAGTGTTAAAGCATGACGACAGTGTAAATAATATAACAAATAAACAATTCTAGAGATTTAAAGCTAAAAGTGTGACAAATGTCAATTAAGAGATGCACGGACCTACACCTCCAAGTAGTTTATACTGTTATTTCACAAAATGAATGTTGGTTTGTAAATGAACTATATTCTAAAAGGATGTAGTATATTAAAAGATATAGCCAAATTTAATAAAAAAATTAGTAAATAAAAGCTACCCTGAAAAGAAGAGAAAAGATGAAATTTAAAAAATCTGGGTAAAACATTGAACAAGGAACCATGGGAAAATAAAGTATACTTTTCAGATTAATATAACATATAGACACTTTTTAGATTAATGATCCGATTTAGGCGTAATTACATTAAAAATAAATCTCGTTATACAACATTAATGCGTCAAATATTGATATTTCTACACTGAAGAATGAAAGAATTTCAGAAAATAGGTTATCAGTTTAGTCTACCTGCTATATAAAATGTTTTATTGTTGATTATAATTGGATATTATACGTGCATCTCTATATTATGCACGTTGAGGTTAGTTACCTATAGGACAATTTTCTCGTCGTACACAAATACCATCTTGCCTTTTGAAAAATCCCTTTGGGCAAGCACACCCTGGACGACATGACAAAAGACACGGTTTTGTTGAGTTGAGATCCTCACACGTGTTTTGACAGGGAATACAATCGTAAAATGATTCTCCGGGAGGACACTGTTGGTTCGGAGGACCTGGAATAAAGGGTATATTAAAAAATAGTGAAATTAGTTCAGAAATAATACTGTTATGTTTCGTCACAATTTAGTTTTTCTGTAGTGAGTTTCCATACAGTGAAGTGATTTTTACAGGTAATTATACTACATGTAAAGGTAAGTATGTATATAATCTTGTCGAAATACAGCCAATTTAATCACTTTTTAAAAATCAGAGGAATTCAAGACAGGAACTGGAAATGACAATTTTTTCGCAAGTGTACAACAGCCCAGAAATAGGCTGCAGCATTAACAAAATACTCTTGACAGTTCAGTGTTTGATAATTGACGCTATGCTGCTGAGTGTTAATTCATTTCTTGTTTGTCTACTCATACATTTAATTGCTACTTTTTTTCTGTAGATGCTTATTTGTGCCTTAATAATTCATCCAGATCACTGTCTTTTCATTTGACAAGCACCTTTCACGTCAACCGACATATAACAGTACTATCGCAGCGGTCAGTAGTAAACATGTGAAGTTTTACCCTTTGTATTTTCTTGTAACGGAGTCTGTATTCTTCACTTTTCAGAAAAGTAGGTATTTGTAACTATAATATTTTATAGCGCTGCAAAAGGGTTTCTACAAGCAGTGCAGACCACCCCGCCTACAGTAGTGTGGAACATCCTGTGTAGGGGGGGGGGGGGTTCTAAGATTTTCCGAGAACCTGCCTATAAAGGATATTCCTAAAGTTAAAATCATGCTCTTAATGCAGACAACTGCATCGATATGGGCATATAAACAAAAGCTGATTTAAATGTTTAAATCGACGTTAAAGATCTTAACATTTAGTCTAATCAGACTCACATCATTCCTATGGAGTACTTTAGATAATAAATGCATTAAAGGGTATCAAGACGTGCTTGTTTCTATATTGCATTTTATTGTTCAGAGGTAAACTTCTCGTTTTAGTGGCTAGCACACAGTAAAGCCTATCATGATTGGATAATTCGGTATGTTATAGTAATTATTATTGGTCAGTTTAGTTTGTTTAGACTTATTCTTTAAAAACAGAGGGTTTTGCTTCTTTAACAACCCTCGGGAAACATATATGTTTGATAGACTGGAGTTCCAGAACGTTGTTAATATTTTGGTCCAGCGTTCATTTGGTAGTATTTTATTGCATTTTTTTAGTTTTATAGTATTTTTCAACTAGATCATTGACCCGTGAATGAAAAGGTAGGTAAAATTGCCTCGAGAGATAAAATTTTTGTTAGCTGTAGAAAAGAGCAAATTAAAATTTCGTTACTTCATCAGTAGTTATGTATGAAAGAGGGTGTATCATAACGTAAAATGTGACCTGTATTAAAAAAACTGTTTCAGGAGTAATATCCTGTATAGTCTGTACTTCTGAAGATATGGTGGACTTCTCGATCCTTGTGAGGCAGTAGAAAGATTCTTTGTAAAGTGTCAAAGATACTTTAAAATTCAGATGGCATTATCAACCAAATAAATATTCTAGGAAGGGTTGAGGTGGGGATGGATTTGGGCGATGTAATTTATATTTTTGACACGTAACATAGTGATTTGTTCACTTAACACAGTCAGAACACTAAAAGACCCAATGAAACGTTTTTTCTCCAAATGAAATATGTCTGACATCAAATAAGAAAAAGTTGTATGCACTATGTAATATCTGTTGGTGACAATTTTAGATTATTATTTCAATTATAGCTCTGCTCCCGAACGTATTGGGGTTTTTTCAATTGGAGTGATAGTTTCTTCGTGGTTTGGAAGTAACAGATCAATGGTGCCACACAGTTTTTCGTTCTGTGAGAGCACACATGCATTAGGTCTACAATAGTAACTGAGCTGCAATATGAAATTTTGATAAGCTATAAAGCGTGATTCATAAAATTTATTAACACTAATTTAATATTTGTACGATAGAACGTACGGTTCAATCAATGACAGACACTAAGGTTTACATTTTGATATGTTTATCATGAATTAAAAATAGTTTTACTTTTATAAACCGGGAACTTACCTGGGCAATCCCTAGGTAATACACAGACTCCATCTTCTCTGCGAACAAAGCCACCCTTGCAAAAGCAACCTTTGATGCAATTTGTATCACAAACTGCACTGGTGTCATTATACGTCTCGCAAGTGTTTTGGCATGTCGGAATACAAACATAATATTGCTCATTTATCGGGCAATCGGGTCTTTCTAAAAAATAAATTTATTTGATTTTAGAGACACGAAGTACAGTATGCTTATGAAAATTATCTTTATTACAGAACAAATCCATTAGAAATTTCATTCGAAATTATTACAATAAAATTTTCTTATTGAATTGTAATTTTAATGTCAATTCAGAATCAATATTGATCTTTTAATCAAATTGCTAAGGATTGGGTTTAATGTTAATGTGCTTGTGCGCCAAGCACAAGCATTATCTACTGCTTAAAAGATAAACATTGATTCATTTATCACATTATTGTAATATTTGGCGCAACGAACTTTCTTATAAGAAAATAATAGACAATATAACAGGAAACAGATGCATCTTCCGGATACACTTTGCAATTTTATATTTGTACATAGGGATATTTACAATGTGCAAATGGATTAAGAGTTTATGTGCCACCTTTCTGTTAGAATTTTTTTACATAGATATTTAGGGAAATATATACAGATGTAGAACGTTCAGAGCATTATGGTAGAACACTACTGTACCTTTAGGACAATATTCAGGTCGCACACATTTCCCATCAGATGCTAAAACAAGGTTGTCTCGACAAAAGCATCCTGGTATGCAATCTCCTCTACAAGGATTATAAAGTAGTTCTCGATAGTTTTCACAAGTGTTTCGGCAAGTTGGGCCACATTCTAAATAGACTTCATTTTCACGACAGTCTCCTGAAAAAATTGAAACAGCAAGATACAAATTGGATTAATTTTAAAAAAATGTTCTTAAATATTGAAAACGAAACAGCAAAATTACAGGTGACTGTAATCGATCTTAAATTAGAAAAAAAATATCCTTTGAAACAAAAGTAATACTTATGATTTTTTCTTAATCAACATCACTTATACTCATGTTCTATTCTAGTAATGCTTCTTTTTATTATCATATTTATTTTTTCAATATATATAGTTATAAGTAAAAGTTATAAGCAAATAGTATATAGAAGGTATATGTGCTACTTTCCGTACAATACAAAAAAATATACAAAGCGGTGGAGTGTAAAATCTTGACACTGGGAGATTTTACACGTCGTGGGCATCCTTAGACACGAATCAATATATTTTTTTAAGTCAGCATGTCTGTCTGTAGTAAATATTACTTTTGAATAAATTTAAGTTTCTCGAATATCAATTTGGTATGATAGTTTCAATCTGTAACCGTAAAATGCCTATTGATTTTCAACGAAATTGATTCAAGAAGAGGTCCTCAATGTTTCGGATAGTCATTCCAAAAATTGAAAACTGAAGAACAATTCTGTTGAATGTTAAATGAAGGATTCCTTTTATGTGTATTTTTCTTTTTGGAAAAGCAACTGTCATATATAAAATTCTAACTTTGTTCTCGAAGTATTGCATGTTTTCAATCCAAAATGCTAAAAATCATAAAATTAGAAATTCTAACTATTATGAAATGAATGAATGTTTATTAAATATTTGAACTTAAACTTGATTAACACCATTGCTTAGTTATAACTAGCTACTCTCTAGAAATTTGAAATCTATGATGCTGTACTTATATAATTTTGCTTATAATTAAGCAATATTTATTTTAAAACAGGAAAGTTCAATCATGCTTAAAACATTGATTATGAAACACTTTCCAACTTCAATGCAATTTTATTTAAAAAAGTCGAAAATGCAATACATTCCTCGGTAATATTTTAAAGCTTATCACAATACTACATTAATTTATTATATTTGAAAACTTAAACCTTCATTGAAAAAAATGAACTTCCTTCAAATGACGGCATTGAAATATAAATTGCCTGGTTTAAATATCTCTAAAATGCCATACATTCCACGGTAATATTTTTAAAACAATCATAATACTACGATAATTTATTATATTTGAAAACTTCATCGAAAACAACTGAAATTAATTCAAATGACGTCATAGAAAAAATAACACGCCTGGATCTCTCTATAAAAACAGGATTTCATTCATAACTTTCTCCCATTCATTTCATTCATCACTACTATAATAATTTATTTTATTTAAAAATTAAGACCATGGAGCTACAAGTAATTAAACTCTATGCTTAAAACTTCATCGAAAAAAATCGTCCTTCTCTTTATAAAATCAATTAATATTTCATTCATATCAGCCATGCAGACTCCATGGACTAAATTATTTTGTGTTAAAGAAATACAGCAATTCTAATACAACTCATTCTACATATTTTGCTGCTTACATTTTACATAAGTGAAAAATAGGCTTCGTTGTAGAAATAATCAAATTTGGATAATCATTTAAACTCAAATATATTGTATTTGCGTTGTTTCAGTATGTAGATGCACAGAATTTAAGCAAAAATAAAGTAGTTTTCGGACGGATACAACACTCAATATGAATTAAAAAGAACTTAAAAAATCACGATTTTGAAACAAGATGGATGCCATATATCATTTTGAAGTGGGTCATGTGATCGTTTCATATCATGGTCACGTGATCGTTTCATATAAGAGGTGTGATTATTATTTTAATTTTTTTTTTAAACTACTGAATATATTTCGTTGAATTTTTTTTTATATATTTTATGGAACAATTTGAATATTACCTAAAATTTTCGAAGCAAATTGTGAATTTTAAATCCGCTTAAAAAATGTTTGAAAAATTAGGTCTCATAGGGCTCAATGTATTTCATTTTTTCAACCCGGGTTCAATCCAAAACTAATTGGGTGATATTATTCATTTATATTCCATAGGTCCTACTGACCGTCTGAACAACATACTAAAATTTCATTTTGATTAAGTCATTTTTACGTCAGTTATCGTGCTAACGGACAGACAGACAGACAGAATGAACAAAGTCATAAACACTTTTCAACTTTGTTGTAAAGTGTTAATAAAAAAGTTACCCAACAAAGCTTTTACTTTACGACAACAAAACATAAATAACTTACTGCGAGGGTGTAATACGTCCTAAATAAGCAATTAATTCCGAAATTATCAAGTAAACTTATGAACATTCATATAAAAATTACTTATTAGATAACGTTACTGATACAACACTGAAAATTGTTCGAACAGAAATGTAATTCAAAACTGCATTCAAAAATGTCATTAAGGTATTACCAAATTTCTTTAGAAGGGTTTGTTCCGCTCAATAAATGCGTGATTGTTAACACTTTACAACAAAGTTGAAAAGTGTTTATGACTTTGTTCATTCTGTCTGTTTGTCTGTCTGTCTGTCCGTTAGCACGATAACTGCCGTAAAAATGACTTAATCAAAATGAAATTTTAGTATGTTGTTCAGATGGTCTGTGGGCCCTATGGGAATATAAATGAATAATATCACCCAATTAGTTTTGGATTAAACCCAGGCTGAAAAAATGAAATACATTGAACCCTATGGGACCTAATTTTTCAGACATTTTTTAAGCGGATTTAAAATTCACAAATTGCTTCGAAAATTTTAGGTAATATTCAAATTACCCCATAAAATATATAAAAAAAATTTCAGCAAAATATATTCAGTAGTTTTTTAAATAAAAATTAAAATAATAATTACACCTTTTATATGAAGCGATCACGTGATCAATATATGAAAAGATCACGTGACCCACTTCAAAATGAAATATGGCACCCATCTTGTCTCAAAATCGTGATTTTTAAAGTTCTTTTTAATTCATATTGAGTTGTTGTTGTTGAGACCCAGACCGTCCGACCTACCAGAAAGGTGTAAGGTAATCGTAATTTATATTGAGTGTTGTATCTGTCCTAAAACTACTTTATTTTTGCTTAAATTCTGTGCATCTACATACTGAAACAACGTAATTACAATATATTTGAGTTTAAATGATCATCCAAATTTGATTATTTCTACAACGAAGCCAATTTTTCACTTATGTAAAATGTAAACAGAAAAATATGTAGAATGAGTTGTATAAGAATTGCTGCACTTTAACGCAAAATTATTTAGCTCATGGAGTCTACATAACAGATATGAATGAAATATTCATTGATTTTACAGAGAGAAGGACGATTTTTTTCGATGAAGTTTTAAGCATAGAGTTTAATTACTTGTTCCTCCATGGTCTTAAGTTTTTAAATAAAATAAATTATTATAGTATTGTGATGAATGAAATGAATGGGAAATTGTTATGAATGAAATGATGCTTTTATAGAGCGAACCAGGCGTTATATTTCGATATCGTCATTTGAATAAATTTCAGTTGTTTTTGATGAAGTTTTCAAATATAATAAATTATTGTAGTATTATGATAATGTTAAAAACATTACCGAGGAGCCAGGCGATTTATATTTAATTGACGTCATTTGAATGAAGTTCATTTTTTTCGATGAACTTTTAAGTTTTCAAATATAATAAATTAATGTAGTATTGTGATTATTTTTTAAATATTACTGAGCAATGTATCGCATTTTAGAGATGTTTAAATGAAATTGCATTCAAGTTGGAAAGTGTTTCATAATCAATGCTTTATGCATGATTGATATTTCTTGTTTGAAAATTATAATAGCAACGGACAGGTTGTGACGTTAGTTGCAACTCCCACTGCATAGCAACCGGCGCAAAACAAAAAAAATATTAGCAGTTATTCAGAGGAATCTAAAATCTCAATTTTTAAGCTTTTGTTTAAAAAGATCAGAAAATACAGTAATTAGAAGATATTCACCCGTATTTATACCTTATGACGACACTTTATATTAAAAAATTGTCAGATCTATATATTCCATTTTACTCCTGAAATCAAGGGTGCTATTAAACTGATTAACCTTATTTGCATTTATATATTTTTTCCTACAATACACGATAATTCAAGATAGTAAATAAAGCTTGCCTCTATAACAATTCTGTTCAAGTACACAGCGACCTCTGTCGTTTCGTAAATATCCTTTTTTGCAGTCACAACCGGGTTCGCAGTAGTATGAAGGGTATGCGCATCTCCCTCTGGAAAGACAATCGTTGCATGGATTTACACAGCTTGTGTACTCTTCATTTTCTCCACATGATTTTTGCAACCCTAAATACCAGAAAATAATAATATAATCTAAATACGAAAAAGTTGTATGGAAATTTAAATTAAAATAACATACTCCACATTTGCAACATTACCATATACTAACGGCTTACCCTAATTGTATATTCCTTTTTACTCCTGAAAACAAGGTGTTAAGTTCCGCTATCGAGTTACTCTGTGCGGGCGGCACTGTAAAGGTTTTTACCTGACTTAAGTTCCATTAATGATCTACAACAGGTATGGGCAACCTTTGGAAAGTTGGGGGCTGAAGTTTAGGATATTAATGAAGTCGCGGGCCGTAGATAATAGGTAGTTGTGAAAAAATAATAATGATACGGTTTATTTTATTTTATATTTATAAAGCATAATGCTAAAGTTAAATGAATCAGAATAATATCGAATTGATTAAGTATTTACTTGATTGTAAGTAAATACTTAACCAGTTCGATATTATTAATGCAGAAATTAATGAGAAGCTTGAGCTTGAACTTGAGAAACAAGATAACCAATGTTGGCATCAATCCCACTAATACACAAGCGCAGAGTGTTTTCCAAATTTTCATCTGTAAGCCTGGTTCGATACTTCGATTTATTAGTTTTCATCACGAAAAAGAACTGTTCACATTTATAAGTGCCTCCAAATGCGCAAATCATTTTTCTTGCAAATGCTTTCAGCTGTGGGCACTTGTCTTCAACAAGGTATGTTCTGTAGAAATCACTTAGCTCCACGTCTTCAAATTTTCACTTCAAATGCGTGTCTTCCTGAAGCTCGATCAACTCCATTTGCAGGTGTGTCGGAACCTTCTCTACGCCACTTTTCATCAGAGTAGCAAAAAGGTTAAAGCAGCTATCCATGTTTTCGAAGTCGGAAAATCTATTAAAAAATTGCTCCGACAGTGATTTTAGTTTTTCAGCATATTGAGTGTAATCAATATTTTCGTGACTGGATAGTGTTGAAAAATGATAACAGCTTCCAGATCGCATTTGTGTTTCCTACAAGCGAATTTTGTTCTGGGACGATTTCAGATGGCTGTACAATTCGTTTACCAACTGACCTTGTTTTTGAAGCTTCAAATTCAACTCGTTTAAGTGACCCGTGATGTCAACTAGAAATGCTAAATCACATAACCATTTCTGATCACTGACTTCAGGCAATGGTTTTTCTTTGATTTCCATAAAATCGGTTATTTCCTGTGTAAGATCGTAGAATCTTTTTAGCATTTTGGCTTTGCTTAACCACCTTACTTCGCAATAATATGGCACATCACCATGTTCTGAAGAGAGGTCATCCAAAAATGCTTTGAACTGTCGATGGTTAAGCGCGCGGGATCGAATAAAATTTATGGTCTTTACTACCACATCCATAACGTTCTGCAATTGGATGGACTTATAACACAAGTTTTGTTGGTGGATAATGTAATGTAGGATCATTAAATCGTCTTTTTGCACATTCAAGTCAATTGCTTTTTCTTTCAAAATTCCGATGAAACCTTTCGTAAACCGACCATAATAGAAGGTGCACCATCTGTGCAAACCCCAATTAATTTGCATCACTGCAAACCATACTGTTCGATAGCACTTTTAACCTCACGAAAAATATCTTCTCCAGTAGTGGTCCCTTTTAGAGGCTATAAAGCCAGCAATTCCTCAGTTACAGTAAATTCTTTGTCAACGCCTCGTATAAAAATAGCTAGTTGCTCTGTATCAGACAAGTCGGTGCTCTCGTCCAAAGCAATCGAAAATGCGATCAGCCAATTTTTTCTTGATATCGCCAGCCATCATATCTATACGTCGAACAACAGTACGTCTTGATAAGCTTATTTTCTCAAATTCTTTTTTCTTTTTGGGACATAAAACATTGAAATTTCTAACAGGCACTCTTTGACAAATTCTCCTTCAGCGAATGGTTTCGATGATTTCGCTATTTTTGAACAGACTATGAAGTCAACTTTCACAACATTGTCCAGTTGTGTCCTTTGTTTATTAAACAATTGTTGCTGTTTGTCCAAATTGTTGATTAGCTTTTGAATTTTATCTTTTCGCAACTGACCCGTGAGTGTATGCTGAGTAATATATTTACTGGAATAATGCCGCTTCATATTGTATTCTTTTACAGATATGGATTCATTACACAACAGGCAGATAGGCTGACCATTGTGCATGATAAAAAAGTATTCATAAGTCCATCTTTCTGGAAATTGGCTACATTCCGTGTCTACTTTTCGCTTTTTTACAACAGACATATTTTCATACACTTTCCGAACTAAGAAAACTTAAAAACAAAGCAAAAACTATCTCCACGCAACGTAACGTGATGAGTGTACCACCAACCTAAGAAGAGTAGGACATGTGACTGGGCTCGCGATCGGACATTCCACGAATATCGGAGGCGGAGATGCAGAGGTGCTACAGTTGCGCTATCTGGTGACTCGTAACTACAAATCAAAACTAAAAGTTCGCTATCCTATTTTCGACAATTTTCAAAACGATTTGAAGGATGGTGAAATCGGACAATAGAAACACCCACGTAGTTCAGGCTCCCCCTCCTCTCACTCTCTTGTTGGCGAGAACCAAGAATATTTACTTTTTTTCGAGCGCGATTTTAAAATGTTCTGCGGGCCGGATCAAAAGCCGGGGCGGGCCACATCCGGCCCGCGGGCCGGGCGTTGCCCATATATGATCTACAACATTTAACAAACACATACTTTATTCCATCTAACTTCGCTGACAACTCAATGCACAATTACATACACAGAATATTTACAAGTTGGCACTATCATATCTATACCTCGACCTAATCTTGACCTTTCGTTACTGAACTGAATTAGCAATGCTAATAAACTATTAAATCATAGCTATCTATACTCACAATATTGTAGAGACCATCCCTTCGCTGCGTGCTTCCATTAATGAACAGACCAACACCACACTCTCGTAATAAAATAACAGCCGAAGCTGACGACGACGACTCACGCTTGCATCATGCTCGAATACGAATCCTTGAGATATTCCGCTCTTGGATCTGACTTCTGCTAACGCTTGCCGCATTTATAGCCCTGACCGGTCGTGAGTACGTGACTCTCGAATACAGAGTTGAGGCGTTTCGTGCATAAATTAACATAATGAACAGTAGAATTAGCATACAATAGTAGAATCCTCACAAAGGGTTTTATTGAATAGTTTAATGCCACACCCTCTATGCCTATGTCAGCATCCCCTGTTTCAAATTCCTTGTTAGACTAACACAGTGAAGGACTTGAGACCTATACTTGAACTATCTGACTAGAGATACGGAGCCAGGCTCCAGCTGCTCTATTACTTTCTAATTACTGGTTGGCTTGAATAGTTTAATCTTATTTATACTTATTACTTTCCTTACAATATATGGAAATTACGACGTCAGATCTTTTAACACAGCGGTCGGCAACATTAAGAACTGACGAAACACAATCAGATCTTGATTGCAAAACGCACGTGCAAAATAGCTAAGCAATTTAGATAGAGGGAGGGGGGCAGTATCGAAATTTATAGTCACAGAACCACCTGTAGGGGGACGTTTCAAACGTTTGAATTATGTATCTACGGAATTATGTACCTAGGTCAGCGACAAGCATGTGGTGACTAGTTTCGTGCTATTTAGTTCTTCAGCACTAAATGGCTGAATTGATGATAGGTCAATCGAGGAAGAGCACTGAAATGCGATAAATCGGTACTGGGTGCTGCACTGGGAGCTTAATTCCAAGCACAGGAGTTATTCCAACATACGCAATAAATTATCCATCCACATCTTATGCATATGAAGCGATTGTGTAGAAGTTTGCACCGAATCGGCAATTTATTACAAAAAAATAAACGAAAACTTCTTAGATATAACGATGAGAAAATAATAGCTACCAATTAGAATGGGACACGCATTTTCCCAATAGGACCATTATCTGAGTTTCAAAGAATGTGATATCATTTACACTACTAATAAATAAGCCTGACAAAAACAGGGAAACTAACACTCTTTAAAATTAAGCCGCACAACTTTTAACAAGTTTTACTTTGCTTAACAATGTATGGTGCTTAGCGTCGAAAATAGTTGTTTCAATTGAAAATTGGTCCAGTTAGGTTCTGTCTCATGGCCAAGTTCCAGTCTTTTATGTCCCTGATGGGGGCTTCAGGAGGGTTATAAGTGATTTTACAACTCCCCCTCACCAATTTGTCCACTCCGGAAGAAAAATCGAAAATCCGGCTCTAGTATGTTCGGTCCAGTGGTCAATTATGTAAGCGTGCAAAGAATCAACTAGGGCTGCTTGAGTGTCTGGAAAGACATTTAAAACAAATTCATAATATCCTCCTGGACGGGGGTAATCGAAAATCGCTAGGTTCTATTTGATGGTTGTGTAAAGATTCAGCCTTTTAGATCACCCGAGGTCTTCTAGGGAGTCTAAAAATATTTTTCGAGACCCCCCCCCCTTTTTCTCCATCTCCCGGGGGGGGGGGTAAATCGAAAATACGGTTC
Organism: Amaurobius ferox; assembly: GCA_951213105.1. Taxonomy (NCBI): domain Eukaryota; kingdom Metazoa; phylum Arthropoda; class Arachnida; order Araneae; family Amaurobiidae; genus Amaurobius; species Amaurobius ferox. Next base: position 103,198,060 of record OX578133.1, on the reverse strand, counting down.
CGTTAGTTTCTGTACCGTAGTCGATACTATAACTGTGGAAGACCCAGGCCACCCGACTCACCCTAGGATACTAGAAATGTGTAATAATTTAATCTTCTGTCAAGAAAGGGGTTCTTGGAGCGCCTGAAAAGACCTCTTGAACACTCATTCCCTCATTTTCTTCGTCTCGGAACGGGAGGGGGGGGGGGTAAATAAAAGAATTGGCTTTGTTCTGTATCGTAGTTCATACTCTAAGTGAACAAAGATTCAGACTTCTAGGTTACTGGGGGCTTATGGAGGGTCCGTGGAAACAAAAGCACGTTAAACAATATATATATATACTAGCTATACCCACACAGAACCTCTGCGCTCTAGTGCCTTGTTGTTGTTGTCGTGTCCCTAACATTACATTTAAGAAAGAATGTGTGCACTGCTCTAGTGCCTTTTAATGCTTATTATCTGTTGGTAACTTACTACCCACTCTCTGGCGTGTGAGTCTCCATTAGACTTTTTCAAACATTAATATTCTACAGTATTTATTTCTGTTTGTCTCACAATTATTATCAGAATGAAGGTATAGAAGGTAGTAAGGCTCTTGAAGTCCTAATATCTGCAAACACATGCGGATTAATTATTATACGACGCTTTGATGAAACAGAAACCATATTCTTATTTAGATTGAATTGAATTCAGATCAAATAATATATAAATTTTAATGTAAAAATACAATAGTTAAATACAATATGAATAGTTAAATACAATATGTGAAATACAGTTTGCCGCAGCTCAGCCCATGTTGGCGAAGACAGAGACTAAATTGTAATGTAAAACAACAGTGTCTACACCTGATAACTTTATAGACCCCGTCAGTTGACGAACTTAACAGCTAGTACTCGAGTTTTAGTACTGGCAACATTAATTGGAAATTATAAATTGTGTTTACTTGATGATTTTAACATAAAATGAAACTGCGATTTTAATAAATGCAGATTAAGGGCAGTTAAGACACTAGGGCAATATTCTAATAAGAAGGAATAAAAAATGAGGAATATCACTGAATTACACAATAACTTTTGGAGAGCGGCAAAGGAACTTACCATATATTGAATCGTAGCATTGCTCTTCAGTTACACAGTCTCCATAAAAATTCCTGTAATATCCAGGGTTGCACTCACATCCAGGCCGGCAATACGGACTGTTACAGTAGTTGAGTTCCCAACATGTATTGCAGAAGTTAACACAATTCACATACCGCTCGTTTATAGGACACTGTCGATTGGCTTCTATAGAAATAAAAAAACTCAAATGAATAATCTATAATTATAAAATAATATTGCCATTCAATTGTCTTACTACCTTCTATTCTATAGGCTTGAGCAACCCTCAATGAATTGTGATTTCCTTTCTATATTTATAATCCTAGTCGTAATAGCAAGCACTCTAACATGCTTTTCTCACTTTAAAACCTTGTTTTAAATTTATTTCTAACTAGCAGCATACCCGTTCTTCGTAGAATATATAATATAAAAAAACTTAAAATCCATAATCATGTGCGAATTTCTATAGTATATTAAATGACATTTTTAATCAAACTATTCTGTTAAAATATTTAATGTAATGCTCCTAAAAAGAAGTTTAAGAATCTCTGTTCTCGCTATACAAAATTATCTTTACAGGCAGATCTGAAGAAGCCCCTTTTATAAAGCAAATTTACAAAAAATATGGAATTGAATCAATATATGCAAAATAAAAGCTTTAAAATTGTATAGCCCCATACTACTTATATACGCGAATATTAGAAGATATAACCTGTATTAGTAGATTACATGTATAAATTAAAAATTTCAATAAACCCGTCATCTTTAAACCTGAAGACAGTAATTGATTCCAATATATGGCAAAATGAAAGTGCTAAAATTATATGGAAAGTTATAAGTGCTAAAATTATATACCCGAACTACTTATAATGTCGTACATTAGAAGAAATATCCGAGTGTTAGTAGAAGATTACCCGTATTACAACATGAGTCTCAAAAATCTTTGTCAAAATAAAACAGATGACGTTTTAAATTGAAAATATCAATAATCCCCGTAATCTTCATACCAGACGGCCGTACTTGATTCCAATATATGCTAATATATGCCAAAATATATGCCAATAGACCTGCACTACTTATATTCTCGTAGATTAGAAGATATACCCGTGCATTTATAGAAGATTACTCGTACAACGCACAATATATGAGTTTCAATAATTTTTGCCGCAATAAAACAATGACATAATAACTTGAAAATATCAATAATCTCGGAATCAATAATCCCTGAAAATATCAATAATAATAATGTTTAAACCTGAAGTCCGTAACTGATATTATTCAGTCAAAAATACAATGGCAATGAAATTTATTTTATATACATATCTTTATTATTCAATTCGGAAAAGAATTAATAAAAATCATCTGCCGCATAAACACATTGGATTTAAATTCATTGCTAAGCGACATGATATCATTTGCTTCAAATAAATATCGTCTGAATGATGCTATCTCTATGGAAGGTTTGGCGACAATTCCGTCAAATTAGCGACATTTTAAAAAATGGCCAAATTTATCGCCAAGTGGGACTGTAGAACTGACAGTTCCACTTAGCGACAAATTGTCGAAACATCATCACGATACTATCCAATAACAAAACACAATTAATTTCATTTATTTAGCGTAATTTTATCAATTTAAAGATATTTTATTGATTTACAAACATTTTTATCAATTTGGTGACATTTTAAAAATTCGCTAAATGTGTTATTAAGTAGGATTGTTGGACTGACAGACAAATTCTAACGAAACATCATTTCAGTACTTTCTTCTAACAAAGCAAAATAAATTTCATCGAATTGCGTAGTTTTTAACAATTGGCGACATTTCCGTCAATTTGGCAAAAAAAAAAAAAGTTGCCAAGTTAGCGATATCCGGCAAAATTCGTAGCTCTGAATTTATAGATCTGAATAAAACATCCAGATCCCGTTTGTATATACTAAATGAAAACACTAAAATTGCATTAGAAGACATACCCGTTCTACTGTTTTTCAGTTTCAACAATCGGCTAAATGAATTTATTGGCTAAACATAATATATGAGTTTATTGGCTAAACACAATATATGAGCTTATTAGCTAAACACAATATATAAGCTTGGCCAAACTAACCAACACTCTTAGCCAAAATAAATTAAAGTGATGTACGCATTCCGCAATCAATATAATTAAAAGAAAAATCAATCCGTTCATTTATAAGATAGTATATTTTTATATCCATTTATTAATTATTCAAATCGAAAAAATAATAATAAACATTAACAAACACATTTAATTTATTAGCGTTGCCGAACAACATGATATATCCTCATAAAATTCATAAAATTAATTAACCATTTTGATTTCTTAATACTTTCATCGTTGAGTAAATGTTTGTGAAAAATAAATCATGGTGATAAATTTTCCCATTTAAATTCATGTTTTCAAACAATTCATGATTTCAGAAAGTGACTATTTAACGCAAAAACCTGCCACTAAACTCAAAGACAAAATTTTAATTCAATTTCACGTTTTAAACAAACGATTTTCAACCTTTTCATTTGGAGGAACCAGGGAGTTTGAGAGTAGAACTCCTAGGAAAAAGTTTGGTTTTCAATTAATATCTCAACAACCCCTGGCCTTAGAAATTCGAAACTTAGATTAAATTTATGGAAGGCTGTTTCAAGGCTGCCCACCAAATTTCATTAAATTCGGTTCAGCTGTTTTCCCGTGATAATGAGACAAACGAAAGTTTCGTTTTTCACTAATATCGCGAGAACCACTGGTCGTAGAAACTCGAAAGATGGCCTAAATTTTAAGAGGGCCTATTTCATGGCTACCCACAAAATTTCATCAAATTCGGTTCAGCCGTTCTTCCGTGATGACGGGACAAACAGACAGACAGACAGACAGATTTTCAATTTTATTTATATAGACTAGCAGTATACCCGTTCTTCGTACGGTGTATATAATATAAAGAGACATAAAATTCACAATCATGTGCAAATTCCTATAGTATACTAAATGACATTTTTAATCAATATATTCTGTTAAAATATTTAATTTAATGCTCCTAAAAAGAAGTTTAAAAACATTTGTTCTAGTTATAGAACATCCTGGCCCCTTTTGTAAGCAAATTTACAAAAAATATGGAATTGAATCAATATATGCAAAATAAAAGCTTTAAAACTGTATGGGACCCGTACTAATAATACACGCGAATAGTAGAAGATATAACCTGTGTTAGTAGACTACATGTATAAATTGAAATATCAATAAACCAGTAATCTTTAAAACTGAAGGCAGTAACTGATTCCAATATGTGGCAAATTGAAAGTGCTAAGGGAAGATATAACCGTTCTACTTATAATATCTTAGATTAGAAAATATGTCCGAGTGTTAGTAGAAGATTACCCGTATTACAATATGAGTCTCAACAACCTTTACCAAATTAAAACAAATGACATAATATATTGAAAATATCAATAATCTCCGTAATCTTCATACCAGAAGGCCGTACTTGATTCCAATATATGCCAATATATGTCAAAATATATGCCAATATACCTGTATAACTTATGTTCTCGTAGATTAGAAGATATACCCGTGCATTTGTAGAGGATTACTCGTGCAACGTGCAATATATGAATTTCAACAATTTTTGTCGCAATAAAACAATGGCATAATAACTTGAAAATATCGATAATCTCTGCATCAATAATCCCCGAAAATATCAATCATAATAATGTTTCAACCTGAAGACCGTAATTGATATTATCCAGTCAAAAATGCAATGGCAATGAAATTTATTTTATACTAGCAGCATACCCGTTCTTCGTAGAGTATATAATATAAAGAAACTTAAAATTCACAATCATGTGCAAATTCTTATAGTATACTAAATGACATTTTTAATCAAAATATTCTGTTAAAATATTTAATATAATGCTCCTAAAAATAAGTTTAAGAATATCTGTTCTCGCTATACAAAATTATCTCCACGGGAAGTTCTGAAGAATAAAACATCCTGGACCCCTTATGTAAGCAAATTTACAAAAAAATATGGAATTGAATCAATCTATGCAAAATAAAAGCCTTAAAATTGTATGGGACCCGTACTAATAATACACGCTAATATTAGAAGATATAACCTGTATTAGTAGATTACGTGTATAAATTGAAAATATCAATAAACCCGTAATCTTTAATTCTGAAGGCAGTCATTTATTACAATATATTTCAAAATGAAAGTACTAAAATTATATAGGAAGATATACCCATACTACTTATAGTGTCGTAGATTAGAAAATATGTCCGATTATTAGTAGAAGATTACCCATATGACAATATGAGTCTCAAATATTTTTGCTGAAATATAACAGAAGACGTAATAAATTGAAAATATCAATAATCCCCTTAATCTTCCTTCCGTACTTGATTCCAATATATATGCCAATATATGTCAAAATATATGCCAATATACCTGTACTACTTATATTCTCGTAGGTTAGAAGATATACCCATGCATTCCTAGAAGATTACTCGTACATCGTACAATATGTGAGTGTCAGCAATTTTTGCCGCAATAAAACAATGGCGTAATAACTTAAAAATATCGATAATCTCTGAATCAATAATCCCGCAAAATATCAATAATAATAATGTTTAAACCTGAAGACCGTAATTGATATTATCCAGACAAAAATGAAATGGCAATGAAATTTATTTTATATACATATCTTCATTATTCAAATCGGAAAAGATTTAATAAAAATCGTCTGCCGCATAAACACATTGGATTTAAATCCATTGCTAAGCGACATGATATCATTTGCTTCAAATAAATTGGTGGAAAAAATATCGTCTAAATAATGCTATCTCTATGGAACGTTTGGCGACATTTTCGTCAATTTAGCGACATTTTAAAAAATCGCCAAATTTATCGCCAAGTGGGACTGCAGAACTGACAGTCCCACTTGGTGACAAATTGACGAAATATCATCACACTACTATCCCCTAACAAAATACAATTAATTTTATTTATATAGCGCAATTTTATCAATTTCAAGATATTTTTATGGATTTGAAAACATTTTTATCAATTTGGTGACATTGTAAAATTCGCAAAATGTATTACTAAGTAGGACGGTTAGTCTGACAGATAAATGCTAACGAAACATCATTTCAGTACTCTCTTCTAACAAAACAAAATAAATTTCATTGATTTGCGTCGTTTTTATCAATTTGTCGACATTTCCGTCAATTTGGCAAAGTTTAAGAAAAGTTGAAAAATTAGCGATATCCCGCCAAATTCGTAGCTCTGAATTTGCAGATCTGAATGAAACATCCTGATCCCGTTTCTATATACTAAATGAAAACACTACAATTGTATTAAAAGATATATCCGTTCTACTCTTTTTCTGTTCCAACAATCGGCTAAAAGAATTTATTGGCTAAACACAATATATGAGTTTAGTAGCTAAACACAATATAAGCTTGAAAACTCTTTGCCAAAATAAATGAAAGTGATGTACGCAGTCAGCAATTAATATAATTATAAGAAAAATCAAACCGTTCATTCATAAGATATAATTTTATATCCATTTATTTATTATTCAAATCGAAAAAATAATAATAAAAACATTAACAAGCACATTTAATTTAATTGCGTTGCCGAGCAACATGATATATCTTCATAAAATGTTAAAATTAATTAACGATTTTGATTGCTTAATACTTTTCATTCTTGCGTAAAAACTTGTGGAAAATAAACCATGGAGATAGATTTTCCATTTAAAGTCATGTTTTTTTTTATAGTGACTAATTTGCGCAAAAAATCTCCACCAAACTCAGAAATAAAGTTTCATTTCACTTTGACATTTTAAACAAACGATTTTCATCGTTTCCGTTTGGATAAATCACGGAGTTAGAGAGTAGAACCACTAGGAATTAGTTCCGTTTTTCATCAATATCTCGTCAACCCCTGGTCTTAGAAACTCAAAACTTGGACTAAATTTATGGGGGGCTATTTCAAGTCTATCTACAAAATTTCATTAAATTCGGTTCAGCCGTTCTCCCGTGATGATGAGACAAACGAAAATTTCGTTTTTTACTAATATTTCGAGAACCACTGGTCGTAGAAACTCAAAACATAGACTAAATTTTAAGTGGAGCTATTTTCAGGCTACCCACAAAATTTCATCAAATTCGGATCAACCGTTTTTCCGTGGTGGTGGGACAAACAGACAGACAGACAGACAGACAGACAGATTTTCAATTTTATATATATATACATACATATCTTCATTATACAAATCGGAAAAGATTTAATAAAAATCGTCTGCCGCATAAACACATTGGATTTAAATCCTTTGCCAAGCGACATAATGTTATTTCCTTCAAATAAATTGGTGGGAAAATATCGTCTGAATAATGCCATCTCTATGGAAGGTTTGGCGAAATTTTCGTCAATGTAGCGACATTTTAAAAAATCTCCAAATTTATCACCTAGTGGGACTGTAGAACTGACAGTCCCACTTGGCGACATATTGACGAAACATCATCACAATACTATCCCCTAACAAAGCACAATTAATTTAATTTATTTAGCGCAATTTTCTGAATTTCAAGATATTTTTATGGATTTACAAACATTTTTATTAATTTTGTGATATTTTAAAAATTCGCTAAATCTGTTACTAAGTAAGACAGTTGGACTGACAGGCAAATGCAAACGAAACATCATTTCAGTACCCTTTTCTAACAAAACAAAATACATTTCATTGGTTTGCGTCGTTTTTAACAATTTGGCGACATTTCCGTCAATTTGGCAACGTTTGAGTGAAGTTGCCAAGTTAGCGATATCCTGCCAAATCCGTAGCTCTGAATTTGCAGATCTGAATGAAACATCCTGATCCCGTTTGTATATACTAAATGAAAACACTAAATTTGTAGTAGAAGATATACCCGTTCTATTCTTTTTCTTTTCAACAATCGGTTAAATAAATTTTTGGCGAAGCACAATATATGAGTTTATTAGCTAAACACAATATATAAGCTTGAAAACTCTTTGCCAAAATAAAGTGATGTCAATTAATATAATTTAAAGAAAAATCAAACCGTTCATTTATAAAATATATTTTAATATCCATTTATTTATTATACAAATCGAAAAAATAATAATAAACATTAACAAACACATTTAATTTAATTGCGTTGCCGAGCAACATGATATAAGATAGAATCTTTCTCATAAAATGATAATAATAAAATAACCATTTTGATTTCTTAATACCTTTCATTGTTGAGTAAAAGCTTGTGAAAAATAAACCACGGTGATAAATTTTCCATTTAAGTTCATGCTTCAAACAATTCATGCTTTCAGAAAGTGACTAATTAGAGCAAAAACTCTCCCACCATGCTCAGAGATAAAGTTTTAATTCACTTTCACAAACGATTTTCAACCTTTTCGTTTGGCGGAACCAGAGAGTTAAATAGTAGAACTCCTAGGAAAAAGTTTCATTTTTCATTAATATCTCGACAACCTTTGATCTTAGAAACTCGAAACTTGGGACTAAATTTAAGTAGGTCTATTTCAAGCCTACACACAAAATTTCATCAAATTCGGTTTAGCCGTTCTCCCGTGATAATGGGACAAACAAACAGACAGACAGATTTTCAATTTTACTTATATAGATTAGCATCATACCCGTTCTTGGTACGGAGTCTATATAAATAAAATTGAAAATCTGTCTATCTGTCTTTCTGTGTGTTTGTCTCATTATCACGGGAGAACGGTTGAACCGAATTTAATGAAATTTTGTGGGTAACCTCGAAATTGAACCACTTAAAATTTAGTCCATGCTTCGAGTTTCTTAGTCCATGGGTTGTCCAGATATTAAACAAGAAAGATCAATCACGCTTAAAGCATTGATTATGAAACACTTTCCAACTTCAATGCAATTTTATTTAGACATCTCTAAAATGCAATACATTCCTCGGTAATAGTTTAAAACTTATCACAATACTACATTAATTTATTAAATTTAAAGACTTAAACCTTCATCGAAAAAAATGAACTTCATTCAAATGACGATATTGAAATATAAATTGCCTGGTTTAAACATCTCTAAAATGCGATACATTAATCGGTAATATCTTTAAAATTATCATAATACTACGATAATTTATTATATTTGAAAACTTCATCGAAAACAACTAAAATTCATTCAAATGACGTCATAGAAAAAATAACACGCCTGGCTCTCTCTATAAAAACAGCTTTTCATTCAAAAATATATTTCCATTCATTTCATTCATCACAATACTATAATAATTTATTTTATTTAAAAATTAAGACCATGGAGCTACAAGTAATTAAACTCTATGTTTAAAACTTCATCGAAAAAAATCGTCCCTCTCTCTGTAAAATCATTCATATCAGCTATGGAGACTCCATGATCTAAATAATTTTTTGTTAAAGAAATACAGCAATTCTTATACAACTCAGTCTACATATTTTGCTGTTTACATTTTACATAAGTGAAAAATAGGCTTCGTTGTAGAAATAATCAAATTTGGATGATCATTTAAACTCAAATATATTGTCATTGCGTTGTTTCAGTATGTAGATGCATAGAATTTAAGCAAAAAAAAAGCGGTTTTAAGACGGATACAACACTCAATATGAATTAAAAAGAACTTTAAAAATCGCGTTTTGAGACAAGATGAATGCCACATTTCATTTTGAAGTGGGTCACGTGATGTTTTCATATCATGGTCACGTGATCGCTTCATATAATAGGTGTAATTAATATTTTAATTTTTATTTAAAAAACTACTGAATATATTTTGCTGAATATTTTTTATATATTTTATGAAACAATTTGAATTTTACCCAAAATTTTTGAAGCAATTTGTGAATTTTAAATCCGCTTAAAAATGTTTGAAAAATTAGGTCCCATAGGGCTCAATGTATTTCATTTTTTCAACCCGGGTTCAATCCAAAACTAATTGGGTGATATTATTCATTTATATTCCTATAGGTCCTACAGACCGTCTGAACAACATGCTAAACTTTCATTTTGATTAAGTCATTTTTACGGCAGTTATCGGGCTAACGGACAGACAGACAGACAGACAGAATGAACAAAGTCATAAACACTTTTCAACTTTGTTGTAAAGTGTTAATAAAAACGAACAATTAAACCTTCCATAGCGATAGCATTATGCAGACGATATTTTCCCGCCAATTTATTTGAAGGAAATGATATCATGTTGCTTAGCAACGGATCCAATGTGTTTATGCAGCAGACGATTTTTATTAAATCTTTTCCGATTTAAACAATAAAGATGTATATAAAATAAATTTTACCGCTATTACATTTTTGACTGGATTATATCAATTACGGTCTTCAGGTTTAAACATTTTTATTATTGATATTTTCGGGAATTATTGATAATTTCAATTTATTACGTCATTGTTTTATTTTGTTGAATTGTTGAAGATCATATATTGTACGATTGTACGTTGTACGGGTTATTTTCTACAAATGCACAGGTATATCTTCTAATCTACGAGAATATTAGTAGTACAGGTATATTGACATATATTTTGACGTATATTGACATATATTGGAATGAATTACGGCTCTTAGGTTTAAAGATTACGGAATTATTGATATTTTCAATTTATTATGTCATCTGTTTCATTTTGGCAAAGATTTTAGAAACTCATATGTTGTAGTACGTGCAGTCTTGTACTAATACACGGGTATAAATTTTAATATTCGCGAATATAAGTAGTACGGGTTCCATAAAATTTTATCCCTTTTATTTTACACATATTGGTTCAATTTCATATTTTTTGTGCATTTGTTTACAAACGTGACCAGGATGTTTTGTTCTTCAGATATGCTTGTGAAGATAATTTTGTATAGTGGGAACAGATATCCTTAAATTTCTTTTTAGGGTCATGAAATTAAATATTTTAATAGAATATATTTTGATTAACAATATCATTTAGTATACTTTAGTAATCTGCACATGATCGTGAATTTTAAGTTTCTTTATATTATATACTAGCAGTATACCCGTACGAAGAACGGGTAAACTGCTAATATATGATATTTAAAAAAAACTTAAAATTCACAATCATGTGCAAATGCCTATAATAATCTAAATGGCATTGTTATTCAAAGAATTCTATTAAAATATTTAAATTAATACTCCTAAAAAGAAAGTTAAGAATCTCTGTTCTTACTATATAATATTATCTTCCCAGGAAGATCTGCCGCATGAAATATCATGGTTCCACCTGTAAAAAAGTTTACAGAAAATATGAAATTAAATCAATATAAGCCGAAATAAAAGCGCTATAGTTGTACGGGAAGATTACCAGAAGATTACCCGTCTGCAATATATGAATTTCAAAACTCCTTGCCAAAATGAAACAGGTGACGTGATAAAGTGAAAATATCAATTAACTTTAAAATTGAGGGCCGTAATTAATCCAATATATGTCACAGTGCAAGCGATAAAATTGTATGAGAAGGTATAACCGTGCTACTTATATTTTAGAAGATATACCCGTGTACTAGTAGAAGATTACCAGTACTACAATATATGAGTTTCAATCGTTTTTTCCAAAATAAAACAGATGGCATAATAAATTGAAAATATCTATAATCCCAAAGTAATCTTTAAAAATCCAGTTAAAAATGCAATTTCAATAGAATTTATTTCATATACATTTCTTTATCATTTAAATTGGAAAAGATTTAATAAAAATCGTCTGCCGCATGAACACATTGAATTTAAACCCGTTTCTAAGCGACATGATATCATTTTTTCCCAAATAAATTTGCATTAAAAATGTCGTCTGCATAATGCTATGTCTATGGAAAGTTTAACTGTGCGTTTTTAATTAATATCTAGACAACCCCTGGTCATAGAAACTTGAAACATGGACTAAATTTTATGTGGGGTTATTCCAAGCACACCCACAAAATTTCATCAAGTTCGGTTCAGTCGTTCTCCCGTGATGATTAGACAAACAGACAGACAGATTTTCAATTTTATTTATATAGAAGTACTAGCAGTATATCCGTCCTTTGTACGGAATATATAACATAAATAACCTAAAATTTACGATCACGTACAAATTCCTATAATAACATAAATGACATTGTTATTAAAAGCATTCTATTAAAATATTTAAATTAATGCCCTTAAAAAGAAAATTAAGAATTTCTGTTCTCATTACACAAAATAATCTTCTCCAGAAAGATCTGAAGAATTAAACATCCTGTTCCTGCTTGTAAACCAATTTACAAAAAATATGAAATTAAATCAACATATACCAAAATAAAAGCTCTAAACCCGTATGGAAAAATAAAACCCTACTACCTATATTCTCATAGATTAGAAGACATACCCGTGTATTAGTAGAAGACTACCAGTACTACAATATATAAGTTTCAATTGTTTTTGCAAAATAAAACAGATGACGTAATAAATTGAAAATATCAATAATTCCCACTAATATTTAAACCTTAATTAATATAGCATAGTCCTCTTAATTGATATAATCCAGTCAAAAATGCAATTTCGATAAAATTTATTTTATATACATTTCTTTATTATTTAAATCGGAAAAGATTTAATAAAAATCGTCTGCGGAATAAACACATTTGATTTAAATCCGTTGCTAAGTGACATGATATTATTTTCTTCAAATAAATTTACCGGAAACAATATCGTCTGCATAATGCTATGTCTATGGAAGATTTAACTGTGCGTTTTAATTTATATTTAGCTAACCCCTGGTTCTAGACACTCAAAACATGGACTAATTTTTAAGTGGGACTATTCTAAGGCTACCCACAAAATTTCACGAAATTCGGTTCAGCCGTTCTCCCGTGATGATGAGACAAACAGGCAGACAGATTTTCAATTTTATTTATATACTAGCAGCATACCCGTTCTTCGTACGGAGTATATAATATAAAGAAACTTGAAATTCATAATCATGCCCAAATTCTTATAGTATACTAAATGACATGTTTAATCAAAATATTCTGTTAAAATATTTAATATAATGCTCCTAAAAAGAAGTTTAAGAATCTCTGTTCTCGCTATATAAAATTATCTTCATGGACATATCTGAAGAATAAAACATCTTGGACCCCTTATGTAAGCAAATATAAAAAAAATATGGAATTGAATCAATATATGCAAAATAAAAGCGTTAAAATTGTATGGGACCCGTACTAATTATATACGCGAATATTAGAAAATATAACCTGTATTAGTAGATTACATGTATAAATTGAAAATACCAATAAACCCGTAATCTTTAAATCTGAAGACAGTCATTTATTCCAATACATGTCAAAATTAAAGTGCTAAAATTATATGGGGAGATATACACGTACTACTTATAATGTCCGATTATTAGTAGAAGATTACCCGTTTTGCAATATGAGTCACAAATGTTTTTTGGTAAAATACAACAGACGACGTAATAAATTGAATATATAATTAATCCCCTTAATCTTCATACCAGAAGACTGAACTTGATTCCAATATATATGCCAATATATGTCAAAATATATGCCAATATACCTGTACTACTTATATTCTCGTAGGTTAGAAGATATACCCGTGCATTCCTAGAATATTACTCGTACAACGTACAATATGCGTGTGTCAGCAATTTTTGCCGCAATAAAACAATGGCGTAATAACTTAAAAATATCAATAATCCCTGAATCAATAATTCCGGAAAATATCAATAATAATAATGTTTAAACCTGAAGAGTATAATTGATATTATCCAGTCCAAAATGAAATGGCAATGAAATTTATTTTATATACATATCTTCATTATTCAAATCGGAAAGGATTTAATAAAAATCGTCTGCCGCATAAACACATTGGATTTAAATCCGTTGCTAAGCGACATGATATCATTTGCTTCAAATAAATTGGTAGAAAAAATATCGTCTAAATAGTTATATTTCTATGGAACATTTGGCGACAGTATCGTCAAATTAGCGACATTTTAAAAAATCGCCAAATTTATCGCCAAGTGGGACTGTAGAACTGACAGTTCCACTTTGAGACAAATTGACGAAATATCATCACAATACTATCCCCTAACAAAAAACAATTAATATCATTTATGTAGCGCAATTTTATCAATTTCAAGATATTTTTATAGATTTGAAAACATTTTTATCAATTTGGTGACATTTTAAAAATTCGCTAAATGTATTACTAAGTAGGATGGTTGGTCTGACAGATAAATGCTAACCAAACATCATTTCAGTACTCTCTTCTAACAAAACAAAAAAAAATTTCATTGATATGTAGAAGACCCAAGCCACACGACCAACCCGAAGGTTTATGGCAGCTGTTTGTGTGTCGTTTATATCAATTTGGCGACATTTCCGTCAATTTGGCAAAGTTTAAGAAAAGTTGTCAAATTAGCGATATCCCTCCAAATTCGTAGCTTTGAATTTGCAGATCTGAATGAAACATTCTTATCCCGTTTCAATATACTAAATGAAAACACTACAATTGTATTAGAAGATATACCCGCTCTACTCTTTTTCTGTTTCAACAATCGGCTATATGAATTTATTGGCTAAACACAATATATGAGTTTAGTAGCTAAATACGATATAAGCTTGAAAACTCTTTGCCAAAATAAATGAAATTGATGTACGCAGTCAGAAATTAATATAATTAAAAGAAAAATCAAACCGTCCATTCATAAGATATACTTTTATATCCATTTGTCCATTTATTTATTATTTAAATCGAAAAAAAATAATAAAAACATTAACAAACACATTTAATTTAATTGCGATGCCGAGCAACATGATATATCCTCCTAAAATGTTAAAATTTATTAACCACTAACAGCACACCCGTTATTCGTACGGAGTGTATAATTTAAAGAAACTTAAAGTTCGCAATCATGTGCAAATTCTGTTAAAATATTAAATTTATTGCTCCTAAAGAGAAGTTTAAGAATATATGTTCTCACTATGCAAAATTATCTTCACGATCAGATCTGAAGAATAAAACATCCTGCCCCCTTTTGTAAGCAAATTTACAGAAGAAAAAATAGGAATTGAATGAATATATGCAACCCCGTACTAATTATATTGTCGCAGATCAGAAAATATGCCAATGTGTTAGTAGAAGATTACCCGTATTACAATATGCGTCTCAAAAATATTTGCCAAAATAAAAGAGATGACGTAATAAATTGAAAAGATCAATAATATCCGTACTCTTTATACCAGAAGGTCGAAATTGATTCCAATATATGCCAATATATATCAAAACATATGTCAATATACCTGTACTACTTATATTCTCGTAGATTAAAAGATATACACGTGTATTTGTAGAAGATTCGTACAACATACAATATATGAGTTTAAACAATTTTTGTCATAATAAAATAATTGCATAATAACTTGAAAATATCAATAATCCTTGAATCAATAATCCCCAAAAATATAAATAATAATAATTTTTAAACCTGAAGACCGTAATTGATATTATCCAGTCAAAAATGCTATAAGAAAAATCAAATTGTTCTTTTCTAAAATATATTTTTATATCCATTTATTTATTATTCAAATCGAAAAAATAATTATTAAAATTAACAGACAGATTGAATTTAATTGCGTTTCTGAGTAACATGATATAAGATAGAATCTTATAACATGTTAAATATGTCATGTCTTATAACATAAACTGCGAAATTAAATAAAGATTTTGATTTCTCTATACTTCTCATTGTTCCATAAAAGCTTGTTTTAAATAAACCATGAACCATGGAGATAGATTTCCCCTTTAAATCATATTTAAAACAATTCATGTTTTCAGAAAGTGACTAATTAACGCAAAAAATCTCCCATCAAACTCAGAGATTAAATTTTAATTCACTTTCAAACGATTTTCAAGCTTTTCGTTTGGATAAACCACGGAGTTAGGGAGTAGAACTCCTAGGAAAAAGTTCCGTTTTTCATTAATATCTCGACAACCCCAGGTCTTAGAAACTCGAAACTGGAACAAAAGTTATGGGGGGATATTTCAAGGCTATTCACCAAATTTCATTAAATTCGGTTCAGCCGTTTTTCCGTGATGATGAGACAAACGAAAATTTCGTTTTTTACTAATATCTCGAGAACCACTGGTCGTAGAAACTCAAAACACGGATATAATTTTAAGTGGGGCTATTTCTGGGCTACCCACAAAATTTCATCAAATTCGGTTCAGCCGTTCTCCCGTGATGGTGTGACAAACAGACAGACAGACAGACAGACAGACAGACAGACAGACAGACAGACAGATTTTCATTTTTATTTATATAGACTAGCAGCATACCCGTTCTTCGTACGGAGTATATAATATAAAGAAACTTGAAATTCATAATCATGCCCAAATTCTTATAGTATACTAAATGACATGTTTAATCAAAATATTCTGTTAAAATCTATATAAATAAAAATGAAAATCTGTCTGTCTGTCTGTCTGTCTGTTTGTCCCATCATCACGGGAGAACGGCTGAACCGAATTTGATGAAATTTTGTGGGTAGCCTAGAAATAGCCCCACTTAAAATTTAGTCTATGGTTGGAATTTCTACGACCAGTGGTTCTCGAGATATTAGTAAAAAACGAAACTTTCGTTTGTCTCATCATCACGAGAGAACGGCTGAACCGAATTTAATGAAATTTTGTGGGTGGCCTTAAAATAGCCATCCATAAAT
Organism: Amaurobius ferox; assembly: GCA_951213105.1. NCBI lineage: Eukaryota > Metazoa > Arthropoda > Arachnida > Araneae > Amaurobiidae > Amaurobius > Amaurobius ferox. The sequence goes on along the minus strand of OX578133.1, from coordinate 103,181,219 downwards.
TTTGCCTAAGTTTCGAGTTTCTAAGACCAGGGGTTGTCGAGATATAAATGAAAAACGGAACTTTTTATATAGGAGTTCTACTCTCCAACTCCGTGGTTTAGCCAAACAGAAAGGATAAAAATCGTTTGTTTGAAGCGTCAAAGGGAATTACAACTTTATTTTTGAGTTTGATGCAGGATTTTTGCATTAAATAGTCACTATCTGAAAGCATGAATTGTTTGAAACATGAATTTAAATGGAAAAATCTACCTCCATGTTTTATATTTCACAATGTCACAAGCTTTTACTCAACGATTAGAAGTATAAAGAAATGAAAATGGTTATTTAATTTCGCATTTTATGAGGAAGATTCTATCTTATATCATGTTGCTCGACAAAGGAATGGAATTAAATGTGTTTGTTAATGATTATTATTATTTTTTCGATTTGAATAATAAATAAATGGATATTAAAATATATCTTATAAATGAACGGTTTGATTTTTTTTTAATTATATTAATTGCGAACAGCATACACCACTTTCATCTATTTTAGCAAAGAGGTTTTAAGCTTATATATTGTGTTTAGCTAATAAACTTATATTCTGTTTATCCAATAAATTCATTTATCCAATTGTTTAAAGAGAAAAAGAGTAGAATGGGTATCTTCTAATAATATTTTAGTGTTTTCATTTAGTATATACAAACTGGATCCCGATATTTTATTCAGATCTGCGAATTTAGAGCTACGAATTTGGCTGAATATCGCTAACTTGGCAAATTTCTTAAAAGTTGCCAAATTGATTGAAATGTTCTCAAATTGATAAAAATGACGTAAATCAATGAATTTTATTTTGTTTTGTTAAAAGAAAGTTCTGAAATGGTGTTTCGTTAGCATTTGTGTGTCAGTCCAACCGCCCTACTTAGTAACCCATTTAGCGAATTTTTAAAATGTCACCAAATTGATAAAAATATTTATAAATTCATAAAAATATTTTGAAATTGATAAATTGCCCCAAATAAACGAAATTGTGTTTTTTTTAGGGGATAATATTTTGATGATGGTTGTCAATTTATCGCCAAGTGGGACTGTCAGTTCTACAGTCCCACTTGGCGATAAATTTGGCGATTTTTTAAAATTTCGCCAAACCTTCATTAGAGATATTCAGACGATATTTAGACCACCAATTTATTTGAGCCAAACCATAACATGTCGCTTAACAACGGATTTAAATTTAATGTGTTTATGAGGAAGAAGATTTTTATTAAATCTTTTCCGATTTTAATGATGAAGATATGGATATAAATTAAATTTCATTGCTATCGTATTTTTGACTGCATAATATCAATTACGATCTTTATGTTTAAACATTATTATTATTGATGTTTTCGGGGATTATTGATTCAGAGATTATTGATATTTTCAATTTCTTAAGGCATTGTTTTATTGTGGCAAAAATTGTTGAAACTCATATATTGTACGTTGTACGAGTAATCTTTTACAAATGCACGGGTATATCTTCTAATGTAAGAGAATATAAGTAGTACATGTATATTGGCATATATTGGAATCAAGTCTTCCGGTATGAAGATCACGGGGATTATTGATATTTTTAATTTATTAAGTAATCTGTTATATATTGGCAAAAATTTTTCAAACTAAATATTATAATACGGGTAATCTTTTACTAACACTAGGACATATCTTCTAATCTATGACATTATAAGTAGTACGGGTTTATCTTCCCATATAATTTTAGCACTTTCATTTGGGCACATATTGGAATTAATTACTGCCTAATGGTTTAAAGATTACGGATTTATTGATATTTTCAATTTATATATGTAATCTACTAATACAGGTTATATCTTCTAATATACGCGTATATAAGTAGTACGGGTCCCATACAATACGCTATTATTTTGCATATATTGATTCAATTCCATACTTTTTATAAATTTGCTTAAAAAAAGGCCAGGATATTTTATTCTTCAGATCTACCCGTGAAGATAATTTTGTATAGTGAGAACAGAGATCCTTAGGTTTCTTTTTAGGAGCATTGTATTAAATATTTTAAGAGAATATTTTGATTAAACATGTCATTTAGTATACTATAGGAATTTGCACATGATTGTGAATTTTAAGTTTATTTATATTATATACTCCGTACGAAGAACGGGTATGCTGCTAGTATTTAATATAATGCTCCTAAAAAGAAGTTTAAGAATCTCTGTTCTCGCTATATAAAATTATCTTCATGGACATATCTGAAGAATAAAACATCTTGGACCCCTTATGTAAGCAAATATAAAAAAAAATATGGAATTGAATCAATATATGCAAAATAAAAGCGTTAAAATTGTATGGGACCCGTACTAATTATATACGCGAATATTAGAAAATATAACCTGTATTAGTAGATTACATGTATAAATGAAAAATACCAATAAACCCGTAATCTTTAAATCTGAAGACAGTCATTTATTCCAATATATGTCAAAATTAAAGTGCTAAAATTATATTGGAAGATATACACGTACTACTTATAATGTCCGATTATTAGTAGAATATTACCCGTTTTGCAATATGAGTCTCAAATGTTTTTTGGTAAAATACAACAGACGACGTAATAAATTGAATATATAATTAATCCCCTTAATCTTCATACCAGAAGACTGTACTTGATTCCAATATATATGCCAATATATGTCAAAATATATGCCAATATACCTGTACTACTTATATTCTCGTAGGTTAGAAGATATACCCGTGCATTCCTAGAAGATTACTCGTACAACGTACAATATGCGTGTGTCAGCAATATTTGCCGCAATAAAACAATGGCGTAATAACTTAAAAATATCAATAATCCCTGAATCAATAATTCCGGAAAATATCAATAATAATAATGTTTAAACCTGAAGAGTATAATTGATATTATCCAGTCCAAAATGAAATGGTAATGAAATTTATTTTATATACATATCTTCATTATTCAAATCGGAAAGGATTTAATAAAAATCGTCTGCCGCATAAACACATTGGATTTAAATCCGTTGCTAAGCGACATGATATCATTTGCTTCAAATAAATTGGTAGAAAAAATATCGTCTAAATAGTTATATTTCTATGAAACATTTGGCGACAGTTTCGTCAAATAAGCGACATTTTAAAAAATCGCCAAATTTATCGCCAAGTGGGACTGTAGAACTGACAGTTCCACTTTGCGACAAATTGACGAAATATCATCACAATACTATCCCCTAACAAAAAACAATTAATATCATTTATGTAGCGCAATTTTATCAAATTCAAGATATTTTTATAGATTTGAAAACATTTTTATCAATTTGGTGACATTTTAAAAATTCGCTAAATGTATTACTAAGTAGGATGGTTGGTCTGACAGATAAATGCTAACCAAACATCATTTCAGTACTCTCTTCTAACAAAACAAAAAAAAAATTTCATTGATATGTAGAAGACCCAAGCCACACGACCAACCCGAAGGTTTATGGCAGCTGTTTGTGTGTCGTTTATATCAATTTGGCGACATTTCCGTCAATTTGGCAAAGTTTAAGAAAAGTTGTCAAATTAGCGATATCCCTCCAAATTCGTAGCTTTGAATTTGCAGATCTGAATGAAACATTCTTATCCCGTTTCAATATACTAAATGAAAACACTACAATTGTATTAGAAGATATACCCGCTCTACTCTTTTTCTGTTTCAACAACCGGCTATATGAATTTATTGGCTAAACACAATATATGAGTTTAGTAGCTAAATACGATATAAGCTTGAAAACTCTTTGCCAAAATAAATGAAATTGATGCACGCAGTCAGAAACTAATATAATTAAAAGAAAAATCAAACCGTCCATTCATAAGATATACTTTTATATCCATTTATCCATTTATTTATTATTTAAATCGAAAAAAAATAATAAAAACATTAACAAACACATTTAATTTAATTGCGATGCCGAGCAACATGATATATCCTCCTAAAATGTTAAAATTTATGAACCACTAACAGCACACCCGTTATTCGTACGGAGTGTATAATTTAAAGAAACTTATAGTTCGCAATCATGTGCAAATTCTGTTAAAGTATTAAATTTATTGCTCCTAAAGAGAAGTTTAAGAATATATGTTCTCACTATGCAAAATTATCTTCACGATCAGATCTGAAGAATAAAACATCCTGCCCCCTTTTGTAAGCAAATTTACAGAAGAAAAAATAGGAAATGAATGAATATATGCAACCCCGTACTAATTATATTGTCGCAGATCAGAAAATATGCCAATGTGTTAGTAGAAGATTACCCGTATTACAATATGCGTCTCAAAAATATTTGCCAAAATAAAAGAGATGACGTAATAAATTGAAAACATCAATAATATCCGTACTCTTTATACCAGAAGGTCGTAATTGATTCCAATATATGCCAATATATATCAAAACATATGTCAATATACCTTTACTTCTTATATTCTCGTAGATTAAAAGATATACACGTGTATTTGTAGAAGATTCGTACAACATACAATATATGAGTTTAAACAATTTTTGTCATAATAAAATAAATGCATAATAACTTGAAAATATCAATAATCCTTGAATCAATAATAACCGAAAATATAAATAATAATAATTTTTATACCTGAAGACCGTAATTGATATTATCCAGTCAAAAATGCTATAAGAAAAATAAAATCGTTCTTTTCTAAAATATATTTTTATATCCATTTATTTATTATTCAAATAGAAAAAATAATTATTAAAATTAACAGACAGATTTAATTTAATTGCGTTTCTGAGTAACATGATATAAGATAGAATCTTATAACATGTTAAATATGTCATGTCTTATAACATAAACTGCGAAATTAAATAACGATTTTGATTTCTCTATACTTCTCATTGTTCCGTAAAAGCTTGTTTTAAATAAACCATGAACCATGGAGATAGATTTCCCCTTTAAATCATGTTTCAAACAATTCATTTTTTCAGAAAGTGACTAATTAACGCAAAAAATCTCCCATCAAACTCAGAGATTAAATTTTAATTCACTTTCAAACGATTTTCAAGCTTTTCGTTTGGATAAACCACGGAGTTAAGGAGTAGAACTCCTAGGAAAAAGTTCCGTTTTTCATTAATATCTCGACAACCCCAGGTCTTAGAAACTCAAAACTTGGACAAAATTTATGGGGGGATATTTCAAGGCTATTCACCAAATTTCATTAAATTCGGTTCAGCCGTTTTTCCGTGATGATGAGACAAACGAAAATTTCGTTTTTTACTAATATCTCGAGAACCACTGGTCGTAGAAACTCAAACCACGGATATAATTTTAAGTGGGGCTATTTCTGGGCTACCCACAAAATTTCATCAAATTCGGTTCAGCCGTTCTCCCGTGATGGTGTGACAAACAGACAGACAGACAGACAGACAGACAGACAGACAGACAGACAGACAGATTTTCATTTTTATTTATATAGATAAATAAAAATTAACGAACACATTTGATTTTATTGCGTTGCTGAGCAACATGATATAAGAAAGAATCTTCCTCATAAAATGCTGATAATTAAATAACCATTTTGATTTCTTAATATTTTTCATTGTTGAGTAACCTGTGAAAAATAAACCATGGTGATTGTGTTTCCATTTAAATTCATGTTTCAAACCTGCGATTTTAAAAAGTGACTAATAAGCGTAATAAACTCCCGCTAAACTCAGAGATAGAATTTTAATTCACTTTCACGTTTTAAACCAGCGATTTCCAACTTTTTTCATTTGGAGGAACCAGGGAGTTAGAGAGTAGAACCCCTAGGGAAACATTTCGTTTTTCATTAATATCTGGACAACCCCTGATCTTAGAAACTCGAAACATAGACTAAATTTTAAGTAGGGCTATTTCAAGGCTACCCACAAAATTTCCTCAAATTCGGTTCAGCCGTTCTCTCCTGATGTTGGGACAAACAGACAGACAGATTTTCAATTTCATTTATATAGATTTGTGTTAATTTGTCATTGATTTATTTGAAAATCCAGTTAAACTCATTGTCGTTCTTTTCAACGAGAACTAAAGTTGTATTATGTTTTAGGTTGAAAAACCCTTTACCCCCCCCCCCCCCCCCCACACACACACACACACACAGCTCCATGGTCAGACGAAGCCAAATGTACCGTAGTAAACTAAACATTTTAGATATGATAAATGCATATAATTTTAACAAAGGGTTTTCTTCTAAACTTCAAAATAAAGTTTTTTTCGTTTTCATTATAAAATTTCTAGTTTCAATTTGCAGTAAATTTCAACCATATCAATCAGACATAAAAGATGCTATGTAAAATGGGGCCTAATAATTGCATCTAATATGAAAGCTCTTGAATGAAGACTGCTAATAATGCTTCAGTTAATATGTTTTCAGTTGCTAATAACATGTTATACTTTTGAGAAAAGACACAAGTTCGAGATGTTTATGCAAATTATTTTTTTAGGATTTTTTATGAATAACTTCTGAAGCGATCGATAGCCGTGTACGTATCTCTGAAGGTTTGACATAAAAATTGATAGATTTAAAATAGAAACGCTGTCAAAATTTATAACTACATGGTTCTGGTTATAACTAAAATTTAATCTCTCTATAAATCTATTATATTAAATTAGAAATACTTGCAAATTAATAATAAGAAATAATTAGACATTAACAGGAAAATCATTACTAGCTCTAGCATGTCATAAAATGTTAACGGCCCAAATATTTATATTTTTTCCCATAGCAACTAGTTTTGATTTGTTCAATTAATTGAATTTTCATGTTAAATATTGTTTTGGTGTCAATAATTTTGATTAAGAAAAAGCAGTTCGAAGTTCTAGATTGCCATAGCTAATATACAAAAGTACTAAAAATAATGATTTTGTATATTCTAAAAATAGAATATGTATGTATGCCTTTATATTCTATGCTAGGAAATGTACGCTGCGTTACCCGAGATTTAAAACAGAATTAATTAAATTAGTTCATTCAATTTTTCGTAAAGACGTAATTGCGTCCCGCCTGCTTTTTAGCAATCACTTTAAGCAAATGAACAAACAATACGCTTTCATCAAAACAACCGTTGCATCGGCGTAGGGTGTTTTGGACGGTAAGCGACATTTGTTAATAACCTGCTTAGCGAGTTCTTAGGCCGTTCAGTTCGCTTATGTAATCTGATTACACTCGTGCAGCGGGCATGATACACCATAAATAGACATCTTTCACCCACGTTGTTGGAATTTTGTACATATATTATTTGGGGGGGGGGGGGAGAGCAGTGTAAATCCTCAATCTAAATATTATACAATTGCTTATTATTTTATGTATTTTTATCGGTCATCCAATTTAGATCTATATACATTTTTTTATACATTCTATTATTATTTTCCTATGCTTATTTATGCAAATGGCCATTTAGGTAGTTTCACTCTGATGCAAATTTATGTGACCGGTTCTCATATAAATATTAACTGCAACCGTTGAATATGTGTGTAGGCAGATGCTTTCAGTAAGATAGAGATGTCCGACAGTCATCATATGTGTTAAGAAACGTATGTTTTGAAAGATGTGTTTTATAGCCTAACTGGTATTTACTTTTGATTTTTTGACGCAGGTGACATGACTGGTGACCACCTCTACACTTGCCCTGGGCTTAGTGACGTCGCAGATAGAAATTCTGCGGAGGATGACTTTTCGTTTCGTTTAGCCTTTACTGGACTGCCCGACAGAGACTGATGGTTGAAAAACCAAGGTCCGGCGCAGGATAAGAAAAAAACCTTTTGATTTTTTAAATAAATATGTTTGGTTTTAAGAAAGCGTTGTTTTGCTTATTCTGTTTTCTAACACACCTTTAGCCAAGTGCGCCGACGTTAAGCAGCTTTTGTTAATAAGCGCTCGTTTAACGGGCGTGTAAACCACTAAGTGACTACGCCCCCTAAATAAGCGCTTAAATTGAAACAACATGCGTGGGTAATATACCACGTTATCTCAGAAGTAAAATTATCGATAACTAGACCATTTTCTTGTAAAACATCACTTATATCTCTATTTAAACTCCATAACCCTTGCATGGAATCTTAATGGAGCTTAAAAAAGATATATTGACACACCCCTGCATTAAATTTACACCCATAATGCAAATGTTAAACTTCTTGATGGATGTGAATAATATGAAAATTTCTGTCCCGCCAACTTAACTAATCGGGTCCAGTGTACAAATAAAAAGACGTCGCTAATTACTGCAGTGATTTTGTATTAAATTTTTTATCTAAATAAGGAACTAACATAAATTCACATTTTAATACGGAATATACAATTATACATATGGATAACTTAAAATTCTTACCAATCGGACAGTTTCTCGGATGTACACATCGACCCCTTGTGTCTTGAACAAATCCCGACTTACAGAAACAACCAGTGTAGCAAGGCTTTGTACAAAAAATTGGTTCATTTCGATTTGTACAATTCACGATACAAGGAGAGCCACATTCGTTGTATTCTTCATTCTCCTTGCACATAGCTAAAATTATTATCATTCACTTATTTATTTCAAGAAGGAAGTGAGAAAATTTACATCGACAATTTGCAGGATTGCCACTTAAGTCCTTATGCAGTGCCTCTAGTGGCGAATTGAAGAAGTTGTAATTTCTATCACAAAAACGAAGTAAGAGAGGCGAAAATGTTCAATTACAAAATTGTTGAGTGTTCTCTATTCTATTTACCATAGAAAGACATGCGATTTGCATATAACATGTACACAAGTGATGAAAAATGAGGTCAACAAAAAGGGATGATTATTGCATTGCATAATTTGTCTGCAACTTACAATAATTACTATTTACTGCAAAAACGATAGTTCTAAATAAAATTTGCTCATTACACAAATTATTATTTTTCACTGTGTACTTCTCGCCATTACCTCTAGAAGTACTTCAATAGTAAATAATATATTAGCATAATTATAACTTTTCGTTGACTTCATTTTTTATTGTCTTGCAAACCGTACCATATTTCCATACTAAACAGAGAAAGCTATATAAGTTTGCAATCGAAAATTTTCGCCTACTTTGCTTCGTATTCGAAATAGGAATTCTAACTTCTAGAGTTCGCTGCTAGAGGAACTGCAAACTTTGTCAATCAATAGCACACAGTCGCAATCAATAGCACACTGTAACACTTCAATCAAAAACTTAAAAAATGCACAAGAACTTGAAAGAGAAAATACTGTATACTTATAACACTCAGCTCTCAATCAGGAATTATATTTATTGCAATTTATAGAAATGCATTTTTTTGCTTTAGCAAAAAAAAAAAAAAAAAATGAACATTTGAAATCCTGTTATTGGAGTTAAAGGATTTTGAAAGTGCACAATGATATTTGAAAGCGTTCTTATTTAGGTATCGAAATTTGAAGTATGAAGACGGAGATAAGTTCAGGAATTCAGATATAACCCTGTGTATAGACATATTTTGTGAACGAAGCTGGCTCGGTCAAGATTCAAAATGTAAATATAAAATTTTGCATCCATAAACAAATTTCGTCATTTCAGCGGGATTTAAAATAAATGTGGCTGAATGTTTATGCAAAGATGCGCAATACATTAGAATATTAATACATTTTGAAAAATAAATTCTGGGTTCAAATCTCTCGAGCTATTTAAAATCTTAAACGAAATACCCCATAACTTGCGTCATGATCGGATAACAATGGATAGAGCAGAAATCGGAATGGAACCGGAAAAATGGCTCTCTATTCATTTAAACATTTTGTTGGGATTTTATTATAGACATTTAGGAAAAAAATATTTAAATTATGATATTAATATTATAAAATGGTGGGAGACGAAAAATTGTGCCACATTGAGACAAAATTATATTGTTATGAATTAATGTTAGGAAGAAGATTTGACTGAAAGCTTTCTCCTGGTTTACTCAAAAATGAAAAATAAATAAGTTATAAGTTATTAATACGGAAGTAAAAAGAAGTAATTCGTATAAAAGAAAATGAAGCAGAAAAGTGGGTTTAGCGAAAGAAACTTTAGAGCGGAATCAAATTAAAGATTTCTAATTAGAGGTACAGGGCATTACTTCCAAGTGTTTAAATTTGAAATGTTTTTAAATAAAATTTGCATTACAAATATTTTATAATGTCTTATATTTGATTATATATATATATATATATATATATATATATATATATATATATATATATATTCTAAGATAAAAGAAATCGATGCACCAAGAAAGAATTATCCAATTGAGACAAAATTTTGTACGTGCAATGTGGATGTACAGAAAAATAAATTATTAGAATTTCAGCACAATTGGATGATTTACTGCACTGAAAGATCTACACAAAGTGAGCACGTCAATATAGCATTGATCCACCTCTGGTCTTGATACAAGCTGTTACAAGACGCGACATTGATGCATGAAGTTGCTGGATGGTGTTCTGAGTGATGTCGTTCCAAATGGCCTCCGATTGACGAGCTAATTCGTCTACATTCTAGGATGGTCGCAGGCGAAGCCCCATCTTAGCCCAAATGTGTTCAATAGGCTGGGGATCTGGCTAGCCAAGGAAGTGTTTAGTAAGTATGCAGACAATCAATAGAAAGGCATGCCGTGTGTGGCCTGGCATTATCTTGCTGAAAAATTAGCCCAGGGTGTTCGAAAGGAATGACAATACAACGGGATGTCGGCAACGTACAGTACCGCTGTGCTGTAATGGTGCCACGGAAGACTATCAAAGGGGTCCGGCTATTAAACGAAATGGCACCCCAGACCATAACTCCCTGTTGTCGGACCGTGCGGCATGTGACAGTAAGAGCAGGATCCTCACGATGTCCGGGCTGTCTCCAGACACGTCTGCTCTAGTCGTCGGGACTCAGTTCGAAACGGGATTCATAACTGAAGACAATTCGTTCCCAATCCGAACAATTCCACGTTGATCGGGTCAACCACCATTGCAATCGTTGTTAACGGTGCATACTGGTCAGTGGTAGGCGGCGTAATGGGCGCCGCGAGTATAGATTCCGCTCCCGTAGTCCTTTATTAATGGTCCGGGTGGTCATTTCCGTGTTTGTCACACATTGGATGGTTGATAACGACGAATCTCGTGCTGTCACAGCCGCTCTGACAACCGCTCTATCTTCCTGTTCTGTCTCTCTAGGCCGTCCGCTGCCCGCTGAAATCTGCTATTCCGGACCCATTCCTGCCAACATCGTCTAATTGCTGCATCGCTCCTACCCAAATGGTGAGCGATTCATCGGTGTGCCCATCCAGCCTCATGCAGTCCGACCGCACGCCCTCTTTCAAACTCCGTCATATGCTCGTAGTGGCCACGAATTCGCCGACAAAGCATTGTTACAACCGAGGTACGTAAATGCAATCGAAATCCCCTGCACGTTTATTCCTGAAAGCGAGGTTCACTCCTTATATACACCACTATGGTGCTCAGTTTCAATGAGCTGTAGTTCCGACTATTCATTAATTGGCTGCGAATTTTTTTATCATTTGAATATTCGGTCGACAGGTGTTGCATGTACAGTTTCATCACTGTCGGATTATTTTGCGAGGTGAGTCGATTTTTTTGACTTAGAGTGTATATATATATATATATATATATATATATATATATATATAAATTTTGGGTAACAATTAGATATGCGAGAAAATGCAGTTGAGGAATTACAGTCTTAGATCTCACGTGGGATTGCATGTAGTGCATTTTTCGATGAGTTAAAGAGTTAAGGGTCTCCTTTTAGCAACGGGTGTTCTAAGTATAATACTGCCCCCTGTAGAAGTACCATTATAAAATTTTATAAACGATAAATTTGTTCCTTTGAACTTTTGCTTTCCTTATCTTTCTTTCTTCTTTTTATGATTATCTAGTTTTCTTGGTTTGCTTTATTTAATTTTTGCTGATGATTTTTAACTGCTTAGGGTTATTGATTCTGTGGATGATGCTTTATATCAGCAGGTTCTTCGGCAGATTTGGATACATTTTTCTAAATGTAAGCAATCTTAACCTTTGCAAATAGATCACATTTCAATATTAGTAGTAATGAACTTTAAAGTGTTGACTGTTTTATGGATTTTGGTATGAAATTACTTTCTAAATTTTCTTTTCAACATCATATCCACTAAAATTATTTGCGTGCTTTGAAGAATTTGAGTTTCGTTATAAAAGTTCTGTTTTCTTTTCATTCAGTTGATACTTATAAAATTCTTTAGAATCTAAGTGTGATCTATTATTGAATATGCATCTATTGTCTGCAATCCTTGCCATATTGGACGGACTAGAGAAATTGAGAAAATTCAAAATGTTTTTCAGATTTTATTTATTTTTAAATTAATAGCGTCTTTTTCAGAGATATTATTAAAGTTTTTGGAGAAAGTAATATACATACGCACACTAATATACATACACGCACACACTAACACCCACATACTAACATACACACACATACTAACACATACATACTAACATACACACAATTAACATACACACACACACATCACTAATATACGTACATACACGCACCACCTCAAAACGTTCGATTTGAGTTAACGTCTGATCTATTATTGAATATGCATGCTTACATACATGCTTTAAACGTGCTTTTTCGTCGAAAACTTGAATTGGAATTTTCGACCCCATCACAATAATTTCCCTGTACATTATGCTTATGTAGGGAAAGTCCAAATTAAATTGCATTAAAAATTAAATTCTTAGAAAGTAGCACCCTAAAAATACTTTTGTCAGAATATTAGGAGAATAAGGAAATCGTTTTATACTCAGATTTAAATTGATAGTAACTGAGTTCATTGAAATACGAATAGAATCCAGCATCAATTGCTGTGTATGACATTTTACAGTTTCTACATACATTATAACAATTTTCAGTTATTGGCAACAAATATTTTGCCATACTATTGTTTTTGTTAAAAAGGTTTCCTATAAACATCTATTTCTTAAGATCTGCTATAAATAGGCAGATACAGATTAGGTAATGGCTGATGCAGATACAGCATTAAATTCTGAACGCTGTAAGGGGTTTACCAAGGATTTCAGCTTTCCGTTCTTTTTCTATTTCCGATTCAAATAAGTTCATTTTACTTAGAACAACTAATTATCAAGATTGGCTATACATTGGTTTGGAGCTTAGATGATGACTGATATGAATTCAGTATCAAATTTCAGAATAGGTAGGAAGTTATTAAGGATTTTCACTTCCAGATTTTTTTCACTTGCGGTTAAAAATTTCCTTGAAACATCTATTTCTCAGGATTGGCCTAAATTCTGTAGCAAGAAGGTTCTTTGTTAACGGTGAAAGGTTCATTAAGCATTTCTACTTCCAGTTCTGGAGATGTAACTTCGGATTTTTTCGAAGATTCGTATAATTGTATGAAATAAGAATGCAACGGAGAATAAAAATGTTTAATAATTGAAGGAAAATGAAGTGTGCAGTTTGCCACCATATGAAGGCTCCCTCATAAATTTCTTGAGTTTTCTGCTTCAGTGAAAAGACGGTTCTCTTTGCTAGTTATTAATATTGAAAATATGATTCTTGTTAAAGGATTTGGTTAATAAGAATAAATAAATAGCAAGAAATTGAAATTCAGAAGTAAATTCCAGCTAAGTATAGGAATTTTTCACTACAAGCAAAAGCGTTACATAATGCTTTCAGAGAATGATAGAAAGAGGAACAAAAAACGGTTTAAGCCATTTTTAATTTTAAACAGCGAACGGTGATCTTCGATAATTAACAATTAATTTCCGTCATCTTTTAAAATACGAATCATAGAAACACATATCCTAAAATACCAGTTAAAATATAACCGAAAATGAATTGCCTTTCATATATATATCTGCAATTCCAAAAGCAAACCGAATATCAAAATTGTAGAGCTGGGTGTATATGGCACATTTCGATATGGCAATAAGAATACGTTGAGAGCACTTACGTCGAGAGCACTCCTTAGGAGTTATACACGTATTATCACTTGCCCTTAAAAGTCCATTTGAACAAAAACAACCTGCTATACAAGGTCGGGAACAGTTCTTACTGATACCACTGATGATGCTTTCACACGTAGGTTCACACGGAGATCGACATGAGTCATACTCTTCACCCTCTCTACAGGCGAAATTTAAGTTTCCTGAAATTTAAATATATAATTTTCATTTATTTATTTATTTCTTTTCACAGAATGGATTTGAATATAATATATATATTTTGCATAGCATTTTATAAATATTTTATTAGTACACTGAGCGATGATAGTATCCAGTATGGTGTAATATCGTGACATGAGTTAATACATTTGAAAGAGGTATACTGTCATCTTTAAATATGTATAGAAAGAACGACTATCGTCTAGATATTCCAATAAGTATATCGTCGAGTGGTCAGGCAAAGATACGTGACACTAATTCCAGTTGGGACATACATGAATTTTTCACAACCTAGTCCATAAACATGTTTAGGAATACACTATATCTTGATACTAATTTCATACATCTTTCAATTTACCTTGATCAGGTATTTCATTTATTCTTTGTGACACCTGTTTTCATATTGACAGAAGCATTTCAATCTTTAATTTAAATTAATTTCTTTGTTCAGGTTTAATTACACTTTTGATTAAGTATAATATATTTTTAAATAGTATTTAATGCTTGTGCTTGTTTTACTAAATAGTAGTAATTTATTTTGTGTTCTAATAGTGTTTTATTCTATTCTCCTGTATCATTTTCTATTCAGTACATATTTCTTAAACACATATACATGGTAAATCTGATTATACTACATATAAAAATTGTCTTTTGGACTTTTTTGATATTAGATTACAGCAAATACATATAATCTTATCTATAAAGCTCAGTTGACTTACAAGCACCGATGCTGGCTTGAAATTCAGTAATTCGAAAACTACTGTTACGATGTATCTTCTGAATTCATGGATCTGTTCATTTTCCGGATAAAAAAAATGAGTCCGAATTTCTGGATAACTCATTCTTCAGTCCAAGCACCAATAAGCGTAAACAGAAACCGAAATGCAGTTAATAAATCTTTAGTTATCCATCAAGATAACAAAATAACCATCAGATATGATAAAATAGCAATTAAAATACTAAACAAATTCACAAATAAGAAGTTCGTGTTTCAAAACACTGACGTGTTTACAATTCATATTTTCTTGTTTCACGTAACATTGCTCTTTGGAACAATGAGTATCCTTACATAGAGTCTGTGGAAAGACCTAAAGAAACCTAGTTGACTCGTAAAATTCTTGTCCAATTATTTCGTTTCTCGAAGTTTCCGAATTTGTCAAGCGTCACCAACTTGGTAATATTTTGCCAAAATTGTCACCAACATCGTCAAATTCGTCGCAAAAGTTAAGCACCAGGCCGTTTTGGTAATGATAATTGTAAATGTCGCTTTCCAACATGTATACCACAGGGAAAGAGATAAAAGCAGGGCCGTCCGTCTCAAAGTCAGAGCCAGCCGGGTCGCGGCCCGGGGTGTTGTTACAGACAGTGGCGCACCCACGGGGGGGGCCGAGGGGGCCCTGGCCCCCCCCTTGGGCTGACAAAGCAAAACGCGAAGGGCGCTGTCAGCACAAGGGAGAACTAGGTCTGCCTTCGAGAAAGTATAAAAAAAAAACATTTACAACCATTATTGTAATAAATAATTTTAATCATTGTGAAGAAAACAATTCCAGCATATCCCAACACTTACACTGAATGTAATTATACATATAAAGCTCTTTATCGTACTGTACAAATTATAAATTAATTCGCACTAAAGGCGCCAATTCTGGAAACCCGTTCTTCTTAAGACGTTTCTACCTGTGATTGAATTTAACTAATGGACTCGTCCAAAATCACGTGACCCAAATGCCTTCTCGCTATAGTCGTACTATACCAGTGCTGTGTAGAGTGACGTCACAGGCGCCTCCGTGGCCCTATATAAAGAGTGAACGGCGGGGAAGCGGCTGTTCGCTCGAAAACTCGAGGATTTCGTTTACCCAGTGAGAAAATTGTGGAAGTGAATAAATAGATCGTGCCAACGCTTCGCGAATTAAGTGTTGCTGTGAGTTGAAATAAAGTGCGACGTTACGACACAAGGTGATAACAGTGAATTGGTAGTTTCGGAACGAGGGCCTGCGTGGTGAATAGCTGAATTTAATAATGGTCCTGAACTTTCAACTGATCTTACAGTGAAATGCATCTTTAACGATCAGTGTGTGTGTTTATGTGCGTATTTCGGCTATATAGCAAATTTTGTTCTTGAATAACTGAGGAGCAAGGTAAAAAAAAAAGACAATGAGTGAAAAACGAAAAGGGCTAGGCCAACAGACACTGGGAAATTATTTAAAAAAAAAAAGTAAGATTGAAAATAGTGACGTTCCCAACGACGTTTCCCTGAGCTCTTGTTACATTGATGAGGCTGCAGTCGAAGCAAGCAACAGCCGTGACCCCGGGCTGTCTTCAAACGCTTGTGAGGAGGTAAAGGTAGGACAAAACACAATACCAAACACAGTTGAAATAGAAATTCTGGCTGCAGATATTTCTAATTATGTCAAGAAATCTAACCTCACAGATGAAGATAGGATAACAGCGCTAAAAAATCTTTGGGAACCATATGCAAATTACAGTTTTCCTGCTACTGTCACTAGTGCTGTATCAAGTCAAGGAAAACCTCACCACACTCGGAAGTTCTGCTCATCTTGGCTGAGTAAGCATAACTGGCTAGCTTACTCAAAGGCAGAGGACAGTGCCTATTGCAAATTTTGTGTTCTCTTTGCACCCCATGAAGTCGGTTTAAGATCCACACAAGCTACAGGTCAACTTGTTTCAAAAGGATTTAATAATTGGAAGAAGGCCTTGGAGAAGTTCAGTCAACATGAAAAATTTTTCTATCATAAGGATTCAGTTCTCAAAGCCGATGAGTTCTTAAGGGTCACGGAAGGAAAAACGGTTCCTGTGGATCAAGTAATGGACAGAGGAAAGCAAAAACAAGTTTTGCAGAATAGGGCTATTCTTAAACCTATTATCAAAACAGTGATTTTTTGTGGAAGGCAAGGGCTGGCCATGAGAGGGCATAGAGACTGTGGGGATTTGGACGTATTGTCAGAACCATGCCAAGGCGAAGGAAATTTTAGAGCCCTTTTGCGACTCCGAGTTGATGCAGGAGAAGAAATACTGAAAACTCATCTACAAGGTTGTGCAAAAAATGCAACTTACATAAGTTGGAATATACAAAATGAGATTATTTCAGCATGCAATGATTCCATTGTGAAGCACATAGCAACTGAGGTGAATGAGGCCAAATGTTTTGCGGTTTTATGTGACGAAACCACAGATATTGCAACGGTAGAGCAAATGACACTTTGCGTTCGTTATTTGAAACGGTTTGAAACAAATGATAAGTATAAAATTGAATTTAAGATAGTGGAGAACTTCCTTAAGTTTGTGCCCCTGACTGAAACTACAGGTCGAGCAATTGCAGATGCTATTCTTAAAGGCCTTGCAGACTGCAACATTGATACGTCTTTCCTCCGTGGACAAGGGTTCGATGGAGCTTCTGCAATGAGTGGAGAGTACAATGGCGCCCAAGCAATTATATATGAGCAACACCCCAAAGCCCCCTACGTTCATTGTGCATCACACTGTTTGAACTTAGCCATAACTTATTCATCTAGAGTTCCGGATATCCGAAACAGCTTTGGAATAATAGGGAAAATCTCTAGTTTTTTCAACACACCAAAACGAAACCTTGTTCTCACCAGCAAAATTAATGCAGCTAATCAGGAAGAGACAGAAATCAGTGCCAAAAAACTGAAGAAGTTATGCCCTACTCGTTGGGTGGAGAGACATGATGCCGTCACAGTTATGGTTTCATTGTTTGATCAAGTAATCGACGCTCTGGAGGAGATTACTACCTGGAATGACAAGGAGACATCAACAGAGGCTCATACCTTGTTATGTTCAATGTTAACATCACAGTTTGTCATAGCACTTGTTTCAGCTGACAGATTACTCAGCTACAGTGTTCGTCTGAGTGAAAAGCTGCAGGAAGTTAACCTTGATCTGGCAACTGCTGTGAGTGACGTAGAAGACGTTTTGAAAGCTATATCTATAATTCGAGAGAACGCAGAGAACGAGTTTCACCATCTGTTTGAACAAGCTGTTAAGAAGCTGGAACAGCATGGAGAAAACATTACTCTACCACGCCGTGCCACCAGACAAATTTATAGATCAAATTTCAACGTACAGACTCCTGAAGAATACTACAGACTTTCTATTTTCATTCCATGGATTGATAATTTCATCACTCACCTCCATGAAAAATTTCTCAAACATAAGGAATTTCTACAAAGTTTTGCATCTGTCATTCCGAATGGAAGGCAGCCGACACTGGAAGAAAACGAGAGATTTGTTGCCTTATCAAGGAAATTTGCAGATGATTTAGGACCCAGATCAGATAATACTCTAAAAGCTGAACTACATCTGTGGTACATGAAGGTCTTTGCATTGAACAAGAAAACTAAAAGCCCAATCGAACTGCTTAACTTTTGTGACCAAAGGACTTTTCCAACTGTGTTTGAACTTTTAAAAGTGTATGCCACCCTCTCAGTATCAACAAGCAGTGCTGAGAGGTCATTCTCCACAATGAAGAGGTTGAAAACTTACTTGAGAAACAGTATGAGTGAAACCAGACTGAATGGACTGGCGTCAATGAACATTCACCGTGAAGTGGAAATTGATCCAGACCAGATAATTAATGCTCTGGCTACAAAGAAAAACAGGAGGCTGGACTTCGTTTTATGAATATGTATAGATCATAATTGAATAATATAACAATATGTAATCATGAGAGAGTGGTTGAAAACAAGTATACAGTATAAGCAGACCAGAACAAATAATTTTATCTTCATCTATTTCTTAATTTGTGTTGTTTTGTATAAATATCTACTACTACTTCTTCTAATCATTCAATTCTCTTGCACTGCACTAAAGAATTGTTAGTAATTTGATAAAAATAAATGTACAAAAAAAGACAACCGCCTTGTTAATTGATATGGCCTCTGATCATTTTTTCTCGGAAAATTTATCGAGGAGTCATCCTCCTTCATAAAAATTTTGTGCACCAATGGCCCCCCCCTTAGGAATATTCTGGGTGCGCCACTGGTTACAGAGGCACGCCAAAATCAATGTTAATTTACAACTAACATGTACATTTTTTTTGTTGTTGTTGTGTAACTAAGTAATAGAAAAAAAATTCTTATTATGACCTTAAATGTTTGAATTAACAATTGTGGCTGCAGAAACTGATGTATAAACAATGTAAACTGATATTCGAAAAATAATTTTTCATAATATGTGATACTAGAGAATATAAAAGTGTTACATTGGATTTTTTTATTACTGCGTCGGAGCCAAAGACTTACTGGAGTTTAGTTTACATCACTTTTGCTTAATAATAAAATGCATCATTAATACTTCTATTTATAATAATAATTTATTAATGATTTTATTATGTTTGAATGTTATTCCAGAGGTGTCATTTAGAATTCCAGTAGCTCTAGAAACTCAATATTATTACCAGTTGTAGGTCACAAATTTCATCAGGGGGTACACATCCCAAATCCTGTGGAAATGCCACTGTGAAAATGGCAACTACATCAGATACTCGTGTTGTATTAATAATCTAAGACAGTAATAATTCTTAAGTAAAGCACGGAGCTTTTGCGTACAGTCAATAATGAAATGGTTCACCACGCAACATGCAGTTCAAATATAAATAAATGAGCATACGTACGTATTGAAAATAATTTGGATTTCCTTCTTCAGTGCAACAAAGCTGAACCTAAACACTTGACTGACATAATCCTGAAGCGCAAGACTATGTCAGCCAAACTGAAAATAACTAAACTGTAAAAAAAATGGTTTTCGTATAGTAGCGCCTCACAGTGCGACAAAAGGTAAATAGAACTAAAAAAAAAGAAGAAAAAACCAAAACCAAGAATATATGAACATGAGAAACAAACAAGAAAAAATGAACTGCAAGATATATATATATATATATATATATATATATTAAAATAAAATAAATAAATAAATAAATAATAATATTATGAGGTGGTTATGACATACTTTGGAGAAATATGGTGTCATTGACAAATCATTAACTAGTTTAATTGAAATTTCTGTTCATATAGAAAGATTCAAAGAAATCGAAAACTCAAGAGCACTTTTCAATGATGGAGGCGGAAGAAAAATCAAATCGGTGGCTAGTCATCCAATAATGATAAGTTATATGCGATTTATTAATTTCTTGGTTTTTATCAAATTTTGTTCTTTTAAACGGTAATTTAAGGCTCATTTTAGTTTGACCTATGTACAATAGTCCATACTGACAAGGAATTTGATATATGTCCCAATTATTGAACTTTTTAATAGGATCCTTAAGGGAAGAAAATTTAATTTTACTGACGGGGGAAAATATCATTTTGAAGTAAAGCTTATTAAGAATTCTAGCAACTTTATGACTAATTTGCCTTCCTATCTATTATGAGCTTTTCTGTCCAAAACTTGTAAACTGGTCTTTTCTTCCTTCAAACATAATCCCCGTGCGAGGGCGTCAGAGTGGGACGCAAACCACTGGTCGTCATGCATACAGCTGACCTGCATGTAGCTGTCTGTAAACAGTTTGCCGAGATATCGCTTTTGCTGCCGAAGCTGAAGATCGGAAGCAAGCTGATGTGTAGTGATTGACCTGTGGCACAGAAAACGGTCATCCTGGACGGTTGTGACTCTTGGACGTCCACTTACTGGTCTTCGTGACACTGTTCCTTTACTTTGATACCTGTTCCACAGGCGGCAAATGACGGAACGATTGACATTTAGGATTCGGGTTACTTCTGACTGTAGCTGGCTCATTCGAGGCGCCCTATGACTCCCATCGCCTGGCGTCACTCAGATGATGTCGTTCATTCATTTTTCAAAATTTGGCTATTTCGATTTTCCTTTTTGAATCTGTAATGTGGAGATACAGGCTCTGCACAAAACAGGCCGTTTTTATACCTAATACGTCTCCTTTTATAAAAATTGTTGGTACACAAAATGTTTTGTATCTTGAAAGCGTTCATTATATTACATGCAATTTGTAAATTCACAATTCCATAACATATGTTCGACAAATGTTGAAATAGATTTCATACTCAGTTAAGATAAGAAAAAAGTGAACAGAAAATTCTCAGAATAAAATTGTAAAGCGAAAATCATAACTAAATATTATCGCTGCTATCAGGCAGAGAACCAGAGAATGATATATATTAGCTCAGTAATTTCTATAAGTAAAACGAATGCATTGTATAAACAAACAATTGTAAAAACATTGCATAAACAAAGTTTAATATTGCTGGATATGTATAACGAAACAGCTTAAATACCGCCCTACGTGTGAGTATACCCTGTTATCCTGTAGTAAAAGGTAAACGCCTAGGTCTTTCAATTTTTTTTTTATATAGATGCTGATGATAGGAAGATTTGTGCATTTCTGCAAATTTCGATAAACTGATTAGAAGTTACAGAGTGACCATAATAAAGGTATCACTATCAAATCATTCTGCAGATGGCCAAAATTCAACAAAAGTTAGTAGGAATATTCATTTAAACATGTGGAAAAGATTTTAAGGAAAAAATTCATAAAAGCATCGAGGGTATATTGATAAAATGACCGAAATGTGATCTGGAAGTGTGTTATTTCGAAGTAGATGAACCAGAAGCATAAACCCCGAAATATCATCAATAATCTTTATTAAGGTAAATTTGAGCAACATATGTAAGCACAAATAAAATAACGAAGTAACATACAGCTGTTTCGAAGATATGCTGGATCCCTGTTGTCAGTGCTACATACTAGACCAACAAACCCAAAGTCAACAAAAAAGATCAATCATGCATTGATTATGAAACACTTTCCAACTGCAATGTAATTTTATTTAAACATCTCTAAAATGCGATACATTCAGGGGTAACATATTTTAAAACTTATCGCAATACTACATTAATTTATTATATTTGAAAACTTTAAAAAGTCATCGAAAAAAATGAACTTTATTCAAATGACTTCATTGAAATATAAATCGCCTGACTCTCTATGTAAAAGCTGTAAATATTCCATTCATGCACTTTTATTCCATTCCTTTCATCCATCACAATAAAATTTATTTTATTTAATAACTTAAAACCATGAAGGTAAATGTAATTTAACTCTATGCTTAAAACTTCATCGAAAAGTCTGCTATAAAATCGTCTGTTCTCTATGTAAAATCAATGAATGTTTCATTCATATCAGCTATATTGCAGACGCCAGAACCTAAATAATTTTGTGTTAAAGAAATTCAGCAATTCTTATACAACTCATCCTATATCTTCATGTGTTTACATTCTCCATAAGTGAAAATTAAGCTTCGTTGTAGAAGTAATCAAAGTTGGATGATCATGTAAACTCAAATATATTGTAATTGCGTTGTTTCAGAATGTAGATGCACAGAAATTAAGCAAAAATAAAACGGTTTTAGGCCGCATACAACACTAAATATAAATTAAAAAGAACTTTAAAAATCACGATTTTGACACAAGATGGATGCCATATTTTATTTTGAAGTGGGTCACGTGATCTCTTCATATAATATGGGTGTAATTATTATTTTAATTTTTATTTAAAAAACTACCGAATATATTTTGCTGAAGATTTTTTCATATTTTTTATGGGATAATTTGAATATTTCCTAAAACTTTCGAAGCAATTTGTGAATTATAAATTTGCTTAAAAAATGTTCGGAAAATTAGGTCCCGTAAAATTAGGTCCTCTTACGAGATTTAGCCTCACGATGCTTATAATCATTCATTGAAAACTCAGTTGAAAATCAGTTCATTGGGAACAGTTGGAATATGAATGCCAAAGATCCGGCGTTTACATTTCAGAGTGCCTAAGGGAGAAAATCCTCGTAACCCCACATGGATACCCGAAGTATAGCATTTGGAAAAAAGGCATTGGATACATTGGATGCTAGTTGAAAGGTACACTAAGCAATATTGCTCGTAAAATACTTGGACGATGGTACGTATCAGCTGTAAGTACAGCCCTACGTATCAGCTGTAAGTACAGCCCTACGTATCAGCTGTAAGTACAGCCCTACGTATCAGCTGTAAGTACAGCCCTACGTATCAGCTGTAAGTACAGCCCTACGTATCAGCTGTAAGTACAGTCAGTCCAGAAAAGGCATTGGATAGGCATTCACATAGGTTCGATACAGCACGAAAAAAAGGGATCCGCCGGGGGAGGGGGGCGAGCAGTATCGTTCAGGGTAGATATTCTATATGAATACCACCTGGAGAGTATCTACCATCACTGATATCTTGCTAAGTGCTCCCATAGCTCTTCCTGCACAAAACAAACTTTTCTATCAAATTTTTATTAAATGTGTTTTTTGCAATAATACATAAAGAATAGGACAATGCACGTTAAAAATTTTATTTCCTTTGAAGAAATAATGACAGCACTATAAAATTTTGCATATTCCACCATAAACAACGATCTCTGAGTTAGAAAGGATCCCCTACCCCCTAAAATTATTAGCTCCCTCTATCGAAACAATATTAATCCATTTTACATAAAAAATAAAAAAATGTTAGTTTATAAATTTATTTTGGACAACAGGAAAAATTTCAAAAACTAAACAAGCTTACAGTATTTCCATAGGTTAAGAGGGCAAGACTCGGAGAAAGTTGAAAGTGTTAATTGCAATGGAATAGTCAAGAAAGTGTTAAATTTGAATAAAACTAGCCGTTCTTATCAAGGATCATTAAGATGGAATATACAATACCATTTCTGATTAGTTAAAATTTTGATATGAAGAGAGATAGCTTACCACAACAGATTTGTGCGTAGTGGTAACGAATTAAGTAAATTTTAAAATTGAGAGAATTTAAGGTAAATTTTTCATTTTGTTAATTAGCATATGGTAAATTTATTAAAATAATTTATCTATACAAGAAATAAAAGGTTTAACTAATGAATATTTGACCTGCAGATTACGGCATAAGGAAAGGCATATTGTTGCAAAGTAAATACACAAAATAAATTTAATCAACAGATGTATCTTATTAGAGTAGACAATTTTGGGGGGAATCTGATGCGGCATAACTTCAAAAAGCCTAATCATTCAGAGGTTTGACTTCTTTCTTGGACATACTGACAATATTTCACCCTTATATACAGAGAATTGAAAAAGGACGAAAGAATAAAATGGGATTGATTTAATTGAGATACCGACGTCGAATTGTATAGGGATTCTAGCGCACTCTTTTGTTTTTCTTTTCTAAGTTAGAGGATTAAAAAAAATTATACAGGAAAGTTCAGAGAAAAATATGGGAGATCAGTTACTTTGTACAGGGATTAATGGAATCATATTAACGAGATGTTTTACCTGTTTAAAACGTTCGTCAGTAGTAAAGAAAGGGGCGTTCACCAACAGAGGCGGAATAATGCGGAATGCGGAATCCAAGATGGCGGCCATTCCGCCTTCCGTAATCCTGGACGGGGGGTGTAAAAGGGGGGAAAATGAAAAAAAAAGTGGGGGTAAAAATTTTGGAGAAACTTTTTTTGGGTGGCAACGATGTCGTAGTCTTGTACGAGGGGTTGAGGGGGAAATAAATTTTTGGAATGGGATTTTTTCTAAGTATGGGAGAAACTTTTTTGGGGATGGCAACACCGACAGAGGCGGAATGAAGCCATCAGCGCCCCCTAGCGGCGAAAAGCGGAACTATCAGTGGTTAAACTTCAGATTATTTTTCTGTTTCGGTTGCCATAGCAACACCTGTGGGGGAGAAACTTTTTTTGGGGTGGCAACACCATCGGAGGCGGAATGAAACCATCAGCGCCCCCTAGCGGCAGAAAGTGGAATTAAAATTGGGATTTTTCTGATTGTTGGGATTTTTTTCTCTTTTTTAAAATGAAGTAATTAAATATATCAAGGTCTATGTTATTGCATGCTAGAAGCGTGTCAAGAACATGTTATTACATGCTAGGAGCGTGATAAGAGCATGTTAAGGGTATACCAAAGGGATATGCTGAAGACATGCTAAGGTCATATCAATACCCCTCCGCCTAAGAAAAGAGTGCTTGCCCTATATCGCGGTTACGAAGTGAACTGCGAGAATCTTGTAGGGTGAGATACTTGAAAATATCGTATGACGCAGGGTATGCCAAGAGCATCGAACATGAATTTTAAGAATGTGCCGCTTTTTGCGTTTTTTTCACAAAAAGTTTTCAAAACGTTAAAAAAACAACAAAAATGTGTGTTTTTTCAACAAGTTGAAGTTTTGGAGTTGTTGGATTTCTCTATGGGAATTAACATGGGTTTTCACACTTTTGCGAATTTTTTAGAAAAAAAATGTGGTTTTTTGCAAAAATGCGGCCAAAAATGTGTTTTTTGCAAAACGCGGAATCGGCCGATTTTTTTCAAACTGTCGGATTTCTCTATGGGAATTAACATAGGTTTTCACACTTTTGCAATTTTTTGAAAGAAAATGTGCGTTTTTGCAAAAATGCGGCCAAAGAAGCGTGTTTTTAGAGTAGCAGAATCGCATGAATTGGGTGTATAGGAGGGGTGTGTTTCCCCAACCATTTCGATCTTGGAGTTCAAATATTTTAAAAATAAATATTTTCAATAAATATTCCCAAAATTAAATATTTTTAATAAATATGGGGGTATCTTTGAATCTTAACATGTTTTAAAGAATCGTGAAAGTGTATACTACAATAGGGGGTTTCTTCATACCAACATAGTTTAATACGTGTGTTATTTTACAAGTGTGTACTACCATAGGAGTTTCTTTATACCAACATGGTTTAATATGGGTGTTATTTTATGCATGTGTATACTACCGTAGGAGTTTCTTTAAACCAACATGTTTTAAAAACCGCATAGTGCATTAAATCACGATGACAGATCTACCCCTCCCCACCTCGCGTGAATGTGGATAGTTACATCGTATGGTCAGTGCGAGAAAGATGAGGATACTGCTAACAGAGTGGTACCAGGCTATAACTTGAGGCTATTTGCCGCGTTGGGCTGGGTCGACTGAACCGCTCTCGCTGCTATTGTTAACATCTGTGGTGGGGGACAGTTTTTCCGGACTGATAGAATGCTTGTGTTGGACCATCGCGAAATGCTATTCTCAGCTGGGAGAGGCTCTTTTAAAGAAGTTCTTATTAAATTTTAACATGTTTTAAAAAGAATCTTTCATTCATTAGTGTTATGAATCACGCAAGTTAATTAAAGGATGTTAATTAAATTAATTGATTAAGTATTGAATGCCTGTATACCAGGAGCATGTTAAAGACATGTCAAGGGGTATGTCAAAGCGTACCAAGGGTGTACCAAAGGAGTATGCTAAAGACATGACAAAGTCTACACTATCCCTCTGCTATATCACGGTTACGAAGTGAACTGCGAGAATCTTGTAGGGTGGGATACTTGAAAATATCGTATGATGAGGGGTATGCCAAGAGGATCGAACATGAATTTTAAGAATGTGCCGCTTTTTGCGTTTTTTTCACAAAAAGTTTTCAAAACGTTAAAAAAACAACAAAAATGTGTGTTTTTTCAACAAGTTGAAGTTTTGGAGTTGTTGGATTTCTCTATGGGAATTAACATGGGTTTTCACACTTTTGCGAATTTTTTAGAAAAAAAATGTGGTTTTTTGCAAAAATGCGGCCAAAAATGTGTTTTTTGCAAAACGCGGAATCGGCCGATTTTTTTCAAACTGTCGGATTTCTCTATGGGAATTAACATAGGTTTTCACACTTTTGCAATTTTTTGAAAGAAAATGTGCGTTTTTGCAAAAATGCGGCCAAAGAAGCGTGTTTTTAGAGTAGCAGAATCGCATGAATTGGGTGTATAGGAGGGGTGTGTTTCCCCAACCATTTCGATCTTGGAGTTCAAATATTTTAAAAATAAATATTTTCAATAAATATTCCCAAAATTAAATATTTTTAATAAATATGGGGGTATCTTTGAATCTTAACATGTTTTAAAGAATCGTGAAAGTGTATACTACAATAGGGGGTTTCTTCATACCAACATAGTTTAATACGTGTGTTATTTTACAAGTGTGTACTACCATAGGAGTTTCTTTATACCAACATGGTTTAATATGGGTGTTATTTTATGCATGTGTATACTACCGTAGGAGTTTCTTTAAACCAACATGTTTTAAAAACCGCATAGTGCATTAAATCACGATGACAGATCTACCCCTCCCCACCTCGCGTGAATGTGGATAGTTACATCGTATGGTCAGTGCGAGAAAGATGAGGATACTGCTAACAGAGTGGTACCAGGCTATAACTTGAGGCTATTTGCCGCGTTGGGCTGGGTCGACTGAACCGCTCTCGCTGCTATTGTTAACATCTGTGGTGGGGGACAGTTTTTCCGGACTGATAGAATGCTTGTGTTGGACCATCGCGAAATGCTATTCTCAGCTGGGAGAGGCTCTTTTAAAGAAGTTCTTATTAAATTTTAACATGTTTTAAAAAGAATCTTTCATTCATTAGTGTTATGAATCACGCAAGTTAATTAAAGGATGTTAATTAAATTAATTGATTAAGTATTGAATGCCTGTATACCAGGAGCATGTTAAAGACATGTCAAGGGGTATGTCAAAGCGTACCAAGGGTGTACCAAAGGAGTATGCTAAAGACATGACAAAGTCTACACTATCCCTCTGCTATATCACGGTTACGAAGTGAACTGCGAGAATCTTGTAGGGTGGGATACTTGAAAATATCGTATGATGAGGGGTATGCCAAGAGGATCGAACATGAATTTTAAGAATGTGCCGCTTTTTGCGTTTTTTTCACAAAAAGTTTTCAAAACGTTAAAAAAACAACAAAAATGTGTGTTTTTTCAACAAGTTGAAGTTTTGGAGTTGTTGGATTTCTCTATGGGAATTAACATGGGTTTTCACACTTTTGCGAATTTTTTAGAAAAAAAAATGTGGTTTTTTGCAAAAATGCGGCCAAAAATGTGTTTTTTGCAAAACGCGGAATCGGCCGATTTTTTTCAAACTGTTGGATTTCTCTATGGAAATTAACATAGGTTTTCACACTTTTGCAATTTTTTGAAAGAAAATGTGCGTTTTTGCAAAAATGCGGCCAAAAAAGCGTGTTTTTAAAGTAGCAGAATCGCGTGAATTGGGTGTATGGGAGGGTGTGTGTTTCCCCAACCACTACGGTCTTGGGGGTTTAAAAAATTTTAAAAATAAATATTTTCAATAAATATTCCCAAAAATAAATATTTTTAATAAATATTTCCAAAAATAAATATTTTTAAATAATCGTGAAAGTGTCTAAAATACTTGAGTGTTATGAATCTCACAAGTTAATGAAAGGATGATAATTAAATAAAGTCTTAGAGTTTAAATAATAGCAGATACCAATGGCTGTATGCATATGTTTTTACAAGTGTACTACTACTACCATAGGGGGTTTCTTTAAACCAACATGTTTTAATACGTGTGTTATTCTAAGAGGGAGAAACACCTAATATGGTGATACATATGACACACGCGCTCAGCACAAATCGATAGAAATAAATGGTGAGATAGTTTTTAAAGACGAGACTTTTAAATTTTTTTTCGATAAATAAGGTATTTGAGGTTATTTAACGTGTGAATGAACGATACATACCAATAAAATGAGGAACTAGGCTAAGTTTACAAGTATGGGACTTTAAAGTTTTGATGTTTTAGGGGTAGAACTTGAATTTATAATTAAACATGATTTATACTAACTACTGCAAAGGGAGAAATGCATAGCGAAAGGGGTTATGTGTGTATATATATATATATATAATACATATAACCAACACCCACCGGTGGAATGCAGATCTAAGATAGTATGTTTAGGAGAAGACATGAGATTCTTAAGTAAATGGAGTATTGAGAGGCATTTAAAGAGATATAAACATATGATAAGGTAACATCCATAATACACACAACTAATATAGGACAGCGAAAGGAAAACTTTAGTATTGTTTAGAGACCGAACTTCAAATATGTAAGTAAATGTAGGTGTTTGGAAATTTTTAATGGGCTATGTGCAACACACATGTCCCCGATCACAGTGGTGGAAAAGTGATACCGGAGCAGTTTTTAAAGATGTGACTTTAACTTTTTTCAATTAAGTGAAGAATCTAATAAATATTAGAGGGTGCTAGCGCTTACCGAGGGTTTTATGTATAATACACATAAGCAGCATATAACATTAGGAAGGGGATATTAGAAAATTTTTTAAAGATAGGACTCTAGATTTTGGAACTAAATGAGATATCAAGAAACATTTAAAGGGGATGAAAATATCTAATGAGGCGGAATGGGGGTGTACTTACCCAAGATACCCAGCACTGAAATTATTCACTAAGATAAATTTTTTTAAAGTAAAGACTTTAGAAGTTTCACATAAAAGGCAATTTATACTAGTTTTTAAAGAAATGAAAACGCCCAGCGAGATGACTTAGAATGAATACAACGCCGATATATATAACAGTGAAAAGAAAACTTAAATATTGTTTAAAGACTGCACTTCAAATTTCAAAGTAAATGTACATACCCGGAAACTTTTAATGGACTAGTATAATACACATACTCGATATAACAGTTAAATGACGAACTAAGAATAATTTATAAGTATGTAACTTTGGATTTTTTTAGTTAAATAGGGATTTCAGCTAATTTTTAGAGGTATAGAAAGGTATACTAAAGGGTGTACAACAAATTTTTAGAAGGGACTTAGGGAATTTGCTAGCTAAATAGGGATTTCCACTACTTTTTAAAGGGATATAAAGGCATACTAAAGGGTATATAGCAAATTTTTAGAGGGGACTTTGAGAATTTTTTAGCTAAATAGGGATTTCTACTAACTTTTAAGGAATAGAAACACGTACTGAAGAGTATAGAGCGTAATCATTACTAACACCTAGTGCTAAAATGAGGAATTAGAGTAATATTTTGGGGATGGGACTTTAGATTTTTAAGTAAATGTTATGTTTAAAAACTTTTAAAGTAGCGTAAATACCTACTAAGATGACATATGCGATACACATAGCCAATACATAGTTATTAAATAGGGAAAAGCTAAGATGGCTTTTTAGAATAACACCTAAAATTTTTTCTAACTAAGCTCAATATATCAACACTTAAAGCGGACGAATACGAAGATTCAGACGGCATGTGTGATACACATCGCGGGCACATAATAGTTAAATCTTAATTTAAGTAAGTTTTTAAGGATAGAACTCTGAATTTTTTGGGTAAATGAGATGTTTAAGAACATTTAAAGAGTCAAAAACACCTAATAAGGCGGTATGAGATGATTTCATCATCATCAGATAACAGCGAAATGGGGATACTACAAATATTTTAAAGGGGAATCCTTAAAATTTCTAAGTAAATAACCTTTAAAGGGGTGAAAAATATATAGTGAAGTTGTGTAGATAATACAGATCATCGACATTCTAAAACAGACAAGACATGTCTATACAAGATAAAAAAATGTTGTACGTTAATATAAACATACATTATTCTATGTAGCAATGTAATACATACCCCAAGATTTATATAAAGTAATTGCGAATACATTATACCAATCCCATCAGAAATCAGCTAAAATAATAAAATTATCAAGCTGAATAATATATCTAGGTACTAAAACCCCAACAAACTACATCAAATTGATAAAAATCTTAACTAAATAAAATAATAAAGCTGTAACATACTATAAAAATACTAAGTTTAATAAAATAATAGAATAAAATCATATTAAAGCAAGTACTTACATGTTCAATCCGACTCAAAATGCTACATTAGGTGTAGGCCGATGAATAATGACAGATATAACATCTCCAGCTTTACCAACTTAAACCGACATATTCCCAGAGCAACTTGAAACGCGTCTTGACAGCACGAAATCCACAGCAGAAGTGATAAAATCGATACTTCAACGACACCCCCTACACGACAAGGTCACATCAAGGTCATATCATGGTTACAGTTAAACTATGGTATAAAATAGAATCACATGTTAAAAAATAATAGATTTTAGTAAAATAATTAAAGAAAATCCCTCTGTGATTATGAATGACCTGTCTATATTTACCGTGTGTGTGTACGTGTGTGTGTGTGTGTGTGTGTGTGCGTGTGTGTGTGCGTGTGTGTGTGTGTGTGTGTGTGTATGTGTGTGTGTGTGTGTGTATGTGTGTGTGTGTGTGTGTGTAATTATACCTTAAAAAGCTATATATCTGTAGTATCCCAACGGATACTAATATTTGTCTTACACATTTAGTTAAAACTTTTTTTTAATTACACTTAAAATAAGTGCAACTGAAATAAAGTTTTTCTAAGTTTGAAAAACAAATATTAGTATCCGTTGGGATACTACAGATATATAGCTTTTTAAGGTATAATTACACACACACACACACACACATACACACACACACACACACACACATACACACACACACACACACACATGCACACACACACGCACACACACACACACACACACACACACGTACACACACACACACACACGGTAAATATAGACAGGTCATTCATAATCACAGAGGGATTTTCTTTAATTATTTTACTAAAATCTATTATTTTTTAACATGTGATTCTATTTTATACCATAGTTTAACTGTAACCATGATATGACCTTGATGTGACCTTGTCGTGTAGGGGGTGTCGTTGAAGTATCGATTTTATCACTTCTGCTGTGGATTTCGTGCTGTCAAGACGCGTTTCAAGTTGCTCTGGGAATATGTCGGTTTAAGTTGGTAAAGCTGGAGATGTTATATCTGTCATTATTCATCGGCCTACACCTAATGTAGCATTTTGAGTCGGATTGAACATGTAAGTACTTGCTTTAATATGATTTTATTCTATTATTTTATTAAACTTAGTATTTTTATAGTATGTTACAGCTTTATTATTTTATTTAGTTAAGATTTTTATCAATTTGATGTAGTTTGTTGGGGTTTTAGTACCTAGATATATTATTCAGCTTGATAATTTTATTATTTTAGCTGATTTCTGATGGGATTGGTATAATGTATTCGCAATTACTTTATATAAATCTTGGGGTATGTATTACATTGCTACATAGAATAATGTATGTTTATATTAACGTACAACATTTTTTTATCTTGTATAGACATGTCTTGTCTGTTTTAGAATGTCGATGATCTGTATTATCTACACAACTTCACTATATATTTTTCACCCCTTTAAAGGTTATTTACTTAGAAATTTTAAGGATTCCCCTTTAAAATATTTGTAGTATCCCCATTTCGCTGTTATCTGATGATGATGAAATCATCTCATACCGCCTTATTAGGTGTTTTTGACTCTTTAAATGTTCTTAAACATCTCATTTACCCAAAAAATTCAGAGTTCTATCCTTAAAAACTTACTTAAATTAAGATTTAACTATTATGTGCCCGCGATGTGTATCACACATGCCGTCTGAATCTTCGTATTCGTCCGCTTTAAGTGTTGATATATTGAGCTTAGTTAGAAAAAATTTTAGGTGTTATTCTAAAAAGCCATCTTAGCTTTTCCCTATTTAATAACTATGTATTGGCTATGTGTATCGCATATGTCATCTTAGTAGGTATTTACGCTACTTTAAAAGTTTTTAAACATAACATTTACTTAAAAATCTAAAGTCCCATCCCCAAAATATTACTCTAATTCCTCATTTTAGCACTAGGTGTTAGTAATGATTACGCTCTATACTCTTCAGTACGTGTTTCTATTCCTTAAAAGTTAGTAGAAATCCCTATTTAGCTAAAAAATTCTCAAAGTCCCCTCTAAAAATTTGCTATATACCCTTTAGTATGCCTTTATATCCCTTTAAAAAGTAGTGGAAATCCCTATTTAGCTAGCAAATTCCCTAAGTCCCTTCTAAAAATTTGTTGTACACCCTTTAGTATACCTTTCTATACCTCTAAAAATTAGCTGAAATCCCTATTTAACTAAAAAAATCCAAAGTTACATACTTATAAATTATTCTTAGTTCGTCATTTAACTGTTATATCGAGTATGTGTATTATACTAGTCCATTAAAAGTTTCCGGGTATGTACATTTACTTTGAAATTTGAAGTGCAGTCTTTAAACAATATTTAAGTTTTCTTTTCACTGTTATATATATCGGCGTTGTATTCATTCTAAGTCATCTCGCTGGGCGTTTTCATTTCTTTAAAAACTAGTATAAATTGCCTTTTATGTGAAACTTCTAAAGTCTTTACTTTAAAAAAATTTATCTTAGTGAATAATTTCAGTGCTGGGTATCTTGGGTAAGTACACCCCCATTCCGCCTCATTAGATATTTTCATCCCCTTTAAATGTTTCTTGATATCTCATTTAGTTCCAAAATCTAGAGTCCTATCTTTAAAAAATTTTCTAATATCCCCTTCCTAATGTTATATGCTGCTTATGTGTATTATACATAAAACCCTCGGTAAGCGCTAGCACCCTCTAATATTTATTAGATTCTTCACTTAATTGAAAAAAGTTAAAGTCACATCTTTAAAAACTGCTCCGGTATCACTTTTCCACCACTGTGATCGGGGACATGTGTGTTGCACATAGCCCATTAAAAATTTCCAAACACCTACATTTACTTACATATTTGAAGTTCGGTCTCTAAACAATACTAAAGTTTTCCTTTCGCTGTCCTATATTAGTTGTGTGTATTATGGATGTTACCTTATCATATGTTTATATCTCTTTAAATGCCTCTCAATACTCCATTTACTTAAGAATCTCATGTCTTCTCCTAAACATACTATCTTAGATCTGCATTCCACCGGTGGGTGTTGGTTATATGTATTATATATATATATATATACACACATAACCCCTTTCGCTATGCATTTCTCCCTTTGCAGTAGTTAGTATAAATCATGTTTAATTATAAATTCAAGTTCTACCCCTAAAACATCAAAACTTTAAAGTCCCATACTTGTAAACTTAGCCTAGTTCCTCATTTTATTGGTATGTATCGTTCATTCACACGTTAAATAACCTCAAATACCTTATTTATCGAAAAAAAATTTAAAAGTCTCGTCTTTAAAAACTATCTCACCATTTATTTCTATCGATTTGTGCTGAGCGCGTGTGTCATATGTATCACCATATTAGGTGTTTCTCCCTCTTAGAATAACACACGTATTAAAACATGTTGGTTTAAAGAAACCCCCTATGGTAGTAGTAGTACACTTGTAAAAACATATGCATACAGCCATTGGTATCTGCTATTATTTAAACTCTAAGACTTTATTTAATTATCATCCTTTCATTAACTTGTGAGATTCATAACACTCAAGTATTTTAGACACTTTCACGATTATTTAAAAATATTTATTTTTGGAAATATTTATTAAAAATATTTATTTTTGGGAATATTTATTGAAAATATTTATTTTTAAAATTTTTTAAACCCCCAAGACCGTAGTGGTTGGGGAAACACACCCCCTCCCATACACCCAATTCACGCGATTCTGCTACTTTAAAAACACGCTTTTTTGGCCGCATTTTTGCAAAAACGCACATTTTCTTTCAAAAAATTGCAAAAGTGTGAAAACCTATGTTAATTTCCATAGAGAAATCCAACAGTTTGAAAAAAATCGGCCGATTCCGCGTTTTGCAAAAAACACATTTTTGGCCGCATTTTTGCAAAAAACCACATTTTTTTTTCTAAAAAATTCGCAAAAGTGTGAAAACCCATGTTAATTCCCATAGAGAAATCCAACAACTCCAAAACTTCAACTTGTTGAAAAAACACACATTTTTGTTGTTTTTTTAACGTTTTGAAAACTTTTTGTGAAAAAAACGCAAAAAGCGGCACATTCTTAAAATTCATGTTCGATCCTCTTGGCATACCCCTCATCATACGATATTTTCAAGTATCCCACCCTACAAGATTCTCGCAGTTCACTTCGTAACCGTGATATAGCAGAGGGATAGTGTAGACTTTGTCATGTCTTTAGCATACTCCTTTGGTACACCCTTGGTACGCTTTGACATACCCCTTGACATGTCTTTAACATGCTCCTGGTATACAGGCATTCAATACTTAATCAATTAATTTAATTAACATCCTTTAATTAACTTGCGTGATTCATAACACTAATGAATGAAAGATTCTTTTTAAAACATGTTAAAATTTAATAAGAACTTCTTTAAAAGAGCCTCTCCCAGCTGAGAATAGCATTTCGCGATGGTCCAACACAAGCATTCTATCAGTCCGGAAAAACTGTCCCCCACCACAGATGTTAACAATAGCAGCGAGAGCGGTTCAGTCGACCCAGCCCAACGCGGCAAATAGCCTCAAGTTATAGCCTGGTACCACTCTGTTAGCAGTATCCTCATCTTTCTCGCACTGACCATACGATGTAACTATCCACATTCACGCGAGGTGGGGAGGGGTAGATCTGTCATCGTGATTTAATGCACTATGCGGTTTTTAAAACATGTTGGTTTAAAGAAACTCCTACGGTAGTATACACATGCATAAAATAACACCCATATTAAACCATGTTGGTATAAAGAAACTCCTATGGTAGTACACACTTGTAAAATAACACACGTATTAAACTATGTTGGTATGAAGAAACCCCCTATTGTAGTATACACTTTCACGATTCTTTAAAACATGTTAAGATTCAAAGATACCCCCATATTTATTAAAAATATTTAATTTTGGGAATATTTATTGAAAATATTTATTTTTAAAATATTTGAACTCCAAGATCGAAATGGTTGGGGAAACACACCCCTCCTATACACCCAATTCATGCGATTCTGCTACTCTAAAAACACGCTTCTTTGGCCGCATTTTTGCAAAAACGCACATTTTCTTTCAAAAAATTGCAAAAGTGTGAAAACCTATGTTAATTCCCATAGAGAAATCCGACAGTTTGAAAAAAATCGGCCGATTCCGCGTTTTGCAAAAAACACATTTTTGGCCGCATTTTTGCAAAAAACCACATTTTTTTTCTAAAAAATTCGCAAAAGTGTGAAAACCCATGTTAATTCCCATAGAGAAATCCAACAACTCCAAAACTTCAACTTGTTGAAAAAACACACATTTTTGTTGTTTTTTTAACGTTTTGAAAACTTTTTGTGAAAAAAACGCAAAAAGCGGCACATTCTTAAAATTCATGTTCGATGCTCTTGGCATACCCTGCGTCATACGATATTTTCAAGTATCTCACCCTACAAGATTCTCGCAGTTCACTTCGTAACCGCGATATAGGGCAAGCACTCTTTTCTTAGGCGGAGGGGTATTGATATGACCTTAGCATGTCTTCAGCATATCCCTTTGGTATACCCTTAACATGCTCTTATCACGCTCCTAGCATGTAATAACATGTTCTTGACACGCTTCTAGCATGCAATAACATAGACCTTGATATATTTAATTACTTCATTTTAAAAAAGAGAAAAAAATCCCAACAATCAGAAAAATCCCAATTTTAATTCCACTTTCTGCCGCTAGGGGGCGCTGATGGTTTCATTCCGCCTCCGATGGTGTTGCCACCCCAAAAAAAGTTTCTCCCCCACAGGTGTTGCTATGGCAACCGAAACAGAAAAATAATCTGAAGTTTAACCACTGATAGTTCCGCTTTTCGCCGCTAGGGGGCGCTGATGGCTTCATTCCGCCTCTGTCGGTGTTGCCATCCCCAAAAAAGTTTCTCCCATACTTAGAAAAAATCCCATTCCAAAAATTTATTTCCCCCTCAACCCCTCGTACAAGACTACGACATCGTTGCCACCCAAAAAAAGTTTCTCCAAAATTTCTACCCCCACTTTTTTTTTCATTTTCCCCCCTTTTACACCCCCCGTCCAGGATTACGGAAGGCGGAATGGCCGCCATCTTGGATTCCGCATTCCGCATTATTCCGCCTCTGTTGGTGAACGCCCCTTTCTTTACTACTTTCGTCCATTAAAATTTGGCCCGTTTATCCTTGAAATTTGGTATGCACAGTAGCGTCGCCAAGGCGGGAGGACTTGGGGGTTATTTCCCCCCCCCCCCAGGAACCCATAGAATCCATTAAATTTCCAAGAAATGATCTATAGAGAAATGGAAAGCAAAATATTTTGTTACCAACTCCCTCTCCCTAGAATTTTTTTAGGCGACGCTACTGGACATGCAGATATAGATTAGTTGTCCCAGTAGAAATAAAAAAGAATTAAATTACTGCAGATGGGAGGGGGGGGATAAAAACAGTCAGTAAAAAAAGATAAACTTTCAAACAAATGGAGATAATTGTCAAAAGAAGAGACGTATCAAGACAACGACATATACTTAATTTTTTAGTTTTAAATTCACTGCAAGGAAACGGACGAAAAAATAATTTTCTTTTTAGTTTTGGTAAAGTATAGCCATCATCATATATTTTCATTTTGGTAATTACTGCGAGAGAACCGTTAAAAAAGCCACGTTTTTTTTTAGCTATGGAAAAGTAATGAAAAAACACATCTGAAACACTTTTCATCAACCCAATTATAATTAGAAAAAAATGTAGGTTGCTAAAAAGTGGATAAGCTAATAAAAGCTACTAAAATATGGGAGTAATTTAAAACAAAATACATTCAAGTGGGGTATCACAAAATCGACTGCATCGAGACAAAGAGAAAAATACCACTTTTCAGTTACAGGATGTGGTAAAAATGACAGTTTCCATTTTCCTTCCGTTGTAGAAAAAGAAATGAAGGAACACATCTAAACTATACATCAACATAACCCAAATGCAAAATAAATAAATAAATAAATAAATAAAAAATGATATGTCAGCTTTAGGTGGATAAAGAAAAGAAGGAATAATAAAGCAATGGGAAAAGGGGCAAATTAAGAAAAAATGAGAATACTCGATTTGAGAATCTAAGAATCGAACGTATCCAGATAAAGAAAAATAAAAAAATTTTCATTTGTGTAGCCACTGGGGGAAAGGGTGTATAAAAACTTAAGGTTGTCTTCTTTTTCTTAGTTTAGAAAAAATTAATGAAAAAATACACCTAAAACATTTTAAAGATACAGCAATCTAATTGAAATACAGGAAAAATAAGAAGGTTGTTTCAATTTGAGATTAGAAATGGAAAGGGATAAAGGTGAGAGGTGTAAATTAGAAAAATATCAAAATATTTGTATAGGGCATCAGAAAATAAGACTGATAGAGATTAAGATAATCCAATAATTTTTGCATTCACTTGGGTGAGAGGGTGGTAAAAATCGTCCAGTTCTTTTTCTTATTTTGAAAAAGGGAATAAACGAAAAAATGTTTAGAGATATATCAATAAATTGCAACAAAATGCACCAGGTTGCTGTAACTTGATTTGAAAACGAAAGAATATGAAGAAATGGGAGAGCTTAAATAAAATGAGTTTCAAATAAGAATGTCAAATAATAACAGCAGCACATAATAACGGGCAAAATAAGTCAAATAATGACGGGCAAAATAAGTTAAATGATAACGAGCAAAATAAGTCAAATAATAACGAGCAGCACATGACTTTCCCTATATAATGCAATGAATTTACTTCTTTCACAAAAAGAAAAAGATATATAAGATCCACGGGGAAATGTTTGTAACGCTGAATTGTACATTTGGCGCTTTTCCTATGATGAAAAACTATATAAACTATTTCAAAGTACCCAACTAACTTATACATCGAGCAACTCTAAATTGATAATTATCAATATTCATAGCGTCCGCAATAAGTATTATAGTCCATATATTAAAAAATAATAATAATTAATTCATCGATTTGGCGACGTTTTTGTTATTTAGTGTATTTTTTGCAATCTTGACGATATTTTCTTCAATCTCAGGCATTTTGCTAAATTAATCGCCAAGTTCGCCAAATTTATCGACAAACGTTACATACATACAGACGGAGAGAAAGGCTTTTCTTATATATAAAATACTACTGGTGAAATGTTGGGCGTAAAAATACAAATTATTGCACAAAGTATCTTATTTCAATGAATGGAACGAACTAAATCTGCGAGAAAGATGTTAACAAATTTGTCGAATAATAGTAAATGAAAAGTTGCACTATGCGACAAATTTTCATATTTCACATATTTCACTATAGTTAATAATTTTATGTAATATTTTTGATAAATTTATTTGAAAAACGCGTAACATCTCGAGAACAGTTCTGAATTTTGTGTGATTCGATTTCTAATGAAAAATGACATAAGAAATAATCATTTACGTAACATCATTAAAAATTTTGATTTTTTAATGATTTTTTCAAAATTTCATTAGAAAATGTTCGCATTTTTCGAATATTCGATATCAATAGGATTTAAAATCTATAGCGTTCTAATATTCACCGAGTGTGATATTTGTGCTGAATTTCGTTCTGAACGCTTCATTTGTTCGTGAGATATCGCGTTCAGACTCAGGCTCTTTTACACACACACACACACACCACTTCAAGAATGTTCTATTTGAGTTCAGGGATGCTTGAAACGTGCTCTTCCGTCAAAAAACTCGAATTCGAATTTTCGACTCCTTCACAATACTGATTATAAATGTATTCCTTCTACTGAAACAAATTGCAAGAAACTAATCCATGATAACCCGAATCATACACAGATCAGACGATTCAGAAGTAAATCCGAATCCGAGCCTGATATTAAGCATTTGCTAAATTGTACACTAAACTTTGATGACAGAATTTTCTTTAAAAATTATTAATATCCTAATGTAGCACACAAAATGCATTTAAAGATATTGTACAACAAATATGCTTTACAAATCTAATTCGAATATTAAAATTTCTGAATATGATAATTTTATTACTTTCCTTGCAATACATGGTAATGTATAGGGAAAGTATTGGAATCATGCCGAAAATCGCAACTCGAGTTTTCGACGGATCTACACGTTTCGAGACCTCTAGAATATGAAAACACTATTTTTAGCGTGACGTCTGTGTGTGTGTCTGTCTGTGTGTCCGTCTGTCTGTGTGTCTGTCTGTGCAGATTTTGTATCCACTCTAACTAAAAAACTAATTGACCGAATTTCATAAAATTTGGTAGGTATATCACTTGTGGGCGGATCTGGTGCTGATTAGTTTTGGGTATGATTCGGGATAAAAGAATCCGCCTTTTTTTGCGAAATGGCTCGCAAAAGCTTGTATTCACTCTAGTTGAAAAACTAAAGAATCGATTTAAACAAAATTTGGTAGGTAAGTCACTTGTGGGACACCCTGGTGCTGATTAGATTTTGATAAGATTCGGAAAAAATAACATGCCTTTTTTTGCAAAATGGCCCGCAAAAATCGACAAAATCTAAAATAAAAAACTACTTATGCTGAAATACATCCATTAAATGCTTGTTTTATACGTAATTTTTAACGAAGAAAAGAATAAAACCAATCCCATTAAACTAGGACTAGCCGTTCTCGAGATATTTTTGTTTTTGTTTTTTTTTTCTCTACGCCACCTTTGAAAACGAGTCCAGTTACCAAATGAGAACGAACATTAAATTAATAGTGAATTAAATTTAATTAAAATAAGAGAATGTGTATATAAGTCTGCAGGGAAAGTTATGCGCTGCCCACATCAGATTTTCTTTACATTTCATCTTGCCAGTCTCACAATCTTACTCCTGTATAACGAGTTGCTCTGCTTTTACCTTGTACGTTCCGATTTCTCGTCTATGTTCAGCAAAAGTGTCAAAGACATTGATCATTATAGGAAATGAAACTATCTATTATACGTACCTGCTGGTTGTGAGTTATATCCAACAAAAATCCCGGAACAAAGCAATGCCGCTCGAAAGAAATCCATGGTTGATTTCTATGCACAGTGCGTGTTTAGTCTCAAAGAATAAAGCCCATACTTGGGCCTGCACATTCCGAGCTTTACCGTTGCCAGGCAGCTGTTGTGTGTTTCCAGTTACAAAGTCTAGACTTGTGATCAATCTGAATACGCAATCATTTTATACGCTATTGTATGTACTCAGGTATGTTTAAAAATGGCCGAAGTCAGCGACGAATCATAGTGATTCCCTCGCTGGGAAAAAATAAAGTTTCATTTAAATGCCCAGCGTGCACGCAACTACAAAATTAGTTAATCGATTATTACCGTAAACCCCGCGTAAAGAATGTCTAGAAATATCTGAGTTGAGACGATCTTATCCTATGCATTAACCCTTTCTCGGTCATATTTTCCCCCCCGGGTTTACAGTTTAAAAAAATCTCATGTGGCCATCGCATGACTTTCCTTGCATAATGCAACTTCCCTGCTTTTACAGCAAATAACGATGTGCAAGGTAAGAATGTACAGGCGTCATTTTTGCCAAGTTGGCGATATTTCGCCAAATTAGTCGCCAATGCCAGCTTCTTTTTTACTTTCCCTGCAATACATGGCAATGTATAGGGAAAGTATTGGAATCGTGTCGAAAGTTAGAACTCGAGTTTTCAGCTGATTTACTCGTTTCAGGCACTCTGGAACACGAATCCATTCTTTTTAGCGTGACCTCTGGTTATGTGTCTGTGCAATGTATGTATCCATTCTTTCAAAAACTATTTAACGAAATTTGACAAAATTTGGTAGGTAAGTTACTTTTGGGCTACCCTGGTGCTACTTAGATTTTTGTACATTTCGGGGAATAAAACCAGCCATCAAAAATTCTCCAAATATGAAATAAAAGACTAAATATGTTTAAATATATCAATTAAATGCTTGTATCTTACGTGATTTGTGACGACGAAACGATTAACTCCAATACCCTAAACCTCCAAGACTCTAAGATGAACAGTTTGCAAGATGTTTCAACTTTTTGACATTTTGAGGATCTGGCGACGTTGTGAAAAGTGCAAGATGAAACAGAAGCTGTATTTAAACAGTAAAATAGATATAATTTCAGATAATACATGTTAGATTTTGCAATTAAAATAGATTTAATGGAATATGAAAGAAAAAATAAATTTGAATCAGTAGGAAAAGTCATGTGCAGGTACAATTGCTGGTGCTCCCAACAATATCTTGTTTTTAATATTATGTAACTTTCTGAATATATTTATCCTAAAACATGCTATATCTCAAGGACGGTTCATGCTAGCTTTCTAAAGTTAGCGCCATTCGTTTCCTAATGATACATTATATGTGCGGAATCATTATACTATATTCAACATTATTGAAGGTCCTGATTTTATAATCACTTTTTCAAAATTTAATTCGAAAATTGGGGAGGGGGGGGGGGGGTGTTCCAAATATTCGATCGCGTTTAAAATCAATAAGGTTAAAGTATACGTTGATTGAAATAATCGTTCCAAGTTAAGTTCGTAACGCGCTATTCGTTGGTGAGATATCGCTCCTACGCGCGCGCGCACGCACACATAAACATCACCTCAAAATGATCGATTCGAGTTCAGGGATTTTTCAAACGTGCTCTACCTTCGCAAACCCGTCAATACTTCCCCTATAACATTATGCTATGTATGCAAGCCTCCTATACAGGGTGTCCCAAAAAGATTGAAACGTGTTTTTATTCTTTACCTGTTGGAGATAAGTGGGCAATGTAAATTGCAAAAATGTTGAAAGTAAGGTAGGAAATAAGACTACGTTAATTAAATAGTCCTCCCATTAATTTTCAAAAAGTTACACTTCTTAAATTTTTATACGACCCCCTTAGACAAATTTGGTCAATCAGAAAATTTTTATTTTTAATGCAATAAGATCATTAAAAAACCCGCATATCTGTAGCTTTAAAATCAACTGAATTATGATAAGGGAAAAATCTGACTTATGCCACTTTTCCGTACCATATGAAAGGCTGTTTTATCAGTAAAAATAGAAATCATAAACAAATTGAAGATGGAAATTGTTTAGATCAAATATACGTTAATATGTGTCAAATTTTTTTATCACAAATGCATCTAAATAAAGCATTACACAGATAGAAATCATATATGAAGCTGTAATACTCACTACGCGGTTGAGGCACATAATTGAAATATGCATACATTGATAAAAGACCGCTGATATAAAGGGACAAGTTTCGTTACAAATA
Organism: Amaurobius ferox; assembly: GCA_951213105.1. Classification (NCBI taxonomy): domain Eukaryota; kingdom Metazoa; phylum Arthropoda; class Arachnida; order Araneae; family Amaurobiidae; genus Amaurobius; species Amaurobius ferox. Next base: position 103,138,006 of record OX578133.1, on the reverse strand, counting down.
CTAGAAATACAATTGACAAAGCATTCTCAAAATGTTTTCCTTCAACTCCAATACACAACTGAGCTCACGCCAACATCCGTACCGTGCTGAAAACACCGGTTCTCGTTAGATCACCGAAGTCAGGCAGCATCGGACGCGGTTAGTACTTGGGTGGGTGACCATCTGGGAACACCGCGTGCTGTTGGCACATTTCGGGCGCGGTAGCCCGGTAGTTTGCTCGCTGGATTTGCACGCTGCCACAACTGCCGCCGTGTTCATGCAAAGTACGATCACGTTAAACATGTGGGTCCGTAAGTCCTTCCGAGAGGTTGGTGATAGGGGAAGAAGGGTACGGTCTCTGTGGATGCCTCCCCCACTGGGTTCCGGTCTAAATTGGGTGGCACTTCCCGGCCGTCCAAACAGTTACCTTACACCTTTCTGGTATTTCCCGGCCGTCCAATTAGATACTCAAGTCCTCAGGATGAGTCGGTCTGGGTCTTCTACACCTTTCTGGTAGGTCGGACGGTCTGGGTCTCAACAACAACAATATAACTGAGCTCTTCTAATAATGCTTCTGTAAATATTTTGGAGTTCTTCACCACTAATATTGTTGCAAGCATCAATTATCTTTTGTTTAAGGTAAATTGCATTTAGTGGGCGAGTATTATAAACTAATGTTCGATGACGACCCCATAAGTAAAAATCGAGAGGGATTAAATCATGGGATATGGGGGGAGGGGATATTCTATGGCTCCTTTCAAACCAATCCACTGTTTATCAAAGTTTTCGCTGGGTCAGTTTGTCACAATTATAGCCTGGTGTGCAGGCGCGCCATCTTGTTGATAATACATGTTTTTTAGAAACGATAATGTTGTCGTCTCCATAAATAAAATCCGTTACAGTACCGTTTAAAATAAGCTACATGTATTTTTCGGCTGTAAGAGTCCCTTTATAAAACACAAGACCAATCAGTTTTTCATTCCAAATTCAGCACCATACAGACACAGAAAACTTTCTCTGTGATGTATTTCACAGACAAAAAATGGTTTCATAGTATCCCAATAATGATCGTTATGGGTATTGATTGCTCCATCTCCCGTAAACAAACATTCATCAGTCCACAGAATGTTCTTAACAAAGTTCGAATTGATGTCTTGTTGGATTAACAAGCAGTTGCAGAATGCTACACGCAAGTCAAAATCGGAGGGATGGAGTGCTTGAAGTCCGTGAATACAAAATGGATGCCAATGGTATTTTTTAAGTGTTCTAGCAATTGACATCCTAGCTAGATCCAAAGTTTCGCTTGCTTTTCGAATGCTTGTTCGTGAGTTGAAAGAAAAATATGCGATGATGTCAGGTTCTTGGTCCTCCGTATGCAAACGACTTCTTCCAAAGCCAGGTCTTGAATGAAATGAACCGGCAGTTCTTAATCTCCTCATCATCCGATAAACAAATGTGCGTGAAATTTCAGGCAAGCTTTGATATCGCCGTCCAAAATCCCGAGCGGTTTCTGCCGTATTTTTATTACACAGAGCATAAATCATTGTTAATTCGAAAAGTTCGTTATTTGTTAAAAATACCATAATGCACAACCAGTTATGTGTTCTTAATTCGTTAATTCAGAATTAAACATGCTGACGATTCACTGAATGATTTCTAATCTTCTTTATTTTGGTACTAGCCGCCTTTGGCGACCAGCCTGTTCGCTACCATTGAAAATTCTGACCGTGGCAAACTCGTTGGCGCGACCTACCAGAAAGGTGTAAGGTAACTGCTTGGAAGGCCAGGAAGTGCCACACAATTTAGACCGGAACCCAATGGGGGAGGCATCCAAAGAGACCGTACCCTCCTTCCCCTACCACAAACCTCTCGGAAGGACTTGCAGTCCCACACGTTTAACGTGATCGTACTCCGCGTGAACACGGCTGCAGTTTTGGCAATGGCGGGAATCGAACCCGGGCCTACCGAGTGAAATTCCCGCGCGCTAACCACTGGGCTACCGTGCCATCCGCGACAATCTCCATAACTTTATTTTTATTCGGCAATTTTGGGAATCGAACCCGGGCCTACCAAGTGCAAATCCCGCGCACTAACCACTGGGGTACTTCACCCTCCGCGATATTCTTCATAACTTTCTTTTTATTCACCCAATTTAGACCGGAACCAAGTGGGAGAAGCATCCACAGGGACCGTACCCTTCTTCCCCTACCACCAACCTCTCGGAAGGACTTACAGACCCACATGTTTAACGTGATCGTACTCCGCGTAAACACGGCGGCAATTTTGGGAATCGAACCCGGGCCTACCGAGTGCAATTTCCGCGCGCTAACCATTGGGCTACTTTGCCCTACGCGACAATCTCCATAACTTTCTTTTTATTCATCCAATTTAGACCGTACCCTCCTTCCCCTACCACCAACTTCTCGGAAGGACTCACGGACCCACATGTTTAACGTGCTCGTACTCCGCGTAAACACGGCGGCAATTTTGGGAATCGAACCCGGGCCTGGTAACTGGTTGGACGGCCAGGATGTGCCACCCAATTTAGACCGGAACCCAGTGGGGGAGGCATCCACAGGGAACGTACCCTCCTTCCCCTACCACCAACCTCTCGGAAAAACATACGGACCCATATGTTTAACGTGATCGTACTCCATGTCAGTGGCGGAAATCGAACCCGGGCCTACCGCGTGCAATTCCCGCGCGCTAACCACTGGGCTACTTCGCCCTCCGCGACAATCTCCATAACTTTCTTTTTATTCACCCAATTTAGACCGTACCCTCCTTCCCCTACCACCAACCTCTCGGAAGGACTCACGAACCCACATGTTTAACGTGATCGTACTCTGCGTGAACGTGGCGTAAGTTTTGGCAGTGGCGGGAATCGAACCCGGGCCTACTGAGTGCAATTCCCGCGCGCTAACCACTGGGCTGCCGCGCCCTCCGCGACAATCTCCATAACTTTCTACATATTCACCCAATTTAGACGGGAACCCAGTGGGGGAGGCATCCACAGGGGCCGTATCCTCCTTCCCCTACCACCAACCTCTCGGAAGGACTTACGGACCCACATATTTAACGTGATCGTATTCCACGTAAACACGGCGGCAGTTTTGGCAGTGGCGGGAATCGAACCCGGGCCTACCGCTAACTTCCCGCGCGCTAATTTGCAATTTAAAATGACCATATGCTTAATTCCATCATCCTCATTCCATTGTTTCATTGTTCCATCATTTAAAATATCCATAAAATTAAAATATCCAAAAGTTAAAATATACATTTAAAAAATCCAGATCGTCCCATCATTTAAAATATAAATATAATAATTTATATAGAGCAAAGGCGCTCTATTCAGAACCGTGACGTCACCTCCACCTTGACGTCCCCACCCACCACCTTCCCTGCTTCAGCGGGGGAGAAACGAAGCGTCACGCCGAGCGGAACGGCGAGAAATTTAAAATCATGACGTCTTTAAAATTGCGATCCTGAAGGCAATTTTCATTATTTCTGGACCAGATTAGACTTGTAAGAATGCCAGATGTTTGACCTTTCTGAAAATGTAAATTATTAGTCGAAATTATGAGTACTTTTCACGATGCGAGAATTTAAAAACCAAAAATCGTTTTCTTGAGCAAAAGGTGACTTTTGTTTTAAAATCTTTAAAAAATATTAGAAATCGAAATTCAGATTTGAAATTGATATATTTTTACTCGAAATTCTCTGCTCTTTCCGATGGTGTAATTTGTTTTTTTCTACGATGTCTGGATCGTGGAGAAAAAGGGCAAAAAGGGCAAAAAACGGTCGAAATCGCATAAAACATTAAATAAATAAAAAAATAATTAAAATTTTAAAAATCGGTTTTCACGTGTCCCCTTCCCTCTCCCCCGGGTCTCCGATTGCCAAATTTCGTAGCTCTCCGACGCGCGGTCGCGAAACGTATAGTGTATAAGACAGACACACAGACACACAGACATTGCCTTTTATTATATAGATAATATTAAAAAAAAAGTTTAGTTGTATTGAATAGAAATAATACTTGGAATAAATAAGTAAATAAAAAAATAAATCGTCTGCATTTCATTCTTCAGTTTTTTAAGTTATTTTACAATAAACATTTGAAACGGCTAAATTAGAGTTAAAGGAAAGAAAAATTCGTCTGTGAGTTTTATTCTTCGTTTTGAAAAGTTGTGTTAAATTTCAAAATCAAATATATACTTACATTTGTTTACTTATTTATTTTAATTGTTTCAAATAAAAAATAGCATGTTTCAATGGGAAAAGTACTTAATCCGTGATTGCATCGTGATCCTACGCGGAATTTACAGAAAATGTCTCCTATATATTATCATCCACTTTTATCCTTTTTTTGTTATATGTCACAAATTTACATTTCTAATTTGATATATGGTCCCCATTCAAAATGTTCAATTTTCAATTAAATATAACTCGCTCAATTTTAAAGAAACAGATATGTGATTTTTTCAATGATCTTGTTGCATTAAAAATAAAAATTTACTGATTGACCAAATTTGTCTAAGGGGGTCGTATAAAAATTTAAGAAGTGCAACTTTTTGAAAATTAATAGGAGGACTGTTTCATTAAAGTAGTCTTATTTCCTACCTTCCTTTCAACATTTTTGCAATTTACATTGCCCACTTACCTCCAACAGATAAAGAATTAAAGCGCGTTTTAATCTGATTGGAACACCCTGTATAGGAAGGTTTCAACTACGTCACGCTCCCTTAGTAACGATCCCATAGCAACCGCTGCTTTGTACAAGCAACAGTAAAATCGCCATTGAATAACATAGGAAGACTTACATTTTACAGCTGTATGTTGAATATAAAAGATTATATTGAGCTTAAACTGACAAAATTGGAGGTGGAGATCCTTACGAAAGCAAGTTCTACAAAGAAACTTCGGATATATGGCCTGATTTTAGATATTTTGATATCTTTAACTACCTCATGCACTCAACTAACAGCGTTATTAAACATAAAGCAAAGCAGTCATAAATTATTTTACTAGTGGTTTGTTGGGTGCACAAGAAAGTATTAGTAAACAGAATCTCGGATTACCTTACTTACTTACGAGGAAAGGTATGTTTAATATTTTATTCATATATAATCTTGACCCTAAATGAGAACTGCAATTCACTTTTTTTATTTACTTTAAAAAACAAACATGGGAAGAACCTTTTTCTAATCTTATACCTTTTAACATATAAGTTGGTATTATACTGCTTTGGGAGACAAGGATATTTAGGAGAAATTATTTGATTTTACTCGCGCTATTAAATTTATTTAAATTTCATTTTACTTACCAGATCTAGATGGTATCTTACTTAGACAGACATAATTTTTAATATGTTGCCTATGTTATGATACTGTTTAGTATATTTATTTTCAAAAATGAAGAAATAGACAATTTTTTAGACATTTATTTTTTGTTTTCCTTGCAATATATAATATATATACACTATATTATGTTAAATATACTGTGTATGTTTGATACTGTTTTCCATAATTGTTTACCATTAATTTTCCTTTGAAATGAGGAGTTAACTTATTTGTGTTAAAAATTTATATTCAGAGATAAGATTAGTAATATCAAGTACACTTTATTGCCAAGCTAAAATTTGGTTTGTTGAATTGTATTTAAATTCATATTTTCATGACAGAATAGTGAAACGATAATTTTATAGTATGGGCGGGCTCCTAAATTCGTCCTTCATGGAAGGTTCGAATAATGTACACGTAAGAGTTATGTCATGTGTTTGAAAAGATATTTATGACAATTGTCTTTACTGTGGATAAAAAAGACTGCAGGTGTGAACATTAAGTTTACCTTTTCGGGAGGTATAAATGTAAGAGGTTAAGAAAACTTTATTAAAATAAAAACTGTATTAAACGATTTATCTCAGCATATTGTACTTGCTTTGGATTAATCGGGAAAATTACATTAGAAACAACCATTTTCTAAATATAATTGTACATATTTATTCTGTTATTTCCTTCCTTCAATTTTTAAGACCCGCTGTAAAGAAAGGGTTAATTTTTTATTCTTGTATGCACCAAAATCTAATCTAACGAGTACTAGAGTAAGTTAGCCAATTTCATGATACTATAATTCTTGAGCTATAGTGCCATGTTTATATTTTAATCTTTACGAAAGTCATATGATACTTGAATTATCAGTAGCAAAATAAAGTATACTTTTTTTTAAATTTGAAATTAAGAAGAAATGTATAAATACGACAAACTATTGCTCATAATTCAAATACCAAATAAATTTCTTGTATACCTAAAATATAAACACAGCTTATATTTAGCATGTGTAGCACAGAAAATTATGAGTTGTGCTTAAGTTTGCTCAAAACATATACTTGCAAATACACCAAAAATTTGATTTCTGAATATACTGACTTATTACAATACTTTTTCTATACATAGAGTGAGTGTCTTATATATATATATATAGGGAATGTAAAAATGAGTCACATATTGTTAAGTACATAACATCTTCATGAAAACAGGCAAATCAATTGAGATCATTCTTTTACAGCTCTCAAACTATAACACATTTTTAATAATGCAACATATCTGCTTCATAAAATATACTTTTCTATTTTGTGCTCAATATTTTATCTTTGTTTCTATGGTTGTTTCATTTGAAACTGTAGCTAAATTATTATGAATATGCTAAATAGAGAAATAATTTGATCTTCAATCTTATGCATTATATTTTATGTAAGTATTTTGTACGCTTTACTCAATTATGTAGTTGTATATCTATATATTATATCTGTAATATTTTTTACTGGGGATCTAAGATACCATCTAATATTCAATGCAAAAATATAAACCGAATATCATATGGCAGGCTACAGACTACAGATGTGCTTGATATTTTTTTTTAATTTGACCCTGACTTGTTTATGTATAAGGTTCTTGAAACTTTTTTCAGCAGTTTGTCTCAATTGGCATCATTTGTCGAGATATCAAGAAAACCAATCATTATTGAAAATGTTGCCATATGTAGTGTTATGTTTATATTTGAATAAGTTTTACAAAAGTCATATGATACTTAGGCTATCAGTAGCAAAATGAAGAACTTTCATTTCTAAATTTGGAGTTTAGAAAACATGCATTTTTTTTAATTTGACCCTGACTTGTTTATGTATAAAGTTCTCGTAACTTTTCTCAACAGTTTGTCTCAATTGGCATCATTTGTCGAGATATCAAGAAAAACAATCATTATTGAAAATGTTGCTATATGCTGTAGTGTTATGTTTATATTTGAATCATTTTTACAAAAGTCATATGATACTTAGGCTATCAGTGGCAAAATGAAGAGCTTTCATTTCTAAATTTGGAGTTTAGAAAACATGCATAAATTAGTCAAATTGTCGCTCATAATTTGAGTAACAAAATTTTTTTATATATCCAAATATAAACAAAATATACATTCATTGCAATAGCATGGGTAGATACTATATACGTATATGTGTAACAATCGTAGCACTGAAAATGATTAATCATGTTCAAGTTTGCTCAAAATATGCACATGTAAATAAACCAAAAATTTTATTTTGAATATTCTAACTTATTAGAATACTTTTTTATATGCACAATATAGTGCACCATGTCTTGTAGGGAATGTAAAAGAGTTATGTATATTGTGAAGTAAATAGCATTTTCATAATAACAAACAGGCAAATCAATTGAGATCATTTTATTTTCAGCTCTCAAACTATAACACATTTTTAATAATGCAGCATATCTGCATCGCAAAATCTTCTTTTCTATTTTATTATATTTGGTGTTCCATATTTTATCTTTGTATCTATGGTTGTTGTCATGATAAATATGACATTTTTAGTAAATTTGAGTAATACACGCTCTTTTTAAAATATGTTAACTTTTTTAATTAAAATGGTAATTAGAATTCGATTTTTTCTCAAAATTTTACATTCACTTTTCCAGTTTTTTAAGACATCTAAAGGCAGTTGCCAGGACAAAAAGCCATTTTCAAAATTCCTTTCTCACGCACATTGCACATCTGCAGGATGAGATTTTCACAGCTGCAACTTAACGAGTATAGTACCAGCAAGCATCTTAGCCTACCTCCCTTTTAGAGAAACACGTGCAGACTTTACATGGTAAGACTATAACGGTCAAAATTCCTTCTCAAGCAGAGAACTAATGCAACACTAGTATGCAGCACCCCGTCAGGATAAACATGGGCAGTTATCTGACGAAGCAATAATTCCTGTCAACTGAAAGAAATAACGTGGAAAAGTTACACCCTCTAAATAATCTAAATAAAGCTACTTCAACAGAATTCACAGATGGGCAAAACCCTCCCCGGAAATGGGTAAGCAATACTGCACCCGAACTTTTTAGCACTTACATAGCCCAAAACCAATCAGAATGATTTTAAGTCCAGGAGTGACCAATTACGTGTGCAGTGCCACTGCAAAACTTACGGCACAGAGTGAAAATAGCAAAAAAAATCTAAGATTATTCTCTGACGGAGGTGGCCGACCCATGGGTCGGACCACGTAGGTCCTGACTTTTGCAATTCTTGCTCTATTGATATCTCACTCTGGCCCTGTCTTTTCATCAAGAAGGTCGACACTTTTTTAGGTCTTGATGATATTAAGATAGTTCAATTGGTAGGACTATGAGTCCAATGTACCACCACCAATTTTACGTCTTTGATTGTGAGCCGTTCTTACCGGTCCAGTCACTTTCAATGCATATGATGCCTTAAGCCTCGTTTTAGGACGATGTTCCTGACGACGTCAACTTTGCCGATTTTGATCCTTTAAAGATTTGGTTACAATGTTCAACTTTGCCGATTTTGATCCTTTAAAGATTTGGTTACAATGTTCCTGACAACTTCAACTTTGCCGATTTTGATCCTTTAAAGATTTGGTTACCCAGACAGTGCTACTTCTGGCATGTACCAAGACATCGAGTCATATCTCTACTTTATAGGCGACAATGCCTAACGAGACGATAAATTTTGTAGCTGAGGCTAAACCCTACAAAGATAAATGATGCTATATTTCTGAGCGTGTGAATTCAACTGTTCATCGATTCAAGACCAATGATGATAAAAATAAGCCCTAGACCAGCTCCTCATCTCAGACTATATGCAAGTTGCCTGCTTCTTTACTCGAATCAGTAAGATCACTGACAGCAATATCTTTAAAGACATTTGTTGTAAGAAGAAACCGATAAGCTCAACTTATTGTAAATTTCATTTTGAATTATCCGTGCTGTGAGGAAGAACATAATTGTTTTAAAATAATGAATTTCAAATCTTAACTTTGTAAACAACTGTAAATATATATATATACATTTGTTGTGACGAGATTTCTTAATCTCTCGACACCTGTGTAAAAATATGTCAAAATCATGGAAATCTATATTATATTTTTATATCTATATTTTTATGCATCCTTTAATATATTCAACCCTGTTATTATATCCCTCTCGTCTTATATATATACAATTTATATTCTACATGTATCTATCAGTTTCAAAGGAATATTCAGCCATTTTAATTCTTTTAACGCGCACTGTGAGAGAGAGAATTATTTTCCGTTATGAGTTCAAGGTCTGCATTCGGATGATGAAAAGCCTAGTAAGATTTCATATGTACATGTTCTTCGGCAGTTGAAATCGGAAGTAATGTAAAGGTTTCGATTGTTCTATGTATATGCAAGCGGTCCAACGTACTGAAAGTCTAGACTGAGTGTCGGGGCAAGCCTGCGGCTGATGGTGAGAACTTATTTCTCGGCATGTATGTTTTCTTGTTTGGTTCTGAGTCCTATGAGTCTCGGAAGGTTATATAAGCTTGGAACGCAAAGGTTCGTCGCGCATTCCCATCCTGAATACTACACGGAGATGTGGTAGTTCAATTTACTTTCGATGCTCGCCCAGAGCTCCGGGATCCGACTCTCACTGCGGAATCCGGGGTTCGCGAGTTGGGAATGTCGCCACCACCGCCACGGAGAAGAAGGGGTCCGAGGTAGCATTGCCGGACATTGCCGAAAAATTCTCATGCCCGAACATCTGTCCGAGAATTCATCTGATACGCCGACTTAGATCTTCTGCGATGCCTTTTCGTCCCTGCCGGACCGGGAACTGAGATGACCTGTACTGTGAGCAATCAATGACGTAATTCTCTCCTATTCACACTATCCTGTGTACGAAGGTAAGCTCCTTTACATGCATTGGCGGAGCCATTAGACTTTCTCCGAAATTCCTTAAGTTCTAACAGATATCTCCAAGAACGGAGAACTATCATATTTACAGATCCTTGTGTTAACTCCTAGAATCAGCAATTCTAAATAGTATTATTATTTGTGATTATAATTCTCTCCTGTGCTCTGCCCTTGTCTGCCTATTTCCATACTTTAGACCATACCTTATTTTATTCAATTGTGGTTCTATATGAAATGTGTGTGCTACGTAACGTATTAAATTCTTGGTATTATATTTATCATTTGGTGGCAAATTGTGTTATAATATCCTGCCGGTGTCCAGTGCGTAGATATAATTTAGGAATAGGTGTAACTCCATAATATAACTTATTAATTACATATTTAATAAAGATTGGATTAGTTAATTACTGTGTGTTCATTGAGTTTGGATATTAGTGATTATTTTCAATATTCTGTGTTTTCTATATCCATGCTTTAGCTGAAGAATCATCCACTCAAGGTAAGGGTTTATTATTATTACGCTTTGTATTTGCGGCAGGTCATCTGTAAGTTTTACTTGCAGACGAGAGAAGTTTCGAACCTGGGTTGTAAAAATTGGAGAAAGTTAGAATTTTCCGGTCGGCCGTGTCAACGGGAAACCGTTACGACAATTGGTGCCTTAGACCTTGCCACCCAAGTACTTGTTAGGGTTTTGAAATTTAAATTTACTTGTATTAAACTTTTTGCTGGTTTAAAAAAATATATATATATAAATTAATTAAAATATAAATGGTGTGCGCTGGACTCAGTGTTGGTATGGCATTTGATTAATGTACTAAGTTCTGGAGCAGTACTCATTTTTTGTATTAAAAATTGGTAATTATTGAAGTGTTTTAATAAGTGAAAAATTGTCATTCTAAAGTGAGAATGAAAGTTTATAATTTGTAAATATAATGAAGTGAATCGTGCAGAAACTGCACAATCTAAAATGTGAAAATACTGGCATCTATGTAGGGTGTGAAAAGGAGGTGTATTATAAAAGTGAATGGTTAATATCAAATAAGAAAATAATAATTAATAAGAAAATATATTTGAAAATTATTTGGAATATTTGAAAATTATATTTAAGAACTAGTATAAAATTTTAATTAGCTTGTTTCGATTTGAGATTTCGGAGGATTTTTTTTGTTTCGATTTTGAATTTTGGTTTATGATAATGTTAGATTAGTTTAATTAAAAGTACACCCTGGTTTAAGAAAATAAAACTTGAATGTGACTACCGATCGTGACTTACGAATAAAGGTAATTGATTTCGTATGGTATCTGAAATAAAAATGAAATCAAATAAAAAACGAGAAATGTTGAGTTGTGAAATGAAAACTCGTCATAAAAGTAAAAATGGTTCACTGTTGGCATGTGCAAAAGTGGCACATGGCCAGAATCGAAACCGTGCAAAAAGTGCACAATTTAAAGAATTTCATATTATTATAACAATCATGTAAACAGGTGTGACATATTTTGAAAAGTATTTTGGAATGTATAAGAAAAAAATTAAAAATTGGTTGATTATTTAAAAATTTGATTATGATTATTTTAAAAGTTGAATTTAACTATTGTAAAAGGTAAAAATAACAGCTTACTTTTAAAAATTTTCTTTTTGAAGTTTTCGGAGATTTCTTTTGGTTTCGGGTTGAAAATTCTTGTTTGATGTAATTAATGTTTGGAGATGATTCTCGCTGTAATTTATCTTCGACTGCTCTTTGAGCCCTTTCCCAAAAAGAAAAATTTGGGTTGGCGGAATCTGAGTCTCAGGAATGTAGAATAGTTTTAATAGAAATGGAATTTTTTGGTCGGAAATGGGAGTTATTTCTGAGAATTTTGCTCAAATTTCAGTTGCAAATATTTAAAACTAATTATAGATATTGATATAAATACAAATACTTAAATATTAAAATACTTGTGTGTTAAATTTGAAAATGCACCCTGGTTAAAAACATAACTGACTTTGACTTGAAAATTCGAGAATTTAGTACCCGATATGACAATATGTAAATATAGGTGAAAATAAGTATAATTTTGAGAAATATAGAATAATGAGTAATCTAGTTTTAAAAGTTTAAATTCATGTTTTAAAAACTTTTATTATGTTGTGTGGCTAAAAAGCACACATTTTGTGAATTTTGTAGAAAACAGATTCGTGTTGGTGGAAAAAAAAAAAAAAAAGAAATGTGAAGTTAAAAAAAAAAAAAAAAAATAAATAAATTGTTTTGATTTCCCAAGAAGTGGAAATATAATAAAAATAAAATAAAATGTTTTGATTTCACCAAAGTTGAAAGTGAATAATTTATAATGTGAGTTAATTGCAAATGAAATGTACCTACCGAGAAGAAGGTAAAAAGTCTTGTGTTTGTGAATATATTAACAAAGTAAGTGAAATATTTGTAAAACATGATTAATATATAGTTGATGATATTATTTCAATGAAAAATGTGAATAATCTATTTGTGTATATTTTAATGACATTGAAAAACTGATATAGAACATTAATATCTCTATGAAAAAGAAATTTCATATAAAATATGAATATAGAATAATATGTGACAAAATTTAAAATGCGGTGTCATTTCATGAAATGAGGGGAAGAGCAGGAAAATTTTGAAAAGGGGTTGATTATACTAAATATTTTGAATTTTGTGGAACTGTTAATACGAAAGATAGAAAATTGAAAATAAGAGGAGTTTTGTTTCCACACTTTATTGAAAATAAATTTGAAATTTTGAAAAAGTGATGTATAAATGGGACCGAGTGCGTATTTTTTCCCTGAGAATGAATGTAAATTATTTTTGAATGCCTCAGGATGACTATATGATTCTCCACTTGAATATATGTTTTCTGTTTCCTTGCCTTGTTTTGTCGCATACATTTTATTGTACATTTTATTGTAATATCGTGCACTTGACTTTCCTAAGTTTCCTTTTGTCGAATTGCCTCACAAACAATTTTGAGGAAAGCTGATGTTCTTAGGATTGAAATTTACTTTATTTTGTTTGGAATGTACGTTAATATCACATCGAACTAGCGTAATTCGATGAGAAGGCTAATACCTCATCAGTTGCTATTCTCGAGGGTAAATTAATGAGTAGAATGATGTCCTCTTAATCCCCGTTTGCACCCATGCCTACGTTATTTCGGTAGCAATGAAAAAAAAAAAAAAATTCTTGCTCAAAATCGTACTTTCGGAAATTTTTTCAACGTTAATAAGTTGTGAAAAATGGTGTGAGGATGGGTTGCTTTTTACTTGGCAAGTGAAAAATTTTAAAAAACGATTGAATATGTTTTATGACAAAGTTGAAATATTGATATTTGAAAACATAAAAGTTAAAAATGTTAATATAAAATTGTGGAGAAAGATGTCGAAATATAGAAACGAAAATATTGAATAATTTCAGAAAAGAATCTGAAAATGACTTATTACGTTTGAGAATGATTTATTTACGTTTGCCATTGAATTATACAAATACTTATTTACGTTATGGCATTGTATTTAATTACAAGTATATTTTGATATTCACCTCGGTATCCCTTCCTCTTTCAAATATTTCCCTTTAGATAAATTGAATGTTTAATAACGATAATTACGAAAAAGAGTTTGAAAAAGCTTGACCTTGATCGTTCTTCCTTTTCATTTGTTTATAAAGTCTAAATCGTGAATCTGCTGCTTCTGTTCCGGATATGCGAGACTGCAATCCGTGATGGCGCGAAGCAATGCTGGCATTTCGTTCTGCTGACACCACATATTTCTTTTTTCATGATCGTTTTGCTTCAACTTGTGGTTTTGAAGCATGAACATTTATCTTTGATTGTGACTTTTTTTTTATGCATAAATGCTTGATTGTGACATGAGAACTTGGATTAAGCCGTGAATATTAATTCTACACCTTTTTGACTGCGAATTGGAAGTTGAGAAATGAAACTTAAATATGAAATAAAAGTGAAATATAGAATTTGAATTTAAGATTTAAAATATGAAATCATTTTGAAATTGAATTTTTTTTTGAAACTTGGAATATTTTTCGTGACTCCTAGTTACTTGCGATACATGACATTTAAGAAATATAATTGGATTCTTGATATTGATCTTACATTGTGGATTTCGAATTCGAGTCAGTGAACTCTTTAATTACGAAAATAGAATTGAATCTATAAACCGAATCCACAAGTGTTGTATTTCGAATTAAAATATTCTGAAAATTTATTTACGTACATTCAATTTCATTGTTTACTTGCATTTGACGTGGAAATCCTGAAAGAGTCGATGAACTCTAGTTTATTTACGAACGAAATATATAGAATTTAAAAAAAAAAAGAATTGGATTCCACAAGTTAATTTACCTTATAATATTTTTGAAATTTTACTTTACTTATTTACTTCCGAAATCCATTTGTTTTTTTTTGAAAATTTTTATTTGAATTTAAGAATTATATTTTGAAACTTGAAGGTTAGTTACACAAATGGATATATTTGGATTTCAAAGTAAGTTCTGGAGTTACTACCTAAAAATTTTGCACTTATTAATTTAATTACGAGTCCTTGAGAATTTGTGCAAATGAATTAAAATGGAATAATAGAATTTATTAAACTCAATTTAAATTTATCTTTGACATCAGCTGTATTATTACATTGGAAGGCAACATAATCTTAAAGAAATTTATTTGATTTAACGAGAATTTATCAATTTATGAGGTGACACCTAGTTATTTACAAATGTTTGAAAATTTTGGTAACATGTTGAAATTTAGTTTGATTTAAAGAACTTGAACTAAATTGTGTGGCATTGGTAAAATTTGATTGGGGAGTGGTGAAAAATTTCTTCAAAATTTGAATTAATTTTGGTGGCAATGTTTAGTGAGATCTAGCTCCATTAGAAATGGAAAAATAATAATATATGACATATTTAATCACGAGAAAAGAGACTTGAGATTCCTCTGTGCCAGTGAGCACTTTGAAATTTTGTGCCTGTGCCAAGAGGGCACACATTTAATTCGCGGCACAATTTATTTACAATAAAACTTGATTTACTACATTGACGCGGTGGTGACAGAAATTATATTGTGGTTTAAATTCTCTGTGACAGTTTCGGTTCTTAAAGTGTGAGTTCAAATGGGTAGTATATGAAGTGTGGAATTTTGACATCCTTTCTTTTGGCCTTATTCGGAACTTTTGCCCTGCAAGTGTTGAGTGTTGGCCGCACTCTGATCTTGTAAGTGTGGTGGTGTGGTTGCAAACACACTACATTTATCCTAAATTTCATCAAAATCTCGAATACCAGTGTGCCAGGACATTTGGTTTTTCTGCACTTGTTTCAGGATGTTCAATTTAATTTGCAAGTTCTTGGGTGTTTGTGGAGTAAGAAAAAAAAATCCCTTACTGCCACATTGGGGTTGCATCGTATATATCATTTGTTTACTTTGTGTTTTGTTAAGAATAGAGAATTTCTTAACAAAACTTTTATTACGTATTACTTGCAAAATTAGGAAATGGAAATTTCTTAAGAATATAATTACTGTTCACACACACACACATATATATAGAGATTATATTTACTGAATTACTGTATGACATTTTGTCTACATAATTTTATTGCGGGTCACAGACTTTGAGAATTAATATTTGGATAATTTCAAGGAATAATTTCGAAACTGATTTCTGTCTCTGTCATCCGGTCATTCTTTATTTTTGTGCCACCTGTTTTTACTTGATATAGTGGAAAAGAGAAAAATGATTTAATTTCAATGTTTTAATTCTAAATTGAGTTGAAATTGTTTTCGACCACTGAGTTCCCCTCGTTTCTGCCACAAGGTTAATAAATACTTGGTATAGAATGATGTTTATGTATAAATGAGTAATATTGTTTAAAAGAAACAATTGATTTAAAAAAAAATAATTTACTATAAAAGAATGGAACATATAATGTGATATTTTTGAAATGATATTTTCAAAATATAATAGAAATATTGAATAAAATATGTTGATAATTTTGAAATTATGTGAAATTTGAAAAAGTTAAGAATTGGTGTTGTGTCACTGTTGATATAAAATATTGCTATTATTTGCCTTTTTGTTGTTATCCACATTACAGCTGACTGATTGCTGATGGTCAAGAAGATATTTATTGTTAAATATTGATTAAAAATTGTCGTGTCAAATAGACACTTAATAAGAATTCTGATTTATTGTGAACCACTGGACAAGGTAGGTTGAAAATTATTGTTTTTGGTATGGTCTTTCCTAATTTAAATCTGTATTTATATTTATATTATATTAATGTTTAAAGATATGTATTGTAATTGCTGCTGTGTCTACTTAGACAGTTTCGGAATTAGGAGCTGCAAGGGAAGGTTATTGTTTACACTTTGATTATTTGAAAAGTTAATGATTTGCAGTGATCATAAAATTTTAATTTACAAGAATTTAAAAATAAATAACACTTGATATACTGAACTGATATTTGCTGCTGACCACATGTTTACATTTTAATATTTAAATAATTTGAATACATAAGGAATATGAAATATTTTATGGATTGAAATTTAATTGATGAAAATTGGAAAATATTTTTATACTTTGAAAATGGATTTGAAGGTTTGATTTGAAAAATTTTATTTATGGAAATTTAAAAATTTATTTAACTGGTTGACTTGAGGAATACTATGTACATATTTAAACTAATTTTTGGAATTTATATTTAATTTATAATTGGTATTTCACATATTGTGAACTTCTGTAAAGGGCTTGTAGCTATTAGGGTTATCGACTGATTTGCAGTCATTTTTAGGTTCGATTTGAATCTGGTTCTTCGACATGCGCCCATGTGGGATGGTGTTCGTGTCAAGAACCCTTGGTGATCAGCTGCACCGCAAAATTTTTGCTGAAATTATTTCTTGAAGGGCCTAGGACTTCAAGGACCTAATAACTACTTGCGCCTACATCCTGTGATGAAAAAAATCCTCTTGTTAGTCAGATTTTTTTGCCTCGAGGAGGGGAGGAGTGTTGTGACGAGATTTCTTAATCTCTCGACACCTGTGTAAAAATATGTCAAAATCATGGAAATCTATATTATATTTTTATATCTATATTTTTATGCATCCTTTAATATATTCAACCCTGTTACTCTCGTCTTATATATATACAATTTATATTCTACATGTATCTATCAGTTTCAAAGGAATATTCAGCCATTTTAATTCTTTTAACGCGCACTGTGAGAGAGAGAATTATTTTCCGTTATGAGTTCAAGGTCTGCATTCGGATGATGAAAAGCCTAGTAAGATTTCATATGTACATGTTCTTCGGCAGTTGAAATCGGAAGTAATGTAAAGGTTTCGATTGTTCTATGTATATGCAAGCGGTCCAACGTACTGAAAGTCTAGACTGAGTGTCGGGGCAAGCCTGCGGCTGATGGTGAGAACTTATTTCTCGGCATGTATGTTTTCTTGTTTGGTTCTGAGTCCTATGAGTCTCGGAAGGTTATATAAGCTTGGAACGCAAAGGTTCGTCGCGCATTCCCATCCTGAATACTACACGGAGATGTGGTAGTTCAATTTACTTTCGATGCTCGCCCAGAGCTCCGGGATCCGACTCTCACTGCGGAATCCGGGGTTCGCGAGTTGGGAATGTCGCCACCACCGCCACGGAGAAGAAGGGGTCCGAGGTAGCATTGCCGGACATTGCCGAAAAATTATCATGCCCGAACATCTGTCCGAGAATTCATCTGATACGCCGACTTAGATCTTTTGCGATGCCTTTTCGTCCCTGCCGGACCGGGAACTGAGATGACCTGTACTGTGAGCAATCAATGACGTAATTCTCTCCTATTCACACTATCCTGTGTACGAAGGTAAGCTCCTTTACATGCATTGGCGGAGCCATTAGACTTTCTCCGAAATTCCTTAAGTTCTAACAGATATCTCCAAGAACGGAGAACTATCATATTTACAGATCCTTGTGTTAACTCCTAGAATCAGCAATTCTAAATAGTATTATTATTTGTGATTATAATTCTCTCCTGTGCTCTGCCCTTGTCTGCCTATTTCCATACTTTAGACCATACCTTATTTTATTCAATTGTGGTTCTATATGAAATGTGTGTGCTACGTAACGTATTAAATTCTTGGTATTATATTTATCATTTGGTGGCAAATTGTGTTATAATATCCTGCCGGTGTCCAGTGCGTAGATATAATTTAGGAATAGGTGTAACTCCATAATATAACTTATTAATTACATATTTAATAAAGATTGGATTAGTTAATTACTGTGTGTTCATTGAGTTTGGATATTAGTGATTATTTTCAATATTCTGTGTTTTCTATATCCATGCTTTAGCTGAAGAATCATCCACTCAAGGTAAGGGTTTATTATTATTACGCTTTGTATTTGCGGCAGGTCATCTGTAAGTTTTACTTGCAGACGAGAGAAGTTTCGAACCTGGGTTGTAAAAATTGGAGAAAGTTAGAATTCTCCGGTCGGCCGTGTCAACGGGAAACCGTTATGACACATTGGGTATTTAAGAATATGTGAAACAGCATTGTTAAGCTTGAAGATATTTTGTATATTAATTGAGCATTAATTAGCTTTATGATATTCTGCTGTTGTGTTTGCCTTTTACATATCCATATAATAAATGATTTTTGGGCCACTTTCAAACTCTTTATTTTGCCTCTAGTATTTCGAAATTTATAATTTAATATTTTTATTTCAGAAATTGGAAGAATGAGTAATTTAAATTCAAACCTAACCCACTAGATCAAATTAATTCTGAGTCATAGACCATGATTAATAAGTTTTAGATGAAATCTATGGTAATGGCTGTTTGGTCTATTCACGTATTTTCTGTGTCAGGAACACCAGTGTGTCCTGATAGTTGTCTCATTTGAAACTGTTACTAAATTATTATGCATGTGTTAAAAAAAGAAAAACTTGATATTTAATTTTATGCATTATATTTTATGTAAGCAATTTGACGTTTTACTCACTTCTGTAGCTACATACCTATATATTATAACTGTAATCATTTTAACTGTTATATTATAACTGTAATCATTTTAACTGTTAATCTAAGATCTCGTATAATATTCGATGCAAAAATATAAACCAAATACCACATGGTAGGCCATGAACTATAGATGTGCTTGATACATTTTTTTTTAATTTGACCCTGACTTGTTTATGTAAAGTTTTTGTAACGTATGTAAACAAACATTTTTGAATAATAGCATGGATAAATACCATATATGCATATGTAAAACAGTCATAGCTCTGAAAATTATGAAGCATGTTCTAGTTTGCTTAGAATATGTATCTAAATAAACCAAAAATTTTGTTTTGAATATTCTGACTTATTACAATACTTATATATATATATATATATAATATAGTGCATTATGTCTTGTAGGGTATGTAAAAATAAGTTACATGGTATTAAGTAAATAACATCATCATGAAAACAGGCAAATCAATTGAGATAATTCTGTTTCAGCTCTCAAACTAAAACACATTTTTAATAATGCAGCATATCTGCATCATAAATCCTGCTTTTCTATTTTGTGCTCAATCTTTTATTTTTGTTTCTATTGCTGTTTCAGTTGAAACTGTTGCTAAATTATTATGCAAATGTCAAATAGAAAAATAACTTGATCATTAATCTTATACATTATATTTCATGTAAGTATTTTGTACGCTTTACGGGGGGGGGTATCTTTAACATGCAAATTACCAACAAATGACAAATCTCACAGATCCAATAGTCATTTTATTTTAAAACCATCCTACAGACGTAAAAATAATAGCTAAAGCGCTTTCGGACATTTTTACATGTCCATCCTCAGTGGCAGTACAATAAGAAATGATGCCAACGTGCTTAAACACACTTCAATACTTTAAAAAAAAAATTGCATATCATGAAATTGTCAGTTATACAAAAAGGTGGATTATGAGTCAGATTATAATTTATACAAAGCTCAAGAGCAAATACTCCAAAAAGGTTTAAAAATATATGATTTTTAAAAACACACAATAATTATAAATCAATGTAGCTATGCAAATGCAACGGCTTAACATGCAAGGAATCGAGAACGAGTCGCCAAGCATAACTTAGGACCTGAATACAAAAAGGTGGGTTATGAGTCAGCTTATAATTTATACAAAGCTCAAAAGCTTCAGGTCCTAAGTTATGCTTAGTGACTCGTTCTCGATTCCCTGGATGTTAAGCCGTTGCATAGCTACATTGATTTAAAGTTATTGTGTGTTTTTTAAAAATCATATATTTTTAAACCATTTTGGAGTGTTTGCTTTTGAGCTTTGTATAAATTATAATCCGACTTATAACCCACCTTCTTGTATATTGTACTGCCACTGAGGATGGACATGTAAAAATGTCCGAAAGAGCTTTGGCTATTATTTTTACGTCTGTAGGATGATTTTAAAATAAAATGACTCTTGGATCTGTGCGATTTGTCATTTGTTGGTAATTTGTATTTGAAACCGTGACGTGTCGACACTCTTAACATTATCTTTAACAGTTTCTGCGTCCGGGGCAGGGACCTCAGGGTCTAGAACAGGCTTGACCGTATGAATGGGGGGATTGGATTTCTTCGACTTAGCCGTAAGCCTTCTCGGCACTTTTTTAAACCTTTCATCATCTAAATCAGTGAAGGGATACTTAACAGCCCCAGCATGGGCTTCTAAGTGGACTAACTGGGTCGATGAGGTGGCAACAGGAGGCATCGTAAGGCTTTCAGAAACAACAGAAATCCCACGAGAAGAACTCGTGGGGGGTTCACCTGACGTCTCCATATCTTGATCATGCCTTATCCTTGCTTGTTCCATCCTAATATACTTGGATTTGAGTATGATCCACTCATCTTTAGTCATATCCATGGGTGGATCATTTATTATGATCCGTAACTCATCAAAGTCGAATTCGACTTCCTCCAGCTTTTTAAGATCAGGTTTACCACGTGTGGGAATTTCATCAAGCAGAGCATTAAATTGCTCTTGGAATTTGCGGTAATCAACTAAGGACTTATCCATACTGAAAGTCTTTTGAATGCTTGCAACGATACATGAGCACGTGCTAGAGATATGGTGAAAATGGCAAAACGAGAGCATGACCGTCCCTCTCCGTGTTCAACACTTGAATCATCAATGTTGCTTTGCATGCTTACAATGTCAGTGCCAGCAGAAAATTCCAATTAGCACAAAATAATCTGATTGGAGAAGCAATCTGTCAATTTCTTATTGATATGTGATGATGTATCATATAATAGTAAAGATACAAACTTTTGTTGTACCTTAAAAAGTGTTTTCCAATATTAGAAATAAGAACTCTTAATTTCCACGAAAATGTCATTAATACGTTTAAAAAAAAAGTAGAAGATTGGAATTCATGCACAAATAGGTTCAACAGTACAGTCAATCCTCTCATAACGCGATTAATTCGTACCGCAATATAAGAAACTCAGATTAGTGCAAATCAGATTAACTCATACCATGCTATATGGTAACCGCAAAACCGCGTTGTATGGAAACCGCATACCGCGTTGTATGGAAACCGCATACCGCGTTGTATGGAAACCGCATACCACGTTGTATGGAAACCGCATACCACGTTGTATGGAAACCGCGGTATATAAGAAACTCAGAACTAGTACAAAACAGAACAATTCGTACCTCATTATACAAAAACCGCAGTAAGTGAAACTCAGAACATATAAATCAAGCTGATTCGTTCTACGTGATATGAAACTGCATTTTTAGAGTACCATGTTATGATGAATATGGTTATGAAATATAAGTTTATAGATACAAAAGGCAGTAAATATATGTTTACATATTTCGAATTATTTTTATTAAGACTTCATATAAGAAAATTTAAAAAAAATGTGAAATATAAACTTAATAACTTTTTTCCAACAGAAATCCTATTAACATTCATCATCGCTGTTAAATATTAGTGGCCTAATTCTTTTTCAGTTAATGTCCTTTTCACTTTGCATATCTTAATTTTCGTTTTCAAATGTAGTTTTATTTTGTAATTCTGCCAATATCTCTCTATAAGGTGCTAAGCAATACTGTAATTCTCTTTTAAACGTAGCACTTCGCACTGTTGAAGGATCATTTTCAATAAAGTTATTTTCTAATTGTTTACCCAAACCCAGTTTCCCTTTCACATCATTTAAATTGAAATTTTAAACCCATTCTTTACAAATATTTTCGTCTACCAATGCATTTGAGGTGAATGTATGAATTTTTTTACAGGGGATTTCCCTGATAACTGAAATTGAAATATGGTGACGTACGTGGGTGAAAATCAGGGGGATTCCCCATTAATTTCGACAGTAAAAGTGTAATAGAAAAATTCATGCTATAGGGTATAATAGTTGTATGATAGAGAAACCGCGTTATAAGACTAGCCCCTTATGAGAGAGCTGTTGCAATTTTCGCTCTACATTATACGGAAACCGCATTATGAGAGTACTGTGTTAAAGGCGGGTTGACAGTAATATATATTTTCTATTGTTTCTATATACCAGAATCCAATATTGTGCTTGCCTAAAGCAAAATATCACTGCACACCGTTGATTTTATCATTTCATTTAAAATCAATTCGGTAACTTTGTACGTTTATATATGTAACATGTTAGAATTTTATTTCAAGTTTTTATAAAGAGTTAATTTTGTAAAAATATTTTATTTATTTTGATTTTATGACTAACAAGGGAGATAGCGTCTGTCCAAATAATTTGAGATCAAGTTACTGTTATTTTAATTATATATTATTCAAAATAAATGGATAAAACCGTCTCTGTATAAAGTATTTTTACTTCGTCTGGAAAAGCTAAGCCTCAAGATTTTTTAGCAAAGACAAATCTCTGTCTCTCTCTCTCTCTCTCTCTCTCTCTACCCACGTCTGAAGATATTCCATTGGAAATGGAACTAAAAGAAAATATGCACACAATTTATACTCGAGCTATGGCATGTTTTTGATAGACATGTTTAAGCTATAAGGAAGTGGCTGTTTTCCTTAATAGTTAATAGGAAATTTGACTTGGAAAATTGCTGAATTATAGATGTTTTGATATTATAGGGTTGTTTCGATATTTTTCACAGTTAAAATCTCGACATATGGAATTGATATTTTAAAAAAATATGAGACGTCCATCTCAAATATACTGATGTTTTAATTTAGCCAATTTTACCCTACATTCTTTGATTTTTATGTACTATCTGCTTCAATTTTTTTTCTATAAATTAGAAGTGACATAGTTGTTTATAACAAAGAAATTTACAAGTCTATGTATTAAGGTCAAGGTAAAAAATTCTTATGGAAACCAAATCAATCTTGAATGTAATATATGAATACACATTAAGAATTTTTCTTAATTAAATTTTTATCAAATAAAAAAATAAAGCTTGATAAGTGGTCTATTTATTTTCTTATATATTTCCCTTGGTTTTTATATTCTAATTAAAATTGAGTTTTCCGTGTAATTTTGTTTTCTTGCATATAATGCTTGTATTACAAAACCTGGGTTTCACTTCAATAAATTTGTAAATGTCATTAATTTATTTTAATTGTAATTCAGTTATTACCGAAAAATTACCTAAAACAGTCCTGCATATCTCTCAAACCTCAGTTTAGTACAGAGGTACTGATAGGTAAGACAAAAGAATACTTTGCATAGGGGCCCTGGAGTTTCATTTTATTCCCACCCAGACCATCTGACCTACCCGAAAGTGTAAGGTATCTGTTTAAATGGTCGGGAAGAGCCCACAATTTAGACCGGAACCCAGTGGAGGCAGCATCCACAGGGACTGTACCTTTCTTCCCCTACTCCAACACCTCGAAAGGACTTACGGGCCCATATATTTAACGTTCTCGTACTCCGCATGAACACATAGAGAGTTTGGGCACAGCTCGGAATCAAACTCGGGTCATTCGAGTGCAATCCCCGTGCATTAACAACTCGACTGTTCCGCCACCCGGGTCCCTTGTTGCCTAAACTGGTTGTGAAAATAGATCAATAATTTGTAAAATAGGGAGAGGTGCACATTTGTTGCATAGGGCCCAAAATTTCTGACGACAAAATTTCTGCTATGTTCAGGTCAATTCAGCTGTACTAAGGTATATTTATTGTAATAGACTAAATGCTTCTGTATGCAGATTTCTGTTTACCGAAGTTTACCTTATAATATATAAATTAATTTAAATGTTTTTCACATGTACTGTGTAGTGTAATCCATTCTGTCTAATGCTTTTGGGAAAAATATATTTATAGCTCAATATTTTGTTTTAAATTAATTTTTTTATTTCTTACCCCATTTATTTCGACATTTGATAATCTGGCACCACATCAAGTCTGAAATGTAACCTAGCTAACATATATCATGAAACTTTATATTTGCAAATTTTGAACCCCCGATTTCTGTCACCCCAAATTATTTTATCATGACTAATCCGTCCTCCTCAAAATTAAAAACTAAATAATCAAAGATTTGTAAAGTTACTTGCTTTTTAAAAAGCAGTGTAAAAAGAGTTAATTTTCAAATGTATTAAAATTAAATAAAAATGGAAAATTTACTGACACATATCTCTAACTATGTTGGAAATTATTTGGTATGGAATTGATATGATGTTTTTAAATAACAATCTCAGGATGCGTATAATTTCTTCTAATTTATTAAAATTAAATTCTTGAGAGAACTTCGCCTATAGAAGATATTCCCAAAGTTTGAATCAGGCTCTCATTGCAAATAAGATAACTGCATCCATGAACATATAAAGCTGACATAAAAGTTTAAATCAAATCTCAGATTCACAACAGCATCCCTATGAAGTAATTTAGATTATCAATGCTTTAAGAGGTATATTTATCAATGCTTTAATGGTATATTATATTAAATATTTTGGAGTGAACTAACTATAAGCGTCATAGTGGGATCCATTGCTTATAAAATGCAGTGGGTTAAATGTTAAGTAGTTGTGAAATATTGTAACTACATACATGAGTCATGCAATACTATTTACTAATTGTCATTTGTAATTGTAAAAAGAAAACATTAAAAACAGAATAAAAATATTTGATATTCATGTTTAGCAATATATATTGATAAATATCAATATAAATCAATAATTGATATATATCAATATGATATATATCAATTCCAATTTTGATATTCATGTAAGCTTTAAATATGTTGTAGAAAATTTGAAAGTAAGAGGAACTCGAATTCAACCCAAATAATGCTGATGATTAAAATGATTTTAAAAATGCGAATAAGATAAATTTGCAATGAATCAGTTGCTTTAAAATCCACCTAATCAAAAAAAATAATAATAATAATTAAAAAAAAAAAAAAAATACCCAGCTCGCTGAAATATTTCAAAAATTACATTATGTGCTCAAATACGAATCGTAGTTTGAATGAGTTTCGATAATCAGTGGCGTATCCTGATTCTAAAAAGTGGGGGGACCCAACTGCTTAACATTTGCTTATGCCAAAGGGTTATTTTAAATGAAAAATACGTATAACATTCGAACATTTCATTTAGCATGAAACATTGTTATATTGAAACACAGTTATTTTAAATTAGATAACAAAGTTATTAGTAAACAAAGTTATTTTAAATTGAACTACATAAAACTAACACTGAAAACAAAATAACTCTTAGACATAACAAACAACACATTTTTTTTTTGCTTTTATAAAAATTGTTACGAGATCTGACATAGGAACTTAAAAAAAAACCGCGAATAACTCTGCAATGAAAATAAAAAGAGAGTTTCAAAAGTATACCTATAAATTAAATATGGTGGTTACATTTTAATCGAAATCTAAAAGAACATCATTCTCCGTGTATTTTGGGAAATAAAGGTATTGAGCAAAATATCTAAGGAAGTCCCCTCAGTCAACATAGATGTAACCAGTTCCTGATGAATTTGCATTAAAGCCAATCCAGTTAAACGTTCCTGACCCATGGTGCTTCGCAAATATGTCTTTAATCTTTTGAGAATAGAGAAAAATCTCTTCGCTGAAGCCGAAGTTACAGGACAACTTAAAATAATTTCGAACATTTCCCATGGAGCAGAAAGTATGCTAATTAAGTCATTGTCCAAAAATATTTGGGCACATGTTTGTACAGTATCCTCTTTCTTTAAAAAGTGTCTATAAATTTCTATTTGGTTAATTAGACTTTCATCTGAGACAGTTATTTTGTAAAATTTATTAATTTCAATTACGTCTTCAACATGCAAATCCCCTAGAGCAGTTAAACACTGAACTATTTTATTTACCGTCGAATAATCATTTTTCGAAAAACGAATCTTAAGATTATCCACAATTTGATCAATAGTAGTATAGATTAGACTGATATAGACCAATTCTTTGGCATTAGAAAATTGAAATGCGGCACTAGACCCATAATCAATATTTTTCGGAATTTTTCTTTGCCGAGGTAATACAATTTCTTTGATATGATATCCCTGACTTTCAATTTCACCGGTAATGTTTTCCATTTTTTCAAAAATCCAATTGAAGGTGGTTTCATTACGGGCGTCTTCAATTATTTTTATCACTGCACTTAATTTTTTATAAACTGATGAAATGTTTAACGTGGGCGATTGTAATTCTTGTGATAAGTGATCTGTAGTTTCCAAAATTAATTTTAAAACTAAAACTGATAAAATAAATTCCTGTTGTAGAATAGACTTCAATAAACCTGATGCTACTACAGCAACTTTAGGGTTATTTGTATGTGTATCCTCATTTATGCTTGCAAGAGTTGAAACAACAGCAGGTAATAAATCAATTACCGTCGTAACGGCTTTATGGCGAACAGTCCATCTGGTTTAAGGGTGAGCGTCAGTAAATCTTCTGCCATATCCGCGCTTTGTTAACTTTCGCGGCACACATTTTTCGCCGAAATTCTGCTCAAATAGTTGCGAAATATTTTCTGATAGATAAAATGCTATGCTTAGATTATATTAAAACTACATTTATTTCCCAATAAAACATAGAATATATTTTTTATTTTAATTCAAAATATTTTTGGTGCTGTCATCTGTTGTCGTAATTTAATCCATATCGACTATTTTTAAATTTTAATGAACATTTCTAAATGTCTATTCCTTCTAATACGCTATTAAATGCAACAACAGATCATATATAATAATGCCACAATCACGGACAGGTAATTTCTCATTTAATAAATTTGATAAGAGGGAACTGAATGTACATCACTGAGGACTGCAGTTTTGTCTTCAAGTTCCTTTGTCTTGAAGTTCAAATCCAAGTTCAATTACGTTTCCGTGATTGTGGCATTATTATATATGATCTGTTGCTGTATTTAATAGCGTATTAGAAGGAATAGACATTTAGAAATGTTCATTGAAAAATAAAAATAGTCGGTATGAATTAAATTACGACAATAGATGGCAGCACCAAAAATATTTTGAATTAAAATAAGAAATATGTTCTATGTTTTATTGGGTAATAAATTTAGTTTTAATATAATCTAAGCATTGCATTTTAACTATCACAAAATATTTCGCAAACTGTTTGAGCAGAATTTCAGCGAAAAATGTGTGCCGCGAAAGTTAACAAAGCGCGGATGGGGCAGAAGATTTACTGACACTCATCCTTAAGACAAACTTTTGACAGTTTTAATATTTGAAGTAGGGCAGACTTTTTTTATAATATTTTGCAAAAGAGAGTGTGTTTTTGCAGAGGCTTCAATTACATTATACAATTCGTTAATTATATACAGCGCATTTCGAAGAGGTACAATATCTTCGCAAAATCGAGCAACCGCTAAATTTAATAAATGAGCGTGGCAATGGAAATATAATGCCCTTGGCTTATTTTTTCGAAATTGTGCTGCCAGACCGTTAAATTGACGGCTCATATTACTTGCGCCACCATATCCGTGCCCCCTTACTTTATTTAGCGGTATACCAATTTTATTTAAAAAAATACTTAAGACTAGGTGTAACTCTTCACCACTAGTATTTGGACAATCTAAAGATCCCCAAAATTGTTCTTTGATAATAAATTTGCTCTTTTGGACCTGACAATATCTTATGTCCACTGCTACTTGTTCTTTGCTTGACACATACGTTGTTTCGTCTATAATGAGCGAATAACATGCAGCAGTATTTATTTCATTTACAATTTTTTCGGTAATAAAATTTCCAACTGTTAAAATCATTTCATTTTGGATCGGGGCACCTGGATAATTATAAATTTTTGATTGACACATATCTTCAAAGTCTGTTTCTTTATCGCGATACCGTAATTTAATTAATTCTATAAAATTAACTCTATTAAAATACTCTGTTGTCTCATTGTTACCCCTGAGAGCGACGCCTTGTTTTCCTAGCCATAAGATTGTTTCAAATATAAATTTGCACTATTTTTATTTTTTCGATAGTTTGTTGATGAAATGAGGATATCTGTTGAGCAACTGAAGAAAATACTTACTACTGGTTTTCTCCAATAACCGATTCTCAGCAAAAAACTGTATAGCTCTTGTATGCGAAACGTATTGATCATGTTTTTTAAACTTTTATAAAGCCTTCTTCCAGTTTGTTAATCCATTTTGACCAAACCATCATCAGCACAGCTAGATTTGTGAGCACAAAATGCTCACTATATTCCAGCTAGGAATAGATGTTGTACCAAGATGATTGAAAGCTTCTGTTTTTCTTAACTTTTCCATATTCACTTTTTAAAAATCCATCATAGGTTGATACGGCCCTTTGATAGATCTATAGTGGTATTTCCACTCGCAGGATCTCTAGTATCAATATCACTGTATTTGCCACTCCTAAAATCACAATCAGATTTTGTAGACTGTGATATTTTCCCACTATTTTTAGTATGACCATTGACTCTCCAGGTTGAAGTGTAAGTGTAGCTGTTGACACTGGTATTATATCTTAAAAAAAAAAATGCAATATATTTGTTTGCTTCTTAGACATGGTTCTAAAAATTAAGAAAAGAGCTCTTTAAGTGATTTTAAATGAATGTACAATACCACTCAATTTTACTGTAGTCACTAGCTAGCATTCTGAAGAGGCATAATATTTACTAGCAAATTCGGCAGTGTATATATGAACGAGAAGTGAAAAGTACATAACAAATTTTCTTAAAACTCTATATATTTTATTGAAAGTGAATAATTTACTTTTCGGTAAATTAAAAATATCCGTAGAAGCTAAATTTAGATATATTCTAATTAGGGGTTAAACGATTCTATTTCTAAAATAGCCATTTTTAATATAGTAAATAATGGAATATACACCGTTAAAAATAATATACAGTTCGGAAAATTTTCTCAATGTAGCTTTGATATGCAACTACATTGACATGTAGCTAAGAGGCTATAATTTAGTAATTTTATTCCGATATACTAGCAATTTGAACAGAAGTTTAGTACACTAAGCGATTCTCACCAATAAAATTTGTAAATACTAAAACAATAACATCATGAAACTCTTTTTATTTAAAAAAAAAGTTTTTATTACTACACAGAAATACTTATTAACCGTGTTCAATAAGTATTTCTGTGCGAATGCAATAGAAAGGACACAGTGAAATGTGAAAACAAACAAGTTTGTTTTTGTTGTGGTGAAGGTTACCGTTCTTTTCTTCTCAAAAGGTTACCAGTGCCTTCATCCGATTCACAGTACGATTTTCACCAACTCGCCAAGCTTCTTCTTCGACCCAGACCGTCCGACCTACCAGAAAGGTGTAAGGTATCTGTTTGGACGGCCGGGAAGTGCCACTCAATTTAGACCGGAACCCAGTGGGGGAGGCATCCACACCCTCCTTCCCCTACCACCAACCTCTCGGAAGGACTTACGGACCCACATGTTTAACGTGATCGTACACCGCGTGAACACGGCGGCAGTTCGGGCAGCGACGGGAATCGAACCCGGGCCTACCGAGTGCAACTTCCGCGCGCTAACCACAGGTATACCGCGCCCAACTTGTCACTCCGAACCGCATAATGAAAATACGCAACAACGTAATTCACACTCCAACCACGAGTCGATCTGCGTCCATCTAAACTTTCGTTTCATTTTCGGGTTCAGAAAGTCGACCGGAAAATACGGTATTTGTTTATAAAATATAAATTTCATATAAATAATCTTGCCCTGTTGTTTTAAATCCGTGACTTCATCAGTTCGGGGGGAAAAAACCCCCTGAAAATTTGGAAAACGTCCGGATTTGGGATGTCCAGATTTTTGAGGTTGTACTGGATTAAAACTATGTTTCAAATTATTAATTTTATTTCAGTTAAAAGAAAGTTGAAAAATCAAAGTTCTTCATACAATTACTTAAAAAAAGGCTTTGAAAAGTGGAGGCCCCCCCCCCCAAGCATATGCTGTTGTCGATAATTATACATATGTAAATAGAAAAAGACGCTTTACTTACATAGAAATGTTTCCATCCATAATACGATGAAGTCAAAAAAAATTAAATCTCCGTGTTTTAGAATCCATAAATAGCAAACTAATGAAAATCCTCGTTCTGAAATACATGAAATAACCTCAAATTGTTTAAAAAATTATATCCAGTTAAATTACCTTGCGTGAATAACTGCTTCCTGATTGGCATATTTCGCTTCGTAGTTGTGTTACGTCACATTGGTTCCGCCTTTAGTACCGCCCATACTTATTACGAGAACCTTGTCTCAATTTGAGCATCAGAGCCTTGGAATCGTCAATTCGACTTAATTTGACCATTCGAGTTGATTGAACTCGGTATCCGGTACTCGAATAAGTTTAATCGGTGTAAGGTGATTCGAAATTCGAGCACTATTTAATTCGAATCGCTAAGTTTTTCTAGGCGCCTTTCGTTGCTAAATTTGGATTTGGATAATCTGCGATTTAATTATTTTTATTTTGTTGTTTATTTGTAAGTTTATTATAATTTGACGCGTTATAACAACATAATTCTACCATACTCTTGCATTAATTTTAGTATTAAACAATTCTATTCTTGACTTTTTCATTTAGCTTGCCGGTGTTGGAAAGTTAAAAGTTCTCAGGATGTCATTAATCAAATGGTTACCCATGGAATCCAATCCCAGTGTAAAAAGATTTTTTGTTTATCAAGTTTATTTATTTAAAATTTATTGTCATGTACATCATATTTTATATCCAATTTTTCGTATTACAGGTGATGAACAAGGTAATTTCAGCTATAGATATGTATCGCAGATAAGTAGTCTTCAAATTTGTATCAGTTGTAAATACTTTTATGCTCAATTCTGATCAATTTTGTTCATTTTGTTATATGCTTAAAAGCACCCATACTTTTAAGAACAAAACAAAACTGCTGTTTGTGAGAATACCATAGGGTATGTGTATTCTCACAAACAGCAGTTTCAGTTATTATGTGTATCAGTTGTAAATACTTTTATGCTCAATTCTGATAAATTTTGTTCATTTTGTTATATGCTTAAAAGCACCCATACTTTTAAGAACAAAACAAAACTGCTGTTTGTGAGAATACCATAGGGTATGCGTATTCTCACAAACAGTAGTTTCAATTCGTATTCTCACAAACAGCAGTTTCAATTATTATGGAACAAATGTAATATAATCCCTTTTTTATTCTCAGCGATTTTAGGTAAGATTCTGGCAATCCCTGCTATGATTTAGAGAACATTCCATTCTGGCAACTCTTTCCATGTCTTTTGTCGCCATTTGTGGAACAGTTGGATCTGTAGCAATTTAAACATGGGCCTGTGCCCACTGAAAAAACATCACATAATCCGGCCCTTCTGGATGTCAGCGGTCCCATGTAGCAATAGCTGTTTGTGCAACAGGTGTTCTGTGGCTTATGAAGCACAACATGAAAATTAGAAAATTTTCTGATTTTTACCTTGGTGACAAAAGAGCGATTTTTACGTTGGCGACAAAAGACTTGGAAAATGTTGCCAGGATAGAATGTTGCAATTTTTACCTTGGCGGTAAAGACGCGGAAATGGTTGCTAGAAAGGAATGTTCTCCAAATCTAAAGAATTTGGCTCAAGCCATTATTTTTGGCACCAAGAAAGACTATGTTTGAAAAGTCCTAACGAATGCCATGTTAAGCTTTGTGCGTAACAAATATAAATATATATAAATAAGTATAAAAAAAAAAGATGACACTTATAAAAAGATTGTACTTTAATGAAATTCCAAGAGAACAATACTGAGAAAAAAGATTGTACTTTAACAAAATTTAAAAACAACGATACTTAGAAAAAATATTGTATTGTAATGAAATTTTAAAAAAAACGATACTTAGAAAAAATATTGTATTTTAACGAAATAAAAAAAAAAGATACTTAAACAAAAGATTGTACTTTAATGAAATTTCAAAACAACTATACATCTCACGTAGCAATGGCTGTTTGTGCAACAAGTGTTCTGTGGTCTTTGTCAACTGCATGGATGTAATATGAAAATCATAAAATTTAATAGTCGAGAAATTAAACTTTAAATTACCCTCTAAAACAAAGCAGAAGTCATGCTTAAATCAAAGCAAAATCAAGTTAGCGACTGCTTTTCTGAGTTGTCGCCAACACGAACATTAGCAATATAATCCGATATGAGAACATTAGCGATATAAGCCGATACGAGAAATTCACTACAAGCACAATGAGGAACACTAAACGAAATCCTAGATCCCGAGAACTGATTCATCACACGAAGACCGACTCCAGCGACACTTCTTGCCCACTTGCAGCCACATGGCGTGACCGTTTGGACAAAAATGGTGTTGTGATAAAATTTCCTTCTGTTGAAAGAACCTCATAGCATCTTCCTTGTTCATAGGCAAATTCTAGATTTTCATCATTGCTGCAAAATAGTAGAAAAATCTGGCTAACAGTATAACAGGAATAAAATGGCACTGAATTCAAACTAACGGCTATCAATAGGTTGCCAATATTCCAAATTAGCGCCACCTACTTATAATATCAGCAATCTGTATAAACCAGAATTTGGCTTGGTCCCTACGTGTTGCCGTGTTTGGCTTCATATATATATATATTTATATATATATAGATAACCGATAAGTACCGTAAAGTTGATCAAACCCCATTATATATTAAATTGTAATCATTGTTTTTGTAGTGAATTTCTCGTATCGGATTATATCGCCAATGTTCGTGTTGGCGATAACTCGGAAAAGTAGCCTGTAACCCATGGTCCTTATAACCAATAAGTATCAAATTTTCTGCTTCTACATTATTTTATCATTGATATATGCTATCTTTCATTTTTGTATGATATTCACTTTTCTATGTAATTTTAAACACTAAACAACACAACTAAGATACAATCACCAAAGATAACAAAGTTAAAAAGGGTTGCCAGAAAAACGTTACTGTGGGAGGAGATGTCACTTTGCACTAAGGATTTACTACATTTGGCAATTTATCGCTCCAAAAATATTGTTAAATTCAATTCTTTATATTGAATCTGTACTGCAGTGATTGCATGTTCTCCAAATGAATGTTCAGAATTGTTCTCAAAATTGAATGTTCTCGAAATCATAGCAGGATTGCCAGAATCTTGCCTAAAATCACCAAGCATGGAAAATGGATTATGCTACATATGCACTTTTATTATAAGAAAGTAAGGTGGTGGCACCAGCAATTGACAGGATTACGATTACACCAAGATTTCTTCAAGTATTACATAATATTACTCAGTTAGAAAATGATTGAGTAATTCTGTTTTATTTTTTTAAGACAACATACACATATACTTTTATTATAAAAGAAATTGTTATAATGGGTCTATATAGGGGTAGGTGTTGTACCTCTGACCTTTTTGGACATTTCAATTTTAAATTCGATTGCAATATAAGAAAAAATAATTATATTTGTTGCTATGAATACTGAGATACTGTGCATTACACATAATTTTGCTAAGATTTTGTCATTCCTTTCTATGTATTTTTAAACATTTAAAAAAACTGCTTTTAGGACCAAGATACATCACCTGTGTCGTATTTTAAACTGTGTATTATTTTCTAAAAAACCCCTCAAATTTTCAAGACAAAAGTGGACATTTATTGAATGAGTATAGTAAGCAGATGATATGTATTTATTTCAAAGTCAATTAAATTTGGGGTGATCGATAGAAAAGCCCCCCCCCCCCCCCCCCCCATAGCTCCTTTTCGCACCAACTGCCCCTACCGGGTTACAATTCTGTTTTGCTTTTTTCGGCAATCTGGTAACCCACGACTTTGTTGACATCCAATCAGAATGCTGCTTTTTCAGATTCTGCATTTTATATAGGTATTTCAGGGATGTATCTAGAGAAATGTGAGTGGTGATTGATTTTCCAGAACAATTATAATTGAGAATATAAAATTTCGAAACGAGCTTCACGTTAATTCGCAAAAACAAACAATATTAGTATTGTATGCTTTTATATTAAGGAAAAACATTTGATAAAATTGAATATAATTTTTTTAAATGTAATTATAATATGTATATTTTTTTGGATGAGTGGTGGTCGGAAATTCTGAGTGGTGGAAACCCCGACCACCACCGACCACTGTAGATACATCCCTGATATTTCATCAGATCTTTTTTAATCGAATTTGTATTTTTTTTTATGGTCAAATTTTGCCAAGTTTGTGCATTCTCCCGTGTTTTGAAATAGGTTCCACCCATCCTAAGTGACGTATTCTTCTGTGTTTAGAAATAGGCTCCTACCACCAAAATGGCGTTTGCTACTGTGTTCTGAACAAGAGTTTTTAATGTAAATGATAATGTAATTCAATTTGAATAACAGTGAATAATACTCATGAAAACGGTACAAAATAAGATTTTTGCAAATTAAAAAAAAATTGTTTAATTTTGTAGAACTGCAGAGTAAAAATCTTATGAATAGTATTCATAAAACTGTTACAAAATAAGATTATTATGAATTTTAAAAAAATTGCATAACTTAGCAAAATTGCAAAATAAAAAACTTTGAAAATTTTAGAAAACATACGATACTTAAAACATTTTGTGAATTTAAAACTGAGAAAAAAGTTTGCACTTTAACAAAATTTCAAAAGCGATATTTAGAAAAAAGTTTGCATTTTAACAAAATTTCAAAAAAGTGTACTTGATAAAAGTTTGTGCTTTAACAAAATTTCAAAAAGTGATATTTAGGAAAAAGCTTGATAGGATTCTAACCAAAGCTGCCAACTCTACTGGTTTTTCTAAGAAAATGCCGGTTTTTAGGGATTTACTGGCTTTCCGATTTTAGACAAAAATCTATAAATTTTTTTAGAATTCCCTAAAGTTAGGGATTTTTCAAAAAAAATTCGCTGTTGAAGGGAAGAATGTTTTCTTATGCAGTTCTCGTCTCAGTTGACGGAGGCCCGGTTAATCATGGTTCTACTATTCAAAAACAAAAATAATCTTTTAGCTAAGGTCAAAATAAAATTTTGAATATTTTTTCCCAATCAAATTTTAAATAAAAATTAAAAATGCTTTAGAATAAAAAAAACTTATTCAACTGAAAGTTTTAGCACTTCACCTGCATCACGAGATGTGCCGCTACTAATAAAGGTGAAACATTGAAAAATGCACTCTGTTGCAAAATAATATATGCATTCATAAGAAATTGAGCTGCAGCCTTGAAACTCTGCATGTATGATTTGTTTAAATAAATATGTAAATGATTAGAATTCAGGAACAGAAAAAGAATAGTTATCAAGAAATGGTGGCAAAAAAAAAATGACATTTTAGTAAGTTGTAAGCCATTTCTTGGCAGCTATACAAGCCAATATTCGGTGCGGCATAGAGTCAATTAAGTTGCTTAAGTCTCTTAGCAACATATTCTGCTACAAATGTTACAACTGGTCAGCTAATTCTGTGGTATTCTGAGAAGGCTGCAATTGCCGTTCCATTATGTT
This sequence comes from Amaurobius ferox, assembly GCA_951213105.1. NCBI lineage: Eukaryota > Metazoa > Arthropoda > Arachnida > Araneae > Amaurobiidae > Amaurobius > Amaurobius ferox. The sequence continues at coordinate 103,101,827 of OX578133.1, read as the reverse complement.
TCAGACTACTGGATGGCCATGGGAGGGTATTGAATTCTCAAACACATTGTTGATAAAATCGTGCAGTATGTGGTCGAGCATTGTCTTGTTAGTAAATGGAACATGGGTGGTTTGAAAGCATAGGCAGAACAATCTGTTAGCATTATTTCATAAAAATCGCTAATATTAGCATTTTCTCATGAAAATCATGAATAGTATTGTTCTTTCATAAAATTTAAAAAAAAAATAACACTTTTATTAACGTGAATTTTAACACATTTGCAAAAATTACAAATTTCAATGTGTTTTAGCAAAAATCACAAATTTTAGTGTTCTTTTGTGAAGTAAGTTTTATTGTTCGAGGTAAAGTAAGTTTTATAGTTCTAGGTAAAGTAAGTTTTATAGTTCTAGGTATGTTGTAATACCAACCAAAATTGTATATGATTTTAATTTTTATCTTTTCCCTAAATACATGCTTTCATTACAGTTATCAGATATCGAACCCACCGAAGTAGTTTTTAGAGCCACAGGCTTTAATTACATCTACAATTCCATAGACTTCTCCACTCTCCTATTTTATGGCCTATTTCACTAAAAACATCATTAAATTGTTATGCCAAGTTCTTTTCCAAGCAAGTATCTATTTAATAATCTTAAAGGTGACATTTTTTACTGCCTTCTGTTGTAACTACAGAGAAGGAAGACTTTTTTTATGACTCAAGATAGCTTTCCTTAACTTTCTCAGGACCGGTAAAATGGTGACCCTTTATATTACCCAGTTACTCAAATCCCTCAAAATGATATTTTTATGGTTCAGGTTTCCAGATAGCATTGCTTTGCCAAATTGTCTGCCCCTTTTAGTTTTATTTTCTTTACTTGTTACTAACACTTCAAAACATGCACAGATGGCATATTTTTATCCTCTTAAGAAAAACCCTCACCCCCTTTTCTTTAATTCGTGTTGACCAGTTGACGTCAGATCAGTTTGAACCTATCACAAGCCATTGCCCTTTCTGCTGCAAGGCAAATTTACTTGTTAACCTTGTAGCATACCTGCCAAATCTCCCGATTTTTCCGGGAGTCTCCCGAATTTTGAGGCAATCTCCCGAACTCCCAAAAAATTCCAAAATCTCCCGAATTTTTACAATAATTAGAAAAAATCCCTACAAAAGGGATTTTCCTAAAAAAATCCCTACATTTTTTTTATTTATAAGAAAATCACTGGAATGTTCTTATTTTCAACGTGGCTGTCTGCTTTGAACAGGTTAACGAAAAATAAAATTTCCCGTGAGCCTCGACGGAGGAAATGACGTCATATTGTTGTTCTGCTAGTAGCTGTCGCGAAGTGGCTAGAGTAAGTATATTGATAGCTCCGCTTGAGAAAGTCGTAATCGTATCTGACTTCGAGTGTTTATTTTTCTTTTCCGAGCCGGAAAAGCCAGTGGAGCCCACTGTTGTTGAAATCGAGATTGACGCTCGGGGACAATGCAAATTATTTGATTTCGTGGCCACGTGCTCTATATTTGTGATTCTGAAAACCGGTGTTTGTAATTTGAATGAATTCGCAAAAGCAAAAAAAGTATCTTTTATGTTTTAAAGATGCATATTCTACTGAATTTTCATTCATCAAATGGTCAAGAAAAGGAGCATCTTTTGCCTTTTGCTCTGATTGCGGGACTGACATAAACATCGCATATGGCGGAAGAGGTGATATTGTGACTCATATAAAATCAAAAAAGCATCAAGCTGATGTCAAACATCAGGAAAAGAATTCGAAAATTGAAACTCTTTTCTTGCCATCTGAAGATTTCAGTATTACCCGTGCTGAGTGTTTGTTCACAGCTTTTATTGTGGAACATAATTTGTCTCTTAACTGTGCGGACCATGTGGGTCCGTTATTCAGAAAGATGTTTCCAAAGTCTGAAACTGCAAAAAAATATGGTTCGGCATGCACGAAAACCACAGCTATACTGCGGTTGATGGCGCTAGAAGATCAATCAACGTTAATATCACGCTTTCAAAAACAACCTTTTGCTGTTGCTACTGATGGAAGTAATGACGATGAAAAATTGTATCTCATCGTAGTAATATATTTGAATAATGTTACTTCACTTGTTGAAAGTAATTTGTTGTGTGCACCAGCATTAAAAGGAAATTCTACAGGTAGGAATATTGGCAACAAATTGAAAATTTAGTTGCTAAAAATATACCTCCAGAAAACGCCATTGCATTTGGCTGTGATAATGTTAATGTCATGATTGGAAGTAAAAATGGTGTTGCTTCAGTTTTATCCGAATCGCATAAAGATATAATGATTATGGGATGTTCGTGTCACTTAATTGATATTGCCGCAGGTCGTGGATTAAACTCTTTGCCCATAAACATTGACGAAATCTTAGTCAATATTTATTGTTATTTAAAAAGAAGCTGCAAGAGAAAAGATAGGTTGAAACAGCTGTAAGAACTCCATAATACTGAAATAAAAAAAATTCTGAAGCATGTTGAAACACAGTGGTTGTTTGTTGGACGATGCCTAAGTAGAATATTGGAACAATGGGACCCACTATTAAGCGTTTTTGATGAAGAAACTGCATCTTGTAGCAATAAAAGAAGTACTTCTGATGCTAACTTAGATTCGTACAGAATCCCAAAAGTTAAAAAAATGTCAACTCTAAACAATACAGGGAATGAGATAAAGAAAGAAACATCACACAATGCTTCAGATCCTTCACATGTGTCAAAAAAGCAACCAGCATTAAAAGTGAAACATAAGCAAAACGACAAAAAAAAAAATTAAAACAAATGAAATAACTGAAAATAAAGTAAAAGGCTGTTCATATGGAAGTCGGAAAGAAAGAATTCATGTTTCTTTATCTTCAGATTTAAATAAAGCATTCTGTTTATTTTTGCAAAATATTACACCAGTATTTAGAAAGAGCATGCACTCAGTTACAGTCACAGCAACCTTTGATTCACATTTTACGATCATTAATTTTGGATTTATTTAAAGAACTACTCTTGAAATTTCTAAAACCAGATATTGTGAGAAAATGTTCATCACCACTAAATGTAGATTATCATAGCTGCTACCACCAAAAAGATGAAAATGAAATAGTAATAGGAAGTCTGACTTCAAAGGTCGTTGATTCATTAGTGAAGGAAGATAAAGAAACTTTCTTTTTTTGAAAGTGAGAAAATATTTTATTATTGTTTTAAATTATATTTATCATTCTCTTCCTCATGAAAAAGATATTTTGATTAATGCTGAAATTTTGAATGTAACAGCTATTGCCTCTGCTGATTTTTCAAAGTTAAAATTCTTTGATGATAAATTTCCTATAATTTTATTGAGAGAAAGAAATGAAACTAAAGAAGAAGCTTTAGATATTTTGCAGTCTCAAGTTTGTGAATTGCAGCTGGAGATTCTGCCACCAAGTATCAAAGAAGATCAAAGGATTGAAACTCAGTAGATGCTTATTAGCAATATATAAAAAATGCAGTAGGCGAGAAAAAATATGAAAGATTAGCAAAAGTCATGTTATCCTTCTTACTTATTCCACACTCTAATGCAGCCCGGCCACACAAGCAGCAACCATAAGCCTTCAGGTTGGTCGTGTGGTCTGGGCTTTCTACACTCTAATGCAGAATGTGAAAGGATATTTAGTCAAGTCAAGAAAATTAAGACTGACTTTTGAGCTTCACTATCTAATGAAAACTTAGAAAACTTGTTAGTGACTAAATGCGCCAGAAAAACCAAGTGTTTTGAAGAAGAATTTAGTAAGGAGTTCTTAAAAAAAAAGAAAAAAACAGCTACTACTTTATTTTTAAGTAGTAAGAAGGATTGAATTTGACATTTTTTAATTATATGGAACTTTTACATGCTGTATTTTTACTTACTAAAAGATTTCTTTCATTCAATATTTTATCTGCAGAGAAGTGTTTTTGTGTCAAAGACATGTGAATGATTATTAAACAGTAACCAATGACATTTTTCTTTATGCATCATATTCAGTGTAATGAACATTGTTATAGACTCTGATGAGAATAACTCTAACGAATGTGCTTATTTTTTAAAAGATATTTTAATTCTTTTGTATTTGTTGAAATTAAATTGTGTTTATAGACACAATGCAGATTGTTTATCATATTTGTCTATTTTTTATGGTGCAGTTTTGTAGTAGAAGGAAAAAAATCCCTATTCTGTCTTGAAAATTCCCTTTTATGCTTTCTGTAAAAAAAGAAATTGTTATTGCGCTGTGTGATTTTTCGACTTTTGTCGCGAATTGCATATATTTAAAAATCTCCTTAATTTTCATTTTCCAAGGTTGGCAACTATGTTGTAGGCTCTTGATTTTTAGTATGCAAAAATAAAATTCGCATGAAGATGACCAAGAAGTGTTTTCCCTTTTCTGGAATGTTGGATCTTTTAAAAAAATATATTGTCACTGAAGACTCTGACTCAGAGTGTCGAAAGCCCAGGCCACCCGACTCGTCCTAGGACTCAGAGCAATTAGATGGATGGCCGGGTCTGACTCAGAGTGTGTAAAAATATGACCCAACGTCTGACTCAGAGTGTGTAAAAATATGACCCAAAGTGAGCAACATGCTTTTTGATCTTTCAAAAGGTTTTGAAAGAGATACCCTTTTGCGATGATTTCTTGTAAAGTGAAAGATTTTCACGGCTATGCTTTCTGCCATGAAAGGTGTTCCTTTATTGAAATTTTTCTTAATATTCAAGTCTTCATAAGTTTTCTGCTCTAACCAGTGAGTTTTATGATTTACATTACATTTTGAGAGTGGAAAGGTGTTGTTGAGACCCAGACCGTCCGACCTACCAGAAAGGTGTAAGGTATCTGTTTGGACGGCCGGAAAGTGAGTGGAAAGGTGTCGAAAGCCCAGGCCAGCCGACTCATCCTAAGACTTAGAGCAGCAAGATGGATGGCCGGGAGTGGAAAGGTGTTGTTGAGACCCAGACCGTCCGACCTACCAGAAAGGTGAAAGGCAACTGTTTGGACGGCCGGGAAGTGCCACCCAATTTAGACCGGAACCCAGTGGGGGAGGCATCCACAGGGACCGTACCCTCCTTTCCCTACCACCAACCTCTCGGAAGGACTTACGGACCCACATGTTTAACGTGATCGTACTCCGCGTGAACACGGCGGCTGTTTTGGCAGTGGCTGGAATCGAACCCGGGCCTACTGATTGCAACTCCAGCGCACTAACCAATGGGCTACCGCACCCGGAGTGGAAAGGTTTTGTTGTTGTTGATGTTGAGACCCAGACCGTCTGACCTACCAGAAAGGTGTAAGGTAACTGTGGAGTGGAAAGGTGTGCCACAATTGTGCAATCTTTAGTAAATTTGACAAGAAAGAATGCAAAATTTCATTGGAACGAAGAATGTCAAAAATCTTCTACTTAATTACAGTAAGCAATTTTAAGCCAACCAACCAGTTGTCGAAAATGCTAATTTTAGCAAGCCTTTTTTCCTGATCACCAATGGCAGAAAACAAGTGATAAGTTCAATTCTCTTACAAGAATATGATAATAATTTACATCCCATAAGATTTTTTTCGAGAAAGTTAAAAGACTCTGAAACTAGATATCCTAGCATAAAATTGGAACTTTATCTATATGAAGCTATCAGTAAGACACATCAAAGATTACTTGATTGCTGCAGAATTTCAAATTAAGTGATGCAAAAGCTTTATCATACTACTTGAACATTCAATCAAAGAGCGACAACTCCTGTCACTGGCTGTTATTCCTACAACAATGTAAATTTCCCATCTCACATATCGAAGGAGTCAAGAATCCAGCTGATTACTTTAATCGAAAGATTTTTTCTAATAATACTGTGAAACATTTGTTTAACAATATTTTTCAAGCTGATAAAACAGTATGTACAAGCAACATTTTAAAAGAACAAGTGAATGATGATAAAATTTCCTAGATTAGAGAAGAATTAAATGAAAAAGTAGTTAATAACAAATACAATTTTTTTTTATTTACCTTTCAAACAACATACTAATGAATAAATTTCAAGCTAAAAAGCACCGCAATAGTCCACTTAAGATTGTTCTTCCTTAATCTCTTCATAAGACAGCTATTTTTGCAGCTCATGCTGTACATTTTGGTATTTACAAAACTTATCATTTCATTGGAAAATTGTACTATTAGCATGGAATGTTCTCGAATACAAAAACTTTTAGTTTAAATGGTTCCCAATGTTTAAAATTCAAACCGAAAAAGATTCCTAAGCATCTTGTACTTCTAATGAACAAAAATTATTTAAATAGTTATAAATATTGTCAAAAAATTGATTTGCTCAACAGGGCAACATAATTATGTGATCACAATTATTGATCATTTCAGCAGATTCCTTGAGGCAATTTCTGTGAGAAGCATTTCTTCACAGTTATAGATGTTTCTTTTGATGCTAAATTTACAACATAATTAATTTTCCATATTTCATCCCTCTTCAAACGGAGTAATTGAAAAGAGCCACCAAATCATGAAATCATCAATTGCCTGTCTGTGCAATGACCATTTTGACTGGCACAAACAATTACTGAAATTCAAACTATTCTACAATCAATCTTAGCACTCAGTAACAAAATTTTCTCTGAACTTGCTATTTTTCAACAGAGAATTAAGATTGCCTTTGGATATGTTCTCTGGAATTAAGGAAACTTCTAAATCCTTTGCACAATTTGTTGAAGAAAGAAGCAAATTAGGAGAGGAAATTCGAAATCAGGCAGTGGAAAATCAGAAAACTGTATATGAAAATTTACAACAAAAATTAAATATTTGTAAAGGTCAAGACTTGCAAGTTTTTATGAAAGTATTAATACCAGGAGGATCCTTAAGACCAAAATTTAATGGACCATATGACATTATTAGAGTTCTAAGAAACCAAAATACATTATAAAATATAGATGACCCTCAACAAAAAGAAATGAATATTTCCCACTATTCAAAATTCCCACTCTTAGACCCCATTTGTAAGTAATTTTGCTCAAAATTTATATATTTTTCAGAATAAAAACATTTCAAAGCAAACGTTTCTGCTGGCACACATTTGGCGATTTCTCTCAGACACCTTGTTTTGGGGACTGTAAATCTGATCTGATTGCGGTCATTTTTTGCCTTTCTCTGCCGATCAGAGAGGCACTTTATGGGGAAGCTCGTTTTTTGCCTGTTTCTGTCTCATCAGTGTCGTGCCAAAAGGATCTCCATTTTCTAGCAACCTTGAGGAGAGAAGAAAAATTTTTGACTTTGCTTTCTAAGGCATGCATGCTACGTTCTCTTTGAGCACTGTCACCTCTTCCCCCACTACTTATCTGAGGGAATGAGCACCTGATCACTGCATGTTCTTACGGATCGGAGAGAAAAGGAAGAGTTTAGTTCTTTTATCCACATACTCTGTGGGTTTATGTATTTTTTTTCTCACAACTTTTTCCCATCTTACTTCGAATTTTTGCTGATTCAGTTTGATTTTTTGCTGTCAGTTCTGGGATCTGATTAACTGGGTGTTTGTTCATTTAGGAATGATCTGATTAGCATAGTGTTCATTTAGGAATAAAATTTCAATTGAAAATATAATATTTTTTGTTTACATAAATACACTTTATTCAATGTGTACATTTGGAAACCTTCTCATTTATGTTTACATGATCTTTCATAATCAGAATTCTGGAAATATAGTTGAATTTTGAATAATTTTGAAAATATTGTTATTTTATATAAATTGATATTGCCACAATGATATGAATTTGAGATATGTTTTGGCAATATAAAGTAATCATATTGTGTTTTTTTTACATTTATATATTCTTTGAATGATTAGGAAACATAAATGATTTTCATAATATTGATTGTATTACTTACATAATAATAAATAATATTCTTAGCTATTTGCGAGAAAAATTTTGTATATATATATTAATTATCATACTAATGTATTAATAAACAATTATAATGAAAAGTGAGGATAGAAATTAGTGTGACTCATCAACATTTATTTAAAAATGCATCAAAGACTGATTAGTAAACAACTTTTCAATGCAAACAAAGAATTGTAGAAATAATGCAGAAACTTTTTCACACAAGATGCATTTCCGAGAGGTTGGTGGTAGGGGAAGGAGGGTACGGTCCCTGTGGATGCCTTCCCCACTGGGTTCCGGTCTAAATTGGGTGACACTTCTCGGCCATCCAAACAGTTACCTTACACCTTTCTGGTAGGTCTGACGGTCTGGGTCTCAACAACAACACAAGACGCTTTGCAACACTATTTCACCTGTGTAACTTTATTTCATTTGCACCACTACTTTACCTGTGAACCACGATTTCACCTTATACCACGATTTCACCTTATATCACAATTTCTCTTTATACCACAATTTCACCTTAAACCACGATTTCACCTTATACTATGATTTCACCTTTGCACTTCTATTTTACTTTTGCTTTTCTACTTCATGATTTGGAACTATAAAAATTATTGCTTTGAACGATTTTATCAGTGCTTAACTACTTCACGAATTTGCAACATTTAAACTTCTATAGTGCACAATCTAAGCTCAACTGTTACTTTATATGGTAAAAGTTAAAATGTTCTGCAGTGCACAATCTAAGCGCAACTGTTACTTGTATGACAAAAATATTCTTCGACTTAGAAAGCATGATTTCTTTGACAAAGACTTGAATTTGGAATCATTGACATGCACAAGAACTTAGACTTGACTTGAATCAATGCTGGACTTATATCATGCCCTTGATAAATCTGACTTCCAAGACTCATTTAATATAGTGAACTGACAGAATCGAGAAACTGCATTCAGTCCAAGTATTATTAGATGGTTACCCCATGAAAGACAATGTAGTCAAAGAATTTTTTTTTATATTTATCATTTGTGTCAATTGAATATCTTTATATATATTGTAATTGTTCATGCATAAGATTCCTGCAACAAATTTTATCTATGTAATCCATTTGTATTAATGTTGTTGATGTTGAAACCCAGACCGTCCGACCTACCAGGAAGGTGTAAGGTAACTGTTTGGACGGTCGGGAAGTGCTACTCAATTTAGACCGGAACCCAGTGGGGGAGGCATCCACAGGGACCGTACCCTCCTTCCCCTACCACCAACCTCTCGGAAGGACTTTCGGACCCACATGTTTAACGTGATCGTACTCCGCATGAACACGGCGGCAGTTTTTTTGGCAGTGGCTGGAATCGAACCCGGGCCTACCGAGTGCAACTCCAGCGCGCTAACCAATGTCTCTCTTCATTGTGTTAAACTAATTAATATTATGAAATTTTAAATCAGGGTGCAAAATAAGTGGTATTGCATTGCAAATCGCGATGGAAAATTTGTATTTTGCAATGTAAAAATTAATTTGCATCGTATTTTGCAATGTAATTTTAAAAATCATGACGGTAAAAATCGAATGAGCCCAAAGTCAAAATTCTGTCTCAAGTGAAGGTACTCAATCATTTTGATAAGTTGTTTTGAATTGTTTAATTATTCTTTTGCATCATCTCCTCAAATTTAAAATATTAGTTTTTCTATTAGCCTTGAAGTTGAGACCAAAACCAAGATTATAACTAGAGTGGAAATGCTTTATAATTAGGTAATGAGGTTTTGAGTTTTTTATTATTCCTTTGCACCATCATCCCTAATTCAAAATTTGGAATTTTAGATTTCCCCCTTAGTCTTGAAGCTGAGATGGATTGAATTACATCAAAACCAAGATTCTAGCTATAGTGAAAGTGCTTCATAATTTTGATACATCATCCACTCACTCAGTATATCAGTTCAGTGCATATTATATAGATATTTTTTGAACATGTTAAACAATAAATAAAAACTAAAAATTAATTAATAAAAAATTTTGAGCATTTGTTTATTCTTGTATAGAATTTTTATATGTAAATTAGTAATAAAAAAAAGTTTTATTTCTACTTAAAAGTTTGAATTTCCACTGCTACAAATATTTGAATGGCACATTGGCCTGCTGTAAAACTGATACTAATCTTAGATTTACCTGATATAAAATTGATAGGAATCTTAGTTTTACTTGACACTTATTTATGCTATTAATATATATATATATATATGTGTGTATATATATATATGTGTATATATATATGTGTATATATATATGTATATATATATATATATATATATATGTATAAAAATATAAATTAGTAAATCCAATGTTAGAAAGTATGTAGTGACTCATAATACATATATGTGTATATATATATATATGTGTATATATATATATATGTGTATATATATATATGTGTATATATATATATATATGTATATATATATGTATATATATATGTATATATATATGTATATATATGTATATATATATATATGTATATATATATATATGTATATATATATATGTATATATGTATATATATATATATATATATATGTATATATATGTATATATATATATATATATATATGTATATATATATATATGTATGTATATATAGCACTGGGTTGTATATTGGTATTATTAAAAGAAATCTGTAATTTAAGCAGCTGCACAAGCATTAATTAATTTTTCTGGAATATATTTTTCTTTGAAAAGTAAAATAATGCTGATATAAAGTAGAGGGTTTAAGCATGTAATCTATAAAATCCTTAGAAATTTTTGATATGCCATTATAAACTCCTTAATTTGTGTTTTCAGAATTGAGCATGAACTCTGGGAATTATTCGGAATGGAATGACATGCTTACATATATACCATAAAATAGGCAGAATATGTACCATAAAATTTATATGCAAAAAATTTTAAATTAACATATTTTTAAATAAATATGAATTAAATTGCAAATTGATGAAGATAATATGGATTGTTTTATAGAATAAATCTTATTTAATTCCATTTTAACATATTTCTCATCAGTTTTATCCTATTTCAATTCAAACCTTCATGCCTTTAATAGACAATACCGACAGTAAAGTGCACAGTCGATTTAATAAATTTGAACCGGATATTTCATACAAAACCTTTTAACATGTAAAAATAATTGTTTAAAGTATTATGTTAAAATCGAAATTTCTGCAATATATTTGTGAGTAAAAATATTAATAATGATTATTTTATGCATGAAATATGTAAATTTTGTGTAAAATTAAAACTCAATGTATTTGTTATACAAAATTACCCAGAAAATTCATATCCTTGCCTTAGTATAAAATTTTGCAGACTGTTGTTTTTGACTCCATCATCCATTAATTACTGCAATTTAGCTCATTTTTAATTCAAATTTGAGTTCATTTGTCATGTTTCAGAGTCAGCACATCATATTAGGCAACATTTCATTTATCTCATTGATGTTTAAAACAAAACTGTACTGCTCTTCAATGCTTTTCTACGAAACGCCACTACCCACAGATCAGGATTAGCAGTTGCGTCACAACACGTCCACAAATGTTACCATGGTGGGAATAGCGAACGAGACAACCTGTTAATATATTATTCTTGTATATCAACAACATATTTAAGATGTTTCCTTATTAAATTTTGTCCTTATACTTCCTTCCTTTTTAGTTGTGAACAACCAGAAAAGCTTGTTTTTGAAAATTTTCAATATTTAAACTCATGTGTATGAAGGAATGTGTATAAGGAACCTAAGGAATGTGTATAAGGAAACTAAGGAGTGTGTATAAGGAATGTGTATAAGGACTCATGTGTATAAGGAAATGAAAAAACAGCTTGGAAAATTTTTTCAGTAACACCCCCAGAAGCCATAAAATAACAACAAAAATTTTATTATCATTTATTTTCCTTTACAGGAGAATAAAAAAATACAAAAACTGGTAATTTTTGCAATATTTTGATTAATTTTCCAGAACTCTTTTTTTGTCATAGATCTAGAGCTATAAAATTTACTTTATCCGATTCTATAAGATGTGCAGGTTTTAAATCATTTTACATATTTCAAATATCTTTATTGGTTAATAAAATGCAAGACATTTTGTAAACTTGTGAAATTTCACTTTTTAATCCACTTGTTTCTCCTTGCGTAATTGCAGTAGAAGTAGTATGTCACTCATTCCTCTCCCTTAAAATTTTATCTCTTTGGCTTGTTGTTTAGCTCATAAGTTAAAATTTTCTCTGATTAACAGTTTTACTTTCACCAATCTGCCAAATTTGCAATCGCAAACTCTAATATTTTAAACGACCTGGCACTTGTGCTTTGTCTAGCTTTTCCCTATGGGATTTTCTATTGATATCTCTTCATTTTTTTTATATCAAATGTTTTAAATCTTTAATATATTGTATTAATTTTATCATTTTTGCATTTTATCTTCAACTTCTACTCTTTGGGCTTTACAAAGTACCTGTATGTTTACCAAAATTAAACAAAAGTGTATGCATATTTTTTTATTAAACGTTTAAACTTATTGAAACATATAATATGTATAACATAATATACATCATTTTAAATTATTATTAATACTTGTAATATAAATACTTCTAGCATCTGTCTTAGAATTAACTGTGAACAAAATAAAAATAAAATTTATATAAGAAACCCCATGAAGCGGGTACAAATAAGGGTTTTTTAAGATTTATTTTTTTTTAATTCCCTGGGTCAACCCAGCCAATTTTGCCCAAAATTGATAATTTTTTAAACAATGAGCTCTTTCATGACTCATTTTACTTTAATCTTTCTATTGGCTAAAAACTTAGATTACAGAAGTGAATATTATGATATCTATTAATAGGCAATATTTTACAATACTATTAAAATAGAATCTTATTAGAACATGTTTCTTTGTCACGGTGTCAATAACTGGTACTGCCACCCTATTAAATTTTGATTTTTCTTTTGTGTATATTTTTGGTTAATTTATTTGTGTACTCGTAGTCATTTTTTAGCTCCAAAGCAATTTGCATCTTTGCAAACCAGCTGCAGGATAGCTTTGTGTTTGTATAATAGCCATTTAGCAGTTTCAAAGTTGTAAAAAAACATTGAGTAGAATGAATAGGTGACATCGCTGTCACTGAGCAGATTTCACTGCTTATTATATATACTCAAGATTGTATTTTTAATGTATGCTATTTATTTTTCTGCAGTGTCTTATAAACTTAGGAGTACCTGATAAATGGGGCTTGACTGATATCATTACCTTGGAGGAAGAATGCATGCATATGATATCAACTCCATGTCTTGCTTTATTGCTTCTGTTTCCTATTACTCCTAAGGTAATTTGTTTTATGATTAAAAAAAATGTGTTATAATCTTGCAAGTGCTTAGTATCGTAGTATGAAGAAATTTTCAACTGATTTTAATGAATTTTAGATTGATTACAACTGAAAATTAATGCAGTTTATTGTAATTTAGTTACAAAATTTTATAACAGTATGTATCAGCTACTAAGCAAAAATGGCCCAACTTGTCACATGCACAAGAACTCTAAATTTTACATAATTTAATTATTATAATTCAATTTAAACCCATCTTTTTTATATATGGACATAACATTCTTTTCATATTTGCTATATGACAATTCTTATTCCTGATGTCTGCCTCTGGTTCTGAGAAATTTTATACTTAAAAGTTTAGTGCTATTATGTTCTAAATTCTGAAGAATTGTCAGTTATCGCATGTAGTCACCTGACTTGAGCAAGAGGTCACCAAAGGACAATTAAGGTTAAATATTTTAATCACCACATCTATCTAATTAATGGCCTTATGGAGGGTAGCATCTATTAATTTTCATCTAGACTGATAGAGCTTTTTTTGGTACTCACCATTTTCACCATTGACAAAAAATGTTTGTTTTGCAAAAATTTTCACGTGTATTTCTGTCAAAATGGCAAAACATTTTTAGTAAAAATATTGGGATTAATTTTGTTTACTTAAAATAATAAAAATATCTATTTTCAACATGTGTAAAAACCTGGAGACTGAGAGTGTTATGAAAAATCGTTTAGTATGTATAAGTAATGAAAAATGGTTTCATCAGCCAAGTGAACATTGGAAGTGAATCGAAAGTACCATTATCTTCTGATAAAATGATTTTTTGCCAAACTGATAAAATGATTTTTTGCCAAAATATGCACTTGTCTACTAAAGAGGTAATCAGCAATAAATATTTTCATGCCCTTTTGACTGGGAATAATGACGAGCTAATGTGAATAAAGATTTGCCTCCAATTTTCATGCTAGAATAGGATCATTTTGTATATTTCTGAGAATACGATATTCTTGTGAATTTAAATTCTTGTGAATTTAAGAAAGGGATTTTTTCTCGTTTTGAATTGCACCATATTTTTGTTTCCTAATCAGAGATTTATGGTGTAAATGAAGGAAAAATATATAACTGAAATAAAAACGCAACATTGTTCATTACTGGTCACAAGAAGGCCAACTGTTACAAGTTCTGGTACTAATTATAAATACATGATCTGATTGGTTTGCATTTTCACCTGACTTTCATTTCTGGGTGAATCCCCCCCCCCTACTCGATCTTTATCAAAAAATTTGAAGGAATATTTTATAATCCCTGATAAGAATAAATTTCCAATTTTATAATGGTATTTAGAAAAAACAAGATTTTTATTTACTTTAAAATCAGTAAATCACTTGAACTTAATAAAGCCAAAAACATACATAATAAAAAATTTTGCAATAAAAATTTACTGGGGCATTAAAAATTATTAATTTGTAGTGTCAGATAAAGCATACTGAGATATTGTAATTGCACACTATGATCGAAGTATTGCAGAATATAGCCAAAATTGGTAAATATAAATTGAAAACAAATTGCTTATAATTTCTGATGACAGAAATGCAGGAAAAAAAGGAAAATGGCTTACAATTGCCCCAAAAATTAACAGCTAACCTTAACAATAATACATCCATAAATTGCAACATTTGTCTGCTGAAAAACGTTCTTTGGAAAAAAAACCTGATGTGGGCAGCACATGGCTTTATCTATAATGCAATAAAACTATTTCCTTCACATTGAAAAAATGATGTATAAGATCTACAGCACAATAATTTTAATGTTGAATTGTTCATTTGGCTCTTTTCCAGATGGCTATATATAAAATTAATTTTAAGTACCCAATTAACTTATATATCACTCTAAATTAACTTATTTAATCTAAGTTAACAATTATAAATAATACTAGCATCCACAATAAGCAATATAGTTCATATTTTAATAATTCATTAATTTGGCATCATTTTCATTAACTTAGCATCACTTTCATTAACTTAGCTGTTACAATTTTAATGATATTTTCATCTATCTGTGGGCGAAATATTGCCCAGTTAGTGATATTTTGCTAAATTGGTCGCCATTTTTACCAAATTTTTAGCCAAGTATTACAGACAAATAGAGAGAAGAGCATTTCTTATAATATAAATTACTTTTGGCAAACTGTTAAGCATCAAAACATAAAACCATTACACAAAATATCTTATCTAGTGAATGGAATGAATTAGATCCACGAGAATGATGTTAACAAATTTATCACATAATATTACATATAAAAAGTGAACATATTTCCCAATATTTAATACTTTTTTTAATTTGTGATTTTTTTGTTAAATTTACTTGTAAAAAGTGCCATATATTGATAACAACAAACAGTTCATGCCAGCATTCTAAAATTTATGTCAATCATTTTCTAATAAATAATTATATAAGAAATTATTAGTTACCTAGCATTATTGAATGTTCTGAATTTTTAATGATTTTTTTCAAAATTTCATTCGAAAATTTGGGGTTTTCCCGAACATTTAATTTCATTTAAAATCAATAACTTCCTGTATTCATGGATTGTAATTTTTGTACCGAATTTTGTTTGAAATGCTCCATTAATTCATGAGATATCGTCTTCATAGACACACACACACAGACATCGCCTCAAAACGCTTGATTCAAGTTTAGGTATGCTGGAAATGGGTTCTTCCAGCGAAAACTCATTTGAATTTTTGACCTCGTCACAACACTTTTCCTGTGCATTATACTATGCATATAGGGAAAGTAATAAGTGATATTAAAATTTTAAAATGTGGGAAAACACCCAGAGATTGATGATCTGGGATAAAAAATAGTCTTTGATTTTTGATAAAAAAAATCTGATGTAGGCAGCACATGACTTTTTCTATATAATGCAGTGAATTTACTTCTTTCACAGTGAATAAATGGTGTATAAGATCATGGCACAATCTTTTTAACGTTGAAATGCAAATTTGGTGCTTTTCTGGATGACAACATGTAAAACTATTTCAAAGTACTCCAATTAACTTATATTTCAAACAACTCTAAATTGACAATTATCAATATTATAGCATCTGCAATAAGCAATGTACTTCATATGTCAAAGTATTTAAATAATTAATTCATCAATTTGGAATCATTTTCATTAACTTAGTGTCTTTTTGCAATTTTGAAGATAGTTTCATCAATCTGGGATGAAATATCACCAAGTTGGCAATATTTTGCTAAATTAATTGCCAAGTTAGCCAAGCCTTACAGACAATAGAGAGAACATGTCTTATATATAAATGACTGTTGGCAAATTTCCATATGTCAAAATACAAAACTATTACTTAAGTATCTTCTTTCGTGACTGAAACAAATTTGATTCACAAGAATAACAAATGTATTAGATAATATTAAATATAAAAAGTGAACATATTTCACTATAGTTAATATTTTTTTTTATTTTGTGTGCTTTTTTTGATAAATTTATTATAAAAATGTGCAATATCTTGATGGCGGTTCAGGCTAGTGTTCCAAAGTTTGTGTCAATCATTTTCTAATGGAAAATTGCATAATAAATTATTATTTAGGTAACACTAAATTGAAGGTTATAATATTTTGATGATTTTTTTCAAAATTTCCTTCAAAAATTTGGGGGGGTGGGGGGGTGGGTCTTCTAAACATTTGATTGCATATATAATCAGTGGGCTTCTGGTATTCAATGATTGTAATTTTTGCACCAAATTTTCTTCAAAACACTCCATTCCTTCATAAGTTATCGCTTCCAAAGACTCTGACACACACACAGACATAACCTTAAAAACATTCAATTCGAGTTTAGGAATACGTGAAACGTATTCTTCTGTTGCAAACTCGAATTCAAATTTTTGACCCCCATCATAATACTTTCCCTATACATTAATTATAAGAAAAGTTACAGTAAATTGTACCAATGGCAAGCATATAATAAGCACAAAACTTGTCCAT
Source organism: Amaurobius ferox (assembly GCA_951213105.1). Classification (NCBI taxonomy): domain Eukaryota; kingdom Metazoa; phylum Arthropoda; class Arachnida; order Araneae; family Amaurobiidae; genus Amaurobius; species Amaurobius ferox. The sequence goes on along the minus strand of OX578133.1, from coordinate 103,084,599 downwards.
GGATGCTGTTATTTGCAATGTGAGTGTTTTCCAAATTTTTGGGACTGCTCTTTACAGGCTGGTTTTGTGATTATGTACTTAGCTTTTGCAGTTTAGTGCAGCCCAATCTAAATTGTATAAGAATTTCATGCTGGCTACGTGTAAGGTCTGAAATTATCAGGTCTTATAGGAGTTCACAAAAATTGTGGCTTATAGTAAGTTTCTTGCTGCCATTGTAGAAAATTGCTATTCCATGTTGATGAGCATATAATAAGCATGAAACCAATCCATGGATACTCTTAGCTGCAGTGAGAGTGTCTTCCAAATAAATGTTAGTAGCCAAAATAATTTCAGTATGACCAAAATACTTTGTTAGTTTTAGTCATTTGGCTGAAGAGAAAAATTTGCACATCAAAACCCTGTAGATACACTCATGGACAATGAAAGTTGCACCCCAAGAAGAAAACATGGTACAACCTCGAAATGATGTAAATAGCTAGAGGACAGGCTGGTATGCAAATGATCCCAGTCTGGTGTGATTGTGCATGACCCTACACCCGTGAGTGGCTCTGCAAGCATGAGCTAGCAGTCTTATAATCCGGCTTATAGTCAATGCCCTATCAATGCGAGATGCTTTGGCCGATGCAAGCACAAGTACGGAGTGAAAAGAATGGTGGGTAGATGTTAGAAACGTAGATATACGCAATTAATGGACTTCGAGAGATACCTGATCATCTGGATGAAAACAGCAGGGTGGTCATGCTGGATAGCCCATCACGTGGGTCGTTCGGACTATACCGTCCTACGGTGTTGGGAGCACTGGTCATGGGATGCCACCCAGACACGGAGGACTGTCTCTGGACAGATTAGGCATACCACGAGTAGAGGGGATCAAATGATCGTGCGGCAGGCACTTACAGAGCACATGGCAACCCGATCCTCGATATAGGCACACGTAGCAACTCTTATGTGCTCATGAACCATATCTAAATGCCTGAAGGAAGCGAATCTGCGATCCCAGCATCCCTTACGTGTGCTGCCGTTAACACGGGAACATTGACAGCTCTGGTTGCAGTGGTGTCAGGCCAGAGCAACGTGGAATGCAGCAGATTGGCGATGTGTGGTGTTTAGCAATGTGTGCCACTTCGTTTTAGGGACCAGTGATCAGCGTATCCAGGTGTGAAGGTCCCCTACACAATGCCACAATCCCAACCTCATTATCGAGCGCCATACCAGTCTCATTGCAGGCATCATGGGCTGGTGAGTCATAGCCTACGACAGCCGATCCACTCTAGTAGTGGTATCTGGATCATTGATGAGCCAGCAGTATGTGGATGAGATTCTACGGCCCCTTGTGCTCCCATTCGTTGCGGAGATTCCAGGTGTGTGCAATTCCAGCAGGATAATGCCTGGCCACATACGGCTCGGGTTGTCCAGGCCTGCCTGAGTCAAATCCAGACATTTCCTTGGCCTGCCCGCTCCCCAGACCTGTCCCCTATCGAGCATGTGTGGGACCAATTGAAACGCCAGCTGCCTCGTTGCCACAATCTTCAGGATTTGGAACATAACATCCAACAGGTGTGGACTCATCTGCTGCAAGATAACATCAGGCATCTGTTTGACACCATGCTGGACCATATTGCTGCTTGTATCGCAGCACGAGATGGTGTGACACACTATTTAGGATCTGGCCGTCCACCTTGCTGCTCTATGTCTTCGGATGAGCTGGACGGTCTGGGCTTTCTATACTATTTAGGATGACCAGACTGTGTATCACAGCTCCCTCTGTACATGTTCTTCTGTGCTGGTTTTGTGATCATGTATATCATTCATCTGTATCCTTCCATCAATAAAGTTTCAGGTCCATCCTATGCTTCCTTCTTGGTGTGCAACTTTCATTGTCCGTGAGTGTATATCTGATAATTAAATAGTATATCATCACACTGAGTGTTTACTGATTTTTGAGAATTACAGATAACCAAAGTAGTGTGCTGTTATGAAATTTGGCACAAAGGTATTTCTGTACAAGTCTTAAGACACCTTGGTGTGATTTTTAAAACATTTTATTTAGTTTTTATTTATTTATTCTTTGGTTTTGATCAGTGTTAGCACTATTGCATTTGTACCAAATGAAAAATTATTACAGAGTTTCAACCTTAATACTATCTTTAAGTTTGAAGAATGCTCTTTTCATTAAACTCTGAATAGCATCACTTGCTTTACTAGTATTGGTGATTTAAAAATTAAAGCATTTTTTGGAGAGGGGGAGGGGGACTGTTTTTAGATAAAATCGGACATCCCATAAACTGTAATTTTGACAGTATTGAGTTGTCATTCAAAGTTCATTGAAGAACATTCTTTTCAATGAACTTTAAACAGTATCTATAATAAGTTTGACTAATATTTAGTGATTTTTGAAGATAAAGAATAGAAATATGTAATCAGAGAGTTCTAAGTGAATTATTTTTGAGTGAATGGTGACATTCAGCATAGGGAGATTATTAAGTTGTGAAATTCAGACTCTAATAATTATTGCTCCCAATTTTTCTTGAATAATAATTATTATATTGAAATTTTTTTAGATATGGCTTACACCCCGTATGTTTTAAAGTGCTACAGAGAGGCACAGTAATAGGTTGCTTACATGAGCCACTTCTTTTACATTACAGCATAGCAGGAATTTAGGTAAAGACATTGCTGAGCTTTTTCAAAAAGCAACTGGCTGGTCACTGAAGGTCGCTTGGTTTATTAATAAAACATTTTAATTATTTTGAATAAGTTGCAGATATAAAAATTATTTTACTATGAAATAGCTATATAGTTTTTATTATATTAATATTAATTTTTAGTATATTGAGTACTGTGAGGAACAAGAAGCGATTCTGAAGAAGAAAAAGGAAAAGCCTGATGATGTGTATTTTATGAAACAAACTATTGCAAATGCCTGTGGCACTATTGCAATGATTCATGCAGTTGCCAATAATGAAAGTCACTTGGATATTCAACCTGACTCTGTTTTGAAAAAGTTCTTGGCTTCAACTAAAGATCTGTCTCCTGAAGAAAAAGGAAAGGTATTGGAAGAAAACATGGTAAGTATTTAGACTACGATATGTATATTTTAATTAATATGAAAATTTTGTGATAAAATATAAAACTGATGCATCAAAATATTGCAAGTGTACTTTTATTCCTATACATAATTATTTTCTGGAGAATTTTATATTAGAGTTCATATAGCTTAAACTGCTATTAATGTTACACATCAACTTGTCAATATAACCCTACTTTTTCCATGCTTCAAATTTTCGCACCAATGAGACATTCTGGAGTATTTATGCTTTTATTCACATGGCGTGATCGCTAGCACATGTGTCTACAGAATTTACAAGCTGCACACACCATATCAATAAATAGGAAAATAGGCATAGTCCAAGTGAGCATCAACAGAGATTGAGTCGGCTGTCACTAGATTAAACCAGAGCTACCAAATTGCATAATTCATGTATAATTTCTGGATGTCAAAGAGAAAAATCAAAATGGGTGAAAACTAAAAAATCCATGACACATCCCTTAAATATGGGAGAATGATCCCCAGAGCATCCCCTGACCATAGTGGCAGTTAATTCCAGATTCTTCTCAACTATGCAGACAAGTACATGCCCTGCATGAGATTTTGTTCGCTTTAAATCTCATCACCTAACCAGGAACATCTCATCTCATTCCCTTCACATTAGCATACACTCTACACAACATCTCCCATATTAAACATAACCACAATTATTATCAGAGTAGTGAGGTTTCTGTCTCATTTGAACACTTATAATGGACAACATAATTACCCACTTAAATAATGAACTGAAGGAAAATTAACAAAGTGCATCTAATCCGAATCAGCTCTTAGAAAAATATGTGCCTGACACTGATAATCAGGTTGTATATTATTTTATATAGGCAATTGAGCTGCAAACTGGTTAATTTTTTTCTCATATATAAGAAGCTACATCACCAATATGATACTAACATTCATGTAACACATATAATACACAACAGATTAACTAAAAGAAAACCAATCCAAAATTGTTTTACATTTTCCCAAACTAAAGTGACCTTTCACCTCTAAACTAAATCAAAGAAAATTAAATAAAAAAATCAGTTAAAAATCAAAGAAAATTAGCTCCTCCTCAAATGATACTGAATCTGTTATGTCTGACCCTTCTGACTGCACCATAGATGGCTGAAATTCAGAAATGGCGCTGAATATATCAGAACAGCACAAAATAATTTCCTATAAAAATCTAAATTCATTTCATGTAATATACAACAGATTAACAAAAAGAAAACCAATCCAAAATTATTTTACCTTTTCCCAAACTTTAGTGACCTTAAAAAAGAAAGAAAATTAGCTTCTCCGGATTATGCCTGGTCCTTCTGATTGCACTGTAGACTGCTGAAATTAAAAAATGATACTGAATCTGTTAGAACAGCACAAAATATCTTCCTATAAAAATACCTAAACTCTTCCCCATAATTTATATATGGGCATATTAACATACCTAAACTAAGCAATCTTGAAGAATTCAAAGATAGTTCAAAGGGAAATTCAACTTTATATTAGCTTCCTATAACCCAACTTTGACTTGTCACTGATACACTAATTGCCATTCGAGATTAGGTTCATCTTAGAAGACAAGCAGACTCAGGAGAAAATTTCTCTAAAAATACTGAAGTTGACAATACATCCCTTCAAAATTACATGAAAATCAATAAAATATTGATTGGGCTAAACTATTTACATTAAATTGCTTATTAACTTTTGGTGTCAAACCATGTGAGAAACTCAGAAAAACAGAATACAGTTTTATGTATATTTTAGTTCTTGTGCAATCATAGACCTCCGAGTAGAAGCATCCCAGCTAAGAAATTCAAAAACAAAGGCATTAAAATTTTCATCACCACCTGAATCTGCTTGGGGAGGCAGAATAAAGGCATTAGGCCTGTCATCTAATGCGAGGCGAATTAAGATTTCAAGAGTGGAGCTGGGGGTGGTCTATGCGTTATTGAATTCTGAGATAAAATTCGAAGGAATAGACAACGGTGGTCTGATGATCATGGTGACCCATAAGAACATATATAAAGGTACTCCTCCTCGGGGGGATAACATATGAGACACCCGTCAGAGAGGTCGCATTGAGAGGAGCTTGTGAAGCTAGCAGATGATGATACGGATCACTCACATGCCTCTCACCATTCCAGAGATATGGTAAATTGTATAATGATGGTGGAAAATAAAGATTTCGCCTGATCGCAAACTCAGTGTCTGATTTGTTGAATACCCGGCTTTATTTTTTTTAGCGCACTCACCGATTCGACAAACACACACTTCCAAAAAGCAAGAGCTGAATTGTATAACGGGGTTTTTATTCTCTGGTGACTCCCATGACTTCGGGACACCCAGCTCAACTATTCGAAGTCATCGCAAACAGCAATTCTGACATATATTTACGATTTATTACAATGATAGCAGCAGAGTGAGATGTGTTAATAAAAACCTAATTGACACAGCTATCGAACCCCATCACCTATCCAGCATTTTTGAAGAATGCGCTGTTGTTCTGCGTGAGGAGATGCCCCAGAAGAACAAGGAAGAATTCTTGGATCCAGTGGCGGAACAAGAGACCTCAGCGACGGAGTCCTGACCCACATCGAGAGTTCATGAAAGGCCGAGGTTTCCCCTACTCAATAAAGAGAGCAAGCCTCTCCATTCCTCAATCTTTTTGTACCGGAAATCCACCATGCAACCTATGAAGGAGAAATCTACGGAAAATTTTTTCAGTCCGCAACCCCTCCATTCTGAAAGTATGCCTGACATAGAAGGAGCCCTGAACCCACACGCCAAAGAAATCTGACACCCTTGTAAGATTCAGCATCGAAACCCCAGCAGATGAGCTTGATGCCAGAATTGATCCCCAGCAGGCATCTGATCTCAGAGAGAGCTCAAGGTATATGGCCTTCTAATTTTAGCTCAATTTATTTGCATATCTTGTTCAAAGGTTTTGAGTACAAAAGTATGGTTAAAAAATGTTGGTTCTATTTTGTTTATCTAAAAGGGTAATAGAGCAAAATTTTGGAGGTTTTATTTTTATAATGAATTTTGTAATTCTAAGATTTATGTAAACACTGATAATTCAGTATTTTTAAGGAATATTTAATATTTAAGGTGAGAATTTTGTTAGTTTGGAAAATGTTATATCGGTGCTTTGGGAACAAGAGATGTTAAATTTTTTGCTTTCATTTGAAATAATTTATATTCAGTATTTCTTTTCTTTTTGGAATTTTTATGGTTAGGCAGTTTTAATTATTTGCATTTTTTTTTCTTTTTGCAGGAACAGCATTTTTTTATTGCTCACGATAGGAATTTTTTTTCTCCTGGTTCATAATGGCATTCTTATCAAAAACACGAAAAGCGGATTTAGCCATGTTAGCTTCTGAATTCCATGTTAGTGGAAACGGTCCCTCCAAATTTAAAGTTTCTGGAATTAAGAAAGATTATTCTGGAAAGTCCAAATTATGAGGAAGAAATCATAGAAAATATGCTTACGGCCATTGTGACCGAGAGAGTCGAGAGAAAATAATTAGAAAGTAAACTATATTTGGACAGAGAACAAATAAATTTGGAAAGAGAACAATTGGAAAGCAAAATAAATTTGGAATGAGAACAAGTGGAAAGTAAGATGAAATTTGAACATGAACAGTTTAAATTAAATCTGGAAGTCAAATAAAGGTTGGAATTGGAAAACATTCGCACGGGAATTTGTAGTGATATGGCAAGTCCTACAATAAATGGGGAAACAGGAGCACCAATGCGATTTAAAACTATAGAGGAGATGGTCAGGACCATTCGATTGTTAACGGTCAAAGTGCCCACATGGTCTGACCAGTGGACTTATTTTTTTCTAGCCTAGAAAGGGCATTCGCCTCTGAGAATGTTCCTTTTGAATTCCGGGCAACGATTCTGTTGAATCTGTTAGGTGAGAAAGCAGCAAATCTGCTGACCCAAATTAGGGAGGAGCATTATAGTGATTATGATGAAATTAAAAGGTGGTCTTGAAGAATTAGCAGCCTTCATCCCAAATATGTGTAGAAAAGTTTAGAAATGTGAGACATAAAACGGACACGAATTTTGTGCAGTTCGCGACTCGAGTGGTGTCCATGTGGGAATATTATTGCCAGTTGAGAGAGACAAAGGATTTTGAGACCGGCAACCAATTAGTGGTGGCGGATAAAATCATTCAAGGCCTAGATGCAGAAACATATGCACATATCGGCATTAGGCAGAGGACAGGATGGTTTACGCCCAGAGAGTTGGCTAGAGAATGCAATATGTCCTATGCAGCGACTGGAAATACATATGAAATATCGAACGGAAAAGGTTCGAAAGGCGTTGAGAAACAAAAATGTACAGGTTGGGAAACAGGAAAATTTCTGACTGGAAGGCAAATGGGTGCGCCCTCCTAAAGCATGGTTTAGAAAGACGGGCCAGAGGTGATATTGTTACGAATGTGGGTCAGAATCACATGCGAAACGGGATTGCCTGCAGTTCAACTATGGGAAGTCGGAAAGTCCATGTGGAATTCGACCCAAACACTGGCTGATTTCAGGGATAGTGTTAGCAGAAAGAGTGACCTGAGAAAAAGGGCATATGTCCATAAGGTATATGCCAAATGGGAGGAGTTAGATGAAGAAAGCGATTGAGAGGAGGTTAAGGAGCAGATACACTGAGCCAAATCTGTCAAAGTGATGGACCCCGAGATGTCAGTGACGGGACAGTTGTGCAAATTAGAGAATCCCGGTTAGTGTAGATAGCAGGTTAGCGTCTACTTTAATGGATTCAGGTAATGAATTTTCAGTCATAAGGAGCAATGTAATTAAAGATGAGCTAGACCTGAACATGGGCACAGTATGTTTGAAAGGAATTTTTGCTGGAAGAATGTAAACAAATGATCATGATTTACTATTCCCTTGAACGATGTTCAAAAATACAACTTTATTTATTTTTGAAAAACCACGTTCTCGGCAGTGACTCACAGTGTTCTTTCATCAGTAGTCTTCATGCAAGTTGAATATCCAATGTATACACAAACTCATTTGTATATTTAGGGGTGGATCCTGGACATCATTCCGGTAGGTACCGATCCCCATGTATTTAAGAAGTTCACTTTGGAAATATCTTTAGTGGAAGTAGGAGGTAAGAAAATCTTCAAGTCCTTGGATAGATCATATGATAGATTGATCTTATGTTGAGATCTGGTTATGTTATGACGGTCTTTGAATTTACAGCCTTAGTTGAATGAATGACATGAAGGTGGGTGGCTCCAGGAGAGCCCAGCACAGCCGCCAGAGGTCTATTGTACTACCCCAGAAATGAGAAGGTCCTTAAGAAAAGAGACCAGTAGCTGAGGCAAAAATCAGCAGACACTCGACAGGAATGTCATACAACACCCAGAGTTCGATCACATGTCTGACAGCCTTAGTTAAAAAGATGAATTTGTTATTCAAGAATACCCAGTTACATTAGTCTGTGTATGTGACTGTTTTTGTCACATAAGTGTTTTACCGGTGATTTTTGCTTTTAATATTTGAGCATAAGTATGACCATTCATAAGCATTAATGTATCTAGGCATTTTTGTATCAGAATATAGTTTCTGAAAGTTCCAGTATATGACCAATATAAGGTGAATATTGAACGACATATAATGGAAAAACTCATCTATTGATGTTTCCATTTTTGGACTTCTTAAATGTATACAACTCTACCTTCAAACCTTGTATATATGTTCAAGCTGCATATTGCTAAGGCAGCTAGCCTTTGTAACTTGGCAAGATTTTTACATTCTAAATAAACATGAACTTTGTTATTCAACCTGGACTCTTGTACTTCCATATTTTGACACTGCACTACTCTACTCACGATGAATCAGTATCTTATATCTACTGCATAGTCGAACAAGAATTTTTGGAATGCCTATAAGGTTCATCCTAGTAAGGGTTCAGTTAGGGATTGCCACTGGGAGGAACTGTAACGTACCTTACCAGGAAATATTGTGCGCAGTAGCACCCGATATTACTGAAGAAATGATACTTCCCCCGAGGATAACAGATCTACTAAGAGAGGGTGCGAACAACAGAACTGAAGTTGTAAAGTACAAGGCGGTAAAGCAAATCCATAGTTGTAGGAAGGGAAAGGAAGACATGGATGCTAAAGTAATGATGCAGGAATTAGCTTCCTGAGAAATTCTAATTTTGGACTAAGAAGTTAGAAATACAGGGTTGGTAGGAAAGGAGAGAAAAACACCCAGCCAAGTTTTGTTTACGAATATTACATTGAGAGTAACTTGATCCAATGTTTGTATTGATAGAGGGGAATACGGCCCACAAAGAGAGAGTGAGAAGAATTTCATGTACTATAAGTGTCGTGGAAGAAAGAATGGCATAAGAGAGGTCAAAGGACTCATGTTGATCTGCACATGGGAGGCGTGGAATCGAGTGGGAACAATGAAATATCAGGTTGCTTTGAGGAGAAATGTATTTTGAAAGTAAGTCCAGGGTTTGAAATAGGACTCGCGAATTGTGCACAAAATTCAAAAATCCCGCACAGAAAAAAAATGCCTTGCAGGAATTTGTGTGCACTTGCTGCAGCTGATCCTTCTTAAATTTCGAAAATGAACAAGAGGAATTCTCGCGAGAGCAAATCAAAATATTCTGTGGATCATGCTTTTACTGAGAAGTTCCGCATCTCCATAGCGCAACTCCTCTTCCGGAAAACATCTGAAGTAGCAGCATTTTCCTGAAAATTTCCTAAGTGGCTGTATCTGGCACGGGCCAGTTTAGCAATATTGCAGAATTTTTTATTTAAACACGATCTCCGATATATTTCGTTTTATTTTTAAATATATCTGTTTCCATCCGCTAATATTTTTATATTTTTTGTGCTTTTTATACTGGGATATTATCTTTTAAACATATTGATGAAATTGAGATATATGTTTAGGATAATGAAATTAAAATTTTTTTATCTATTCAGGCATTTAGAATTATAGGGCTCATTAGAAATACATTTGAAGAGCATAAATTAGAATTTGATATATTTGCACCCAAAGTTGAATATCTCATTTCAATTAAAAATGAACATTCTTCTCATCTTAATTTTATTAAAAGTACTTAAAAAATATTTTAAATAACATTAGCATGGCGAGGTGCAAATATAGACTATTCAAAATGTGCTGCATCCTAAAATTATGTGATTTACAGATTTACAAGAGAACTGCATGTTTTTTTTTCTCTTTTGTTAATGCTTTCCATTTTCAATCATAAAAAGGGTTTTCAATTCATTTAAAAAATAAAGTTGATCAATTTCAAATCAAGTCTTAAAATACTAAATGTCAATTTTGTAAGTCTCTTGTATTGTAATGTAAAAATATCCTTATTTTACTTTTTACTAATAAAAATCCTGGATTTTTAAATTTCTCACCAAGTTTTTGAAAATCCCCCCTAAAATTTTTGTTGAAAGAGGAGTATCCCCCCCCCCAACTGCATGTGTTTTTTTTCTCTTTTGTTAATGCTTTCCATTTTCAATCATAAAAAGGGTTTTCAATTCATTTAAAAAATAAGGTCGATCAATTTCAAATCAAGTCTTAAAATACTAAATGTCAATTTTGTAAGTCCCTTGTATTGTAATATAAAAATATCCTTATTTTACTTTTTACTAATAAAAATCCTGGATGTTTAAATTTCTCCCCAAGTATTTGAAAATCCCCCCTAAAATTTTTGTTGAAAGGGGATATCCCCCCCCCCCCCCCCAAATTTCAAGTCCTATTTCAAACCCTGAAATCAAAACCTCTGTCTTATTTTGCATTCGAAACAGTATATGGTGATTTGAAAGGGAAAGATATATTTTCGGTTTCTAGTTGTGATTGTGTTCTTTTAAAATGATTTAATATTGATTTGGTTATTTTTGAGTTTGTTTGGGTTTCAATATATTTTATTTGTTTATATGTTTGTGTAGTGTTTAAATGTTTTTTATTTTGGGAGTTTATACAAGTGTAATGATTGTTTCATGCTATGTAAAAGTACCATAAGAGCACATGTGAATGTATTGAGATGGGGTGAGAGATGCCACTGCCTATTGTCACTGCTGAAAGGAGAAAAACCAATTTCAAGTCACAATTATGAAAATTCAAGAGACATTGGTTTTCTTGAAAAGTTTTTTTTCTGTGTTTCTTTATTTTTGTATTTTTGTAAAAACAGGGTGTTTAATCCTGGTTTTTCTCTGAGAGGGGCATGTGAGAAACCCAGAAGATCTTCAAAAAAACAGAATATTGTTTTAGGTATGGTTTGGCTCTTGTGCAGTCATACACCTCCAAGTGGAAACTTCCCAGCTAAAAAATTCGAAAACAAAGGCATTAAGATTTTTATCATTACCAGAATCTGCTTGGGGAGGCAGAATAAAGACATTAGGCCAGTCATCGAATGCGAGGGGAACTAAGATTCCAAGAATGGAGCCGGGATGGTCTATGCATTATTGAATTTTGAGACAAAATTCAAAGGAATAGACTATGATGGTCTGAGAATCACTGTGGCCCATAAGAACATATATATGAAGGTACTCCACTCTGGGCGGATAACACATGAAACACCTCAGAGAAGTCGCATTGAGAGGAGCTTGCGATGCGAGCAGATGATGATACAGATCACTTACATGCCTCTCATCATTCCAGAGATATGGTAGATTGTATAATGATGGCGGAGAATAAAGATTTCGCATGATCATAAGCGCTGTGACTGATCTGTTGAATACCTAACTTTATTTCTTTTAGCCCATGCACCGATTCGACAAACATATGCACTTCCAAAAAGCAAGAGATGAATTGTATCAAGAACCAAAGGGTTCTTATTCTTGGGTGACTCCCACTCCTTTGGGACACCCAGCTGAACTATTCAGTCGTCTCAAACAGCAATTCTGACATATATCTACGATTTATTCCAAACCATCTGCAGAATCTTTTATCCAGTGAAAGATAGTATTTGAGTCAGTCCAAATGAACACAGGATTAATATGAATCTTAAATGCAATCATTAAATAATTTTCTACTTGAGTTTCAACAACTGTGCACATCAATTAAAATGGCAAGGGAAGAATTCCAATGTTTTCAATGGTGATACCCTGGATTTTGACATTATGAAACTTGTTTCTGTTTTTCCTATTTTTGCATATCTAAAATAAGCCCTTGCACTGTAAGCCACTTGACTGGCATCACAAAATATGTTGTTAGATTCCACAAATAAATCTTTTTAAAGAAACGCTCAAAAACCACTGTAATGATAACTCAATAATATAAAAACTTTGTAAATATAGCATTAACACAAATATAAATTAGTCAACTGTTTCTATGGTACAAAACAGTTGTCCATTGCACAGGGAGAAATAAGAGGGAAAAATACAGTGGGGAAGAAAAAGCAAAGCAGGGTACTACAAATGAACGATACAAACCATAGAGGAAAGAAATATTAGCTCAAGAAAAAATATTGTGATAAAACCAAATGAGCTGTGCTTCCTTCTGTTGCCAATTGTACTTTATTTTATTCCTGTCCAAAATTCACACACCCAATTTAGCTTTTTGTCCAATTGTTTCTAATATTGGTACTGCCTCTTACTATGTTGCTCAGTATCTTGCTCATACTATCTCACATTTGTCTGCAAACAGCACTCGCACTGTTAAAAATTCTTTTGATTTTGTCAATAAATAAAAAAGTTTCTCTGCTGTTAATTTATTATACTGTGCTCTCATTTAATGTAGAGTCTCTTTTCACCAATGTTTCTACTGATACTGCAATTAATTGTTTGAAAAAGATGTTATGGGAGTTTCATTATTCAGATATCAGAGATAAAAAAATTGTAACATTGACCAAATTATGTATTCAACAAATGTCTCTTGTTGTCAATGGTGTTTTTCATAAGCAGTCTGAAGGTCTCACTATGTGTAATTCTTTATCATCTATTTTATGTGATATCTATATGCTCTATTTTGAAGAAACAATTTTTGATTTCTATAATTTGAAATGCTGATTCAGATATGTGGATGATACTTTCATGTTAGGTGATAATGATTGCATTTTTCCTATACTTAAATTGGCAACACATTCAAAGATAGAAATTATACAAAAATTAAAACTTTTAAAATAAAGTTTTTGCAGATTATAGGATGTTAAAATGCATATATGGCTCAATTTCAATTGTCAATTTTGTGTCCCTTAAGTTAAAAAAAATATTATAAGTAATACAGATATTTTTTGCAGTATGTATTTAGGATTCAATCTGTTCTACATGGTTTTAAACAAAAAATAGTTTTCAATATAATAGTTTTGACTTCATACAACTGCAAATTTGTCATTTCTGTCATTGTCCCTTGGTCATGAGGGGAGTTTTCATCTCTTAATTACAACAGTAAAAAAACATGAATAATAAAAATAAATTGGTGAAGTTTAAGAAATTACAATTCTACATTGTAAAAAAACCTTTTTTGTGTAAAAATTCTAAATTTTTTTGCGAAATTGCTTTTACATGTTTGTCACTGAGAATCTGCGATAGTCCGGTGATGTCCAAAAAATCATCTTTTTAATCCACTAGATCAGTGTTCTTCAACCTTTGTCATCCCGCAGAACCCTTTTTTGAGATATTTTTTTTATGGAACCCTTCGTTCAGTAGCACACTCAGATTTGATTTTAGGGGGGATGTGTCGTATTACGTATTACATGTTATGAACAAGGTGCGTCTCTGCCTTTGTTATAAAAACTTTATATAAGATATAAATTTGCAATTCAAACAAGAGGATAAATATTCTATATAAAGTATTTGTATTATACATACATATGTCATATGAAATTGAAAACAAAGAAAAACAAAAGTTAAAAAAATATTTTAAAAAAATTAATGACTTTATTGTGCTTGTTTATTACTGCACAATTTATCAATATCCGGATAGATCGGTGATAATTAGAGATGCATATCGTTTTCGGCATTAAGTTGATTTCTATACTTGGTTTTTGTAGCGACGTATGTGGAAAAGGATGTCTCACAGAGGTAAGTTGTTATGAAAGGCATCAATTCTTTTACTGCATGTTTGAAAATTTCCGGATATTCTTCCATTAATTTTATCCAAAATGGGCCAGTGCCATTCTGTCCAAATGTAGATTTTAATGTGGTGTCGGTACATATATCTGTAAGTTGCTCTCTTTCTTTAATTGGCAAGGTATCTACATCACTACTCTCATTAAAAGGATTTTCGACCCAACTTAAATTATTGCAAGTAGGGGGAAAATATTCCAAAAATGTCTTTTGCAATCCAGTTAAATGTTCCAAAATATTATTTTTTAAATTCTGCTCGAATGAGACATTATTGGTTTCCAAGAAATCTTTTAAATTAGCAAAACATTCTGTATTATTTTTGGTGATACATTCCTCCCAAAGCTTGAGTTTCGATTTTATCGAGTTTACTTTGCTATTGACCTTAAAAATTGTACTATTTGGTCCTTGAAGTGAAAGATTAACTTCGTTCAGGTACGAAAATATATCTGCAAGGTAGGCTAGATTTTGAAGCCAACTAGTGTCATTAAGCTTTCCAGCAAATTAACGTTCAGATAAAAATATTCGAATTTCATCATGCAATTCCCAGAGTCTGGTTAGAACATTTCCCCTTGATAACCATCTTACTTCAGTAGGAAGAAGGAGACTTTTATGTAAGCTTCCCAGATCTTTGCACAATAGGGCAAATACCCTGGCATTTAGGGGTCTAGATTTGATGAAATTAACCATCTTAACGGCCTCATTGAGAACTTCGTGCAATGCTTTTGGTATACGTTTAACAGCAAGAGCATGACGATGAAGACAGCAATGGCTAGCGTTGATGTCTGGAACTACTTTCTTTATTCGTGCTATTATGCTCTTTATAGCACCAACCACAGGCCCGGTTTAAGGCGTGGGCGGCGTGGGCAATTGCCCACAGCGGACGAATTAGGGGCGGCCATTTGGAAATGAAATTAGGTGTAGTAATAATGACTTTTGTGGTTAATTTGTTTAAAAAAAATATTTTGAAAATGAACCAATTTTGTGCCACTGTAATATGAATGAATTTACTTTTTAGATAGTATTAAAATATAAAAAGGATAAAATCGTTTTTCTCCCATAATTATATCTTTTTCGAAGCAGTGTACAGTTCTGCTTGAAAGTACGTACGCTCAAACACTTGGGAGATTACCAGATTTTAAACAACTTGCAGCTGGGTGCAGCCTGCAGTTCCTTAGGGGACTTTGTTTTCCCCAAATACTGGGAAAAACCCAAGGGCCGATTCTTAGAATTTTTTCCTGGTTTCAAATTCAAATTGCAAACATATGGATGCGACCTCTATGATTGCACTTCTAAAAGGACGGGGGGGGGGGGGGGATTAGTCCAGATGGTCATTCTTTTGGTCGTCTACCGTTTTAGCTGATTTAAGCATTGAGCCTAGCTGGAGACCATGTAGATAACAAACACGACTACAAGTAAAAAGCTACTTCTGAGTGTTCAAAGTGTTGTGTTATGCTGCCGTGCGAGATTCACAAATCCATCGACAAATATGGCTGTCTTTTAAGTTCTAACTATTCGGGTAACTTTTTCTTTCAATTATTTAAAATATTTTTGCAAAATTTCTTAATTGACTACATTTTTTGTTGATTTTTAATGTGTTTCACAAATAAAATTAATTTGGTACTGAATTTAGTCTTTGGTATTAGCCCCAGAATAATATTGATAAAAGAATAATTTTTCATGTTTTTATCCAAAATAATATGCCCCGTGGCTGTTCTATGAGAAATTTCAGAGGCAAATAACTAAGTAATGGTGTAAAATGATCTTAATTTTGTATTTTTTCTAGTTTCATTGCAAAACGAAAAAAAAAAAATGGTACAAAATATTTTTGCGAAGTAAATATTCCTTTATGAATATCTGCATGAAAGTGCAAAAGTTGTTTATAAATTGTTAGAGCTGTTTCATAAATTAATAAATTTATTCTATAGACTGAATCTGGGAATTATATATATTCTTTTGCTCGTGCATACAAATTTCTGTCTAGATATACGTTCAATAATCCGTAAATATTATTTTATTTTTTCATAATTACACTTTTAGTTATAATTTAATACACTTTTAAGTAAAATGTTAATTAAACCTTAAAATTTGTAATATACATTTTGGTATTGTGATTTTTTAATTTCTACTCAAACAATTCATTTAATATCACCATGTTCTAGTCAACATTCGATTTATTATTATTCTTATATAAAGGTTGTATTGTATGATATGTAGTATTTTTTTGTCCATTTTTTTTTTCAAAACCAAGAAAAAATGAAACATTGACGTTCCTCTTTTCCAACGAATGGAATTTATTTTTTATTCTTAATACACCCAATTTTTCTTACCCAACTCGAAAGTTCATATTTTTTAATTTCTAACCCCCCCCCCCCCCTTTTTAAATGAATTTGGAAGCATTTGGATATTTTCCTGTGTTTCTGTTAACCCCCTTTTATCTCCAAATTCTTTTCAGATGTTTTCTTTTATTATTTTTTTCAACATTACGAAAATAAATATTGCGTGTTTTACCACCTGGTTCTCTAATGATTGCAAATATGATTTCCCCCTCTCTCTTAGTTTTGTTATGCACTTATCTTTCGGCAGAAAATTAGAATATTTTTAATTTTTACCCCCTCTACCTTTCTTTCCTAATTGTTGTCCCCTTTTCTATTCTATATATTTTTCCTGCTTTTGGATTAGGTTTTGTATCTTCGAACATTTTTTTATATATTTTCATTCACTTGTCACAAACTCAGGGGCATTTTAAACATTACATTTCAATCGTCTTCACCCCCCCCCCCCCCCCCAGTGAATCTATAATAATGAAAAGAGAAATCTATCTGTTTGTTTGTCCACAATGCCGACCGATATCTAACTCATTGAATTTTTTCACACAGTCTATACCTGAACTAATGCATCTCGAAGGCCTTTTACCAAAATTCACATTCGATTTTTAAAGAATTTTTAAATTCCAAAATCAGATAATCTCCAGCTACTGATATGACCTAGCAGCTTTATTCTCGATTTAACAGTTACAGAACCTCCAGCCATCGATATTATGTAACAGCTAATCATACGATTTAACAGCTACGTAACCATCTAATGCCACGTTCATCTCCTAGAGGTTATTAATCTTTCATTCATTTATATTTTGCATCACGGAGAGCGTTTATTTTTTTTTTCGCTTTGCGGATAGCGCACTGGTAATTTGACGTTGGTTTAGGATTTGAAGAAAATTGAGTAGTGTTATTTGTAAATGTAGTAACGGGGGTTTATCTGCATCCCAGTCAATACCGGGTAATTCGTTCCAGTGATACAATAAAGCAAATGTTAAATTAGTCAAAGTGTAAAATTTTGTTGTAATTTGGATAATATTCCATTATTATGTATATTTCCGTATGTATATTTCCACCTATTCTGTTCAAACCTTACCAATCATTCAACATCTTTAGAATCCCCAAGTTCATTTAACTTTTTAATTTTTTTTAAACAAAACAAAATATCTCGTGCTTGTGCACTAATATTTCACAAAAGAATAAGTAACCAGACTGATGTGCAACAATCGTGCCATTTCAAATATTACAGCTTTCTCACCCATTGGAAAACTTGACTTTTGAAGTATAGTTGTTATATTCTATGTCTCTTCTGTATTTTAATCAGATTTTAGAGGGGCTACAATGGACAGTCGCAAACTGCTTCGAAATAGAATCCCAGATTTTTAGCTGCGAAATCAAAAACCAACAAATTTAAATATTTTTGCATTTTAAATTTAATATTAAAGATTAGCTATTTAAATAAATTGCTGATAATAACCGGTAAAATTCTGAATTGTCCTGTTATATTATGTCTTAGCTTCGTAAAGATTGAAATGCTTTTCCTTCATCTCTCCTCTTTCCTAATTTATTCATAAAATCATTTCTTTGATTTGCTTATAATGTTTTACAGCTAAGATATACAAATTATTCATAAGATTTATGCAATTAAAAATTCAAATTTTATTAAAAAATTGATGAGGGCAACTTTCATGACACTACATAATGAGTAAGTTACTTTTGATTCTTGATAAATTCAGAAAAATATAATCGGCGGTGACTGTAGTCCCATGGAGCCGAAATTGCTTTTCGTGAATAATATTTTGTAAGATAAAACTCCAGTAAAGTTCAATAAGTTTATTCGATTATTTCAGACTCATTTGTTTCGTTTATAGGCTTTCAAAGCAATACAAATTACTAGCAATACAAATTAACTATTTGTAACTAGCTAGCGCTTTTAATTTTCATCCCGATTTCATCTGAAAACTCCGACCATAGACTCCACTTTAATATATTCGATTATTTTACTAACTTGATTTGCAGTATAGAAATTAAACTTACTGAGGAGATTTTACATTCGAGTTAATCTATAAACGTGTCTGGCGGCACATAAATACGTAATTGAATACGTATATTTCCACGTATTCTGTTTAAACCTCACCAATCATTAAACATCTTTAGAATCCCCATATTCATTTGAATTTCTAATTTTTTTTAAACAAAGCAAAATATCTCGTACTTGTGCACCAATATTTCACAAAAGAGTAAGTAACCAGACTGATCTGCAACACTCGTGGCATTTCAAATATTACAGCTTTCTCACCCATTGGAAAACTTGGTTTTTAAAGTATAGTGGTTATAATTTCGAAATTATAACCACTGTACTTCAAAAACCAAGAAAGTGACCTAAAATCCAATTATATACACTTGTAGGATTCTGAAAGAGCAATAAATTCATACTAATTGTTTATAGTTATCCCTTTTAGTTTTTAAGATATAAGCATTACAAACTTGAAATACTTAAAATTTTCAAACTGCTTCCACTTGACAAGATGATTACTCGAAAACTATAAAAGCTTTTTTAAATATGCATATACATTTAGAAACTAAATTTCCTCATACTTATTTTTTTATCACTTAATATAATTCTATCGATCTTTTATAATTTCGAAGATATTTCGAGTGAAAGTATGAAACATGGAAAAAAACTCATTTTTATGTTTCAAAGTTTAAGCCACCCCTCCCCCCAAAAATAGAGTTTGATCCAAAATCCAATTATATACCCTTGTAGGGCTTTCACAGAGCTACAAATTTATGTTTATTGTTCAAAGCTAGTTCTTTCAGTTTTTGAGATATTACTAACTTGAAAAATGGAAAAATTTCAATCTTCTTCAATTTGACAAGACGATTACTCGAGAACTATAAAAGCTTTTCTTAATAATAAATATAGATTTTGATATTAAATTTCCTAGTACGTATTTTTGTCGTTTACTATTTATATCTTTATTTTATAGTTTAAAATGAAAACAAGAATAATAAAAACACTCGCTGGGACAGACACTTTTTTCTAGAAAAAAATTTTGAATATTAAAATATTGATATTATTATTATAAGTGTCCAAAAGGTTTACATTTTTCATAACGCTTCGTTTTCCCTACACAGAAACCCCAAACATAGATGTTATTCACGTAAACTTACATATAATATGATTGTTTATTTAATATTTTTAAATGCCGTTTTCTTCTTATGATTTAAAAGAAGTTTGAAAATTTGCGACCTTCCGAGTGTTCCTTTCCCTTTAAAATCATATATTTTGTTCACTTCACTCCATTTGTTCTAGAAATTTTGTCTCTCTAAACTCCTATACACACCCATACATACATTACACTCACGCACAGACACCCATTTAAAAATAATTGATATGGGTTAAAGGATGTCCAAAACGTACATTAATCCGTCGAAAATTCGAGTTTTCGACCCCATCATTATTTTCCAATACATCATTTGTGTGCAGGGAAATTACAAATAAAGTCAAAAATTCAGTTATGTATTATAAATTACTGCTGCATTATGCATGCATGTATGCATGTAGAAAGAAATGTAAGGCATTACATTTTCTAAACTGCTAATTAAAACTCTAAATTTAGATGAGAATAAAATTTGATAGTGTGAGACCAGAAATAGATCTCACACTTTGATGAGACAAGTTTATATGTGTAATTTATTGTGTAGAAAACGGCAAACAATACTGTCAATCTGGATGGCGCCGAGTTTCACAACACGGGAACCCAAAAGGTCACAAAATCATAAATTTAGGGGCGCCAAGACAAGGGGGAGCCGAGCGGACCCTTACGAGGATGTGAATCATGCCATTGGATAAAGATTAACCAATGGAAAATGGGCTTGTTGCGTCACATTAAGAAGGAAGGAATTATTAAGGAAACATTAAGAAATTTTTTATTATATATTTGTATTTTATATTTATATACATATATATATATATATATATATATATATACATATATATATACACACACATATATATATATACACACACATATATATATCGAATGTTGACTAGAACATAGGGATATTAAATGAATTGTTTGAGTAGAAATAAAAAAAATCACAATATCAAAATGTATATAACAAATTTTAAGGTTGTTTAATTAACATTTTACTTAAAAGTGCATTAAATTATAATTATAACTTAAAGTGTAATTATGAAAAAATAAAATAGTATTTACGGATTATTGAACGTATATCTAGACAGAAATTTGTATGCATGAGCAAAAGAATATATATAATTCCCATATTGAGTCTATAGAATAAATTTATTAATTTATGAAACAGCTCTAACAATGTATAAACAACTTTTGCACTTTCATGCAGATATTCATAAAGGAATTCCTTCGCAAAAATATTTTGTACCATTTTTTTTTTTTTTTCGTTTTGCAATGAAACTGGTAAAAATACAAAATTAAGATCATTTTACACCATTTCTTAGTTATTTGCCTCTGAAATTTCTCATAGAACAGCCACGGGGCATATTATTTTGGATAAAAACATGAAAAATTATTCTTTTATCAATATTATTCTGGGGCTAATACCAAAGACTAAATTCAGTACCAAATTAATTTTATTTGTGAAACACATTAAAAATCAACAAAAAATGTAGTCAATTAAGAAATTTTGCAAAAATATTTTAAATAATTGAAAGAAAAAGTTACCCGAATAGTTAGAACTTAAAAGACAGCCATATTTGTCGATGGATTTGTGAATCTCGCACGGCAGCATAACACAACACTTTGAACACTCAGAAGTAGCTTTTTACTTGTAGTCGTGTTTGTTATCTACATGGTCTCCAGCTAGGCTCAATGCTTAAATCAGCTAAAACGGTAGACGACCAAAAGAATGACCATCTGGACTAATCCCCCCCCCCCCCCCCCCCCCGTCCTTTTAGAAGTGCAATCATAGAGGTCGCATCCATATGTTTGCAATTTGAATTTGAAACCAGGAAAAAATTCTAAGAATCGGCCCTTGGGTTTTTCCCAGTATTTGGGGAAAACAAAGTCCCCTAAGGAACTGCAGGCTGCACCCAGCTGCAAGTTGTTTAAAATCTGGTAATCTCCCAAGTGTTTGAGCGTACGTACTTTCAAGCAGAACTGTACACTGCTTCGAAAAAGATATAATTATGGGAGAAAAACGATTTTATCCTTTTTATATTTTAATACTATCTAAAAAGTAAATTCATTCATATTACAGTGGCACAAAATTGGTTCATTTTCAAAATATTTTTTTTAAACAAATTAACCACAAAAGTCATTATTACTACACCTAATTTCATTTCCAAATGGCCGCCCCTAATTCGTCCGCTGTGGGCAATTGCCCACGCCGCCCACGCCTTAAACCGGGCCTGTATATATATATATATATATATATATATGAAGGGCGGCCCCAAACTGTCTTGCCCACACACGAAAATATCCTTGAACCGGCCCTGACCAACCATAGCCTTAGCTCCATCAGTGCATATATGATGGCATAAATTCCAAGAAATTGAATGTTTTTCAAAGTAAACATTAAATAAATTAAATATTTCTTCACCTGTTGTTTGAGTTGGCAGAGCTTTGCAAAAAAGCATATCTTCCTTAAAATCGGATTCGTGTATGTATCTCACGAAAACTAACAAAATTGCTAATCCAGCCACATCTGTAGATTCGTCCATTTGCAAAGTAAATCCATCTTTAGCATTTTTCAAACGATTTACTAGTTCTGCTTCACAGTAATCTGACATATCTTTAATTCATCAACACTGCACTAGATCATGAAAATAGTGATTTTAAATCACATGAAGAATATCATTTACAATTTGTTTCCATATTTGTTATTTTTAGAACTTTGAAATTAATAGGTAAGTGAAAAACACAGTTTTATTATCCATTTTTGATGCATATATTTATTACCTGTCATTTCTGTCACACACATAATTATTGTTAATATGAATAAAACTTTAAAAACAAGATGCCTTTTATTAGCACATAAAAAGATGTTTTGCGTAATGTATATTTTGTTTTTCAGTGTTAGTTTTGATTTCTGTGTGGAATAAAAATAAAGCAAAATGCCATTTCTGTCACTTGAACAGAATGATTTGCTTCTCCAAAATGACCTGTGGCTGGAATTGGCTTTAAAATGATGGTAGAATTTTTTCTCTTAAGAATTTTTCTGTAGTTTTCGTGAACAGGATCATCATGAATCAGAATTTTGTGAAATTTATGAAAAATTGTTAATATAGAATGAAATATTTTAATTAAAATATCCTCTTAATAAAACATTTACATTGTGAATTGGAATTTCTGCAAAATTTAATGAAATCTGTTAATACAGAATGAAATATTTCAATTAAAACATTTTTTTAGTATAGCATTTACATCACGAATCATAATTTCTGTGAAATTTAAGAAAATAATAAATAAATAAATGAAGTATTTAAATTAATATATATGTTTAATAAAACATCTACATCACAAATTTTTATTAAAACATTTACATAGCGCAGTGTGCATTTTATCTTTCAATGAGCAGGGTTATTGTATATAACTTACACTCATTGCATGCACCCACATAATGGTCAGGTTAACAACTACTGCATGAATTGCTGCGGACATACGCATGCAGCATAGGTACGTAGCTGACACCTACTGCAAAAAAGCTATTGCAAGGTATGGGCTTTTTCAAAAAGCAACTGTGCTGGTTGCTGAAATCTGTTAGTAAATAACATCAGCAAATAAGTTCTCTCATATTTTATTGAAGCCGACAAAGATCCGAAGCTACTGCAACACACTCATCTACACACGACTTATTATTTTCCTTACTATTTTCATGTGTTTTGACTTTGACGGACTCAACATAAATAAACGTGCTCCTGCTAATGGTACAAAAGAGCCCTAGTCTGGAAAGCTATATATTTAAATATTAGTTTTAGAGCAAAAATGTTTACAGAGTTTAAATTTCCAGAACTTTTTACCCTAAATGAACACCAAACATGGAATAATTTAATAAAATTTAAAGTTAAAAAAAAAACTAAAAAAAAAATAGTTTTGGAAGTTTTAATCAGATGAAAGAGGGAATGTATTGGCATAACATTCTTCCTCTTTCTGCTATTTCTATTTTGTTTCTTTCAATCGAAAGTATTATGGGGGGGGGGGGGGGGTTGCTGTGACACTAGATCACTTCTTAATTTTATAACTTATTTTTAGTTATTTTTTTTTAGGAGATAGCATACAGTAGAAAATGTTGCCCTCTTAACAAAGGGCAAATCAGCATACTTTTCTCATAAAAGGATAAAGAAGGCACTGTTTTCATAACAAAAAGACAGCCAGGGCACTGTACCCTTCTAAAACTGCCTGGAGCTGAGTTACCCATACAAATTAATTCCCTCCCCCCACAATGATTTATCATGGGCCTCTCCTTTATATTTGATTTTCACCTTTTTGTGAATTTTTCATATCTCCCCACACACACAAAAAAAATATAATAGAGGTTTGCCCCCCTCCTCCCTGCATGGGCAATTCTACCTAGACGAAACTCTACAGGAGTGGCAGTGGAAATGTTTATTTTTCCTATGTTAGTGTTTAGGCTGTAATGTTATAAAGAATTTTTACCATATCTTGTAAAATATTTCAGTTAATTTGTGGTGTAACAAAATAAAGATTATTTTTCAATGATTCAATGCGTGTTGCATTATTACAATAGTGATTAATTAACCCTCTCATATAAACATTCATTTAGGAGTACTGTGCCATTCAGGTAATTCTTCATAACAAATTCAGCAGTCAAATATACTAATACTCAAAAGTCATTTGTAAGTTTTTTTTTAAATTTTAGTCACACTATTCATTAATATCCAGTTGCAGTGTTAAATTAGTGTCAAAATTTAATTCTAATGCATTAAATAATTTTTTGTTTTGTTTGTTTTGTCTTCATTGATTTTTTTATAATAAGAAATAAGTGTTAAGTAAAATAATAATGTTTTGGTTTATTAACCAGCAGGCAACACAGCTTTTTAGGATATTTCATTGATAATATAACCCAAAAAGAGAGTCGAAGTTAAACACTTACTCACAGGTTTGGTGGTGCCAACGACCGTACCGTGCTGAAAACACCGGTTCTCGTTAGATCACCGAAGTCAGGCAGCATCGGGCGCGGTTAGTACTTGGGTGGGTGACCACCTGGGAACACCGCGTGTTGTTGGCTCTTTTCGGGCGCGGCAGCCCAGTGGTTAGCGCGCGATTCTCGCCGCTGCCAGAACTGCCGCCGTGTTCATGCGGAGTACGATCACGTTAAACATGTGGGTCCGTAAGTCCTTCCGAGAGGTTGGTGGTAGGGGAAGGAGGGTACGGTCCCTGTGGATGCCTCCCCCACTGGGTTCCGGTCTAAATTGGGTGGCACTTCCCGGCCGTCCAAACAGTTACCTTACACCTTTCTGGTAGGTCGGACGGTCTGGGTCTCAACAACAACAACAGGTTTGGTGGTGGTTAGTTAGGTGCATTCATGATTTTTAATATTTCAGAGATAGATACAGAAATATTAAAGTTTGTTATTTAGAACTTAACTCAAAGTTGTGTAATTTTTTGACATCTGTAAATTTTCTAGACACATGGTGTTTTGTAACATTTTAAATGTTCAATTTAATTGTATGGTCTGTCATTAATTAATTACATTGTTGGTTAATTTAGAGCACTTTTAATTTACCAAATTAATTAAATTCACATTTTTAAAGTTCATTTTGCATTTAATTAAATATCTGAAGTATTTTGAATGTTATTTTTTGTTATGTAGGATATAAGTGCTGTACATGATGCTAGTGCTCAAGAGGGACAGACAGAGGTTTGTTTAATTTAATAGTTCTTTCTTAATTTTGCGTGCTTTAAATGAATTGTTAAATGTTTTGTGAATATTTGATTGTACTGAGTAAGTATTTAAAATATTCTGTTTTCATTCAGTTACAATAAAACTTATATATTTTTTACCAAATGAACATGTTTTATTTAAAGTAAAAAAATATGATTTACACTGACCGCTAAAAGTTAAGCACACTGCAGTAAATACGACACAATTAAAAAATTTCTGCTTTGATTGACTCAGAATTTTGCAAGAAGATATTCAATTGAGTAATATATTCATGAGTATAATAATGAAATTAAAGATAATATTTTTAGATATAATTTTTATCATTTTAGGAGGATTTCACTGTCCCGTGTGGGACATTTGCACATGCATAACAGTCACATATAAATAATTATACTGTGACTGTAAAAGGGTTTTTGTCTATATAAAATTGACATGATTTCATGAAAATATATATTTTTCTGTATTTTTTAAGACTAATTTCTTGATGGGAAATACTAAAATCTGTCAGGGGTTATGGTTTATGCAAGTGTCACGTGTGGGGCAGAGCTAAATTAACAAAATTTGTTTCTTTTGAATTATCATGAAAATTCAGCTAACTGAAAATAAATATTATGATAGCTTATTTGTTTTTTTTAAATATGGACTTTTTTACACAGTTATGTACTTGCTTTCATTATTTTCCAGAAGTTATTACTTTGGTAAATCTTCTTTTAAACTTTTAATAGAAGGTTACCTGTGGGACACTTGTATAAATTGTGCACTGTCCCATATGTGACAATAGGAAAACCTGGTTTGTACGATTATTTGTAGCCTATTTTAAAGCATTAATAACTTTAATTTAATAGAATTTGAAATGCTTAAAGCAATTTATAGGATAGTTTAACCAATTTTGATAATTAATTTAAACTGCAATATACAACAATGAGAAAAAAATTTAAGCAATTTTTATACCAAAATTATAAATTTATATTACAATTTAAGAAAATACAAAAATGTTGTTTATCTAATCCTGGATAAATATAGTCAAAATATATGAAGCAGCTAATAAGATATTTTTTAAAGAGTTAAACAAATTAAATTTCGTCATTGAATTTAAACTGGCTGCGATTGTTGACAACTATGGGAGCAGTAATTTTTTTAATGATTTCAGTCTTCCTGTAAATGATACAGTCAACAGGGATTGGCCATTTATACATCCCTGATGTACTTTTTGCTTCATGCATAACCAATACTTCAATTTGATCTGCACTCTGAATATTTATTATTTCTCCTGGGTAAGTTTTCGCTTCAAATGAAACTACAACCCAGTCTCCTTGACAAAGATTAAAATTTTTATCGCAAAATTTCCTTTGATTGATAGAGATGAATTCTTCTGACTCATTTGCTTTTATCTTGCACAAGATTTTTTCATTTTTCCAACATACAATATGGAACTGCATTATTCCAGAAATGGTATGCACATTTTCCCATGGCTTTTTCATTTCGATTTCATTTTTTTATGTGTTCCTCTGCCATAAAACGGACCTTAGTACTTTTCTTTGCCAGTGTGGATGCTGTTAGAAACGCCGTAGAAATTTACCCAACTTCACGCGTTTCAATATGTACGAAAATAATTACAACTGCTTTTTAGGAACCATGTATTTATTTCAAAACTTAACATTCGCACAGCTCGTACAGCCAACGTCAACTCGTAAACAAAACCGCTCGTTCATCTGACAACGTCTACAAAAACCCAAGAGTGTTGCCATAGCATCATTACAAAAAATGGTGTTGCCATTAAAAGAACTAAAATAAACAAATTCACAAGAAATGCAAATTTAAATATAAAATTTGAATAACAAAATCAATGTGTGTTACTTAACATTCTCCCACCTTTTGATTTAAGCATTATAATCAAAACTTACAATAAATTAAAGATAAATTAACATTTAAATGGAAATTAAACTTTTCTACATTTATCTAAACCTAGATGGGAGTCTAATTGTTCTGCCACTTCTAGTAACAACAGTCTTTCGTTGAACAGAGGGTGAAGTGTCCACAACCCTTTTATCACTAGGTATCGGAGTTTCTGGTTCTCGGGATGGACATTCAATTTCAAGAGGGAAAATTCTCTGAACTGGTCGAATTAGTTCCCTCGTTGCTGTCTTTAATTTCACAACTCTGTTGCTGCCATCTTTTCTGGGATAAACTTCAGTTATTTTTGCCATTGGCCAGAAAGTTCTTTTCTTATTCTCGCATTCAATGAGAACTATATCTCCAATTTTGACATTCAGCATTTTCATTTTTCCCCTATGTTGCACTAATTGGCCAAGATACTCTACTCTAAATCTTTTCCTCAGCTGATCCTTTAATGTCTGCTGATATCTCAGTCTTTTTGTGAGATCCACTTTGTCCAAAAGGTCCAAGTCTGGCACTCCCACCGTCTGCATGTCCTGCAAGAACATAGCCGGAGTCAAAGGAGTTAGGTTTTCAGGATCTTCGGAAATGTAAGTCAGTGGTCTGGCATTAATTATTGCTTCGCAATCGCAGAGAATGCTCATCATTTCTTCATAGTCTAAAGAAGCTGTTCCCAAGACCCATCTCAATAGTCTCTGAACCATCTGCACAAGACATTCCCAAAACCCTCCTCACCAAGCAGCGGAGGGTGGATTGAACTTCCAAGTAATTATTTTGACGGCTGTTTCTATTTCAATGGATTTCCAATAAATTCTTTGTAGATTATCAGCTCCGACAAAATTACTTCCATTATCACTGTAGATGGTATTAGGTCTTCCATGACGTGCTATGAACCGTCTGAAACTGAGCAGAAAAGCTTTAGTAGATAATGATGTTATGAGTTCCAAATGAATAGCCCTATAAACAGCACACGTCTAGAGAACAACTCAACTTTTCACACCTCCCCTCAATATTAGGGGTCCAGCCAGATCTACTCCAGTAATTTCAAAAACTGACTCTTGTCTCACTCTGTCCTCTGGAAGAGGAACTGGAGTTGTTTGTATACATTTTTTTGCATTGTGTCTCTTGCATTTAATGCATTTTGAAATTACACGGCGTACTGTTCTCCTTCTATTAAGTATCCATAATTTTTCACGCAAATTTGACAATAAAGAATGTAATCCGGCATGAAGTTTGGTTGCATGGTTTTCTTGGATGATAAGTTCTACCAATTTATGTTCGCTTGGCAGTAGTATTGGGTACTTGAAATTATCTTCATCTTTACGTTCCGTCAACTTTGTTTCCACTCTAATTAAATCATCACGGTCTTTCAACAGACACAAGGATTTCAAACTATTTAACCGTTCTTTTGTAAAGGTGTCTCTTTGAACAGTTTTGATAATTGCCTTTTCAGCTTTATTCAACTCATCAGCAGATAATTCTCCAGTGTTTCGATCATGAATGTTCTTTCGAGCATTCTAAAGAAATCTCAAAATCCATCCTACCATTCTTACAATTTTTGTATACTTTGAAAAATATGATAGAAACCATGTCTCTTTAAACGTTTTACTCAACAGAACCGTAGAGATATTTTTTCTTTCTTGCAGCACGTCTATTTCATTAACCGTGCATTCAGAGTGTGGCCAATCCTTTTCATTCTGTTTCAGCCATGGAGGCCCCTCCCTCCATCTGGATTCAATTAATTTCTTCGCTGAGCATTCTCTAGAGGGCAGATCAGCAGGATTATTTTGGCTATTAACATTCTCCAATTTTCAATATTAGATAATTTCTGGATTTCATTTACTCTATTTTTGGCAAATATTCCCCACTGCTCATTTCTTTTAATACAATGTAGGACAGTAGAAGAATCCGTCCAGAAATATTCCCTAACAGAATTAAATTTCAAGCTTTTCTTCACAAAGTCTGCTAGACGTGCACCAATACAACAAGCTAAAAGTTCTAGTCTTGGAATAGAAATGGGTTTTAATGGTGCAACTCTTGATTTTGCCATGAGTAGTTGCACGGAAATATTAGTATCGGTTTCATATCGCAAATATACAACAGCTGCATATGAAATCCCAGATGCATCACAAAACACACGTAGACTCAATGTTGAGTTATCATTGGTAAAAACATGTCTAGAAATCCTCACGACATTAAGCATTCGACAAGGGGAAAAAGCATTGCTGCGTATTTGTCAGAAGTCATACCAATTGATTCAAGAGACCTTAAATGAGATTCTAACTTATACAATTGAGCTGTATTTGCTTTGGATTTTGAAGACACTGCATTTTTAATCACCAGTCCAAGCAATTCCCTGACACAGAACTCTATAAGTAGCTCTTCCCTTCCAAATCTATTTTTAAGGCTTTC
Source organism: Amaurobius ferox (assembly GCA_951213105.1). Classification (NCBI taxonomy): domain Eukaryota; kingdom Metazoa; phylum Arthropoda; class Arachnida; order Araneae; family Amaurobiidae; genus Amaurobius; species Amaurobius ferox. Next base: position 103,054,925 of record OX578133.1, on the reverse strand, counting down.
AACAGCTTTTGAATAATTTTCTGTAGTAGGAGGGAAGCTGTCTACTATTTCTCTTGCTCTTGTGCCAACGATCATAGACTGGATTAAATATTGAAATTTATCTTCTTCCATCAATTTATCTTAATGGATTCTCTTGAATTGACTCCAAAATGCTAGCCAATCTTTTATTTCACCCCCGAATTTCAAAAATTAAATTTTAGGAAGCTTCAGTTTCATTTTTTCTTGAACATGGGAAAAACCCGCACTCGGCTTGGTTGTGGTTTTATTTAAATGCATTTCGACGCCAACCCTAGCTGAAACCATTTTTCCGCGATATTCTTCTATTACCCCATATTCATTTTTATATTCTTCCACTTTTGAATCATCGGCAAGCAAAGCGTTACAGATTTCGTCGTCTATCTCTGCTAAATTCAACATGAATCTCTCCATATTTGCCAAATGTGTTTGAATAATTTTATCGTCTGGTTCCTCATCAATTAAAGCCGTTGTCAAAATGTTATACAACTTTGTAAAAGACGCTCGAATCAGCTTTCGCTTTCTTATGAGCAGTTCCATTATGAAAATATGAAAGCGACAGGCTTATTTAAAACAAAATTCCAAACGAAACTAACCTTTCTATCTTCACTGTCACGTCCGGGTCACCAAATGTCAGAAACGCCGTAGAAATTTACCCAGCTTCACGCTTTTCAATATGTACGAAAATAATTACAACTGCTTTTCAGGAACCATGTATTTATTTCAGAACTTAACATTCGCACAGCTCGTACAGCCAACGTCAACTCGTAAACAAAACCGCTCGTTCATCGGACAACATCTACAAAAACCCAAGAGTGTTGCCATAGCGTCATTACAAAAAATGGTGTTGCCATTACAAGAACTAAAATAAACAAAATCACAAGAAATGCAAATTTAAATATAAAATTTGAATAACGAAATCAATGTGTGTTACTTAACAGATGCTACTGCAGCAGTCTTTTGCTGACTGAATGACTGGTCCACCTTGTGCCATCATCTTTTGTCGAACAAGATACTTGATATTACCTCCCACACCATCAACAACACCCTTTCCGTGTGATGTGGCAAAGTATTTCCAAGAAAAATTCCGATTATATTTTTTGGATAGTAATTTCAGGAGTTTGACCATGCATTTATTCTTGAACTCTGAAGATGGTCCATCGCTCCAAATAACTTCTTCCAGGGGAATATTTTGAGGATACTCATTTTTAATGATCTCATCGTATAATAATTCCATACATGCAAACACTGTGTCTTTGTCCTTATTCGCAGTGTCAGAGCAAATAACATGTTTGACACTGACTTTGAGAAAACTTAGCTGCAGTAAACAGCAAAGCATTTGCTCTGCTCCAAAGGGCACTTTGAACCTCATTTTGATACTGGCACGAAAAAGACATTGAAAAATCAACTTGGAGAACCCATTGAATCTTTTTTATCCTTTTCAAATTATGAATGCTGACTTCTTTTAATATTGACATGCTTCATCATAGTAGGCAATCTTCAATCATTTTTTCATAAAAATCACCAGCATAATTTTCTTTTGTTAATAATTGCCCTCAATCTTCAACCTTGCCCCATATTTTCCAAATCAGCTCTTTAGCTGGATCACTTGGCATGATCAAAAACTTTCCATTCTGACATCTAAGACACTCATTTCTCCAGCACACAGAGTCAAGACTTGTATCTCAAAGGCAATTTTCCTAAAATTTATTTGAATACTGGTAATTCAAAGATTTGAGTTTTATCACAAAATTTTCATGACGTGTACATTTGCACTGCTCTGATGTCATGCCTTTCAAGAGCAGAACACTTGGGTCTAAGGCTGCAGAATTTAGAGAAACTCATGTCAAATTCAGGGTTTTCCGCCTTGAATATACAAAGAGCCTCTTTCAAAAACATTGTTAGGTAGTGCTTATGGAGAGTTTTCTTTTTCCCCTCTTCCCAAATACACATACTATCGTTCATTCCTGGACATGTATATACTATATCTGGTCTGAAGAAGAAATTCATTACTTAAGAATAGTCTTTACTATCATGCTTTGTCATATTTCCCTCTTCCATCTTGCTTTTTAAACATAAACCCAACTTTTTTTGTTAATCCACTCACAACAACGGCTCGTTTCCGCGGTGACTTTGGATGTGATCTGATTGTTTTCAACACTGCTTTAGTATAAGTTTGTGAACACCTGTAAGGGGATTCAGCAGAATCTGAAGCGGTATCAGTGTTTTTCATTTTTTTCTTCTTAGCTCTCTGAATTCTCTTCCTATCTCGTTCGTACCTTTTTAATTCCTGCTTTTCCACTTCACTCATTTGTTTCATTTTCTGACATCTTAACTTACAGATTCACTTATTTTCTTCAGCTTGGAAGTTTGGATTTTCTTCTTGCCTTCATTTCCCCATTTCTTTCATTCTGGATGCACTGGTTGATCTCACAATGCCCATCTCATTTTTTAAGTTTGAACAATCTATCTTTACTGGTCTAAAGAAAGAACAAAAAATTCTAAGAAAAACTCATAAAACCTATATTCCAAAATAAGCAGCTTTGCTATTTTCATGTTAATTCTTAACTAACTAAAAATCGTCTGCCATAAATGTTCTGCAATGTTAGCCAGTAAAAAAGAAATGTGTGCAAAATTTAAGTAAAAGAAAATCTAACTTCAAGCAATCTAAAAACTAAGTTAATTTTATATAATACTTAGTTAACTTGCCGAGACCAAAAATAAATAAAATGTATTATTCAATTAGGTTATCCTTTCAAGTTTGTGTAGGATAAGCAAATCATTTGTGTGTTTGTCCCACACGTGCTGTAATAATATTTTTCCAGGTGAAAACTAAATCTCTTCAATATAATATCTAAGTGTCAATTAACAATTCCTGTTTGGAAATAAATGAAAGTTAAAAAATTATTTATTGAGTTGCAAGGCTAAAAATAATCTATTTCTTGCCACGTGTTGGACACTTAGAGATTTTAATAATTTAAACATTTGTTTCCTGATCCTGTTTTATAGAAATCACTTTTAAATAGGGAAAAATGAAAAGAACATATACTTACTTTTTTATTCTTTGCAGAGAAATCTGATCATAATGAAATTATTGTATCTAAAATGAGCTTGAAAAATGTAGCATTAGAAACACATGATCAATACCTTAGGGTAGCCATGTTTAAACCAGTGTTGCCACTCAATACCTGAAGATTTCTCTAAAATATTTTAAAATATAATAAATTCCATATCTTAGTAACATAATAATGTAGGATTGGATATGGTGAAAAAATCTTTATTTTTGCCTGACTTATTACTAGTTTTCATGGAATTCTCGTTTAGTTCTTATTTCACATTTGGTGCTTTCGGAAAAAGTTTTGCATGATTTACAAACAATGAAGCAATCTTTAGTATGGGATAGGATATGACCTCCCCTGACTTTGGTACAAATTTCAAATTGATGTTTCATCTTTTCAATCATGTGATCCAGTGCAGCAGAAGGCAATAACTCATTTCTGTAGAAAAACAGTTTTCAGCTCTCGGAGAGTAGTTGGAGAGGGTAGACGGGCAGAGACAGTTCTTCAAGGGGTATCTCAAAGATTTTTGATAAGATTGGGATTCAGAGAATATGTTGGCCACTGCAAGCAACACATTTACACCATACAAGCAACACATTTACGCACAACATACTCGTCTAAAAGCCCTGCTCTGTGTGGATGAGTATTAAAGTCTATTAAAAGAAAATTGGGAACCACTGTTGCATCATAGCGTCTCACATAGGGTTCAAGGATTTATTCTCAATATTATTTCACTGTTGAACATGTGCAGATTGGTGTGATATCCCATAGAAAATCCTGCCCATAACATAATACTACCACGACTAAAGATGTGGTGTTCAATAATATTGGGCTGGTTGTGTGTTCCTCATTCTCTATAGACCCATACATGTTTATTGTCTGAATCTAGGGCAAATTATGGCACATCCTTGAAAAGTACTTTGGACCATTTCACTTCTACCCAAGTTACATGCTGACAACACCACTTTAATCATGCTACTCTTAGTGCTCAAAGGGACATAAATTCGGGACACCTGAGCATATAGTCCTTTGGTATGTAGCCTTTGCCTCACAGTACTGGTGAATATCGACTTTCCTGTTGTAGTAGCTACTGATTGGAGAGGTGATGCTGTCACTCAGCAAATGCCTTTGGCCAGTAATACAATGTGCTGGTCATCAGAGGATGTTGTAGCCGTAGGACAACCTGGAACAGGCTTCCAGATAACTGTCCCACATGTTTGGAATTATCATAAATGCAAGATAACAGAATGGTCCACAGAAAAGAAATTGGCCATTTCTTTAATGGATTGTTCTGCTTCCAGCCTTCCATTAAGCCTTGAGAACCCTCCATGTGTTTTCTTTGTGTCATAACAAAGCTAATCTAATACCAAATCAACTGTAACACTTATCAAAAATTTTCTGTGAACATTGAAACTCTTAGGTGCAAACAAATTGTTTCCATCTCATGCCTAATTTGCCTAATGTTTGAGGAGCAAATTGCTATTGGACACATAATTTGATATTTGCATATCCCCATCCATGACAACAGTAAGTTTTACACAATATAATCCATGGATGCATTCACTAATTGAGGATTTGCATTGCATGCTTAACTTTTGAAAGGCAATCTATGTTGAGTGTTATTTGCTTTAGAAACCACATTTTGAAATCTTATTAGCTTTACTTTTTTTTCTTTTATCATACATTTGAACATTTCTGCATTAATGAAATTTTAATAATTTAGTATCAGTGTTTTTACATGGACAAACAGTATTTTAGAATATATTTTAAATGTGTATTAACTCTAAGAATTGTATAGTTGATTTTGAAGAAATATCTATACAGACTTTTTCATATGATTAAAAACTAGGGAGACCTGTAAACATTAGAGCGTTTAAAACTTAACTAACTAGGATTAAGAGAATAATTCTCACTCATCCTCCCTATTAAAGTTGTGTGTCATTTTCTGGGACTATAAAGACTTTTAAAATTGTAAAAAAAAAATCTGAAAATTAAATATAGTTTATTTTATTGGGTTAGTTTGTTGTATATTATAATTTAGAAAGAATTTCAGATTATCCCCTTAATCAAATGAAATGGGGCAACATACAGCAATGATTGTCATTCCTGTATAAGTAGTTTACAGTACTTTGAGGGAATGGGAGGGATTAGGTGGATAGAGACAGATCTCTCAAGGGCATCTCAAATTTTTTCGATAGGATTAAGATCCACAGAATATGCTGGCTACTCCATATATATCAATATTTTTACCCTGATGGCAGTCTTGCACACATTTCTTTCTTTGTGGATGAATGTGTCACCCATTAAACAAAAAGCCGGACTGACTGCAACTGTATAAAGTCTGACATAGAGATCAAAAGTTTCATCATGATACCTTTGGGCTGGCACAGTGCTACCTGAAAAACATGAAGCTCATTGTGTCCTAAGGAAAAGCCAGCCCATACCATCAAACTACCATCACCAAAAGCATGCTGTTCAATGTTGTTACTTGACTGGTCAACGATTGCTTGTGTTTTGGCTGATTGCATGTTTCTTGTTCTCCTTGTAAATGTGCTCTTCTGGCTTTGGAGCCTTATGGGAATTTTGTTATCTGTGCATAGAGATCTCTCATATGCAACCTTCACCTCAAAGAACTGAACAATATCAGCCTTCTTATGGCTGCATTGGTAATCACACATTGGTAATCACAATTTCAAATGGAAAACTAGGTAGCTCTATTATTTCTGTGATGATGCATAAAAGCCTAAAAACCAGTTACTTATTCCTATACGACAAGCTATCTCATATAAAATTTAGTCGACAATTGCACAATGATATCAGTTCTTCCAAGCAACAGGCATACTGCTACAGTAAAAAAAGAATTCCCATTATACACAGCAAACGTAGCCAAAATAAAAATGTTTGGAATGAAACAATTGATTTTAAAATTTGGATTCCAACGAAAATTCATTTGGAGTTTTGTAATTACCGATGTTTCTCAAGCAATTTTAGGTGCAGACTTACTAGCAAAATTTGGACTATTAGTCTTAAAAATCAAAGACTAATCGACAGCTGTACAAAATTCAGTATAAAAGGAAGTACGTACCCTCACTTGGACTGATAACAGGGAATAATAATTCACCATATTACTTATTTGCTAAGTGAATTTCCAAGTTTAACGCAAACCAATTCCCTGCAAGTCATAAAGCATAATACAACTCACTGTATTCAAACTCGAGAACCTCCAGTTCATGCGAAAGCAAGACGTTTAGCTCTAGACAAACTAAAAGCAGTCAAAAAAGAATTTGAATTTCTATGACAAGCCATTTGTAGACGATTAAAAAGCAAATGGGCAAGCCCTATTGACATCATAATAAAAAAAATGGCAGATTTTGTGTATGCAGAGACTACAAAAAGCTAAATGCAGTAACAATTCCAGATAGATATCCCATAGCTTACATACACGATCTTGCACATTTTCAAGAAAAAAAAAATTGATGTCACTAAGAATATTTTCGTGAAAAGCAGAACCATTAGAGAATTTTTTGGGAAAAGCAGAACTTTCAGAAAATACATAAACAATTTTTCCTTGAAAATTTGCTCACTGGATCCGCTGCGATGTACTATTCCATTATTCACTAGCACCTAGAACCCTTAATTTAATAGATACTTGTGAGGGTGGATCAACTTATCTAAAGATTAAAATTTATTACTTTTAAATCATATTTTCTTATTTTAAATTCCTTTTGTAAAGTTTGTAAAGGGGGGTGGGGATCAGAGGAAGTTTATAAACCCATTGGTTTTGCAACTGCTAATAGATCAACTACCTTTTTTATCAATAAATGTTCAAAGTAATCTCATCTAGATGTTTCATAAAATGCTCCTAAAGTTAGCTTTTAACATATTTTGGTATATTGGCATATATATTTTAACTCATTAATTTTGCTCAATAAACATAACATTAGTTTTCTGTAATTTTTCCTCCTAGAAACATACAAAACTTCATAATGGGTGGTTGATTGACATCCTTGAAAAAAATTGCATGGTACTTTCCTTGAAAAGTGCTTGAAGTTTTTTTAAGGGAAAGTGTACTCACCTGGTCATCTCTCTCAGGCTCAAAGACACAATTCGGAAATTTTCAAATGAAGTGAAATTATTTAAGATTTTCTTAACTTGAAATTAAATATTCATGAACTAAAATTCAGATTGTTTTTATTTAAATATGTCACATTTTAAACAAATTAATAAAGTATTTCAATTTCAAAATTCTGAATTAAGAATCATTCAATTAATATTCTAACCAAATTTCACATTTGACAACAAATTTCAAAGTTTTAATAATTAAATATAGAATTTCATTTCAAATAAAATAAATTATTTCAATAAATAAATTCAATAATAAATTTCAAGAATCAATTATCATTTTTATTTGAATAAATTGTAAAGTAAAATTTTAAAATTATTTCTATCAAACTTTTGACAGAACATCCAGCCACAAGTCAAGTCAATTTCTCTCAAAGAAAGTTCAATATCCAGTCATTAACTGAGAAATTGCTCGAAAAGGAATTTATATTAATTAATCAGATTATTTAAATTTATCATAACACCAAAAAAGAATCATATTTCTCATGGAATCATCAGAATGAAATTTTCAATAATTAAATGTAATTATAATTAAATATGCAAGATTTTTTTTGTAACTGATTTACACAGATATTTTATCATACATTTTAAGATTTATATCATTTATTGGTGCACATTCTTAACTGAATTTGGGATTTTAAATTTCTTCATAATTTCTACATTTTGTGGGTCAAGTTGTACTTTTCCTTCAGAGACCAAAAATCCCAAGTATTTAATTGTATTTCTGAAGAAATGACATTTAGAAGGTTGAAGTTTTAAACTATTCTTGCTTAAGTGAATGAAAATATCTTCTAATTTTCTTAAATGTTCTTCACATGAATGAGAAGAAACAATTATGTGAACAATGTAGATTTCAGAAATTTCTGACAAGACCAGACATATCAATTAGCCTTTGAAATGATGTAGGGGCATTTTTCAGCCCAAAGGAGGTTACACACTACTCAGTGACCACCAGGCATGGAAAAAGCAGTTTTTCCATAGTCATCAGGATGCAAGCATAATGGATAAAAACCATATGTCAGATCGAGCGTTGAGAAATAGGTAGCACCAGATAAGTTATCTATAAGTTCATTTAAGTTAGAAATCTGAATAATTTCACTCATTGTTATGGAATTTTCTATAATTACAAACCAGACGGTAATAACTATCTAGTTTCTTTACAAAAAGCGCAGATGTATTGTATGGAGAAACACTTGCCTGAATAAATTTAGCATCGATAAGTTCTGATACTTGTTTACTTAATTTCTTCTGTAAATGATGAGGCACATGGTATGACTTTTTTCTAATTGAAATATCAGTCTCTAAATTAATTTGATGAAGAATTGTGTCACATGCAGTAATTTTGTTAACAGATTTAGCAAAGATATTTCTGTGTTTTCTTATCAAATTCTTCAACTGTTTTTTCGGTTGACCTCGCATGACTGATGTCAAAGTATCCTCCCCAAACTTCAAATCTTTCATTATCTTCAATTGAGATATTATCATCAATATGCAGAGTCCATTTTCCTAACAAGTTGTACTGTGCCAAGTTTCATGCCTTTATTAATGTTTATGCTTTTATCAGTGGGGTTAACAACACGAGCAAAGGTAGTCTTTCTCAGGAGTTTTGTGTACAGCTCTAAAGCTTGATTAGTAGAAATTTTAGTGGCATCTCTAGTCTCTAACAAAATCGTAGAGTCTTTTTCAAAACTAAAATCAATTTTTAATTTGATAAACACTTTCTATAAAGGTTTTAAAGTGTACTTCTGAGAAGCTCTAGCATAATTAAAATTATTATTCTGTTGTCTATTACCCTTTTTCTTAATATAGGCACTACTAGTGTGATGTTCTAATGAATTTCCCACATCGGTACTAAGTTCAGGGTCTCCCTAGAAATTTTTTCCTATTGGATAAGTTAAAAGTTATCAACATTTTAATACTGTATATATTGAAATTACTGTTTGAAATTTGTTCTGCATAATTATGTTCATTACTTTTGGAGTTATGAATCTGAGAAACAAGTGCAACAGAGTGAAAAGGACTTTGGTCAAGTAAAGAAATGCTACGAATTGAAAATTGATTCGATTACATCTTTTATCAATCACCACATTTCTACTCCTCAAGAAGGAATTTCCTAGTATCATTCTATATTTTCTTGGTTGGTGCAGAAGTGTTAAGCACCCAACAGTCTATTTTGCTTTTAATCCAATTAAAAATTGCTTCCAATTAAAATTGTAATTGTCACTTTCTAATTCACAATGTCTTGACTGCTAACACCCTTTAAAACAGTAGATTTCTGATAATGTTGATAAGTTTGATTACTAATATTTACAAGTGATTGTTCATAGACAATATTTACAGAGCTACTAGTGTCAGTCAATGCATTCATGAAAACACTTGCTACAGAAGCGGTAATAATTGAGTAAATATCATGATTAGGAGATTCACTGTCCACCACAGAGTTCATCTCATAAGAGGGTCTATTGTTATTAACATGGAAAAATGTTTGATTTTAAAAATTAAGATTTCTAAATTGAATTCTACCTCTTTGATTAGAATTGTTCCTCATCGGGCTTTTGTAATTATCAAAATAAGAATTTCTTGAATTTCTAGAAGAGTTCCTTCTAGCATGAAAATTAGCTCTAGCTGGAGCTCTAAAATGTCTTTTAAGAGACTGAAATCCTCTCTGGTTTCTGTAACCAAAGCGAGAGTTTCCTCGAAATAAAATTCTTTTTCCATTCTTGTCTTCTGGGGGTAGCTGGAGTTCCTCGATACGTCAAGTTTCTATTTCCTGGACTCCAATAAGGTGAAGTTTTAAATTTCTTTCTTGGAGTTACTTATCAAAACTCCCTTCTAGATCTTCTTTCCTGTAGTTACTGGTTGATTGTTCATCAAAACTTTCTTCTAAATTTTCTGAACTTCTGTTTATTTTTCTTCTTAAACTATTGATTCTTCTTTGTCTTTCATCTATTTTCTCAAGTTTCTTATAAAGAGTCTAATTCCTTCGTCTTTTATTTTATTTTTCAGAACTTCCACTTCCTCATCTTGATCTTTCCTAGTCACTACTATAGTAACATCTTTATTGAGCACATCAGTATTTTCATTATGGAATTCTCCTTAAAGGGCAAGTTCTTTGGCAGCTTCGAAGGTCTGTGGATTATGACTGAGCAGAGCCTTCTGAATATTTAAATGTAGACCATGTAGAAAGAAATTTTCTTCTCTGCCACAAAGTTCATTAGGTATAGCAAGAAACGATTCTGACTCAATCCAAATTGCAAACTGTCTAGCAGATTTGCCAGATTTCTGCTTTATGCTGACTAGATGTGCTACATGTCTAGCAATGTCTTCTTTCTTTTCAAAATGCTCTTTCAAGGCACTATGTACAGGGTGGTCATAATTAAACTGACAGTGCTCAGAGTGTTCTGTAGCGCGATCTAATTGCGAGAATGGCGCCAAATTTTGTAGGAAGATTAACCCTTTCGCGACAGTTGCCAAGCCCGCGTGGCGGCTGCGAACTTGCATTCAAGGACGGACACCACGCTCTCGTGGCGGAGAAAACTTTGCCGTAAACAGCGAGTGCTACGGACTCGTGTTTTCACATGGAACGTTTTAATTTGTCTACTAGATGGCATTAAATGCCCGTGGAAACAACTTCAATGTATTTTGCAGATATTTGACCTTGGCATAGGGAGGATCCAATGAATTATTTCTCCATTTGGAGCGGTGAAACATGATTTTGTAATATAAACAGACAGAGCAATTTTTGCAGCATCAACAATTTTATAATTGAGTTTCGGGATTTGTTTGGATTTCAGCTTTATGATTTCATTGGTGAATCATAGGAATATAAAAGAGTATTTTTTTTGTTTGGGTTTTAGAGGCAGTGAAATTATTCGTTTATTTCGGATAAAAGAATGGGAGCAACTAACGAGTATTTTGTATTCAGATTTGTATGAAAAATATACATCAAATAGAAAATAAATATTTCTTTTATTCCTGAAAACAGTAGATTTCTGTGTTGAATAGGTGATTTTTAGTGAATTTTTTTCTAGAGTTAGGCTTAGTGCAAAAAAATTGCCGTCTCCTGGGAACAGTTCGGAAGCGAAGTGCTCTGTCCTTTGGGCCGCCGCGTGGGGAACGAAGGAGTGGGACGAAGGAGGGGCCCGCCAAAATGAGGGGCACAAAGTCACATGGACACCAAGTAGCGCACTACAAGACGAATCGCTCGAACTGGACCCGGCTAAATGGCCCACGCCAACCGAAGCAACTGCGAGTATCTGCAGACCGCATGACCAGGCAACGCCTGTAAAAACAGTGAACGTCAGCACTGGGATTGACAGCCAGTACCCAGCCAGGAACTCAATTATTAACGGATTCCTGCATCTGATATACCCCACCCCAGATGACATTGCCTGCACGGTCGATGGGTGCACACAGCGCCTCCAGGACTCATCTTGGTACTCGTGCAGGATTGCACTCAAACGCCATCTGGAAGCTGGCCACAACTTGCACTTCACCAAGCAAGACATAATTAGGTGGTGCAGCATCTGCACGCAGCAAATTGGCCACAACCCCGACGAGCACAAGTGTCTGAAGGGACTTAACCCACAGAACAACATCCCCAAGAAAGGTATTTGCGTCAACAACGCGGAGGTGGCCGGAACTATAAGGAAGGAATGCTTAAATCAAGCGAAAAACAGCAATACGGTAGAGGCCTGCCCTGCTCTAATGCAGCTTGGACGATTCATGGAGGCGATCGAAAGTATCAAAAAGCAGAACGACCCACGCGCGGAAAAACGGGATCCCAGTGTCCCAATCCGCTGTAAGACTGGAGCGGAAGGCCCCGCCCCAAATAACACTACGGCCCCTAGCGACACGAAAACCGCCCAGGCAGGAGCACCATTCCAGGAGACGAACGCCGTCATCAATGGAGTTCTACATCTTGTATTCCCGGACGCCGAGCAAATCGACTGCACACATGCGGGGTGCACGTTCAAATTTAGGAAACGAACATGGGATGAGAATAAGGCTGCGCTAATCAAGCACCTGCGGAACCATCACGGAACTGACGTAATCAACAGCAGGGTGATCAAGTGGTGCAGGTTCCGCGAACAGCGCATCTACACATCCATCGAACGGCATGACTGCTTCAAGTATGCAATGGAGACCCAGCTCACCAAAAAGATTGCCCGGACCCACGAAGAGGAAGGTGAAAAGGACTTCAAAAATATGAACAAACATGGCCCACGCTCTGTGATTGTGGTCCCGCCTCAAACCAAACCCACATCTAACGCGAGGTGCCCGGAAACAATCCAACTGGCCAACGGAACCCTGGACTACGTATTCCCTGTACCCGAAGTGGTCAGGTGCACCTAGGCGGGTTGCCAAGCCCTATTTAACAACCTGCTTTGGACAACCAACAAAAGATCCCTGGTGAGGCACCTAAGCGAGATACACAAGATAGACATCCCAGACGGAAGCATCAGGAGGTGGTGCAGCATCTGCAAGATGACGATCGGACCAAGGATCAGAAGCCACACTTGCCTCAGAAGGATACCGCTGACCACGGAAGGGACCATCGTGCTTCCACACAAATGTGGGGAATGTGCACGCTCTTTCGCCAGCCACGGAGCACTGCGCTCGCACCTCTACGCCCACAAAAAAGCAAGACTGGCCGCCAAGTTTAACCCACCGATCACCAACAAAGAAAAGTTGGAGGGTACTAGTGGACCTCCTCGCACATCTGGCACAACACTGCCCAGGACGGCAACTGCGCACAGTGGGCCGAACAACTCGCCTGGGCAGCCCGTCGCCAGAGACCCGGTACCAAAAGGTGCCCGAATTGTAAACGGGTGCTACTTTGTAGCGGCGGAGACCACCGACCCCAACGCACCGCAGACGATACATGGCTCGGGGGACACACCCGCATCGGCCTCAAGAAACGTGGAAGTGAGGCAGCACGGTAGGGTCTTCGTCAACAAAAACCTGGACGAACATCGTATCCCGCTTGACAAACAGGAGATAATAAACTGGGAACACTCTCTCAACAAGCGAATACGCATCAACACATGCAGGATAAAATCCATGGAATTTGTCGCATCCAAACTCTCTAGTCCCCACACTGATGTGGCGAGCCCAAAGGAGAAACACGTCAGTGATGACAAATTCCAAACGCAACGACCCCGGAGGGCGCAGAGGCGCAGCATCATCAACGAACAGGAAAACAAAACCTGCCCGCCCTTTGTCACGCATGACGTGGCCAGACAAGCGGGCAAAGGGGCCCAACCAAGCACTCGGGCAAGCCTGCACGACCTCTTCGAGCCTCCCCGGCACAGAAGCACCGAACTTGAGACGAGCAACAGGTTCAAGCTCCTGCGAGTCAGCGACTTGGACCCGGAGATGGCTGAACATCCAAGACCCAAACACAGGCGCAGGCGGCCGAGGCGGGCCGATGTCATCAGGGAGGAGCTCAGAGCTGACTGCACGCAGAATGCAGTGATGGCAGCCCAGCAAGGAACTGGGGCCCGTTCCCCCTTGCCACCAGAAAGCGAATCTGAGGACCACGGCCACAACCCATCACCGAACGAGATCATGGACTTCCCAATCGACGGACCAGCCGAACTCGAGGTACTTGCAGACGCCATAGCGAGATCCTGCCCGCTCCGTTCCCCGGATGAGCCGGGGCCACTGGACCACTTCCTGGACGCCCTGACCCCGCTCACAGAAACGGTGAACGATGATACCTGGGCCACTTTCCAGGCTAAGCTCAGTGAGATCACAGCATCCGCTGCGGAGTACATACACCTCCCGGAACCAAGAGTCGGCCCCCCGCCAAGTCAGAAAACTAGCCTGAGTGCTAAATCTATACAAGCCCTCTACCGCAGGAACAGAAGACGAGCCATGCGGTACATCATGCAGGACGACTCGTCCTTCTGTGACTGGGAACCGGCCCGACTCGAGGAGGCCATGAGTGCCATGCAAAACCAGGACGCTAGCATCGACTTATCAATATATGATGACGCCCCGTCCGTTCTCAGCCAGGACCTGGGAATCAATATGGACCCCTTCACTCAGGAGGAAGTGGTAGCGAAGCTGACCACCTGCGAAAACTCTGCCCCGGGCCCAGACCGACTTACTTACAATCATTGGCGTTCTGCGGACCCGGAAGCAGCAGTACTCACATGCATGTTCAACATATGCCTCGCCCACAAGAAGATCCCCTGCTCTTGGAGGAGATCAAGAACCATCCTCTTGTACAAGGGTGGCGACAAGAAACTCACTACCAGCTGGTGCCCCATCGCACTCGGGTGCACCCTATACAAACTCTTCACGGTGTGCCTGGCGAAGCGCTTCGTCGTCTGGGCTGAGTCCGCTTCTGCCTTCTCGGAGTGCCAGAAGGGATTCCTGCCATTCGACGGGTGCTTCGAAAATAACTTCGTGGTAGAACAACGTATGGCCCACGCCCGTGGGGACAGAGGAGAACTCCTGATTGCCTCCCTTGACGTTTCCAACGCGTTCGGGGCAATAAGCCATGATGTGCTCCTGGCCGCCCTGAAGAAAATGGGAACTGGACAGACGTTTATCGATATAGTCACCGATATGTACAGTGGATGCTCCACCACTTACACCACCCAACTCGGCGAGACGGAACCTGTTCAAGTCAAGCGTGGTGTTAGACAGGGCTGCCCCCTGAGTGGGCTCCTGTTTAACGCCTGCATCGATCCCCTACTCCGCAAAATCCAAGGACAATGCAGCGAACACAACATACTAGCATACGCTGATGATGTGATCATCCTCTGTGTCTCCCAATCGGAAATACAAACAAGGATTGACCTGTTCAACATTGAAATTGAAAAAGTGGGACTCCGGCTCAACCCGAGGAAGTGCTTCTCGCTGCACCTATCTGGAAGGGGAAAAAGAGGTACTAGACCAACGACACTGTATGTAAATGACGAGTCGATTCACGGCCTGGAGGATGGCGAACCAGCAATGTTTCTGGGCAAGCCCGTGGGATACTGCCTGTCCTCATCACACGCCAAGCTTGCGCCCTGGCAGAGGTTAAATGCGATGAAAACATTCTTTTACCCTGCCTTGGCCTACGCCATGAGAACAGGACAGCTGGCGAAAGCCGCTTGGGCGAGCCTTGACAATTACATCAGACCAATGCTGAAGAAAACGCTATCCCTTCCTGGTTCAGCCGCGACCGACTACTTGTACGGTGAGTCTGCCCGGGGTATGTGCGGAATTCCGGTGGCTGCGGAGGACTCCGACATCGCTTTCATCGATGGAGCCTTCAAGCTACTGGATTCCGCCGACCACCTGATCAGAGACCTGGCATGGAGTGAACTGACCGAAGCAGTGAAGATCTGCACCGGCAAGCCCAACCCCGCTCACCTTGACATCCAAGAATACCTGAATGGGAAAAAAGTCGTGAAGCATGGCAACACGCGAAACATCTGGTCTCGCGCCAGGGCAGCATCCACTAGACTGGGGATCGTCTGGTCGGTGAACTCCGACAACAGCATCGCAATCATGTATAATGATAAAACAACAAACAAGCGGAGACAAATATTCCGTAGCATCCGCAAATGGAAGCGAAGTGAGAGAAGCGACCACCTACTAACCCTGCCACACCAGGGAAAAACCTTTCACAGCATAGCTTCCTCCAAGGCAAGTTCACACTTCCTCACAGATGGCAGCTACACCAGGTTCGCCGACTGGCGCTTCATCCATAAGGCGAGACTTGGTGTCACACCGCTCAACGGGATCAAGAGAGGCTGCCCTCCGGAAGCCAGACTGTGCAGGAAGTGCCATGAATACTTCGAAACCCTGCCCCACGTCCTGTGTGGATGCAAGACCAACATGAGCTGGATCAAGAGGAGACATGACGACCTTCTGAACCGGGTTATCGTCGCTGCCCGCGGCCGCTGGAAAATACTTTCTATCGACCAGCGCACCGACGATAGTAGCCTCCGACCCGACTTAGTACTGCGCAAGGGCTCCTCGATCCTGATTATAGACGTCACCTTCGCGTTCGAAAACAGACAGGATGCCTTCAAAACCGCAAGGGCGTGCAAGGAAGCGAAGTATCAGGACGTGGCGCAGTTTTACAGGAACGAAGGCCTCACAGACGTCAGAGTTGAGGGACAGAGGGACACGTCAGAGTTGGACAGAGTTGAGGGACACCTGGGACAGAGCTAACGACCGGATCATGCTGCGCATATGCTCCCGAAAATACCTCAAACTATTGAGAAAGCTCGCCGTCAGCGATGCCATTCGCTCAAGTAGGGACATGTGCATGGAATTCGTGACCGGGAGGAAGCAAATCCCAGGTGGCTATGACCGCAACAAAAAATTTCGCGCAAGAAACAACCTGCCAGACCCCTTTGAAGAGGAGGACATCGAGTTCCCTGAAGAACAAGAGCCCTATCGCCCAACCTCGATTGACAATGAGGCCACATCACAGCAAGCGGAACCTGAAGTGGACCCCCAAAACTGCGAAGGCGTGCAGCGCCTGGTCGGTGAGATGCTAGCTGAAGCCAAAGCCGCTGTCACCTCGGGCGATGACGCGGGACCAACCGCCATCTGGCAACTGGCGCAAATGGACCACAACAGCGCTCAACTGACATCGCAAAAGCGCACTTTCGACCTAAACTTCAGCCTGCCGCAGTACCACTCAGCATCCGCCCCGCCACCAACGCTAGGGGAAGGTGGCTGCGCCACAGTCCTGGGCTACCAGCCGGCCAGACTTTCCGAACAATCCCTGTCTCCGTCTGGCCCGCTGAATTACGAGGCGGACAGCTCTAATAGCCGGGACTCGGCCCACAAGACCCTGGAGGATTTGCCCGACGAAAACGGTGGACAAACCGTCACCACTGGACGCATGACTGCACAAAACAGCGCCTCCTCAACCCAATCCTACCTCACCAAGAACCGGAAGCCCTGCTCCCCGTCACAGTCAACGCATCCCCAGAGCCAAGAGCCGTGTCCCTCGCCGGATCAAGAACCTTACGGATCGAGCCCATATACCCTGCACCAGCGAAGAACCACCCTGCGACACAGAGCAACCAGTGCAGCCCACCAGGAACGAGCTGCAGAATGAGGCTCAGCTTCAGAGGCCTCTTCCCCAAACCCACCGACACCGATGAAGACTGCAGCATTGACAGAAAACAAGGGGGAGTGACGCACCCCTCCGCGCCGGGAAGCCAGCACACCCAGGACACCGGCATAAACTAGTACCCTCACGAGTCTTTTCTTTATGAGTCTTTTTTCTGTGAGTTTCTTCACGAGTCTTTTCTTGTTCTTCTTTCGTTTATCTGTATGTATATTGTTATGACTGTATTCTGTGTATTGTATATATATGTAATTTTTTGTTGTATGGTTTCACACACCACATATAATAAAGTGTCACAAAATAAAAATAAACAAAATAAAAAAGAAGAAAAAGAGTAGTTTGGTACTGGCGAAAATGAATGATGTCACTTACTGATGATGCATCTTCTGATCTAGCATCTCAAATCACAACTGACATTTTCCCTTTACCAAATCTGTTCTTGTAAGGTTAACACCTTGCGGAGAATCTATATGATTCTCGTACAGTGTTAAACTAATTTTTGAACAGAGGCTTGTGTCCGGAATTTATTCCGCCCAAGCCACGGGTCGGTCTGCTACTGCACTGCTGGCAGAACTGGCTCACATATACCAAAAGAAGAAGAACAAGGAGGAGGAGAGGAACAGCAAGAAGAAATTTGACCTAGTTCCGGGTACACAGCTCCTATTGTAAATTTCTGTAAAGGCGCTTTTGGTACCCGGCTTCCTGTATGTATCTTTTCACATTAAATAAACTATGTTTAACTTCCACTTTGGCTATGTGTAAAGCCGCCATTTTGGGCTGTTTGTTTTCTGGAACGATGTTGCTTCATGGTTTTTTAAATGTTAAATTTGTTACTTCATGTATGCATTCACTTTGTAAATTGTCTCTTTTCTTGTGAATAAAGTCTTTAAATCTGCTCTTGTAATCTGTTTTTCCATGGACTACTCATTTTTGAACAGCGGTGTGCTCTTCCTCTCGGTCTGCTCCGCGAGGCGTGTGCGCAAAGTCCGCAGTCGCACGCGGCCGCTCCTTCCGCTTTTCCCCGTTTTGCGAGCTCGTCCGCGGAGCGGACAAGCTCGCGAAACGGGGAAAAAGGCCTTCCCCCCGCGGCCGCAAGCGATGGAGAGCCCGTGGAAACAACTTCAATGTATTTTGCAGATATTTGACCTTGGCATAGGGAGGATCCAATGAATTATTTCTCCATTTGGAGCGGTGAAACATGATTTTGTAATATAAACAGACAGAGCAATTTTTGCAGCATCAACAATTTTATAATTGAGTTTCGGGATTTGTTTGGATTTCAGCCTTATGATTTCATTGGTGAATCATAGGAATATAAAAGAGTATTTTTTTTTGTTTGGGTTTTAGAGGCAGTGAAGTTATTCGTTTATTTCGGATAAAAGAATGGGAGCAACTAACGAGTATTTTGTATTCAGATTTGTATGAAAAATATACATCAAATAGAAAATAAATATTTCTTTTATTCCTGAAAACAGTAGATTTCTGTGTTGAATAGGTGATTTTTAGTGAATTTTTTTCTAGAGTTAGGCTTAGTGCAAAAAAATTGCAGTCTCCTGGGAACAGTTCGGAAGCGAAGTGCTCTGTCCTTTGGGCCGCCGCGTGGGGGACGAAGGAGTCCACGAAAAAAAAAATTAGTTCCAAAAGTCACCGCTAGGGGAATATGTGGCTCTGTGTAATAGAAAAGAGAATTTTAAAAAATGCAGAATAAATACTGAAATAAAATTAGCTTTTATTTAGCACATTTAACAATTTAATTCAAGCTCAATATGGCAACAATTTTAAAAAAGCAAAAAATTTACATAAACACTGATAAAGTCTCTTTATATGCAATTTCACTTACTGAGTCCCAAAGAAAGCAGCAGCAACAGAAGTTCTTTATTCATATTTCACGTTATATCCTTTGGCACTGTGGGCTTCTTGGGCTTTAAAAGGCAATGTGTTACTTTTCGAAACAATTTGATTGAAAGTTATGTGCAATAATGTCTCCTTTAGTCGAGTGTGCGTTACTTGTCAAATTCTTTTACCTCAATCAGTGCAATGAGTCAGCCGCTCTTCGTGCTTTTAGAACGCACAAAAAAATTCTTAAAGGTGTAACGGTTCTTTTACAGTTAATGGTTTAAAAACAATGGTTGAGAAGTTTGAGAAAACAGGTTCTCTAAAGGTTCAGTCAGACAGAGAACGAAAACCCGTACCAAAGGATACAATCGAAGAAGTTTCAAAGGCGATTGTCGACAGACCACAAAGCAATATTGCTGCCACTTCCAGCACTCGTGGGGTAGCTCGGGATCTGGATTTGTCTTACAGTACGGTATGGAAAATCTTACGAAAGATTATCCACTTCTATCCATACAAGATCAACCGGGTACAAAAGTTACGTAACGACGACTACGATAAGCGATTGAGTTTTGCTCTCACCCTTCTTGCGAGAATGGAGGTGGATGATGCTTGGCCTTGGAAAATCTTATGGGGAGACAAGGCCCACTTTTACCTGAATGGAACTGTAAATACCCAGAACTGCTGAATTTGGGATTACACATCACCAAATGCATTCAAAGACATTCCCTTACATTCACCAAAGGTAACTGTTTGGTGTGGTTTCACAGCAGAAATGATCATAGGTCCATTCTTCTATGAGAACATTATCCCGACAGGACCGGTAACCTGTTCTGTTGCTGGAGCGAAATATCGCCAAATGTTAAACAACTTTGTCATTCTGGCACTTCAGCAAAGACAATGCCTGGGGAAAATCATTTTCATGCAAGATGGAGCCCCTCCACACATTGCTTTGCCAGTACGGCAGCTGCTATGACAGAAATTCACAACAGAAAGAGTCATTAGCCGCTGCTTTCCAACTGCATGGCCATCTTGGTCCCCTGATCTTACCCCATGCGACTTTTGGCTATGGAGTTACCTAAAGTTCAAGATCTATCAAGGAGTTGTCCAGGATCTGGCTATGTTGAAGGATAACATATCACAAACTGTACGGGAGATTCCTGCAGACATGTTACTTTCTGCTGTTGTGAATGCTGTGCACCACAAAAACGGCGGCCACATTGAACCTGATTTAAATGTGCTAAATAAAAGCTAATTTTATTTCAGTATTTATTCTGCATTTTTTAAAACGCTCTTTTCTATTACACAGTGCCACATATTCCCCTAGCGTTGACTTTTGGAACTAATTTTTTTTCACGGACTCCTTCGTCCCCCGTCTTGTTTAATCTTCCTACAAAATTTGGCGCCATTCTTGCAATTAGATCGCACTACAGAACAATCTGAGCACTGTCAGTTTAATTATGGCCACCCTGTATTTTCTAGAAACTTGAAATGTTCTTTAATTTAGGAATACCTTTAATCAATTTTTCTGCTGACCCTTTAATTTTCAGTTTCAAAACAAAGATTTTATCAGATTGAGATTAGCAACCAATTCGAATTTATCCAAAAAGTCCTGTAAGCATTCATTCTGAGCACCGGAATACTCAGGAATCATGCTCAACAATTGTGAGAATAATAAATTTGTCTTACTTTCACTACTATGTGCAGATACTTATCTTCTAGAATACGAGGAGAGTCGTGGGGGAGAAATCAAAGGCACACGGACGGTACTAACAGTCTATGAGGTTGTGCTTCGACTGGCATACGTGGATAGTTTACTGGCCATATTAACTTAAGTTATAGCAAAATTGATTAAAATTTTATTTGATGAGATTATTTGGTCTTTTTTTTCCCCTCGAGATCTCGTTTTACGTAATTAGTCCCTTAAAGTCCCTTTTTTCATTATCAAGTCCCTTTTTCTCCTTCTTTGCTGAGAAAATATGTATTTTCTTTTTAATAGCCGAAATTCTCGGAAATTTCCTGTGTCATTGAAATGCCCTGATGAATGCTAACGTGGGAATACATGTGTTTACTTTTCTGTGATGCAGATGTTTTCCCAACTTCTAGAATTGCAGACGAGCGTTGTTTCCCGTCCATCTTTGGATGCTGCGTGCTGAGAGTAATAGAATAAATAGAGTTTGTCACACGAAAACGTCCGCGTTCTTGTGTGACAAGCTCTTTTCATTCTTTTACTCCCAGCATTCAGCTTCCAAAAAACGGACTAGAGACAACAAAGGTTTTTGTTTATCAAACGCTAGTCCTAATATAAAGTTCTAGATACATGAATGAAGTATGTTGTTAATGTTTACAATTGACTTGGATGTACGGATCGATTTTCAGGGATCATAATTGTCCTAAAATTTCTAAAAAAATAATTGTGTCCTGAAGTATCCTTATTTTTTACGTACCGTACTGAAATTCCTGAAATTTTAAACTCAAAAGTAGAGATGCCGATTACTACAGATTCTCCGTAGTTTCTATGGGAAACATCCTCATCTCATACTATTGCTTACAGAATTTGCATAGTTTTCTACGGGAAATTGCCTTCTGACTAGGCTAATGTAAATTTACGACCACGTGCACAGTAATTAACAGGGATTTACCACCGCATGTAATGTAAATTAAGATTGATCTTGTGTTTTATGAAAGTAATGAATATGCTTCTTCAAATTCAACATTAATCGCTAAAATGTTTTGTTTTTATTTAAATATTTGTGTCCTAAAATATCCTTATTTTTTTTATGTACCTTCTCGAAATTCCTGAAATTTTACTTATCAAAAGTATAGATGCCGATTACTATGGAGATTCTCCATAGTTTCTACTGAAAACATCCTCATCTCATACCACAGGTTACGGAATTCGCATAATTTTCTATTGAAAATTGCTGTTTATCTAGGCCAATGTAAATTTATGGCCGCATGCACGTTAATTAATGGGGATTTACGGA
This sequence comes from Amaurobius ferox, assembly GCA_951213105.1. NCBI lineage: Eukaryota > Metazoa > Arthropoda > Arachnida > Araneae > Amaurobiidae > Amaurobius > Amaurobius ferox. The sequence continues at coordinate 103,032,816 of OX578133.1, read as the reverse complement.
TGCATGTAATGTGAATTAAGATCACAATCACGTTTTATGAAAGTAATAAATATGCTTCTTCAAATTCAGCATAAATTGTTAAAATATTATGTTTTTCATTAATTTTGCATGAACAGCGCGATTGATTCAGTTTATTTTCGTGAATTCCTGAAAATACTTTGCATCTTTTTCCATCCATCTCCTAAATATTGCATATTAGATTGACTCAACTAGCATTTCTCTGTATTCTGGTTAATTTTTTAATTATTTTCGTATAAACAGTACGATTTCTCAATTTAGTTTTTCTCTTGAATTGCTGAGAATACATTAGTATCTTTTTCCATACATCTTCATCTTCTTAATATTGCATATTAGATTAACTGAACTAGTATATTTTCATATTCTGGTTAATTATTATGGTTATTTTCTTAATTATTTTTGCATAAACAGTGCGATTGTGCAATTCAGTTTGTTCTCATGAATTGCTGTTGTACATTAAGTATATTTTCCATTTATCTCCATGTTTTAAATGTTGCATATTAGATTGACTAAACTAGCTTATTTTCATATTCCTGTCAAATTTTAAGGTTAATTTTTTTTAATTATATTTACAAAATACAAAATTTTCTATTTTGAATAATGGGTATGAACTCTGTGACGGGATATTTTCCAAAAAGTGGTAACGCAATGTTTTAGGCAAAAAGGCAACCATTTTGGTAAGGATATTCATTGCTATATTTTTGTTAAACTGGGATCAATATTTTTTATTCTCTTTAATGAAAACTTGGTGTTTTACCAAACATAAATGTTTGTTTTCATTATAAAGTAATATTCACCAGATAAAAACTTTATATATTTTTTGTTTTATTATTTTTTGTCCTGAAATTTTATAAAATTTGTGTCCTGAATTTTCATATTCTACCAGTACTACCCATGGAAGTTTTAAATGTAATGTTTCTGTATATATTTTTATAGTTGTCTTAATCATTTTCTCAAAAATATTACAAATTTTTTTTTTTCTAATATTGCTATTTAATATCAAAATACCCTTACTCCAATTGCGTATATATATATATTTGCAATATTTTGCAAAATTATCATAGTTCCATGCATCCTCCCCCGGCCGTGAAAGCAGCCTTCTTCCCTTTTTTGTTTCAATTTGAAATTCTGAAAAATACAATCCCAAGCATATCGGGAAAAATTAAAAGAATTAATCATCGAATTTGATGAAAATACAATTTGCTTCGTATAGCTGAAAATTTTGAGTAAGCCTCTACTCTTCATTTTTTTTTTTTTTCATCACATTTGAAGGGGTGGATCAACAGAATTCTACATGTTTTTTTTAGCAAAACTTTCCCAATAATTGCATCCCCCCCCTGTATTTTCCCATATACATTTGAAGGGACAGATCGACGGAATGTTGCAGTAATACAGAGATGATAACCATTACGGATTTTCCATAATTACGAATTCCTGAACAAAATTACTGATTACGAAAAATACCTGTAATATTACTGAAAATGCCTATTATTTCTCATCTTTCATTTTTGCATAAATAGTGCGATTCCACAATCCAATTTGCCCAGAGGAATTAAACAGTTTATCTAGAGGGCGCGGTAGCCCATTGGTTAGCGCGCTGGAGTTGCACTCGGTAGGCCCGGGTTCGATTCCAGCCACTGCCAAAACTGCCGCCGTGTTCATGCGGAGTACGATCACGTTAAACATGTGGGTCCGAAAGTCCTTCCGAGAGGTTGGTGGTAGGGGAAGGAGGGTACAGTCCCTGTGGATGCCTCCCCCACTGGGTTCCGGTCTAAATTGGGTGGCACTTCCCGACCGTCCAAACAGTTACCTTACACCTTTCTGGTAGGTCGGACGGTCTGGGTTTCAACAACAACAACAACAACAGTTTATCTAGAAGAATTGAATATAATCTGGTGATGAAAACAATATTACTTATTCTTCATAATAATACTGTAACAGAATGTATATTCTGTATTATTAGAAAATATGGGGCTGAATTGAAGTTAAATTTGAGTACAGACTTATTAAATTTTTTTTATTACTTCCAAAAAATAAAAAACATGTTTAATGTTCTGTATTTTTCATATTTTGGGAAACAATTAGCAAAGTCTGAGCTAGAGCAGGCTAAAAAAAACGAAACTAAATTTAGCTTAAGCTAAGCATATTCTGTTTTTTTAAGGATTTTGAAATTTCTTTTTTGTCCAATAATGAAGAATATGTATTCATATTATGTTTGTTTAGTTATAATGGTAATACATTTTGAACATTTCTTGATTTATCCGCTATGCTGGTTCATGACTAACATAAATCCATTTCACGGGATTTCAGGAGCATGGGATCTCCTCAACCACAGGCTTACGTCTAACAATATGGATACTGTATGCGCAGCAGTTTTTCAAAATATTATATTGTGATTTTATAGAGCTTTTCAGAATTTTATTTGTTTGTTTAAATCAAGTTTTTATTTTTCTCTTTTTATTGGCAAGTAAACAGCACTTTGAAATTAAAGCTAACATTTATTATATGTATATATATATATATGTGTGTGTTTTCAGAAAAATATCTTTATAATTAATATATGACAACAAACAATTGAAAAATATTATTAACATTTAAATGTATCGTGTCACTTTGAGCTCATTCACAACTTATTGACGAATGAGAAATTATTAAAAAGCAATTTAATATTCTCCTTTGTGAATTTAATAAATTCTAAAATTATATAAATTCAATAACTGTAATTGTTAATGAACACAACTGCTCAAAACTATAAAAAATTTTTATGTACAATTAGCTTTTATCAATGATAAATTTTTCACAGCAAAAAATTCAATTTAACAGTGCTCGCTAACTTCATATCTTCAAATTTTTTTAAGTACCCTTTCTTGGGTAGCAGTCAGTACTCTGCCCATTTTTCTTGGAAACTTTTAGGATGCAGTAATCCATATTAGATAGCATCAATTCTTTTTCTTTTCCTTGGATGGTCTCATTTTCGTCCTTTTACTTTCCCTGCAATACATGGTAATGTACAGGGAAAGTATTGGAATCATGCTGAAAATCGCAACTCTAGTTTTCGATGGATCTACACATTTCGAGACCTCTAGAATACGAAAAAACTATTTTTAGCGTGGCATCTGTGTGTCTGTCTATCTGTGTATCTGTCTGTCTGTGCAGGTTTTGTATCCACTCTAACTAAAAAACTAATTGACCAAATTTCATGAAATTTGGTATGTAAATCACTTGGGAGCGAATCTGGTGCTGATTAGTTTTGGGTACGATTCGAGATAAAAGAACCCTTCTTTTCTTGCGAAATGGTCCGCAAAAGCCTGTATCCGCTTTAGCTGAAAAACTAATGGACCAAATTTCGCAAAGTCTTTTATGGGTTACACTGGTGCTGATTAGATTTTGGTACGATTCGGGAAAAAAATAACCTGCCTTTTTTGCAAAATGGCCCGCAAAAATTGTCAAAATCTAAAATAAAAAACTATGTATGCTCCAATATATCCATTAAATGCTTGTTTTATACGTAATTTTTAATGATGAAAAGAATAAGACCAACTCCATTACACTAGGTCTTACCGTTCTCGAGATATTATAGTTTTTTCGTATTTTCTCCATGCCACCTTTGAAAGTAAGTCCAGTTACCAAATGAAAACGAAAATTGAATTTAAAGTTAATTAAATTTAATTAAAATAAAGATAACGTGGATATACATCTGCAGTAAAAATCATGTGCTGCCCACATCAGATTTTTTACTTTCCCTGCAATACGTGGTAATGTATAGGGAAAGTATTGGAATCTTGCCAAAAATCACAACTTGAGTTTTCGACGGATCTACACGTTTTGACACCTCCAGAATACGATAAAACTATTTTGAGCTTGACATCTGTGTGTGTGTTTGTCTGTCTGTGCAAATTTTGTATCCACTCTAACTAAAAAACTAATTGACCGAATTTCATAAAATTTGGTAGGTAAGTCACTTGTGGGCGAATATGGTGTTAATTAGTTTTGGGTATAATTCAGGATAAAAGAATCCGCCTTTTTTTCTGAAATGACCTTCAAAAATTGCCTGTATCCACTCTAGCTGAAAAACTAATTGATCGAATTTCACAAAATTTGGTAGATAAGTCTTTTATGGGTTACACTGGTGCTGATTAGATTTTGGTACGATTCGGGAAAAAAATAACCTGCCTTTTTTGCAAAATGGCCCGCAAAAATTGTCAAAATCTAAAATAAAAAACTATGTATGCTCCAATATATCCATTAAATGCTTGTTTTATACGTAATTTTTAATGATGAAAAGAATAAGACCAACTCCATTACACTAGGTCTTACCGTTCTCGAGATATTATAGTTTTTTCGTATTTTCTCCATGCCACCTTTGAAAGTAAGTCCAGTTACCAAATGAAAACGAAAATTGAATTTAAAGTTAATTAAATTTAATTAAAATAAAGATAACGTGGATATACATCTGCAGTAAAAATCATGTGCTGCCCACATCAGATTTTTTACTTTCCCTGCAATACGTGGTAATGTATAGGGAAAGTATTGGAATCTTGCCAAAAATCACAACTTGAGTTTTCGACGGATCTACACGTTTTGACACCTCCAGAATACGATAAAACTATTTTGAGCTTGACATCTGTGTGTGTGTTTGTCTGTCTGTGCAAATTTTGTATCCACTCTAACTAAAAAACTAATTGACCGAATTTCATAAAATTTGGTAGGTAAGTCACTTGTGGGCGAATATGGTGTTAATTAGTTTTGGGTATAATTCAGGATAAAAGAATCCGCCTTTTTTTCTGAAATGACCTTCAAAAATTGCCTGTATCCACTCTAGCTGAAAAACTAATTGATCGAATTTCACAAAATTTGGTAGATAAGTCGCTTGTGGGTCACCCTGGTGTTGATTAGATTTTGGTACGATTCGACGAAAAAATAACCTGCCTTTTTTAGCGAAATGGCCCACAAAAATTGTCAAAACCTAAAATAGAAACTATGTATGCTTAAATATATCCATTAAATGCTTGTTTTAAACGTAATTTTTAACGATGAAAAGAATAAGACCAACCCCATTTCACTAGAACTAGGCGTTTTCGAGATATTTTAGTTTTTTCGTATTTTCTGTATACCACCTTTGAAAATAAGTCCAGTTATCAAATGAGAATGAAAATTGAATTAAAAGTGAATTAAATTGAATTAAAATAAAGAGAACGTGGATATAAATCTGCATAGAAAGTCATGTGCTGCCCACATCAGATTTTTACTTTCCCTGCAATTCATGATAATGTATAAGGAAACTATTGGAATCCTACCAAAAATCGCAACTCCAGTTTTTAATGAGTCTACACGTTTTGACATCTCTAGAATACGATGAAACTATTTTGAGCATGACATCTGTGTGTGTGTCTGTCTGTCTGGGCAGATATTGTATTCACTCTAACTTTTAGTTGATCAAATTTCATAAAATTTGGTAGGTAAGTCACTTGTGGGCGACTCTGGTGCTGAATAGTTTTGGGTACAATTCGGGATAAAAGAACTCACCTTTTTTTGTGAAATGGCCTGCAAAAACTGCCTGTATCCACGCTAGCTGAAAAACTAATAGACCGAATTTCACAAAAATTGGTTGGTAAGTCGCTTGTGAGTTACCTTGGTGCTGATTAGAATTTGGTATGATTCGGAAAAAAATAGCCTGCCTCTTTTTATGAAATGGCCTGCAAAAATCATCAAAATCTAAACTAAAAAACTGCGTATGTTCAAATATATCCATTAAATGCTTGTTTTATATGTCATTTTTAACAATGAAAAGAATAAGACCAACCCCAATACACTAGGACTAGCTGTTCTTAAGATATTTTAGTTTTTTCATATTTTCTCTATTCCACCTTTGAAAATATGTCCAGTTACCAAATGAGAACGAAAATTGAATTAAAAGTGAATTAAATTTAATTAAAATAAGGAGAACGTGGAAATGTCTGCAGGGAAAGTCATGTGCTGCCCACATCAGATTTTTTAAATTGAAAATTGTCACTTTTTGGTCCTTTTTTAAATTGAAAATGGTCCGGTTTTGGTAGAAAATGGTCCCTTTTTTTCCCAGGAACATAATAAAAATTTGTTATGAGCCCTGTATTTGGCACTTAAAGTAAATTGTGATTTAAAATATTTGCCTCGTGGAAAAGGTATACAATGTAAACAAATGTGTAATCAACACCCGATACTAACAAAATTCAAATTAACTCATAATAAATGCAATAACTAAGTAATCCTTAGAAGTTTCAAATAAACACATCTGAGCAATCGGAGACATTATCATAAAGAGTTCAATAAAATTTTTGCAGATCTGTTGTATGTAAATGATCTAAACCTTTTTAAAATACCCCTAACAATATCATAAAAATCATAATAAACTTTCAAGTTTCATGTGCATTAGCACCAGAAAAATATTTGTTTCACTTTTAGAGCTACCAAATTAAGTTATAGACTTTAACTTAACAACTTATTGTAAACATTGCTCTGAACTCAACTTATATTTATATAAAATAATTATGACATTATTAATTATACCAATGCAATTTTAAACAAGTAGTAACAGTGAGTCAGTTAAATTTTAAAATGACTGATAATAATTTAGAAATATTCAGTTATTGAAAAATTTTATAGTTATGTGCTTTTATAGTTATGTGCATTTGTAAACATTAATTTTTTCATTTATCAAAACTTTTTATTTTATAGGCTCCTAATGTGGATGATGAGATCAACTTGCATTATATTGCAATTGTTAATGTTGGGGGCAAGCTTGTTGAATTGGGTAAGGACATATATTTATATACATTTATAATTTTTTATTTTCAGCTGCAGAGTTATTTACTTTGGTCAACATTGTTATATGAAGTTATTAGGGCTGTGCCGATTAATCGGTTAATCAAACTGATTAATCGATTAAGTCTTAAGTCTTAGTCACAATTAAAAATTTTGGTCGAATAGTTGAGTCAATAAATTCAACTAAAATTCGAATTAAATTCTTAACCCATGATTTAAGTCTCTCTGTTGTATACCCATAGAATGAAGAAAAAATATTTGTGAAAATGTTCTACAGTTTGGAAAAGAAATTAAAAATGCTAATCAACTTGAAAAGAAGATTAAAAAAGATAAGCAAAATAAGCATGGAAAGCTGTATTTTGATTTTTTGAGTACTTTTGCTAGTGATACTTTTACTGAAAGTTTCGAAAATTCATATGCCGCTTTTAAGTGGAACTTAATATTCATAAAGAACTGGTTGAGTTGGGCAGTGACTTTATCAATCTCCTCGCTTGGTGGAAATTGTATAACACAGTATCCTACCTTTGTTCATCTGGTAAAACAAATTCCATGTTTAACTACTACTTCAGCACCAGTAGAGTAAGTATTCAGTAGTACAAGATTTATAGTCACTAAATTTAGATCACTAAAGTCACTATATCACTGTAGTCACTATAAACACACAAAAAACTGGGTTTACTGCCACTTGAATGACACTTTTGAACAGGCAAATTTCTCACTTAAGTTACACACTTAAAAAGTTATTTTTTATATCAGAATTGCATGGGATAATGGGTATATTTTATATTTTATTGAACTTGTTTGAACCCTTTTGAACTTGTTTTGAGATAACACAAGATGTTCATTTTAACACAAGATGTTCATTTTACCCACATGTTTGCTTAAATGGATCCCTTTAAAGCAGGTAAGCAAATGGGTAACAGTTAAACAGGGGCATAAAATGAACATCTCATGTTACTTGTTTTAAAATGGTTTTTTCAGCATAAAATAAAATGTTATTCATAGTGTATATATGCTATTCATGACATATTAAATGATTAATAAAAGTGTAAGAATACATTAATAAAAATTTTGTGAGCATTTCTTTATTCTTATACAGAAAAGTTAAATTATTATTTTATAATCAGTTAGGGGAAAAATTCTCCATTTCTTGAATTTCAACTTTTTCCATCTTGTTTTTACTTTTAAAAATGTTATTAAATTTGCTATTCTTTCTTCCAAGGTTAGTAGGTATTGGAAACCAGGTTATCCCCCCCCCCCCCCATAGGACAAAAGTTTTAAATTTCTGATGCATCCTGGAATATTAAAATTTTGTATATTCTAATTTTATCTATTTTGTGGGGTTTGTAACTCCTTTTTCCTATTTTTAGGGATTTATCATTCCTATTTTTTTCTATTTTTAGGGGTTTATCATTCCTATTTTTTTCTATTTTTAGGGGTTTATCATTCCTATTTTTTTCTATTTTTAGGGGTTTATCATTCCTATTTTCCTTACTATTTTTTTGTAAAATTTGGCTGCTGTCTCTCAAATTTAAATTTCACATTTTTGACCCCATTACTATACTTTCCATATACAAAACTTTTCAACTCTTTTGATAGAATGTTTTGGGGCGACATTTGTTCCCATAAAGCAGCTTTTCTGTATTAGCTTTAATTGAAATTAGAAATACAGTTTGTTTGGTCTGGCCTGTTATATACGATACTATAAAATGGTCTAATTCAAACACTGGACATATCAAAAAATAAATTTGAGTACTTCAAGACATGTACAGGCCCCCAGGCCCAGGAAGGGTTTTATATTAATACCTAGAAAGGGTCTTTTGTGTGGGTTTACCAACAAAAACCACTGGTTTTTTGCAATAAAGTGGGTTTTTGTAAGAAACTGATACAAACATATATATTGGCATTTTATATTTATGATCATGTCATGTTGTTGTTGTTGAAACCCAGACCGTCCGACCTACCAGAAAGGTGTAAGGTAACTGTTTGGACGGTCGGGAAGTGCCACCCAATTTAGACCGGAACCCAGTGGGGGAGGCATCCACAGGGACCGTACCCTCCTTCCCCTACCACCAACCTCTCGGAAGGACTTTCGGACCCACATGTTTAACGTGATCATACTCCGCATGAACACGGCGGCTATTTCAACATACAAATTAAAAGTGCATCTTGTTTAAGATGTATTGAAAATGCTACACTTTTTAAAAAGTAGCTATAGTTGTAGTTCACTGCAAACTTTTTTTTCTAACCACTTTTAAAAAGATACTTTTATATTGTAAGTATGAAATTTTTTTCATGGGTGGGTTTTCAGTTTAAGTAATTCCTACACAACAAAACTTTTGTACAAATTTTAGCTTGTCCTTCCTCTAGAGGAATTCTCAGAACTTTTTCAGTATGTTAAAATGCTCACCTTTATTAGACAGGTAAGTTGGACTCAGCCCAGAATTGTGTGTGTTTACCAACAAAAACCACTGGTTTTTTGCTATAAAGTGGGTTTTTGTAAGAAACTGGTATGTATTTTTAATTGTTTTTAATGTTAGTAATTTCTACAAATTGTAGTATTATATCAGCGTTTCTGAACTGTCACATTGTTGTACCATCGTTTACAATTTTACTTTTTAAGAATTTTTAGCAATTTTAAAACTTGATGCTAATTAATATTTTATGTAGAGAAACATAACCTAAAACATATATACAAATTAATTTATAACCAACATATAAAAATAAATTATTAACTGCGCTAACATTTTACATTCAAAGCCTGATAGTGTTATTATATATTCTCTGGAATGGGGGGTGTACTCTCAGGATACAAGAATGAGTCTAAATTTCTGGATAACTAATAAGCATAAACAGGAACAATATACAGTAAATAGCTCGATAACTATCTTACAAGATCACTAGACAACTGTTAGATAGAATAAAATAGCATATTAATACTCAGCTAATTCACAAAATAGTAGATACTATTCTCTAAACTGGCTTATCTCACAATTCACTTTTGCTCGCATCATGTCAACTGCTTTCCAATTGAGCAATGACTCCTTTCATATACTCTCTGTAGAAATTTCCAGAAGGGGCTCATATCTCCCAGAATATTTGTTATTTCGAGAAAGTTCTAGTACATTGGAAAAGTTTAATAAATTGTCAAATCTGCCAATCTTGTCTTTAAATTCAATATATGGTAACCCTGCATTCACGTAATAGGAATGAATGGCTGACTGTAAAAGTGTTATTTCTCTTAATAGGGTAAAGGTCTTGAATAGAAGCAATGGTTCACTATATATTATTTGAATAGAGGTAAAGCACAGTGAAACTTTTTACATGCACATAACACTGCCCCCTCAATTGCAGAGAATCCCACAGTGCTCAGTACCATTTTGTTTCAGGTGAGAACCAGGAATTTTTTTGCCAAGTTGGCTTTGCATTAGCTTCTTCTTTGTGAATCAGGATTGACTGGATATCTCTGTCCTCTCTTTGTGCTCAAGAGAGTTCTTTATATGTCCAAGTATCAGGTGGTAAATTTGAACTCTGGTCGGTGACAATTTGCTAGATGGTCGCTGAAATCTAGCTTCCAAACTTTGGAGCTTTCTAATAGGGCAAAGGTCTTCTTGAATAAAAGCAAAGGTTCGCTATGTATTATTTGAATAGAGGTAAAGCACAGTGAAATTCTTTACTTGCACATAACACGGCTCCCTCAATTGCAGAGAATCCCACAGTGCCCAGTACCGTTTTGTTTTAGGTGAGAACTAGGAATTTTTTTGCCAAGTTGGCTTTGTTTGAGACCCAGACCATCCGACCTACCAGAAAGGTGTAAGGTAACCATTTGGACGGCCAGCCAAGTTGGCTTTGCATTAGCTTCTTCTTTGTGAATCAGGATTGGCTGGATATCTCTGTCCTCTCTTTGTGCTCAAGAAAGTTTTTTATATGTCCAAGTATCAGGTGATAAATTTGAACTCTGGTCGGTGACAATTTGCTGGATGGTCGCTGAAATCTAGCTTCCAAACTTTATTTCAGCACAAGAACAGTGCAGGGGGGATGAATGGAACATTTTATATCAAAATATTTATTCCTATGAATACATATTTCAAAAAGCAAGTTGTACATTTAATTTTACACATATGTTATTCAGCTACAATTTGAACAGTTTTTGGTTTAACAATATCACATATTTGGGAAAAAATCATAATTTTCATAAAAAAGTCCGAATTGTCCCATCAACCCCCAAGCCAGGGATGATTAGGACACTTAAAGGGATGGATGGGACAGTTATATTTTTTTCATCAAATAAGATTCACTTAATATTGACTCTGGTAAAATCAAATTCAAATGTCATAAATGCTCTTACTCTTTCTGTACTGCTTTATAGTTTTTGCAATTTGGACACACTTTCAGATTTTGAAATGCTGCATATTTCACTTTTCTCTTGATAGAAAAACTTATAACTGTCAAATTTTTTCTTTAAAAATTAAACTTGTAATTATCACTATCATGATCATTTAAAACTCTTGCAGTAAAATACGCATTTTGTTTTGTTCACATTTTGTTATAAAATTTTCATTTTGTATGGGAGAATTATCATAATCTTTTTCCATAAAAATTTCTTCATTTATAGAATCGTCAAATTGTAAAGATTGTTCTGATTCACAATGTAAAAACTTGATGCAGGGGAATGAAGGCAACTCAAATTGATAGAACATTGTATTGCCATTATGAATATAAACTTATTAGGAATATACAGGGTCAAGTCACATTATTGTGACTACCTCATTTGATATCAACAACGTGTAGCCAATGAAGGAAGACACATGTCGTTAGCTGGCATGGTGGGTATATAAGGTTTGGTGTAGGATTCTGAAAACATATCACTCATTGCTCTCATTAGTAAAAGGAGCGATTTATCAGATTTGGAAAAAGGGATAATTATTGAGTTTAGGGCCGATGGGAGCAATATTTCCGAAACAGCACAGTTTGTGAACTGTTTGTATGCTGTTATGGTTAAAGTGCATTGTCAATGGAGAAATGGCACTATTGCGAATAAGCAACGTGGAATACGGAGCGCTACATACCATTGATGTAAGAGGTGAACATTGATTCTGAAGGTTTGTGAGAGCTTATTGCCATGATACAGGGGAGCAACTCACTGGCCGAATTAACCAGGGGTCTACAAGAAGTGTGTTTCAAATGACAGTTCAACGAACCCTGCTGCGTATGGACATCCAAAGCAGATGGATGATCACAACACCTATGTTAACGAATGTGCATTGACAGAAAAGGCTTACATTTGCATGGCACTATTGGAATTGGGCTTCCTCTGATTGGCAAAAGATTGCCTTCCCAATGTCATGTTTCCTGCTTCATCGAATAGATGGACATTGGAGCATAAGGTGTGAAAAGCCCAGACCACACGACCGACCCAAAGGCTTACAGTAGCAATCTGTATGGCCGGGGAGCATAAGGTGTTGAAGACCCAAGCCGTCCGACTCATCCAAGGACTTGAGAAACCAAAAGGACGGCCGGGAAAGGGCAGTATAAGGTGTTGTTGTTGTTGAGACCCAGACCGTCCGACCTACCAGAAAGGTGTAAGGTAACTGTATGGACGGCCGGGAAGTGCCACCCAATTTAGACCGGAACCCAGTGGGGGAGGCATCCACAGGGACCGTACCCTCCTTCCCCTACCACCAACCTCTCAGAAGGACTTACGGATCCACATGTTTAACGTGATCGTACTCCGCATGAACACGGCGGCATTTGTGGTAGCGTGCAAATCTAGCGCGCAAACCACGGGGATACCGCACCCGAGATGGCCAACAGCACGCGGTGTTCCGAGGTGGTCACCCACCAAGTACTAACCACGCCCGATGCTGCTTGACTTCGGTGATCTAACGAGAACCGGTGTTTTCAGCACGGTACGGCCGTTGGCGCAGTATAAGGTGTGTAAGATTGGAGAGCAAACACCCATCAACCATTGCTGGAAGAATACAAGAAGGTGGGGGCAGCGTTATGGTCTGGGGAATGTTTTCTTGGCATTCTCTGGGCCCACTTATATCTGTGGAAGGCACTGTGAACCAAATTCATTATGAATCCATATTTTGTAATGCAATATTAACTGCAAAAGCATTGTAAACACTTCAAAAATTATACTTTCAATGATGTCATTTGAAATAAGTTCATTTTGTGTTACTAGTATTGTCTGTTTCGATGAAGTTTTAAATTTTCAAGTATAATAAATTTATGTAGTACTGTGATGATTTAAAACATGTCAGTTCTGAATGCATTACATTTTAGAGATGTTTAAATAAGTTTTTGGTAATATAAAAGGATTTGTTTAGTGCCATTACTTTCTTCGTTATAAATAAGCACTGAGAATTTTAAAGTTTGAATTGCATTTCAGTTGGAAAGTGTTTCATAATCAATGCTTTATGCCTGATTGATCTTTCTTGTTATATTAAATAACACACAAAATCAGAAAACATCTCTGTAATGAGGGTGTAGTGGTAAAAATCGAAGGATGGATATTTGCCTTGTTCTGTTGTGTCTGAATTCTGCCTCTGGAGAACAGTGGTCATTGTTATATTTAATGTCTGTTGGTTATTTAACATTTGTGGTAAAGAATGCTATTTTATAAGTTTAGAGTCACAGAATCCCAGTATTTTTCTGTTACTGCACCTAAAAGTACAACATCTCACCATTAAGGTCTTCTGTTGTCTGCTTTAATAAATTCCATTATATGTTTTATGCCTTGCTCTTCCTATTTTCTCTTAAGAATATGTTTGTCATTTTAAGGATCTATTTCAGATATAGAATTACAGGAATTTGTTTTCAAACTTTTCCTGCTTCTATAAGAAATAAAACTTCTACGTGAAAGATAAGATTTGTTTAAAAAATATGGACACCATTTATGGAAAAGTAAAAAAAATACTGAAGATCAAGTGGACAAATATTTCTTTTCATTTAAATATTAATAGTACTTAGTGTTTAAATATTTGTAAAATATTTGTGTCATTTGCTTTAAGTTTCGTAAAATATTTGTGTCATTTGCTTTAAGTTTCTATTAGTGCTATCTATTCCTTTAAAAAATTAGTTGGAATTATAATGTTTAAATTTTGTTTTATTAAAGATGGCCGTAAATCTGGTCCTATCATCCATGGTGACACTAATGATGATTCATTCCTCAAGGTAAGCTTTACCGATATTTGGTATAGTATAATGATATGTACGTATATAATTTTTAAATTTGAATTTTTTAATTCTGTAATCTTTAATTTGATGCAATTAAAAATATGGTTCATTTATTCCCATTATTTAGCAGAAGTGCATATTTCAAAATTTTATGTATTATGTTCTATAATGCATCAAATGTTCATTAAGTATTAATCTAATTGTAATCAGAAGGTTTAACTAATCACTACTTTTGTAACTTCAAAGTAGTATCATTTCTGAGCACGGAACAGTTGAAATTTATTAATCAGCACATTTTGTTAGATTAAAATACAAAATAATTATCCAAATAAGATATTTATTCAATTTGTTTACATTTTATACAAGATTTTCTATTTGTTAACTTTCTTTAAAAGTACCAGGAAATGAAACAATTAAAAAAAAAAACAATTTTTTTAATTTGGGTCCAATAGAAAACTACTTTTTGAATTTGGGCCTTATAAAAAAAACTGATGTAATTATCAACCAATGGGGGGGTATTCCCCCCCCCCTAACCTGCAGCTTATGGATCCAAATGAAAGTAATATTGAAGCAACCAAACCTCTTCAATTAAGTTAGATAGTTTTGTAAAAGGTAATGTAGCTACTAAATGAAGTTTTTGTGTGCTATGATAACCTGTGTTTGATTCCTATTGTGTAAGCTAGGTTTCTAATTAAGGTGATGTTGCTTTGTTTATTAGGATTAATCAAAGTAGCTCAGATGAGATTTTCTGCAAATTGGTTGATTAGGTGATGTCTGAAATTTTGTGTTCTAAGGGTAATTTACTTGTCAGTGAAGGAACTCAACACGACATGAACTCAATGATAAAATACAAAAGATAACTTTCTGGATTTTAGAGATATCATTTAAATTTTTTAAATATGCTGAATCAAATAAAAGTCTTCTAAGATAGCATTTAATTCTTTAATTTTACTTACTAGCCATAGGTACTTTTATTATATTTTAGGATTGCAAATGTTTTCATTTATAAAAAATATGCTGTTTATTTTAAGGAATTTTGGTATTTCCTATGTGTATTCATCCCCATGTGCTTATTTAGGCCTTATTAAAATCTTTTCCTAATAAGATTGACATGTCTATTGGATTAGATGCCTATGGAAAATAAGTTTAATTTAATACATTGTAGGTGAAATCAATTTTCATGTTCTCTACATAGGTAAATATTTTTAAGCTGCTGACATTATGTACGAGTAGATTAGTAGATTTTAGAAGAGATGCAATAAAGTACTTCTTAGAAAGGAAATTTAAGTAGCTAAGTTCAGAATTAAAACCTTTTATTCATACTTTTAGAAGGCATGGATCCATGTTTATCTAAGTAAAATCAAAACAGTTAATTGCTAGTATACTCTAACTTTGAAAGTAGCATAGTTTTATCCAAATAAAATTGACTGTAGTGGCATTTAAGTAGCATTTAACTGCTCTTACTATCCCTCAAAACTGAATTTAAAAGTTCAGAGTAAAAACAGAGGATTTACCGATGTAAGAACAGCATCTAAATTATATTACCTCTTGAAAAGAGCATGTCCTACAAAATTCCACCACAAGACAGGTGACATGCTGGGATAGCATGTGATATCAGATTACATAACACATGTTCTTAATCATAACTTTCTCAGCTGAAACTCATACATAACAACAAAACTGACAAAAGTAGGATTAAAGTGAGTTGAATTGGATTACCTTTCCCTATTTTAGTCTGAGATTTTATAGTCAAGGATGGGATCTTACCAGAATATGCAAATTCTGTGATTGTACACTATTATGTAAATTCTGTATATGCACCAAGAGCTTAAATTTGCATGCAGCACTTTCTGGAAATCTGCCGTGATTCACTGTTGAGAATGAAATAAGTTTTTCAAACAAGTTTCTGATTTGATTTTTTTTTTTTTTCAAGAGAAACATGAATTGCGATGTTTGTTTATATTTCTTCAGCAATTAACCCCCTCGTGCCAATCATTAGTCTCCATGCATATATCAGTGATGTGATTGCTGCGCCAAACTGCGCCATTCTAAGTAGGCTGTGCCATTCTGATACAAAAAGCAAATTTTAACTGATTTTGCACATTTTTCTTCGTAATTCTCTGAACGAAAAGAAAGGGTTGAATCAGAAATTTATCGAAAGTGTGCAATCTACCCACAAAATCAGAGCAGGGTTCGTGTGCACTCTGGAAATCGGGAATTTACAGGGAATTTGAAAGTGGACTAAAATGTCTAAGAAAATACAGAGAAAATCGATTTTTTGTTTAAAATTCTGGAAAAATCAGGAAATTTTTAACTTACCGATCTGCTCACAGGGATGCCGATTACTACGAATTCTCAGTAGTTTCCATGGGAAACATCATGCTACAAATTACGGAATTCGCATAATTTCCTATACAAAATTGTCGTCTGTGAAGACCAATGTAAATTTACGGCCATATGCACAGTCATGCCAATCAGATCGACGTAACAAAGAGAATTTATGGGCACATGGGCATTAATGTCAATTAAATTAACTTGACAATGGGGATTTACGGCCACATGCCCGTTAATGTCAATCAAATTAATGTGACAACAGGGATTTATGGCCATGTGCACGGTAATGCGAATCAAATCACCGTAACAATGAATATTTACTGCAGATTGCTATTTTCATAAAAGTAATAAATGTTCTTCTTAAAAAGTTGTTAAATTTGACATAAATCGTTGAAATATTAATTTTATAATTATTTTCGCATAAACAGTGTAATTGCGCAATTCAGTTTATGTTCTCGTGAATAGCCGAGAGTCAATTAGTATATTTTTCTATCTGTCTCCATTTTTTAAATATTGCATATTAGATTGACTAAACTAGCTTATTTTTATATTTTGATTAATTATTAATGTTAATTTTTTAATTATTTTTGCATAAACAGCTCGATTACGCAATTCACTTTGTTTCCGTGAATCGCCAAGAATATCCTAAAACAAATATCTATTGCATAGCTGCCATCTCTCTGTTTTTCTGAAAAACTTCCGGTTTCCAGATTTTAGGCTAAAATCTCCTGGTTTTTGTCAATTTTTCAGAATTCCTTAAAGTTAGGGTTTTTTCAATAAAAATTATCTGTAAAAGGGAATTTCGATCGAACTTGCGGCCGCCATTTTGTTTCTTCTGTATATGAACCAATACTAAGTTGCATCATTTTCGCATTGATGGATACTGCTTTAAATAAGTGTAATTTCACGTATATAGATTACATTGCCGTGTAATGTTAAAATATCCATTTCCATCTATGTTTAATTTCAAATTATGTGATTGAAAATTACACAACATTCATTTCTTTGTAGTAGGTTTCATTATTAATCAATATTGTCATAAAATATTGATTATTTAAGTCCGATTTCGCGGGTATGGATTACATTCCCGTGCAATATTGAATCATCCTTTTCCATCGACGTTTAGTTTCAAATTATGTAAATTAAAAAATGTACAATATACATTTCTTTGCAGTATGTTTCATTATTAATTAATATTTTTGTAAAATATTTATTATTTTTTAAGGGCGATAAGTACAGATTAAAATTCCATGTAATGTTTAAACATCCTTTTCCATTCATCTTATTTTTGATAAAA
Organism: Amaurobius ferox; assembly: GCA_951213105.1. Taxonomy (NCBI): domain Eukaryota; kingdom Metazoa; phylum Arthropoda; class Arachnida; order Araneae; family Amaurobiidae; genus Amaurobius; species Amaurobius ferox. The sequence continues at coordinate 103,015,184 of OX578133.1, read as the reverse complement.
TCTCAAATTAATTAAACGGTATTTTCACATTTTTGTAGTTTACATAAATATGAAGGATTATTTCCTTTAATATATGCTCTATTTTCCCCTTATTTTCTAGACAATAGAGTCCCTAAAGTGTTTTTCTATCCATAGTCATCTAATTAACTAAATTGCAACTAAACATCTTTTGTTTCAGTGAGCCCTACTCTAAAATTGCTCTTTGTTTATGCCACTATGTTTTTTTTATACACTGACTATGTAAAAACATATTTCTTATGCAAGAGACATTTTCAATGTTATAGTGAGTTATCATATTTTGAAAAAAGAAACATGCATTTTTTGTGATGTGTAAAAAAAAAAAAATCCCTATTTTTTCCAAAATGATATTGAACAGATTATACACTGACTTGTAGAGCACTGTAAAAATGCTCACCGCGCTATCTACTGGATTTTTATTCTCCAATGTTGGCAGGTATGCTATTGATAACCATGCTAAAACAGTCGATCATGCAATTAAAGGTCTTGAACGAAGAAACTTTGTCAGCAAACAGAAAATAATGCCCATCTACCTCTACAAGATAAAAGAAAAACTGCTTTCCCACAAACCAAAATAAATGGAACAACAAACATTAGTTCAAATGTTTAAACAAAATAACAAAGTGTAAATATTCTTTTTATTTCTTGTATATGTATATTTCTTAAAATTTCTTTTGTCCCTTTTTTTTTGTATTAAATAGTATTTTTCAATGGGTTAATTTGATATTTTATCATAATTTATACTAAAAATAAAGTTTGTATTTACTTGGTATTAGGTATGAATTTTATTCAAACTCTATAATCCAGAAAATTCTAAAATCCCAAATTGGCAAAATCCAGATTTTATAGGTTGTACTGTGTATCAGATAAAATTGTATACAAATATAGAAAACTTATTGATAAGTCCCCCAAGGGTACATTACGAAACTTGGTATCAATCAAAATATTAAGTCCTTTAAAATGAAGGGTAATATGCTATAATTTGGATCTCTTGGAATAACGATACAGATTTTCAAAATTTTCTTATAAAATTTGAAAATAGAAAAAATTATTCAAATTCTATAATTCGAAAAATTCCGGAATCGGCAAAGTCCGGACTGGTCCTTATTTTCTAAGTTGTAATGTATGTGCAAATAAAATTGTATACAAACATAAAACATTTCAAGCTCACATTCAAACATTCAAGTTATTTTGAATGTTTTTTTTTTACACTGACATGTATTCACAGTATCAATTAAATCTAAAGTTATTTTTTGAAATTAGTATTAAAATAGCAGTATGCAGTATCTAGAATTTTGATACAGACAACAGGAAAACTTGGGGAATTTCAGGCTGTATTAACGGAAGTTTACTGAATGTTTTAATAAAGTCGTAAGTGTAATATTTATTTGCTTTAGCTTGATTAACTTATAAAATTTCCATTTCGATTTAATGGGGGTTTCTCTTATATTTTTTTATCGCGTTATTCTTATTTTTAATTTTATGAATTTATTTTATTTTCTTGTGCTATTTCTGCTTTTAGCGCAATATAAATGACTGGTATCCTTTTTGAGAAATATGGCATATTTTAAATGTTTTGCATTTCTTTAGATTTTCCCTTAAATTATTTTAGATCATTTAAAAATTATTTATTGTAAGTTTTAAATTTTGTAGATCTTTCCTAAAATTATTTATTTTATATATTTTTCTAAATATTATTTTCTCCCTAAAATTATTTATTTCATTTTGTTAGATCTTTTTTAAAAATTTTAATGCAATAACATATTTTTAGATCTTAAGTTATTTATTTTAAATTTTTAAAATATGTTTTAAAATTATTTATTCCAATTTTTTAAAGATTTTTTTTTATTTTTTAGATTTTTTTCTAATTATTTAATGTAATAAAATGTATTTAGATCTGTAAAATTATTTTTTCAATTATTTTTTTATATCTTTTCAAAAAAATTTTATTGCAATTTTAAAATGTTTTATATATAGATCATTACTAGAATTATTTATTGCAGTTTTTTATATTAAAGAATATGTATTGAATAAATATTTTTTTTAATGAAAAATAAGTATTTTTTATGTGATGTAATTTATATACTATTTTAACTTATTAAAAGTTAAATGAAAATTCTAAATTTTATACATAAATTCTGTTAATTAGATTTTTAAAACTTCATTGTCTTATCTTTACTTGTTATATATATGACAAACGGTTGAAATAAAAAAATGCCTTGCACTTAACTGCTACAATGTCAAAAATCTCTTGTTACAATTTGGAATAATTTCCTGTTACAAACTGTTAAAATTTCGAATAATTGCCTGCTACAAACTGCTTCATTTTCGAAATATTGCCTGCTACAAACTGCTACAATTTCAGAAATTTGTTGCTCCAAAAATTGCTCCAAAAGAGTTTTTTGTAATCACATCACTGATATATAGATACAAGAAAAATTTATTCCAAGAGCAAAAATATTTTATGTTAAGATCAAAGTATCTTAAATCATAAGTATTTTGAATTTAAGATTTAAAGTATAATTGTTTAAAATTAACTTTAAATTTAAGTATACACAATTTAAATTTAAATATAAACATTTTAGTTTTAAATTTATGTATAAACACTATTTCAATCTACTATTCAATCCTACTATTATCATTTTAATCTAAAAATTTAAGTTAAAGCATTTAACTTTAGTTCCAAGTAGAAACACTTTAATTATCAAATTGCACTATTAATTTTCAAATTTAGATAAAACATTTTACTATTTCAAATGTAAGATCTAAGTAAAAGTACTTTAAGTTAAAAAATGTAGATGTAATTATTTTTAATATTTCAATTTCAATATAATATATTTCAAGTATTTCAATTTAATTATCTTACATAATAAAGAAAGATGTCTGCTTTTATGTGCAATCTGTAGTGCAAATCTCAGATTCATACAAACATGATATTTAGTACACAGGTACTTCTCGACATACCCAGGTAACCTCAGTGTTATTTTTTTATTTTGAATTAGTTTTTTTTGTTATTTTATGTTTTAGCCCAATTTGGGCCGATATTCACACAAATCGATTCCTTAGCAACCTAAAATATTATCACAGAGTTTCTATCTTGACGCCATCATAAAGATAAAAAAAAATTCTCTTTCAAACAATCTTTGAACGGAGTCCATATGATGAATAGACAAATTTTAATAAATTTTTTAAAAATATATACTTTTTGTATATACATCTCAAATTTTTATATTATGATGTAACAAAATTTGACATGCCATCCAATGTTCATATTTTAGCAGTAATTCCTAAATATATCGCAAACTACTCCAGAAAAAAAAAATTTAATTTCATAAACCCATCTGTTGATTAATTAAAAATTTTTTTCTAACCCAGCCATGTCATAGATTCTTTGAATGAACCAAATGTATTTTGGATCCTACTGCCAAACCTGTTCCATCAATTGAAGCCATTCCTCACAAGCCAGGGAAATGTGCTCTTTTTTTTTCTGGCTATTCTACCACTGAAGCCACCCAGCATAAGCAAAATGGTCAGAACCATTTACTTTTGTTTGCATTGTCATGAGTGTCTTGAATATAAGGTCAATTGTGATTCTCATAATTTTTGCTTTAGCAGAGAGTGCATTTGATTTAAAGCATGCAATTTTCAGATCAATTTGATTTAAAGCATGCAATTTTCAGATCAAAGTCATTTTAAATTGTGTTCAAATGTATTTAAGCAGTGGGTGCTTATTTAATTATTTATACACAGTGGGTGCTTATTTAGAACCTGGGCAATGCCAGGTAATTCGTTCTAGTAAATATACACTCAAGTGCCAAAAGTCATGGGATATCTCTTTAATATCATGTTGCACCTCCTTTAGCTGGGCACTTCACGTGGCATGGTCTCAACTAGTCGACGGAAGTCTCCAGGAGAAATGTACAGCCATGCTGTCTTGATAGTAGCCCATAATTGCGTGGTTGTGATAGGTGTTGGAATTTGGACACAAATGGCTCTTTCGATCATATCCCAGATATACTCCAAAGGGTTCATGTCTGGTGATCTAGGTGGTCAAATCATGTATTGGAATTATCCAGAATGTTCCTCAAACCAATTGCGAGCAATATAGACTTGGTGACACGGAACATTATTATACTGAAACATCCCATCGTTATTGGGGTATGTGAAGTCCATAAATAACTGCAAATGGTCACTAAGCAGCTAAACATAGCGATTTCCTGGCAGGCAATGACCAGTTCAATTTGACCAGAGGACCCAATCCATGCCAGATAAACACTCCCCATACCATTATAGAACCACCACCAGTTTGGACAGTGCCTTGTTGACAAGTTGGATCCTTAGCCTCTTGGGGGGTTTGTGCCACACCTGAACGTGACCATCAGCTTGTACCAACCGGAAACATGACTCATCAGACCACGCTACTTTATTCCAGTCATCTAAGATCCATTGCATGTGTTTGTGAGCCCAGGTGATTCGCTGAAGCCAATGATGTGCAGTGAGTAAAGGCACTCGAGTCGGTCTTCTGCTGCCATATCACATTAATGCCAAGTTTCTTTGCAGAAACCTCACAGATACATTTCTAGTGTGTCCGTCATTGAATGTGGTAGTCGGTTAACACAGTATCGTTCATCTGTTAGCACGGGCACTTCTGCTCAGACGTCGATGGTCTCTATCATTCAATAGACGTGGCCGCCTATTGTGTTGTCCCTTTGTTTGGATATAAAGAGGGTATTACCTTGATTGAGGGAAAAGAAATTCCCAATTCAATTTGTACTTAGTGCGCAATACATGTGCTTGGCAAATTGATTTAGCAGAGTGATTAAAGCATTGCGTGAAAATGTCCTTGTGCAAAGAAGTAATAAGAAGATGAAGGTGAGAAAGTCTATTCACTATTCGTGAAAGATATCTTTCACCAGTAATAATTATAATACTTGTTAATTTTTAGACAAAGCAAAGCTATTTACAAAATATGAACTGGTAAACTCCACAAAGTTGTTTCATCGAATTCTGAACCATCTTAAAGCAACTCGGAGTATCAAGGTAATAGAAAACAAATATATTACCTGAAACTAGATGCATGCTCTTGTTGAAGCCAACATAACTGGTGTCACACTCAGCAAAATAGGTTCCTTTGAAAATATACTTCCAGGCAAATTTAATACCATAAATCACCTTTTGCCACTTCAACAGCTTATCTTAAAGAAAGCATAATGATCTGTAACTAGGTCATACTTAACAAGGTCATTTAAAGACAGACTCAAGGTCATTTAAAGACAGAGTCATTAGTTCGTCTCCTCTCTCTCACTATGAAGTGCTTTAAGATTAGTCCACTATGTATATCCAAGGATGGGATCGCTCCAGAACTTAGTTGGAAACCCCCGGATATGCAAATTACTTGCATACGCATCGAGCATACGATTTGCATGATTCGCATGCTGGAAAAACATTGCGATTCTCTCCTGAGAACGAAGAGGGTTGTTCACAAAAAATACATTCCAGGGAAACGTGAATTGTGATGTTTACATGCATTTTTCCAACACCCTTGTGGGAGATAATGCATTCCATAAGGTACTCTCGATACACTCTTATTCTGTCAGGTGAGAAATCTTCAAATTCTCAACAACTTCCGAAATGCTATACCCCATGCATCAAGCTCCAATTATTATTCCACGTTCAAACTCAGTTAATTCCCGTCAGGTAGCCATTATCACATTATTTAACATTTCAAATTACATTTAAGTGTCCAACAGACAACAGTGACAACCATCTGATTCTTTATACCCTATTAACGTGTCACTTGTAAATTTGCATACTGCTATCCCATGAATTTTGGCACTTGAATGTATATGATTTGTATGCCAATAAAAGCACTTAATTTAAGCCTTGAACAAAATATTTTACGAAAGTCCTTGCCATGTAGTATAAATACATTAACAACTAAATTGCCTTTCTGGGAATAACAAATTGAATTAATTTATATATTACAGTAGGATATACATAAAAACATCAAATCATCAACACACCGTAGATACACATATGCAGTTAAACCCAGGGGAATTTATAAAAATTAGATATAGAACAAGAAATTTGAAAATACAAAAGCATTGACATATAGTCGAGGGCAGTGGTTTGCTCGACCTTATTCTTCTAACAGGTTCACATGATTCTCTCCTAGTTATGACTACTTTACAGTATATTTACGATGTATTTTACTAAATTTGAAACTGAGGAGTCCATTAACTACATAAGTTTTACTCATTTGGAATAAATAGTCAGCATTTATTCCAAATGGATTACATCTGTTATGTTAAAGATTATGGGTATTATTGATATTTTCAATTTATCACATCTGTTTATTTTGGAAAAGATTTTTGAAACTCATATATTGTAGTACGGGTAATCTTCTACTAATGCATGGGTATATCTTCTAATCTACAGGAATATTAGTACGGGTATATCTTCCCATACAATTTTAGTGCTTTTTTTTGTATATATTGATTCAGTTTCATAGTTTTTGCAACTTTGTTTACAAATGAGATCAGAATGTTACATTCTTCGGATCTGCCCGTGAAGATAATTTTATATAGCGAGAACTTAGATTCTTAAACTGTTTTCAGGAGCATTAAGAGCATTAATTTAAATATTTTAATTGAATGCTTTGAATAAAAGTGCCATTCTAGGAATTTGCACATGATTGTGAATTTTATGCTTCTTTATATTTATATTCCGTACAAAGAATGAGTTACTGCTAGTATAAGATAAATGTATAAGTTATTTTGTTTTTACATGTCTAAACATTAAAACCTAACTTTTTTTATCTGCTAAAAAGATTTTGAGTATATTTATAATGGTACTTAGTTTAAGCTTAGGATTTAAATATTTTTTTTATATCAATGTAAAGAAGTAATTTCTTAGGAGAGGGAGGGCCCCCATAACCTTTAGATTTCAAGAGCAGCTGAATACTAAACTATGTTATCTGGACTTGAAGGATAGTCTTAGAGCTCATAATGGTATATTTTAATTCTTACAATTCATAATGGTATATTTTAATTCTTACAATTCATAATGGTATATTTTAATTAAATAGGTTGATAGAATGCTTTCAAGATTACACAGTTTATATGAAAATTGAGATAATTTTTTTAATTGACTTAATTTGCAAGATGAAATTAAACATGTAGAGTATAAGAGTTATTTGTGTTTCAACCAGAACCGGGAATCAAACTCAAGCTGCTGATCGCACTGATATGCTACTAGCTACACCACCCTGGCCCTATAAGAAATTTTCTTATATTTTATTCCCCTTAGAAATGGGGTGAGGTGGGAAGAACGGCAATTCCCACCGAGCACCACCCCATCATATTTTAACATAGGCTTCAATTATAGAGTTTTGGGATTATTTTTATTTACAAAATACATTATACTGGAACCAGGAATCAAACTTTTGCTTCTTGGATTGCACCCAGATATATACTACCAACCAGTGGCATAAGTAGGATCAGAATTTAGGGGTCATATACCTATTGGTGGAAAAATTTCTATAATTATTCATGGAGCCCATATTTAAGAATGAAATTCAGCACTGTAAACCCCCATTCGATCATAAACCCTCTTTTTCAAGATTCTGGCTACCAACCAGATGCTATCTACCAGGTTCTATATTCCACTACATTCTGTGCTACTACAGTACTCCAATCACTTAAGAAATTTCTATACAAATAATATGTAACGTATTCTTGTTTCACAAGTTGATTTTGATAGCATACCTAGTATTTCCCCCAGGATCAAATTTGAACAGGTTAATATGTTAACAAGAAAGATCAATCATGCATAAAGCATTGATTATGAAACACTTTCCAACTGAAATACAATCCACTGAATGTATCGCATGTCTGAAATGCGATACATTCAGTTGTGATATTTTTTTAGTTATCACAGAACTACAGTAATTTATTTTACTTGAGAACTTAAAACTTCATTGAAAAAAATGAACTTTATTCAAATGACATCATCGAAATATAAATCGCCTGGCTCTGTATTTAAAAGCAGTGAATATTTCATTCATACACTTTTATTCCAGACTCCAGAGCTAAATAATTTTTTTTGAAAAATAATTCAATTCTTATACAACTCATCTTACAATCACATGTTTACATTCTGCATCCATTAAAATTAGGCTTCGTTGTAAAAACAATCAAAGTTTGATGATTGTTTAAACTAAAATATATTGGAATTGCGTTGCCGCAGAATATAGATAAGTAATAAAAAATAAAGCAGTTTTAGGGCGGATACAACACTAAATATAAATTTAAAAGAACTTTAAAAATCATGATTTTTACCTAGGGGCAAAAAGATGGATGCCATATTTTATTTTGAAGTGGGTCATGTGATCTCTTCATATTATATGGGTGGAAACCCCAGGCCGTCCGACTCGTCCAGAGGACTTGAGTAACAAAGTGGACGACCGGTCATATTATATGGGTGTAATTATTATTTTAATTTTATTTAAATTGCCAAACATATTTTGCTGAAATTTTTTTTGTATATTTTATGGGATAATTAGAATATTTCCTAAAATTTTCAAAGCTATTTGTGAATTTTAACTTTGCTTAAAAAGTGTTTGAAAAATTAGATTAAATAAATTGCAGGCATGTGCACACTGCCATTTAAATAATTTATGATAAAATTATTTTTATTACCAAAGTTTTACAAGGGATTAAATTCCCCCCCCCCTCTACTGAAAAATCTTATGGATGGTTTTGGTTATGCTAGTACAATGTGAGAAAAGGTTATTCAGGAAGTAAAGTTATTGATGATAATATTTACATTTTAATGCCATAGGCGAATCTATGGAAGAGTACATAAGGACCCATAACCACCCTGATGAATCTAACTTTCTAAATTTTGAAATAATAATATTGGTAATATAGAAAGTAATTTGTATTCTTCAGAAATTTGAATGGATCCTAAAGGATTCTTCATTAGTATTACTGTAAGGGAATGCAATCTGTATGAAAAAAATTGTATATAAAAAGAATTATCAATATTTCACTAAAATATCTATATAAATAAAATTGAAAATCAGTCTGTCTCATTGTCATGGGAGAACGGTTGAACCGATTTTGATGAAATTTTGTGGGTAGGCTTGGAATAGCCCCACCTAAAATTTAGATCATGTTTCAGGTTTCTATGACCAGGGGTTGTCTAGATATTAATTAAAAATGCACAGTTAAACCATCCGTAGACATAGCATTATGTGCAGACGATATTATTTCCCTTAAATTTATTTGAAGAAAATGATATCATGTCTCTTAGCAACAGGTTTAAATCCAATATGCTTATGCGGCAGATGATTTTTATTAAATATTTTCCAATTTAAACAATAAAGATATGTATATGAAATAATTTTAATCGAAATTGCATTTTTGGCTGGATTTTTAAAGATTACTTTGGGATTATTGATATTTTCAATTTATTATTTCATCTGTTTTATTTTGGCAAAAAGTGTTGAAACTCATATTGTAGTACAGATAATCTTATCGTACATGGGTATATAAAGTATAAGTAGCTTCTAAAATATAAATAGCGCTGTTATACCTTCTCATACAATTTTAGCTCTTTCATTTTGACATATATTTGAATCAATTATGGCCCTCAAGTTAAAGGGTAATTGATATTTACACTTTATCACACCATTGTTGTAATTTGGCAAGGATTTTTGAAATTCATATATTGTAGTACGGGTAATTTTCTACTAATACACGGGTAAATTTTTTAATATTTGGGAATATAAGCACTTTTATTTTGGCATATATTGATTCAATTTCATATATTTGGCAAATTTGTTTACTAATGGGACCAGGCTGTTTTATTCTTCAGATCTGCCGGTGAAGATAATTTCTGTATAGCAAGAACAGAGATTCTTCATTTTAGGAGTATTAATATAAATTTTTTAATAGAATGTTTTGAATAACCATGTCATTAAGAATAGTGTAGGAATTTGCACATGATTGTGAATTTTATGCTGCTTTATATTATATATTCCATACGAAGAATGGCTATGCAGTACAAGTAATCTTCTACTGAACACACGGGTATATTTTCTAATCTATGAGAATGTAAGTAGTAGGGGTGTATTTTCCGATACAATTTTAGTACTTTCATTTTAGAATGTATTGGCATTAATTAGGGCATTTGGATTTAAAGATTAGGGGGATTATCGATATTTTCAATTTATTATATTATCTGTTATTTTTTGGCAAATATATTTGAAACTCATATATTGTAGACAGGTAATCTTGTACTGATACACAGGTGTATAATGACTAAAGGTCTATCCTTACCCTTTTCTTGTCTACCCTTTCTACCCTAACTATCTTACCCTTTTACATGTCTTATTATCAAAATTTAGTGACTGGCAACTGGATGTTCTCTGACATTCAAGCTTGGTATTCGAGAACTGGTTGGGGTTCTCCTAGATCAAAACCCTGCAACCAACTGTTTCCATTTTCATCAATGACTATTCCATCTTCATTTAGTACATCCAGAGAGCAATCTTTGTCCTCTTCCTATAACTATCAATCTTACTACCATGCATCTCTTAAAAACACTCTTAAATTTAAAAAATGTAATTCTAACAGATGTAAAACTTGTCTGCATGCAAATTATAACCAAATCAATAGTAGCAATAATCTAGCCTTCTGTAAAACTTATAATTGCATTTACAAAATTGTTTGTAAAAGTTGTAATATATCATATATAGTCCAAACCAGCAATCCTTTGCACCTGCGAATAAACGTATACCAGAATCATATTAAAAATTACTCAAGAAATCATTCAAATATTGATACTACGCTTAATGATTCAAAATTTGCATACGAACACTTCGCTATACATGGGTTCAATAACATTGAAATTAGTATTTTTTCTATTAAAAAAAATTATTACGACTGATTGTTCCTAGAAAATGAATTCATTTGTGAACACAAAACTATTTTTCCATATGGACTTAATGAATTATTTAATCATCATAACATTGTTAAAAAATCCTTTAATTATCTCCAGAATGACCTTAATGTATATAATTTCTTCAACCTATCTAACAATAAATCAAAACGAACTAAAAGACCAAGTAAATATAATAAAAAACTGCCTTCAATTTCTGATCTAAAAAATACCCTCCTACAGCAGCATAAAATTTTCAAAAATACTTTTGATTGGAAACAAGTTAAGAACTGTATTTTTGCAATTAAAAAACAGCAATTAAATTTAGTATACAGTACAGGATCTATTATCCGGAATGCTTGGGACTTCAGACATTCTGGATAAGGGTTTTTTCCATAATTCGGAACACTTTTTCTAAAACTTACTGAAATGGTCTTAAATGTCGTTATAGAAAATTATAATTCATTTTAAAAACATAAATGTATTAAAAAAAGCTTTTTTACAGTTTATATGGGTTAACTAAAATGCAAATTACATGTAATTATAGTATCAAATTTAGTGATTAAGAAAAATTTTGAAAGAAAAAATGTCTGAAAAAAGTTGATTATTCAGGGTAGTTATTAGAAGTCTTTTTTTTTAACATTTCAACTAAAGTGGGCCCTCACCATATTCATCTAATATTTTGGCAGAAGCACCTTTGTTCATATGTTTCAAAATATTTTAAAGTACTTTTAATAAAATTAAGATGAAAATTATGTTCATATTTAATTGAAATGAGATATTCAACTATGGGTACAAATATCAAATTCTAATTTATGCTCTTCAAATGTACTTCTAATAAGCCTTATAATTCTAAATGCCTGAATAAATAAAAAAAAATTAATTTCGTTATCCTAAACATATATCTCATTTTCACCAACAATATGTTTAAAAGATAATATCCCAGCATAAAAAGCACAAAAAAATATAAAAATATTAGTGGATGGAAGCAGATTGAAAAAATGGAAAATATTTAAAACGGCCGGATGCAGCCGCTTAGGACATTTTTGGGAAAAACGGTGCTACTTCGGATGTTTTCCGGAAAAGAGGAATTGTGGAACTTCTCGGAAAAAACTTAATCCACGGAATATTTTCATTCGCTACCGCGAGAATTCCTCGCGTTCGTTTTCGAAATTTAAGAAGAATCAGAGGCGGCGAGTGCGCGCGGCATTTTTTACTACGCGGGAATTTTGAATTTCGTGCGCGGTTTGCGCGTCCTATTTCAAGCCCTCTAAAATAGTAGGTTTCAATGCATTTTTTTTTTATTGATATTGCTAATTAAAGCAAAAAAGCATTTGGCGGGAGTTTAAACAAAAAATCGCTATTTGGCGCAATATTTAGCAAATAATCGCTTGTTGGCGCAGAATTTTGCATTATTTTGCCGTATTCCGGTTTTGGGAGAGTCCGGATATTGGAACACCGGATAAGAGGTCGCGTACTGTATAGCCTTTTTATTACTACCACATTTGAAAATAGCCATTTTAAACATTTATTCTAGTGATTTGCTTTTTGCCAAAAGTAAAATTCTTAATGTTTATTTATACTTCACTGACTTAAATTTAATTGACGAATCTAAACAATATACTAAAATTAACTAATATTGTACCCTTAATTTCACTAATATCCGATTATTAATAATCTAAAGTTTAATAATATTTCAAAATCTGTGTCCAATTTCTTTCCAGTCAAACATGTAAATCCCAAAATTGCTTTTAAATATGATAAACCGCTAGGACGTTATATTTTCAATTATAATCAAATAGCCAAATCAATAGATATTAATAAAAATTATGAATTTTATAAAGAGTCTCACTGCCACTGTCAATTAGATAAATACAAAGATTACATTGATTTACACCATGGACATATAATGGGAAATCTAAAGATTATTAATTAGGATGTACTGAGATCACTTATGTTACTGGGCACTAAATACCATTTACCTACTAAATTTAGGCATGAATTAATTTTTAAAGATTTAATATTTGACTTAAATAAGTTTATTTATAAAATCAGCCATAAATATCAAATTCCTTTAGAAACCTTTAAACCCTGGAGAGTCTTAATAGAGCAATTCTAAAATCACTATATAAATATTCAGAAAATTAATAAATCATATAGACTTATTCATTTAAGAAGGAAATTAAAGAAATTCAAAAAGATTTTGCTATTACTTATGTCGATAAGGCTAGTAGTAACTACTCTATCATCCGTAAATATTACTATATAAGTACCCTCCAGTCACTCATTCTTAATAATTCTAATTTACAAAATACTAACATTAAAATCTTATCTAATAGAATATCAGCAAAATATAAGCAAATCCATCTTAATAATAGTAGTAATAATAATCCATATTTAGTTTTAGTACCCAAGTTTCATAAATCCCCTGTTGCTTTTCAAACTATTACTGTTGGGCATAATTCTTGCCTCACTACTGCTGGTAAATTATTACAAAAAAATATAAATGGAATCTCTTTGTCAGATGACATCTCTAATAATAGTCATATTGTAAAAAACAGTTTTGAATTAGTTAAGAAATTAAAGTCTCAAACTAATATCCATAGTATTTATGCCTTTGATGTTAAGGATTTGTTCAATAATCTTGATATAGATTATCGTTTTAGAATTATTTTACAAATTTTTGAAAAATATAATACTACCTTAAAATATTCAACATTCCTTTTTAAAAAATTACTTAATTTCACTCTCTATGAGAATTATATTCAACATAGTGATTCTATTAAGCAACAGTTTGGTATCCCACAAGGGGGGGGGGGGGGTATTCTTCATCATTATTGGTTAATCTATATTTATACTACTATGAGAAAAACTATAATCTAATGTCGCATAATTTACTCATGTATAGATATTTAGATGATATATTACAAATAGCGAAAGTCTTTGTTTTCGTCACGCAGAAAAAACTTGTACCGTTGTTCGTCAGTACTTGGTACAGCATAGAAAGACATCCCGCGGTAGTTCCCGATAATGCTGTTGCGGAAATTTACGCAAAAAGTGATGCTACATAAAAAATTTCGGAAAAAGCAGAACCTCTAGGGTTCGGGGGAAAATCATAAAAAGCGGATCCGGGTAGCAAAGTTATAGCGTAAAGTTATGGCACTCAAAAATCGCGCAAGATGCGGCAAAATATTCCAAAGCTGCCTAGAGTACTTTTGTTTCAAGTATTGCTCAAGAACAGCAAGAATTTAAAATTGAGTGTTCTCTCCACAATAATTATGGTACATGTAATGTGACAAAAACTTAGAATTTTAAGTTCCCTGTTCTTTATTACACATTTAATTTAAATTGAAAATTTTAAGATTAGAAAAGTAACGTAATTATTAATTCTTGACCATATTCTTTCATCATGTCAAAATCCGTCGATTCAAGTCCTAGTCCAGATTATACATTTGAAAAACTAGATTTCGGGTTTCTATTGTTTTGGGGTCTGGCTGGGTAAAATTTTAAAATTGTAGCCTTACAGGACATCTAGAAATACTTTTAAATAAATCAAAAAATTAATTTTCATATATAGATTGATAGTTTTCCTATAGTACAAATGAAATACGGCGCAGTTTTGGGAAAGAGATTTGATTAAGCTAAAGCAGTATGGCTTTAGCTTAATCAAATCGCTTTCCCAAAGATTAATTGAAGTCATTCTCCAATATATTGGAAGTACATCTTAATACCTTTAATACCTGTGGGCTTCCTAAAATGAAAATTATCTCACTTGTTGCTATTGAATGAGCTCCGTTATAATGAAATGTTAGTAACACTTGTTATCCTGAATCGCGCATGGAAGGGATCGTCTGAGGGGAGTCGATGGTCACGATATACTATAATACATCTATGATTACGCCGGCATGTGCCCAAAGCGTGTCGACTCTCGTTAAACTCAAATATGAGCTCCGTCCTCTCTCAATTGAGGGAAAGATATTTGAGAAATGTATGGAGAGCTTAATAAGAACTGCTGTTACATATTTTCCTATGTCGTATAAAGTTATGGAATCAAAAGATCAATGAAAGATCGGCATATGCTCGGGATACAGTACGATTGAGACAATTGAACCTAGTAAAACAACAATAATAATAATCGTTCAAAACGAGACCGGCTTTGACCTCTGTTTAAAATATATCGTATAAATTATTATTTTATGATATAAAATTTTTAAAATAAATGTTAGGTATATGTTGTGAAGTTGTTCTTTTAGTTTTACTCCAATTGATATGGCTGATGTAATTAGTGATTGTGTCCGGTCTCTTAATAATCTTCCATATTGGCCTAAGGTTGACTTTAGAAGGTTTTCCGAAGTGGCCCTTCTTAGAGAACTGTTGGGTTTACAGTTTAGGTAAAATGAATAATTTCTTCCTAAGTAGCAAGGTCCGTAGAATAGCTTATGTACTAAGGTTGCCTTGTTCAGGGGAACAATCGTCTCTAGAAGCACAGAGTACTATGCATAATAATAAAAGAAGATGTCTGTCTGTTTGTGTCGTTTGTAGCGAAAAATCTAATCGTCGTACGGAATTTGGTACACAGGTACTCTGGATCCGGGACGACACGCCTCGGCGAGATTTTTTTAAAAATTCGAATTAGTTTTTTAGTTATTTTAAGTCGGAAAATTCCCCATTCATGACCAATATGAACTGCTACCTTTGCTGATACCACCATCTATTGCGTGTTCTTTAAGACTACGAAACTACGGAGTTTTAATAGTCTAACGCACGATTTTAAGCAATTTTAACACAAATCCTTTCCTTAACGACCGAAAATATCGCAGAGTTTCCATTTTAACACCATCGGAAAGATAAAAAAAATCTCTTTTAAGCAAACTTGAAACGGAATCGATTTGATTAATAGACGAATTTTCGTTAATTTATTAAAGAATATATACTTCGAATTTTGAAGATGTCCCTTATTTTGAAATTGCGATATAAAATAATTGACTGGCCGTTTTTTGTATTTTAAAATCCGAATTTCCGTAAAATATTTGCGAGTAAATAATATCATGTTACACACAAAATATGTAAATTCGAAAAAAAAATGCCTAATGAATTTGCCATACAAAATCATCCGGGAAATCCATCAACCAATCTCAGTACAATTTGGCAAGCTGCTATTTTTGACTCCATCATCCGTTAATTACTGCAATGTCGAAGTAAATACCGAGTTCATTTGTGATATTTCAAGGTATGTACATTTTTAGGCAATATTTGATTTACCTTGTTGATGTTTAAAGAGTTTTAATTTGTTAAACAAATATTTGACTTTCCCCCAATGTTTTTTTAACGGGAGCGCCACAGGTCCAGAGGTATTTTGGATCACGAGGGCTGACCAAAGCGCTATTATATCAGATAATATCTATGGGGCCGACAGTGAGTTCAACCAAAAATGCTATATTGTGTGTGTGGGTGGGTGGGTGGTACTTGTTTTACTTGCACATAAATACTTAATAATATTTGGCTATTTCAGTGTTTGTTTGCAACATCAATATTGATCGTTATTATTTGATATAGATTTGATATTTGATATAGATTTTTATGTATTTTAAATGTAGTTGCTGCATTTTTAGGTTATCTAATTTTATAGAATTAGTGCGTTTCTCTTTTCCAGTGCCGCCTACAGAATTTTCGGGAACCTGTGCAGCAAATGCTCGGGACCCCCTAGTACTTTCTATTTTACAGTGTTATTGATCTTTTTTTTTATAAGCTATTTATGCGGCTCCGTCTAAGCCTCCCGAGCTCCTATGCAATGCATCCCCCCCCCCCTCTCCTGTTATCAATTCTGCTTTTACCCACTATTTTGATATGCAATTGATAGCTAGCTTTCAGTCTCAGATAGATCTTATATTTCAGATATTTCAGTCTTGGGTCAATAAGAAATGGAAGATAGAAATTACTTGCGGTTGGATGAATTTCAGATTTGAATCCCTCTTTAGGAATCGTGTGTTCTTAGTTCGAATTATATTAAACGATTCCCATTAATCCTTTAAACGGGCAATAAACCATATACCAAAAACTCTGCAAATTTGCAACTATTAGCAAATTTTGCTCAAACGAAACTGATAGCTAAATTTTAAAATAGCTTGCATTGCGTCCTGTTTAATTGATTAAAATTGAAACTTCGGCTTTGGGTAAGTTATGTTGTGGAAAAATATAAATTGTAGTTGGATATCTGTTTCTCAATGGTTTCAGTATGTTGTGAGTTGTGACACTGCGCTTTGTTATGGGTTATGTAGTTGTTCAGAACCCACTTTAGTCTATTACAAATTGCTCTAATTAAATTTATATTTCCTGTTTGCCTAAAATGGCCGATGAATAACAACCCACGTTATCAATATTGCTACCTACAGTGGTATTTACTGCTGAATATAAATAAATAAGCAACAATGACCACGGAATAGATTCAAGTGTGTATGTTGGTCTGCTCAATGAATTTTTTTAGCTATCTAATTATAATACATTGAACTAATTTAAATGTAGTAAAGTGTTATTTCGAATATATATATATGTGTGTACCGTGTAATTAAATACACGTTATTATACTACCCGCGGTTTGATGCTGTGTTTACTGATTTGCACTCTTGCACTTTTGTTTTTATTATTTTAATATATATATATATATATATATATATATATATATATATATATATATATATATATATATATATTAAGTAAAAATATTGAAGAATGGCGAAGGTGTGAGGTTTTTTTCACGAATTTCGTTTTTGGCACTACTATGCGTTGCAAAGATTACCCATAATCCTCTGGAAATTTTAATGCTATTCAAAATCTGTAATAAAACTCATGGAAAGTCGCATTTTTTCATTAAAAGATATCTGGAAAATTACACCGAGACTCAGAAAAAGATCTTTAAAAGATTCCGACAGTTTTTATATGATTTTTCCTCCTATTGTATTTTAAACCAAAATTTCTTCAATTTTTAATATTTGATTTTATTGCTATTTTAAGGTCAAATGGCAAATTTTACTTAAATCTTTCATCAGTTTTTTATTTTATTTCACTAAATAAAATTATGGACTTGTAGTCCAATGCCGTAAATTAGACGATTTTCGAAGTTTTTTAAAAATTCCTCTGGAAAACTCAGGCATTTACTTTTCCAATGTAGAGTAAGAATAAGAAAAAAAAAAAAAAACACGTGTATATTATTAGAGAAGAATCCTTTAATAAAATTCCAACCCAAAAATTTTCTTTCTTCACTTTGCAGTTGCCCCCTTCATTTCCGGGCGTACCACTTGCTTTAGCGCGTCCACCTGGCCCGTGCGTTACCGGGGCCTGACCCCTGATAACCCTAGATCTGACCCCGTCCAGGATGCGGTGCGGCCCCGGCCACTCATTTATCTCGTTGTTTTAGCATGACCCGCATCGCGCCCCAACAGGTGGATTAACAGAGGGACCCTGTCCACAGTCACGATGTGCGAAGGGGACGCACCGTTATTTTCGTTTTTGAAAGAAGGGGGCGCTACTAATTATAGGGTCTTTAAAATCTTTTGTCTGCCGATGTTTTGCAGAAATGCCCCTTCTTTATCTCTTCTATTTCTGTAATGTTCAGTTCAGCGCGAAAGTCGGTATGCGATTATTCAATAATGTGTGTAACAAGCCTGCGATTCTAGCGTTTAGAATTTCTTTAAATTTATATTTTTAGATAGTTTTTTTTATGATTAAATACTCCCAAATGTAATGGATATTAATGGTGTATTTTCTTAAATCTAATTCATTCGATATAAATTTCGTAAGGTTTTTTTTTTCAATTAAGTTTTTGGGTTCACAAAATCGTTTTCATAGTCACTAGCACAATCTCGTTACGACGTTGTAAATAAG
Source organism: Amaurobius ferox (assembly GCA_951213105.1). Lineage (NCBI taxonomy): Eukaryota > Metazoa > Arthropoda > Arachnida > Araneae > Amaurobiidae > Amaurobius > Amaurobius ferox. Next base: position 102,996,341 of record OX578133.1, on the reverse strand, counting down.
TTGTTTGTCCCAGTACAAATGTTAACTAAATGTAGATAGAAATGTTATTTTTATACAAATATTAATATCTTTTATGGATTTCTCTTATACAGACATGTGAACTATAATTCTCTTATGTGGCTCAATGTAATAATTAAAGATGTAATAGATTAAATTAGTTTTAGCATATCCATAGTTTTAACACACTCAAAGTACTTAACAAGAGATGATCGAGACAAGGAGCTACAACGAGTTAGTTTTAAAGAGGTTTTGATGGCTTCTTGTGGTAACGCTCCAATTAGCACTCACCTGCTGGATACGCAAGTGCCAAATTTAGCTTGGTCCCCTCATGTTTGCGTGCTCAATATACCAGCGTTACAACTTCGGATGTTCATACAGTATACAGTATATTTTACGCCTGACTTTGTTGCGATTCATGTTAAAGTTTCCATATATTCTTTGCTTAGACAACTTAACCCATTATACTCATCGTGTAAGAATGCATACGAGTTTCATTTCTCGAAGCTAATTGTACCAATTATTACGAACTAGTATATAAGCCTGTCAAAAATAGGGAAACTCATACTCTTAAAAAATTAAGTTATAACTCTTTTTAATAAGTTTTATTTTGTTTAACACTGTATGGTGCTTAATAATGGTCGAAAACAGTTGTCTCAATTGAAAATTGGCACAGTTTGGTTCTGCCCCGTGGTCGAGTTTCAACCTTATCCACGGAGGGGCTTTTGGGAGGGTTCGGAGAGACTTTACCCTTCCTTCCGTTTTGTCCATTCTGGGAGAAAAATAGAAAATCCGGCTCCGTTAGGTACGTTCCAGTAGACGGGACTATAAGTGAGGAAAGATTCAGCCTGCTAAGTCACCGGGGGATACTTGAGAATCTGGAAATACTTATAAACATAATCTTCGCCCCGAGGGGTCGAAAGTACGACTACATCTGTCCGATGGTCAATACTATACATTTGCAAAAATTCACCTTTCTCGGTCACCAGAGGGCTTCTGGAGGGTCTGAAAACCTTTTTGAAAAATACAACATTTTCCGCACTCTAAGGGGATAAATTAAAAATCCGGCTGCGTTCTATCCGATGGCTGATACTGTAAATGTGCAGATATTCAGTGTTCTTGGTCACCAGGGGCTTCTGGAAGGTCTGCAAAGACTGTTCGAAACTTTCCATTTTCTCCCCCCCCCCCTAAGGGGGAGGGGAGTGAATTGAAAACCGGTCTCCTTCAGTTTCTGTATCTTAGTCAATAGTATAAGTGTGCAAGACTCAGCCTTCAAGGTTATCGGGGGATTCTGGAGCGACAAAAACACGTTAGACAATTTATAGTGATGTATGAGCTAGTGATTAGACCGCTGACCACTGAATCACGGAATGTCAACCTGCTATCCTCAACTCAGAAGGAGTTTAATCACATACTAGTTTGCGCTCTTTTTAGTAGCATCTTTTATAAAACACAATACATATTTTCGTTCTCCATGCCAGGCATTCTTTTGATTAGTGTTGGTTCTAAAAGGTTTAAAATCCGGATTTTTTGCTGCGTTATTTTCCTTCCGAAATTTTAGATTTTTTTTAAAGCATTTGCATCAAATGTAATTAAAATTTTTTGTGCGTTTTGTAAAATTTACAATTTTCTTCTAAAAAAGTTGACTTTCGAACTAATTTACACTTCTTTTTTTTTATAATTGTATAATTTTAATTAGCATGAATTTAAATTATGGAGTTATCTTCTGTTATTCTAAAATCAGTCTGTTGACGTTTGCGTTATAAAAAATCTAATGTGGGCAGCACATAACTTTCCCTGCAGACTTATATTCACAATCTCTTTATTTTAATTCAATTTAATTCACTTTTAATTTAATTTTCGTTCTCATTTGGTAATTGGACTTATTTTCAATGGTGGCGTAGCGAAAACACGATAAAACTAAAATATCTCGAAAACGGCTAGTCCTAGTGTAATGGGGAGGGTCTTATTCTTTTTTTCATTAAAAATTACGTATAAAACAAGCATTTAATGGATATATTTGAGCATACGTTGTTTTTTATTTTAGATTTTGACGATTTTTGCGGAGCATTTTGCAAACAAAGGCAGGTTATTTTTTCCGAATAGTACCAAAATCTAATCAGCACCAGGGTAACCCACAAGCGACTTATCTACTGAATTTTGTAAAATTCGGTCCATTAGATTTTCAGCTAGAGTGGATACAGACTTTTGCGGGTCATTTCGCAAAAAAAGAAGCGAGTTCTTTAATCGCAAATCATACCCAAAACTAATCAGCACCAAATTCGCCCACAAGTGACTTACCAAATTTTATGAAATTCGGTCAATTAGTTTTTAATTAGAGTGTATACAAAATCTGCACACAGACAGACAAACAGACACACACACAGACGTCAGGCTAAAAATGGTTTCATTCTATTCTAGAGGTCTCGAAACGTGTAGATCCCTCGAAAACTCGAGTTGCTATTTTCGGCATGATTCCAATACTTTCCCTATACATTACCATGTATTGCAGGGAAAGTAAAAATAGATCAAATATTTGATTGATTGCTTTTATTGTCATGGCACTAAGACATCAAATAGCCAAGAAGAAACATTTCGGGGCGCCTGCTTCGGGTCACTTATCCCCACATCGAGTTGTAAGCAATGTCCAATTTTTGTTCAAATAAGAAGCTATACTAAATCTTATTGTATAAAACCATAGCTCTAAAGACCACAACTAAAGTGTGAAATAGAACATATCTGAAGGAATTAACCCTTGTAAACAGCTAAAAATTAAAAAATGGAAAAAAAGAACTTTGAAAAACCTCATATTTACTAGTAATTTATGGTTGAAATTAATAATCACTGCAACTTGTTTATACAAACTGTTATAACGAAGTAAAAAATGAAAAATAAAATCTATTTAGGGCAAAAAAATCATTAGTTATTGATCTCTAATACTTCCTTCACTTTCGAACTCAATCGGCATGTGTATGTATAACCATTTTTTCGCATTTTGTTAGGCATTATCATTTCCACTCGCACTTGATACCATATATTTAGAATTGCTTACTGTTTACCCTGCATCGAAAGGTTCCCAAAACTTTTGATACAGGGTGGTCATAAAAGAACTCCTATAAACTTCAACGATGACTATCGGTATATTAAAGTGATTATGTGCTGCCAGAAGAGACTGAAAATACCGTCTCTAGCAGCAAAATTTGTTAGTTAGCACTATAAATCTCGGAAGCTTTAGAAGATACAGAAAATAAGTCAATTGGAGGTTTATAGATTATAAAAAAATTAGTAAGAAATTACATTTTTCAGAAAAAGATTGTGACAAGCTATTTGCAGGAAGATTATTGTGGTATGTTACTGCTGTACGCAGAATTCAGACAAAATGCTGTGGAAGCTGCACGGCATTATGCTTTACGATTTCCTACAGCTCCACATTCACCCGTAATGCAAGCTAACGTGCGACAAGAAGTTTATTTCCTGCTTACAAATATGTATTGGGGCGGGCATATTGAACGTATTTTACGTTAAACTGAACGTTATGTAAATTGCGTTTTTGTATTAAATGAAATGATAATTCATACTAATTTGTTCTTGCTCTACAACTTTCTAATTGACTTTTTTCTGTATCTCTCATTCCGAGATAGAAGTTTTAATTTCTAAATTTTGTCGCTAGGGGCACTGTCGTTAATCTCATTTAGTATTGTATGGTCCCTTTACTATACCAACACTTCACTTCTGTAGATCTAACTACCATCGTTGCGGTCTCTAGAGTTTCGTATACAGCCTTAATCATTTTTCTGGCTCTTTTTGTTGATAGTAACAAGGTTATTTAATAAAAAAAAAATTTAGAAGTAAAAGGTGTGCAAGAACCTCCTGATGATTTTGCGCATTATTTTCCTTCTATTCATTGTTTTTCATTCTTTTGTTCTCATAAATTGTTTAACTTCTTATGTTTGGTTGTTAGGTCCCCTTCTCTAACACCTCTCCCCCCCCCCCCAATGACATGCTTTCCATTGATTCCTTAATTCAGTAGTTTTATCATGTCTTTACAATTAAGTATTCCTAAGGTGTTCCACTATATCCCTTTAGTTCTTTAGTTGTTCTTTAAGGTTTAATTAATTTATATATATATATATATATATTAAAGATACAGATATGAGGATTTTTTTAATGATCTTGTTGTATTGAAAATAACATTTTCTGATTGACCAAATTTGTCTAAGGGGGTCGTATAAAAATTTAAAAAGTGTAACTTTTTGAAAATGAATGGGAGGACTATTTAATTAACGTAGTTTTATTTCCTACCTTACTTTCAACATTTTTGCAATTTACATTGTCCACTTATCTCCAACAGGTAAAGAATTAAAACGTGTTTCAATCTTTTGGGGACACCCTGTATAATAGGTCAAAGCGTAAATTAACTCTCAATGTTTTAAAAAATCATTGCTCACTTTTAGAAATGGTGGTAGGCGATTCAAGAAGAAAAAAAAACATTTTCTAATTGCATATACAAATTAGTTCTTATAATGATTACACAAACTTGTAAGAATAGCATGTAAGAACTAATAAATGATGTCAGATATTGTATTATAGAGCGTTCCTGGGAAAATTCTTAATCAACCCAATAACTTTGTAAGGAAAGCTCCACGAGTGTTACATGCTAGGTCCTGGGCCAACGGCCGTACCGTGCTGAAAACACCGGTTCTCGTTAGATCACCGAAGTCAAGCAGCATCGGGCGCGGTTAGTACTTGGTGGGTGACCACCTCGGAACACCGCGTGCTGTTGGCCATCTCGGGTGCGGTATCCCCGTGGTTTGCGCGCTAGATTTGCACGCTACCACAAATGCCGCCGTGTTCATGCGGAGTACGATCACGTTAAACATGTGGGTCCGTAAGTCCTTCCGAGAGGTTGGTGGTAGGGGAAGGAGGGTACGGTCCCTGTGGATGCCTCCCCCACTGGGTTCCGGTCTAAATTGGGTGGCACTTCCCGGCCGTCCATACAGTTACCTTACACCTTTCTGGTAGGTCGGACGGTCTGGGTCTCAACAACAACAACATGCTAGGTCCTTAGGTAAAGTGACCATGCTCGATCGAATAAAAGCGAATGTAGTGCTCAACAAAATGCCAATTTCAAAGTAGAGGAATCTGATTAGTAGAAATCAATATCAGGATCTCACGGAAAGTGTATATGTAAGGCAATTAATACCTGTCAAAAAGGCGTATCATCAGGGACTCTTAACACGGTGACACCTGCAGTGCTTATCAAAGTTCGCGGTAATGTTCTTTTGCGGATTCAAATATGCATTGTTGACGGAGGGCATTTTGAACAGGCTGTGCATTTGATTCCTGTGTATGTAAGTGTTTATAATAGCATTTCTAAATATGGTACCAATTCGTCAATAACTTTATTGTGTCAAATAAATGCCTTTTATAACAGTTCTATTCCTACTAATTAGACAATGCTCTACAACTTTGTAATTGGTTATCTCGCCTTGTTGCCGAGTGCTTTATCCTAACTATTTAAATTCTCCGCTAGGTGTTCTGCAATCCTATTTATTGGATCGGGCATGGCCATTTTATTATAAATAGACCTATCGTGTACACCCACACTGTAAAACATTCTGCAACTTTTGCTCATTTTTTTTCAGCTACTTTGAAAATTTTGGCAAACTGATAAGAAAAGCCACAATTACATGCGTTCATGAAAATTCCAGTTTCATTTTTGAAATATTTAGCTAATTATTGTCTGCCGAAGCGTTATTTTTTTTGAATGCATATAAATCCAATTGTAGAATGGAAGAAGTAACTCATAATACACACACACATATATATATATATATATATAAATATATATATATATATATATATAAATATATATATATAAATATATATATATAAATATATATATATATATAAATATATATATATATATATATATATAAATATATATATATAAATATATAATCATAGCCACCGGGAACCTTACTCCCCATTACGGACATCTGGTTCCCCTGAAACTTTCAGTAACATGCTTGCAAATATTTTACAGTGCATGGACCATTTCATTCAAAGTTATTGGGGTGGTTTTTTTTTTTCTTTTAGACCTTCCCTGGAATAGTGTCTTTAACACTTTTTAATAAGCAAACATTTACAAAGGCTAGTATAAATCTTATTAACGTTTTACATCAAAATTAACACTTGTAACATCCACATTAGGAATCCAATATGAGTAATTAAAGATTTCTATTTATTTATTTATTTTTATTAGTTTATGAAAATTAAAACCTGTTTTTCCGAGTGTTTGAATATTATCAAAAAACCTCCCCCCCCCCCCCCCCAAGTTTTTAAAAAATTTTGTCTACTTTAAAACACTTACTCTTGACAGTATACTTTAAAAACATTTGGGGAATAAAGGTTGTTCATCTAAAATAAACAAACATTGTTGATTTTAAGTCCCGGGCGCCTATCCCGAAGGTAGAGACGCTAAAAACAAAACTCGGCATATGGTAATTAAGAAAACAAAAATTCTTGAGATGTGCACTAAAAGTAGAAAATAAAAATGATCATGCTTCCAAAAATTGAGGAATATTTTTTATTGTAGAACACTCCCAGCCATTTAACTGTACTTTCTGCCCTTATCAAAGATATCACTGACCAATTAGGTAGAAATACTGCCGCATGCTAATCTTGATTTTCTTCCATTGATTCGGGAATTTTCCATCTGCGTTTTTTTCCTTTTTGCTTTAACTCTCTGGAAGCTTCCTAAAATTATAAAAATTTCATTTCGCACTTGCACTTTTTCAGCAGGGAATTGGTTAATTGTTCTTAATTCACGAGTATGTTCGTTGAAAAACAAGCTGAACACGTTGTGTTTTAGTTTTAGACTTTTGGTGTTTTTACCGTAGGCCTGCTTTGGATAAAAATATTATCAGTAAATAGGCACATTTCTGCATATTTTGCCTTTGTGCAAATGATTTTGCATATTTCTGCCTTTTTCCCCATGCAATTTTCTAAAAAATGCGTATTTTGCCAATCAATTTTAATATGAACATACAATGTAGTAATATTTTTGTTCTTACATTGTAGCGTAATTTTTTTTATATTTTACAAAAATTTTGAGAATATTTTGTAATAATTTTGAGCATATTTTGTAATAATTTAGTTTAGCGAGGTCTGATCTTAGCTCAGCGAATGTTGATCCAGATGTGCAATCTGCTATATAACAGTATTCTTAAATATGCTATTTTCTGTATTAAATCTCAAATTGAAGGAGATTTTTGTAAAAATGTTGGATATCAATAAGATATTTTAATATGTATCTCTTTGGTTGAACTGTTCCTATCTAAAGCCGTTCCAAAATATTAATCTGGAAGGGAGGGGTGAACTGGACTCTGATATAGGGCGCCATATTATATATGGCAGACACTGCTTATAAATAAGATATTAGTAAAAAAATAGTTGGGGGGGGGGGAGCATTTTTAAATAATAGCAAAACCCTCTCTCCTATTATATTTATTTGCATGCTTGTTACAACCGTTTTTGTTTCTTTATTGAGCGGTTTTTCTTAGTTGCTGGCTTGGACAACGCGTTAATTTTACACAACGAAGTTTACGATTTAATATTTCGCCGCATGCGGAAGAAGGATCGCGCATTCAGCTCACGTTCCGCTAATATACGCGCGTAGAGTAAACTTTAGTAAATCAACAGGCTGGCCCTGCTGTCAGTTTCGAACGGAAGGGGTAGAGCTTTTGGCGTAGGTGGAGATACTCCGAAAGTAATAGATGATCCCAGGCTACAAGGTGGTTGTGTTCCATCTTCCTTAATATTGTGGAAACAGTCGATCTCGAAACCTGAGGGACCAGCAGTAAATTTTAATGCCAGCAGAACTTGAAAATAAGAAAATTCTCGGTGACCAGGCTAGAACTTTGGCCATGAATATTTTTCACATCACAGAGTACTATGCAAAAATCTAATAAGATATCAACTTTTTATATAAAAGATATATTTCAAGTATAGTTCAAGACAAAATTCAATTTTGAGGGGCTGCAGTAGCCGACACCGTCTTAAATTGTCCACATGAGGCTCGGACATAGCTCACTTGTACAAAATGTCTGCATCCAAATACAGGAGGTACTGGGTGGCACGGCTGTTTTCGGGCATCAAAAGATTGTTACCCGCGACCATCATTTCGTGATTGAAAAAATATCCCTTCGGATCCCACACTTGAATTTGCCATAAGATACAAGGAGTATTCTCATATTTTCCGGGCGGCCTGCCATACTAATCTCGTATCAGTCATCAGATGGGAAGTAGTCCAGCTTGTAAAACGTACTAATCAATACATAGCAATCGACTGACATAGCGTTTTAAAAGAATCAGTGCCCGGAATAAGGTCATGAAGTATTGGAAATTTTGGGTTCGCGGACACTTTTTGTGGGCGCAAAGCTCCCGCATTAACTTTTTTCTTTATTTACATTAAAATGGAATGCTATGAAAATCTGTGCCATATTTAGTAACCGCTAGTTGCGGGCACCGCATTTAGTTCAGATAAAAAGCTTTTTAAACACACAATCCGTTGACAGGTGTCATAAACAAATAAAAAAAGTCATCTGTGCGTGCGCAAATTTACTCGTATCCAATGTGAAATTAAAAAAAAAAAATTCTGTGAGCCAGCCACACATGACTTTATATAAATCAGTGAATTTACTTCTTTCACAGTGGAAAAATGATGTATAAGATCTAGGGCACAATGTTTTTAATGTTAGTACATTTGTCTTTTATGGCGGTTAATAGGTGTAAACCCACAGGTCACCGCGCCATGGAACTTTAATTTTTTAGTACATGTGGCGATTTTTCGGATGATAGCATATAAAACTATTTCGGAGTACCCAATTAACTTATATTTCACGCAACTCTAAGTTGGCAATTATCAATATTGATAGCAGCTGCAATATGCAATATAGTTAATATATTTTAATAATTAATTCATCAGTTTGGTATCATTTTCGTTAATTTAGCGTTATTTTTACAAATTTTGATGATATTTTAATCTGGGGAGAAATATAGCCAAATTGGTGATATTTCACTAAATTAGTCATCAAGTTCCCCTGGTATCAATAGTATCAAGCAAAAAATTATAGTGATTTACATTTACACTCTAAATTTTTAAAGTTTCCATATATTGTTCTAATTCTAAAATTTCATAAAAACCCCCATCAAATTTAGAACTGTTACAAGTGGACATAGTACTTAATCTACTACTGCTAGTAAATTCTACTATTGCTAGTAAATTATTACTAACTTATTTTAAAAAACTAAATGATAGCTTTCGTTATTCTCTAAATGATTATTTTATTCTAGATAACAGTAAAGTATTAATTTCTAAATTGGATTTAATTGATAATATTTATGGTTTACAGACTTTTGATTTTAAAGATCTGTTTAATAATATTCATATTGTAAATCTTTATAATGTCATTTTACCATGTTACAATTTGTTGCTGTTCATGCTAACCATATTAAAATAAAAAAAATTTCCTAAACTTCTCCACTTTGTATTATTTAATAATTATATATTTCAGGGAAATCATTTATAATTACAAGTGTCAGGAGTCCCGCAAGGTAGATGTAGTAGTAAACTCATGTTTATAAAAATTCCAACACCATGAAGGAATCGCGCGATTGAGGTGAAACTTAACAGCAAATGCAAATTAGAGTGCTTTGGATAAAAATATTATCAGTAAATAAGCACATTTCTGCATATTTTGCCTTTGTGCAAATGATTTTGCATATTTCTGCCTTTTTCCCCATGCAATTTTCTAAAAAATGCGTATTTTGCCAATCAATTTTAATATTAACATACAATGTAGTAATATTTTTGTTCTTACATTGTAGCGTAATTTTTTTTATATTTTACAAAAATTTTGAGAATATTTTGTAATAATTTTGAGCATATTTTGTAATAATTTAGTTTAGCGAGATCTGATCTTAGCTCAGCGAATGTTGATCCAGATGTGCAATCTGCTATATAACAGTATTCTTAAAATGTTATGCTATTTTCTGTATTAAATCTCAAATTGAAGGAGATTTTTGTAAAAATGTTGGATATCAATAAGATATTTTAGCGGTAAAGTTTCATGAAAAGTCACTATGCCTCTATGACGACAAACGGTGCCATATGAGTAATACGGCTCCTATATATATACATGCTGACGCAACCGCCATTTTGTCTCCAACCGGCTCAGTTAATTACCGTCTGCCTGTGCTATTTCAATGGCGCGCGCATGTTACATGGCTGATATTTGATACGTAATTTAGATGTAAAATAGGTGCTTCTGCTTTCAAAAAATTGTACCAATCATTCAAGAAAGCAGACTAGAATGCTTTGATTTTCTCGAGATCTCGAGAAACCTGCTTTCGCCATGTACAGCCATCGCTTCACCTGGGAGTCAAGATGGCCGCTGTTGCGCCAACCTGTATATTTAGGAGCCTTAATGAGCAAGTAACGGAGTTTGAGCGGGAACGAATGGTCGGCCTTCATGTAGGATTTTTTTTATCGTGCAATAGCAGCTCGTATGGAGCGCAATGCCACAACAGTGATGTGAGTGTGGAATCAGTGGACTGAAGAGAATAGAGCGAGTCGCAAATCTGGCAAGGGATGACGAAATGTTACGTCAGCACGGGATGATAGACACCCCATCCTTATCTCGACAGTTGGCAGAGCGTTGGAGCACTGCTACAGATGTGTCATTGTCTGCTCCAACAATTCGTCGGCGTCTATTGCACCGTGGACTGCGTGCCAAAATTTCTTTGTACAGGATTTCCCTAATGCAAAACCATCGACGCATGCGGCTACAATTCGACATCACTAGCATGCCATCGACATCACTAGCATCGACATCACATTGGCAACAAGTTGTATTTTCCGACAAATCCCGTTTTAATTTGGGGATTCAGTGATGGCCGCATCCACGTTAGACACTATGGTGGTGAACGCCACCTTCCGGAGTCTGTTGTCCAACGTCATACTGGACGAACGCCAAACGTGATTGTCTGGGGCGCCATTGGGTATCTTAGACGATCTCAGCTGCTAAGAATTGTGGGTTATCTTAACAGCAACCGGCACATCGGAGAAGTTCTGGAGTCCGAAGTCGTACCCTTGCTTCAACGTATTCCTGGAGCTGTCTTTCAACAGGACAATGTCCGTCCACATGTTGCTAGGAATGTTCAAGAAGTTCTATTGATAAGCCAGCCGAACTTTAGGTTCGGATAGAGGCAATCTGGAATGCTCTTCCTCAGGTACAAATTCAAAATATGTTTGATTCGATGCCACGTCGTATAGTAGCACTTATTGCAGCGCTTGGTGGCTTCAACAAATACTGATTTTTGACATATAATATTGTTCTTTTGCTTTGTAAATTTAATCGTTTATTAACACTTTCCAACATAGTTGAAAATTGTTTATGACTTTGTTCATTCTGTCAGTCCGTACGATAACTGCTAATGACTTTAAAAAAAAAAATGACTTTTTCAAAATTAAATTTTAGTATGTTATAGAGACGGTCTGTGGGACATGTGGGAATGTAAATTTATAATATCACCCAATAAGTTTTGGATTGAACCCGGTTTGAAAAAGTGAAATACATTGAACCCTATGTAACCTAATTTTTCAAACATTTTTAAGCAAAGCTAAAATTCACAAATAACTTCGAAAATTTTAGGCAATATTTAAATTATTCCATAAAATTTATGAAAAAAAATTTCGGCAAAATATGTTCGGTAGTTTTTTAAATAAAAATTAAACAATAATTACACCCATATTACATGAAGCGATCACGGGACCCACTTCAAAATAAAATATGGCATCCATCTTTTTTCCCAGTGTCAAAATCGTGATTTTTAAAGAACTTTTAAATTGATATTTAGTGTTGCATCCGCCCTGAAACCGCTTTATTTTTGCGTATTTTCTGAGCATCTAAATTCTGCGTCAACGCAATTGCAATATTTTTTCGTTTAAATGATCATCAAACTTTGATTATTTCTACAACGAGGCCTAATTTTAACGTATGCAGAACGTAAACATATCAAGCTGTAAGATGAGTTGTATAAGAATTGCTGAATTTTTGTAACTCAAAATTATTTAGCTCTGGAGTCTGGAATATAAGTGATATGAATGAAATATTTATTGATTTTACATAGAGAAGCAGACGATTTATATTTCGATGACGTCATTTGAATAAAGTTCATTTTGTTTCCATGAAGTTTGAAGTTTTCAAATATAATAAATTGTTGTAGTACTGTGATAATTTAAAATATGTCAGCGCTGAATGTATCACATTTTAGAGATGTTTAAATAAAATTGCATTTCAGTTGGAAAGTATTTCATAATCAATGCTTTATGCATGATTGATCTTTCTCGTTTGTATTAATATAGGTCATTTGTGGAATAAATTTCATTCAATTCTAATGATTCCTTTATGGTGTTGCAATTTTTACAAACAGGAGTATAGTATATTGGATAATTTGTAGTTTTATCATTACGGACATTCTTTTACTTCTTCTGAATTCCAGATTTATAGATATTTATACATTTCCTAATTTAATACATTTTTTAATTTTATGCGATTTTTTGATAAATTTATTTAATATGTGCAATATCTTGAGAACGGTTTATGTTAGCATTCGAAAGTTTGTGTCATTCGTTTTCTAATGAAAACGTACATAAGAAAGTATCATTTACGTAACATTTTTAATATATATATTTTTTAATTTTATTCAACAATCTATAGGGGTCTTCCGATTATTCGATTGCGTTTAAAATCAATAGGGTTCTTATATTCATTGATTGTAAAATTTGCATCAAATTTAATTCGAAATGGTCCATTCGTTCGTGAGATATTGCATTCACACACACACACACACCCTCTCCTCTCCTCATCTCAAAAATGTTCGATTCTTGTTCAGGGATGCTTGAACCGTGCTCTTCCATCGAAAATTCGAATTTTCTACCCCGTCACAATACTTTCCCTACACATTATACTATGTATATAGGGAAAGTAATAATCAAACTCATCAAGCATCATCTCTCAATCAAGCCATCCAAGTGAATTCTCAATAGATGTCCACAAAACGCTCCAAAGTTGTTAGGGATAAGAATATCTTGTTATTCTACATATCACAGAACGCTTTTCTGTAAATAAACAGTTTTTTAGTGTTACATACATAAATATAACGTTAAAACATGCAAAAATTTCGGAACACGTATTTTAACATGCTTTTAATATTGAAAAGTTAGAGAGAATTTCTGTTTGAGAGAAACAGTAAACGATTTTATGTAAATTAAACAGCTTTTTCTTGTAACATAGATAAAAGTATTTAAGAAAACAACAGAAAAATACAAAAATATGTATTTTAATATGCTTTTAATCTTGAAAAGTTACAGGGCGTGGCAGATTTTTCTTACAAATATTTTTTACCATGTAATCTAATCATGTTATAATTAGTGTGCTCTCGAATTGCGTTTTTATTATCTTTTATATCGATAATTTTGATATAGATAAAATTGCAAATTAGTTTTGATTTAACCTTTGTATACTCAGCTATAAAATGGTAAAACGCAACCTTCAGAAAAATCGAATGGGCCAGAATCTCTACGTGCTAGTGGCGTATGAAAATAATGACTGTGACGCTCAACACCGCTTCTGCAGATAAAACATGCAAGGCAATTTGCAAGCGATCGTCGATCATCAAATGAGTATCGTATTTTGCGTGTGTATTTTGATGAATATCGTGCCAAAAGATATCATAACAGGCTGTTCAAATGAAGATTATTGTGAGATGGTGCAGTGGCGTATTTTGAAATTAAACTTCCAAGGGAGGGGGTCAGTTTTAAATTTAAGTTTATATCAATTTCAAGGGGTCTAAGTTGGAGGTTTGCAGACTCGTTCCATGGGCTTAATCCCGACCGGGCCGTGTCAAAATAAATGAAAAAACCAAAAATAGATCAGCATTGTAACAGAAAATTTTGAAATTACATATGAAACAAAATTCTCAGTTGATGAAAGTCTCCCTTTATCATATTAAGTAATAAACTTTTTTTTGTACGGAGAACGCAGATGGGCAAATTCGAATCAGATACAGAAAAATAATAATTTCAGATGGAAAATTGAAGAATTATTTATTCGACGACATTCCGAAGTCAAAATAAAACACTCTACACCTATTGATTTGAATCGTTTTACTTTTCCCATTTTGAAATTTGGGGAGGGGTTGAACCCCCTATCCTAACCCCCCTCCCTTAAATACGCCCCTGAGACGGTACTTCTCACAGCAGTATTCCTTACTACTTTCTACTGCTCTACATCCATCTGTTATGCTAACGCACGTACAACGGGAAGTTTTTACCTGCATACAAACGTATATTGTGGCAGATACAGACATATTGAGTAAATTTTAAGTTAAACTGTTGGTTACGTAAATTGCATTTTTGTAATAAATGAAATGATGTTTCCTACTAATTTGGTGATGCCCTACAATTTTCTAATTGATTTTTTTTTCTGTATCTCTCATAGTTTACGAGATAACTTCCAAATTTTAATGCTAGGTGTGATGCCAGTCTGATCTGTTATCTCTTGGCCACTTTACTATACAGATATCTCACTTTCATAGCTCTAGCTACCATCATTCAAAACTAGAAAATTCACTCTCTTCAGAATTCATTGAATTCTGAAGAGTAACTTTCTACATTTTTTCCTTTTCTTCTAATCTTCCATCAAAACAAGTGCTATGCTAATGGCTGTAAGTCAAAATGTCAATTTTTAACACTTTCCAACATAGTTGGAAAGTGTTTGACTTCGGTCATTCTATCTGTCTGTCTGTTCGCACGATAACTGCCATAAAAATTAATTTATCAAAATGAAATTTTAGTATGTTGTTCAGGCGGTCTGTGGAACATATGAGAATATAAACGAACAATATCACCCAATTAGATTGGATTTGGTTGAAAAAATGAAATTCATTGAACCCTAAGGGACCTAATTTTTCAAACATTTTTTAAACGCATTTAAAATTCACAAACTGCTTCGAAAGTTTTAGAAAATATTCAAATTATTCCATAAAAAATATGAAAAAGAATTGAGCAAATATGTTCGGTAGTTGTTTAAATAAAAATTAAAATAATAATTAGACCCATATTATGGGAAGAGATCACGCGGCTCACTTCAAAATTAATATGGAATCCATCTTGTGGCAAAATCGAGATTTTTGAAGTTCTTTAAAATTTATTTTTAGTGTGCATTCGTCCTAAAACCGCTTTATTTTTGCGTATTTTCTATGCATCTATATTCTGCGCCAACGCAATTATTGAATTTTTTTTAAATGCAAAATTTTTTAGCTCTGGTGTCTGGAATATAGATGATATGAATGAAATATTCATTGATTTTACTCAAAGAAGTAGACTATTTTATAGCATTGCTTTTTTCAATGAAGTTTTAAGCATGGAGGTAGAAAGTATTTTTACAGGGTGGCTACAAAACCTGGAATTCAGGGAAATCAGGAAAACATCCGGGAAATATCAGTGAATTCCGTAAAAAAAAACCCTGTAAAATCAGGGAAATTGGAATTTTTTCTTGGTAATCACAGCTTTTTTTTTTTAATCACGACAATGCACATTTATAGAATTCTTTATTTGTGTTTCATGTGATGGGAAACAGCCAATTAGGCACCTTAATAAAAAGATAGTTTAAAAATTTCAATGTTTCTCAGTGCTTCCCCTCACTTTAATTGTTTTGAAAAGTTGTCAAGATATTTCATATAATAGGAAAAGCAGATTAAAAGAATACCGTTTCTGTTTATACATAATTTTATGGCAATAAGTGATTTTTAACTATATGAATTCTTGCCTGGATTTTACAGAAGACTGCAGAGTTTTAAAGCTTATGTAGAATTTTAATGCTTGAAAGAATAATATTCTTGTAATAATAATGTTCTTATATAACTCTTGCATAAATACTATACTTTGATTATAATACTTCTCAATGTTGAAAGTATTTAATTTTAATTATTTATTCTTAACTATCACTTTCAATTTTATTAACTTTTTTTATTCTCGTTAAACGGATATTCAGTAAATGCAAATAGTAATACATATCAGGGAATTTTTGAAGATATTATCTGGAAATCAGGGAATTTTTTATTTTAGATTCTGTAACCACCCTGTTTTACCTCCATAGTTTTATGCTTTTAAGTAAAACAAATTATTGTAGTACTGTAATAATTTTTAAAATATCACCGCTGAATGTAGAGATGTTTTAGAAGAATGTAGAGATGTTTTAGAGATGTTTAAATAAAATTGCATTGCAATTGGAAAGTGTTTCATAATCAATGCTTTATGCATGATTGATCTTTCTTGTATGACAAGCTCTTTCTGCAGGAGTTCTCTAAGTGGTTGACTACTTGCACTGTATTAAAATATTTCCACCAAAAATAGCAGATGAGATGCCATTACATTAATGTCTATTTCCTTGTTCATCTATTGTTTTCATGCATATTCTAACTATATTGTCCGATTTCACTGTTGGCTTTGTAGCTTTTATTTTCTTTTTTACAAACCTTAATGAATGTAGTTTCGATGCCATCATAATCTTTCAGTTCTTTGCAATAAACGATTTCAATAGATTGGCTACCTCAATCCCCCCCCCCCCATATCGAAATTCAGAAAAACAGAAGGATGGTATTTAGAAAAATGGGAAACTTAGCTTTCCCCAAATTATATATATGTGTGTGTGTGTGTGTGTGTGTGTGGTGATGCCACTGCATGAATCTATCTGTTTCTGTTCGTGCTTTAATGATTTAATTATAGTGAAGCAGCTCCGCAAGATCCCAGTAAGTGTTCCATGATAAAATTTAAAATATCTCGAGGAATAAAATCCTTGACTGTTTAAAAAATGTGATGTAGGCAGCATATGCCTTTCTCTACACAATGCAATGATTTTACTTCTTTTACAAATACATAATGGTGTGCAAGATCCACAGCACAGCGCTTTTGGTATTAAAAATACAAAACTATTACAAAATGTAACTTGTCTCTTAAATAGGACGAACTAGAGCCACGTAAATTATTTTAACATATTTGTTATATGATATTGTATATGGAAAGTGAACATTTTGGATGATACTTGCTACT
This sequence comes from Amaurobius ferox, assembly GCA_951213105.1. Lineage (NCBI taxonomy): Eukaryota > Metazoa > Arthropoda > Arachnida > Araneae > Amaurobiidae > Amaurobius > Amaurobius ferox. Next base: position 102,979,165 of record OX578133.1, on the reverse strand, counting down.
TTTTTAATTTTATGTAGTTTTTGTGAAAAACGTGCAATATCTCGTGCACGGTTTATGCTAACGTTCTAAGGTTTGTCATTCGTTTTCTAATGACGAAGTACTTATGAAATGATTAGGTATTTAGCAGTGTTAAAGATGCAGGTTTTTTAATAACTCTTTCAAAAATTGATTATAAATCGTGCAGTATCTCGAGAAGGGTCCACTAAGCAATTTTGATTCTGCTGGTGAGTCTCGGCAACACTTGTGCATGTTACCTGGATATACATATTTTTGTGTCAACCCCTGGGTGTAACTTTCAGTTGAAGAAGCCCCCACAATTTTACATATATGTTCCTAATTGAACGATTTTGGTTCTGCTGATGGCTATAGTCTCAGCACCATTTCTACATGTCACCTGGATGTACATCTTTAACGTGGCAAATCCCTCAGCGTAACTTTTACTTCAGTAAGCCCCCCCCCCCCCTCTTCAATTTTCTATCTCACCTTCCAAACACCGATTTTGATTTTACTAGTAGCCATAGTCTCTGAACCATCTGTACGTATAATCAGAATATGCATATTCTTTTAGTCAACCCCCTGGGCGTAACTTTTAGTTTAACTAGCCCCCACAATTTTACTTTAATGTAAATTAGAACTATGTAATGTATTCACTTCACCAGGCGGGGCGCGTCCATATGTGTCCAGGAATGTTATGAACGAGCGAGCAGATGGGAGATATGTTATTTTACTTACCTTAATAATACGTCCGTAGTTATACACAAAACACACACGCACACACACACATATATATTACTAACACATATCTAGGCATAATCACATAGTTGAGCGCCTCCCTCTACATGTCGCTCATGAGCCGCCACTGGCATGTAGGTAGCCGCCATAAAGGGTAGAGAAGAAAGAGTCTTTTCTCTTTATGCTAGCCGCATACTTCTCAAATACGAGAAGCATTTTCATTATGCTTTGCGTGTTGTCAATTTGGAGAAATTAAATTTCTACTATCAGCTATTTTTCTCTGTTTTAATGTTCTCGCTTGATTAATAATGCTATGAGTTGCAATTATCGTAAAGACATGCTTTTTTAAATCAGTCTGAAAAGCTGTACTTAAAAGGGCTATAAATTCAATTTTCAACGACTGGACCTTTTTCTTGTAAGCCATCATACTATTTGTCAAACTACAGTACTGAAGAAAATTCTGCTCCACATAAATACGGCTAACAAGATGGCATTAAACAAATAATTGCACATTCTGATATGTCTTTAAAATCTTTCTTTTGTTTTATCCAGAAATTATATGCACTTTCCCAGGGCTGTCCTGAAGAAAATTATTGAGAGTATGCGGTGCTGTCTCATTTAAAAAGTATTGAGATTGCAGGATTCCAAGTGGCGGAGCTTCCGGGGGGGGGGGGGGTGAAAGTGGCACTGCCCACCCCCTTGAAAAATTTTGAATCATTTACGCCATATAATTGCCATTTTTAAGCCCATAAATCACTTTTCACAATATTAATAGCTTAATGCTTAACAGGACACAATATATATATATATATATATATATATATATATATATTAATGGATTAACAGATATGGATCATTTTGTAACTTGGAACGCTTTCTATTTTTTTTTTCCTGCTCTTACTTTTGTTTTCTTGTAACTTTTCACACTTACTCACTTACTTTAATATTACATACATACATAAGTCTCATTCTTTCCTTAATACCCACTCATAAAGTTATTTCCATCATATGGCAACATCAGTTTACACTTTTATTAAAACATTAAGAAAAAAAAAATATTTACAACATAGAGAAGAGTGGTCAAAATATTATAATTACTTCGCTGTCAATTCTTTTACACATTCATTTTTAGCTAATAACCTGTAGTAACCTAGTAACTAATATAAACTATTATTAGAAATAAATATTTGGGGCAGGCAGCTTCGTTGGGAGGGAATTGAATTGATACCTTACACGGCTGAAAAAGGCTACAAAAGACTGAACTTTGTTGAAAGTTGCCCCAAAACCAGCAAATACAAAAACTTTTTTGAGACCTTAAGAGTACGCGGCGCGTACTGTGTATTTTTCAAAGTTTATTAAGAGTACGTAGCGCATACAGCGCGTACCCTTTCGGGACAGCCCTGCGCTTTCCTCATTCCACATTAATTAGCAATAGTTGTGACAGCCGTTGTACTAGAGCATTTAACATTTCCCCATCAGATTTTTAAATTTCCTATTTATTAATTATCTGTTTGTGTTAAAAATGTTTGTTTTAGAAAAATAATTATACGTAAAAAGTGCAACTTTTGAAAAAGCGAAGTAAAAGTAGTTAATTGTCGTAAAAGTGTTTCTTTAAAAAAGTTTGGAATCGCGTAATAGACAAAATCATTTAATTACACAGCTCTCTCATAGATGGCGTAAGTGTACGCGCTTACAAGTTTTGTTTCTGAGGGAAATTTAATTTTGATATGGAGAAATGTTGTCGCAAAATTCTGAAAGACTTTTATGAAATATAATTGCAAGTTCTCTCGTGTTGTAATTTTTTTTTTATTAAGTGCATAAACACTTGGTTTTAAAATTAATAATATTTGCCTAAATGCGAATTTGAGTTTTCCTAATCAGGATTTCGACATCTCAAATAAGAAACTTCTTGATATAAAGCGGAAATCTTCTTAATTATTTTTACGTCCCATGCGATTCTGTTTTGGACATTCCTTCGCAGGATTTTACAGTTTTCGAAGTATTGTTTTCGTGTCGAAAATACTTTACAGTCAAATTGGAAATTTGTATGTTTCACTCGGAGCAAAAATTTTAGCATTCACTTCGTCCATCTGTCTCCGCGAATTTTTCTCCCAAAGTATTCAACTGCTTGAAACAAAATTGGGCACAAACGTAGGCTGTTATACAGTAGCTTCGCCAGAAATTTTTTCCTAAGGGTGGGGGTAACCAAATATTTTGTTTTCCATTTCTCCATATATCATTTCCTTAGTTTTCGAAATTCAATGGGTTCCTGGAGCGGGAGGTTACCTTTAATTATTTTTAACCCCCCTCTATATGTACTGCCTACTAACCAAAACTCAATGGTTTATTTTCTCCTTAACTAACTTGGAGGAAAGAAAGCTATCTTTTCTCTACGCTATCCAACTCATTGGTTTATAATATTCTTATCCAACTACTTCTACTCCATTCTGATTCTACCACCCTTCCTTTCTACACATGGTACGGTACCATGCTAGCGGGGTTAGCAGGACATGTATGCTATATTTTTGCATATTTGTGTAAATATGTTTATTTGCGTGTTTTATTTTTGATATTTTATTATTGATAATTATTTGCTGGTATCGTCTTTTGTGACTCTGTTTTTCACCCGTTGTTGGGCACAAATTGAATAAATTTTCAACCATGGTTACAAGGAAAGTCCTTCCTCAGGTCAATTATCTAGCTATCAGACAGCTTTCCACTTTTTTTTTCTCATTTGGAGTGTCCCTTATCATCTTTTGTTGAAACTAAAACAAATTTTTTTATTAAATTTGACTCGCTCTACACCTTTCTAATTGACTTTTTCCCTATCTCTGCGAAAGGGACTGAGATGATCCCTTAACCCCCTCCTCCCCCATCCCAAAAGAAAAAAAACGGAGGCCCTTTGTTCTCATTGTGTGTGCAATAGGGGTTTCCTAACCAACAGCACAAGAAGACCATACTTCGTGAGATATTGACCTGAGGAGAAAGACTTTTCATGTAGCCCTGTGTGTGTGTGCTCGCACGCGCACACATACACACACTAGAAAATGTGCCTGGGGTTAAAGCAGGGTAGTTATCTAAAATAACAAAATAAATAAATTTGCAAATTAAATAAACCATGCAATTTACAAAATAATTCTAACTGATTCTACTCACTATTTATGATTGTCTAATATGTTTATCTTCTAGAACCCCCGGTGACTTAGAAGGCTTAATCTTTGCATGCTATCAACTACGGTACAGAAACTAATGGAGCCGTATTTTCGATTTACTCCTTCACTGGGGGGAGGGGGGGAGGTTGAAAAGTCTTTTAAGAGCCTACTGGTGACGCAGAAAGCTAAATTTTTGCACTCTGATAGTATTGGTCGTCAGAAGGACCTTAACCATGTCAGATTTTCGACCCTTCCAGGACGGAGATTATGGGGTTTTTTTTAAATGTCTTTCCAGACCCTCAATCAGGGGCCACGGGGATTATATTTGAAGGACTAGAGTTCGATTCCCTGTTTGGCTCAAACTATCCCCGTGTTCACTCAGAATATGAGCACGTTAAATATATGGAGTCCTGCGAAATTGGTGGTAGGGGTCCCTGTGGATGTCGCCCCATTCAGTTCCAGTCTTTACTTTTAATATATATTTCTATAAGTTTATAAAACATTAGTAGAATTTCTTATAAACTCAGTTCTGTATGAGTATTTTGACCTAATTTTACTCAATGCGGAAAAATTGATAATTATTATCGAAAGTTTTTTTTTTTTTAATTTTACATGATCCTTAAACTTGAAACTTAAAAATCTGATGCTGAATTTTCTGAAATTTACGCAATATTCCTAAGAAGATTTGAAGAACATAAATAACTAACGATACAAAATTTAAAATACAGAAGGCATGAAAATGGAATGAGCTTTAAAATAATATCAACATTCGGCACCTTCAAACCATTTTATATGTCGTTTTGACTAAATTAATGAATAAACTAATTGACTTTCATGACAGCTTGCAAACTGTTAACATGATATATTCCATTTTATCTAGGTGAATAATAGCCCAGTGATCATTGATATTAATTATATTGAGTTAAAATACATTTTACCCTATGATGGCGAACTTTCAAACTATGAGATGTAAAATTATGTTAGTTATATGATTTTAAAAACTAGAACCAATTTACCTATACGCCAAAATACGTTATTTTATAGATCGCAGCTTTCCATGCTATTGTATTAGTAATAACAAATATGATTACATTGAAGCGACTTTTGCCCTATAAGATGTTGCATAATAGAAAGAAAGTTTTCAACTAATCATCCATCATCACCACGGTGCACACAATGAGCACAGATCCCTTAATGCAAGGATTTTGAATTTTTCTGGTAGACGTATTTTTATATTACTTCGAACCCTGTGACGTATTAAATTTTGTTAGCGCTCGTTGTTAACAAAATTTTAAGCGCTGAAGATTATAGTGAAGCAACTTCTGCCCTATAACAGGGTGTGCATAAAGCAAAAAAGAATTTAATTTAATCATTCATCATCATTCGTGGACTATGGTTTCGAATGTCATTGTCGCCCTCCAGGACGGTACAGGCGATGAGATATGATCAGTGAGCAAAAAAACTCCTAAAGCAAGGATTATAAAAATTTTTCTGGTAGATTGCTTTCGAAATAATACAAAAGTACTTCTATCAAAAAAATTCTAAAATCCTTACTTTAAGAAATTTTGTGCTCGTTGATCGTCTTGCTGATGAGCGGCAATGACCGCGACACTATGGTCCACAGTAAGGCTCCTAAATATAAGTATATTTAGGAGTCTTAGTCCACAGGGTAGTAGATGATCAGTTGATGACTTTCTTGCTTTCAAAATTTGATTTCGTCCTGCTTATTTGGAATCTAGCTGTATTTAACAATTTGGATTTTGCTGGTTCAGAGCCTGATCTTACTTTTAAATTGTGTACAAGAATTTGTATTTATTTTGCCTTGGATGAGTACGTTTACTGGGTCTCTTTTAAATTTCAGTAGGAATGCTATTCATCTCTTTTTTCTGTTCCGCATTATCAGCCTTCAAAATATGAACATTATTTAAAAGGTGTAAGTTAAGATGTTCATAATTTGCTGTAGGCACCAGCTTTGCTCCTTCGCTAACGTATTGAACTTGTTAAGTGGATTTGATAAATTTTATTACCCACATACTCAAGTTTATACAGACGTAAACGTGATCACTGTATGGGAAACTAGAATTTGGGGGTCAAATGGTTGTATAGATATTGTTTCTTAGCTAATGGAAGATTTGTTGAGCCACAAGATGAATTCCAAGCCTCATTTGGACTCTTCTTTTTATCTATTCTTTTTCAATTGTATATCTTATGCTGTGGTGAAAAATGAATGAACTATAATAAAATGAACTATATTTTAAGAATCTGGTTTGAATTATCACTTTTGAAAACAAAATTAACGATTATCTTTAGATTTATTACTGTTGTTATGTCTATCACCAGAATATCGGAATCTTATTTAATTGGAGTAATGATTTGTTCTACACTCTGTCCAGTACTGTTTGACAGGAGTAAAAGTAGATTACTTTTTATCAAAATAAAATAATTTCTGATAAATTTTGGGTCCTTTAGAAGAAATTATATTCACAATTCTAAGCTTTTGGGGACGCATTGGAGTTCTTTTTCAAATTTTGATAGCATCAGAATTGAGGCAATTTTACTCAAGGTTATTGTTCCCTCAATTGCGCTATGTTCTTCATATCATGAATTACATTTTTAGAAATGGGATAACCATTGTTATTTGTGCAAATACATATACTATAGTTTCACAGCACGGTACCTTGTTTTCGTACTTTGATTTTCAATTCTTACACTATTTGCTGAATATTCTTGAGAACTTACTCTTGCCTGTACTTCAGCGTAATTATTTCGAAAGTGTATAGTTGATTCTTTTTTTTGGTTATTTCCAATTTGGATAACTCTTAAGTAGCGTAGTTCAGATTTCTCCTCCCCCTGTCCCCTCCTGAGCTTTTAATTAGGCTTTGTTCAGCTATAGGGGCTAGGGTGAAACATCAATCGAATGCACTTTGCTCTATCTTACCAAATAACCGCTTGGCGTGTACGTGTGTTGAGTTTCAACTAACCACAAATAAGTAGAATCGTAAATAACATCGAGGAGATGAGGGTGTATTAGAGCCCGTCGATATACTGGGCTACTTACCCAGTCATAATGGAAGAAGCGAGATGATAATAGCGACCTCCCCACCCCGCATACTGATATTTCCTACGTGATAAAAAATGCTCTTAAGATTTACTGATTTCAAAGATAAATGAATAGGTAGAATTTCTAGCCAGTAGTGCTACGCGTTTCTCCCCCCGTTCATCTCTGTGATTCCCGATAAGAATCCCCGAGTCATTCGCATATGATTACCTGAACGCCAGCAGATTGTTGTAAACAATAGGAAATTATTTTCAATCTGCTGTTAGTGTTAGTACATGCCGCACCCAGGTTAGGCTGCCTACTTGGTTACGATCCGCCCCTGAACTGGTTGGCTCAGCCAATAGGGATCTGTTATAGCGGAACACAATAGAAGCTTAATTATCAGCGGGGTTTCGGTGTTGGTCTGCTTCCATCATGCCTTCAGAGAATTGATTTCACTTGCCACACCTACTTTTTGTTTTCATTTTGCCGCGGAGGAAGTTATTTTTGTTCATCTTTTTAATTGAAATTCGCTTTTGCCTGATTACATGCTCCATGTATCAAATTTTTATGATCCTTTCTACTCGGCATTGTTGATGGATGTTTATTCAGTATTTTGAAGAGTATATTTTTGATTGAAAGCCGAATTAGGCCGGTGGCTCCCAATTTAAACCTGGCTTTGGTTCCACTATTTGATTACTTAATGTAATGGTGAGATTCCGCTAGAGACAAAAACCTACAACTTTTAAAGTTATGAAGCTCAGTTTTTATTTATGTAGATTTTGGTATGTGCCCGTTTCAGAACTTTTTAATTCACTTAAATGGGAATTGATACGAACCACCTACTCTTGAGGCGAACATTCTGGTCATTAAAATATCAGGGCCTGTCATAGCCTTAAAATTTTTTTTATAGTTTTTTAGCATATCATATAAATACATCGCTTTTTTTTTTTTAGAAAGTTGTCTATTAAATCATCATTTTAGCAGCATTGCCGCATCTCATCTGACCTTTGGTTATACAATTACGTTCCTCACATTTCCCCCTAAAATTAAATTGTCGAGTTGTGTATTGCAACCTCAACAAATACTTTTATTTTATTTCATTTCATTTACAACTGTTTTAACTTTTATCAATATTCTAAAATTTCAATTTTATTCAAGCAGCAATCAGAATTATCTGCCCTAACCGAACTCATTCCTTTATTTTTCTTAAGAGTTTGATATATCGTTGGCATGCGTTTGTCTCACATGATATTCTGTTGAACAAGATTTTTATTTTTTTGGAATTGGTGCTCGTTTTTTAAATCACTATTTAAAATTGTCTAACGTCCCCCACAGGGGTTATAAAAAGCTGAAACTCGACCATGGAACAGGACCAAACTGTGCTATTTTTCAATTGAGACAACTATTTTCGATGCCAAGCGCCACACATTGTTAAACATTAATAAATAAAACTTAGAAAATAGCTGCATCAGCTTAATTTTTTAAAAATGTTAGTTTCCTTGTCTTTGACTGGCTTAAACACGAATACACATAATAAATCTTTACTGTATATAGTGGTAACTTGTGTATCAAAACTCGGAAACCAGTCGAATCATCTCATGATTTAACATTCTATTTGGTGTACTTAGTACCGATTACAGAAAATTCATCGGAGTTTAACATCGGAAAGTAACAAGTTTGCCAACTTGCCAATAAAATTTGTCAAGTGACAATGATAAAATTTCTTGTGCTTTTAGAAATGTTTTAGTTAATAGGTTTTATTATCCAAACTTGCCGTTTCTAAATATTTATAGGGAGGGGACCCCCCCCCCTCACACTTCTTTTTCCTGGATCTTAAATTCGGATGTCTATGTACCTGTCTATCGGCCTTGATTATACTTCAGAAGTGAAAGCTTCAATACGAAGTTATTTAATTTTTTTTCTTGTGAATTTACCCAATGCATTTCTAAAAATGTGTCTGGTATTTTCTTAGCATCCAATTATACTCTTCACTTCCTTCAGCATGCGGATATATTTTCTAATTCATATACAGTGTTTCTTCGATTCAGACACCATCGATTGTAAGACGCAACTTAATTTTAGTACCACCAACAGAAAAGAGAGCCTGGATTTTACGATATATATATATATATATATATGTATAATATATATATATACATATACACACATCATATATATATATTCTTACTTTTCGTTCATTGGATTTTCAAATTTCTATTATTATATATATATATATATATATATATATATATATATATATATAATATATATATATAATATATATATATATATATATATATATATATATATATATATATATATATATATATATATATGTTCTGGATGCTTCTCGACCATCTTCATTCTGTTACTGCTTGTCGCACTCACGTGTAGTTTGAATTACTACCTTATGGATAATGGTAATTACTTGATTTCCTATATTTTTCTTTTCTTCAATTCTTCCACTTTTAATGCTTGTAGTCTGTTGCATTGGTATTTATAGTAGCTTACTATTGCCAATTCTGAAACAAGCATTTGTTTGGGTTAATTAGTGTTAGATGTACAGACTTGAAAATGAATCTAGTTTAATTAATCTTCAAAATTAAGCCAGTGCTGTATTTCTTTTTCCGGCGGCATTGTGGCCGTCTGCTTTGTTGATTTAAATATTTCGTTATTACTTGATTTGGCCATTATATCTTTCTAATTTTATATATATATATATATATATATATATAAATTTGTGTGTGTGTGTGTGTGTGTGTGTAAAATAAAATGCTAAAATATATCTAACAAATATTTTTATGAAAAATGAAATTGACTTACAATATATTGGAATTTACTGTTTAAAGGCCGGGACAGTGTCATCCCAAAACGATGGACTTTACCCAAAGTCTTTGGATTTGGAACCTTATTGGGCTAGCCCGTTGTAGACCCGATATAGGAATGTACTCGTTTTCTGGTATTAACTCGAAAGCTGGATTGGTTAAACCGTCCAAATGTAGCATGTCAATGTCTATTGTGGCACATTTTGGAACCTATCGGGTCAGCCTGTCTTGCGCCTGCCATAGGAATGTACTCGGTTTGTTTTTTAATAACTTGACCAAGCTGCTAAAAAGTCAAAATTTAGTATGTCTGAGTATATCATTATCTGTGCTGTATTTTTAATTATTTAGATTTTGATCTTTTTCGAACTAATCCGTTTTGGTTCCATCATATGCTCTCGTTTTGGGGGAGTAGTTCGAGAACCAGAACAGCTAGAAAATTTTAATTTAGCATGTTGCGTTTTATGGCATATTTTAATTAATTTTATCGAGCAAGCCCGTCTTGGGCTCGCCATATGAATGTACACGTTTTTCGGGAATACTTATGAACCGGAGCAGCTAGAACGTCCATATTTTGTATGTTGTTATGTTTCATACATTTAAGTTACATACTAATAATAACTGAGAGTATTTTTAAAAACTATATTATTTGATTTTACGTGCTATGAATAATTCCTCCTTGCGGAACCAAAAAAAATATGTTTTTCAAGAGTATTTATAACAAATTATTTTAGGTCTAGGGTCGTATCAATAAAGCTTATTTGGGGCGTATCAAAGGCTTACCTGTATTATTTAAGTAGCGGGTACTTAATTAGGAGTCGGACATCGCCGGATACAATTTCTGGTACCAAATAAAGATAACTGTGAATCCAAATGCAGCATCTAAAACGGCATTGCGTGACATAAACTCAATAATAGACCAGACAGATTGGCGACAGCATTGACATTAAATTCACTAATTTGCAATGAAAACTGCACGCAACGAAAACAGAAGCAACGCTCAATCAAGACATACGGTGATCAAGGAAGAGGTCTTACTAGGAAGAGTCGTGTGAAATTGTTACACAGTTTAAACAATAAGTCCTTGAATTTACACGAGATGAGTAGGTATTTGGCAGTCGTCAGTTGACCCGAATCTTCAGTTTTTACCAGTGTTCAGTTACAAGTTGAAAGTAGAAAGTTAGAGTTGAGTGACGTAATATATATACCAACTTCTTAAATAAGTTTTATTAATTTTAAATAGTTTATTCACAAAATGCTGTCGTTTTAGTTTAAGTAAAAATGCTTCACCTTTTTTCCACACGTTAACTGCATTCTGCAGTGTCCCAACTTTTTCTGCCATACACACACGCGCGCACACGTACACACATACACACACACTCTACCTGTCTACTTCGTTCCTCGTATTACACCTGCGTAACAGACGCAATTAATGACTTTGCGAAGCAAGTTGGGGTCGGAGTCCGCTAGTATAATAAAAAGGTAAATCTAATTTGATTTTAAAATATTAGATATTAAATAATAAGTACATAAAAGTCATCAAGCGCTAAAGCTGTCTTAAAACAGAAAATGTTTAGATCTTTTGCTACCTTATCGTAAGCGAATCTCATACTTGAATGTTTGCGTCAAATACAAAGTGTGCATATTGTCCATGGACAAGAGTAATTAAAAAAATGTTAGAATGCAGAGATATCATTTCATATTTATGTGCCAAGAAATAGAACTGTGCGATTCTTCAGTATTTAGTTGTATATTTCGAGAAATTTTCATGTATATTTTTTAAATATGAAGGAATTGACCTAGGAATTTGCTTTGAAGCTCGATGAAATGATTATTCTGCGATCTTTTCTATGGTGTCAAAGTGGAAACTGTGAGAATATTCAGTGGCGTCGTCAAGGTCGCCAAAATTTCTCAAAATGGCGCTTCAACATTAAATAACTAAAAAACTAATTTGAATTAAAAAAAAATCTGGACGAAATGTTTCCTTTCGGGAGTTAAAGTACCTCTGCACCAAATTTTACGACCTTACGTCGCATAGATTTTTCACTATAGACGACACAAACATACTTCGTTTCTTTTATAGATATCTTATCAATATATATATATATATATATATATATATATATATATATATATATATAAGGTGTCTTATATTCTATATGTACATATAATCTTCTTTTTAAAGATATGCATGTGGCATCAATCACATGGTGCCGGTGCAACAATAGCATGTGGCAATGCTAATTCAATAGAGATTCCATATGTACAGTTGTAGGAGGGAAGAAACACCTTTTGTTATTCTGCCATCGGTCATAGTACAGTAAATTAAAAGACGTTATTCAATAGGGAATAACATCTTCTATAAATTTATATGCAAAAAATCTGTATAAGAGGCCGTCTTCCTATCAAATTGCGCGCAAACTTTAAAATTTCCAATGATAACACCAGTTTTGATGTCATGAGCAAATTTTACATCTCCACATTAGTCTATATATACATTTTTATGCAGTTCCTTTCGTTATATCCGAAGATATTGCGGTTTTAAATATGGAGAGAATTCTGGGATATACTTAAAACCGCAACTTGAAGGCCGAAAATATTGTTGAGAGAGATTATTGTTGCTTGATTAAAACTGTTTTAATAAAGTGGGTCATTTTATACTTTATTGTTACTGGTTTTTCTGATTATCTTGTGTTTGAGAATTTCAAATCCTCTTTAATTCATCAATTTATGGTATTCTAAAAAGGATCAAATTACGCGATGGCCAAAAATGAGCGTGGCCTAACTTTTAACTATCAAGTTCTTTTCTTTACATTATTCCGAATATTGTAGAATCCGACCAATCTGAGTTTATTGTTTACCAGACTCTCACATTCCGATAATTCGCCTTTTAATCTTTTCCTCAAATTTGTGTGAGCCATTTTGGTTTTAATCCAAACATCCACCTTTTATAAGATACCCGACATTCAAACATAGCTATCGCACTTAAAATTTGATTAGGAGTATTATTATTTTGTGATAGCTTTACTTTTTGATATATAGTTTTAAATAAGCGAAAATAATTTGAAAAAATATGAAATCATTTTACCTTTGAATAAAAGTTTCTTAGGCTGTTGGAATTACACCTCATACTAAGCCACAAATATGCAAATGTAGTTTTTTTTTTTTTTCTGCGGCAGTACAATTGCAGAAAAATAGAAAAAATCCTCTACTCGTTATTCGCGCATTTATTGTAAACCAAGTCCAAAGATACTATTCCATAGGGAATAAAATTATTTGCAAATTCATATGCATAAAGTATTTATATTTTAATGCGCATATCTCCATTATTTTCATTGGCAAAAACCAAGTTTGTTTCATATTTCTATTTTCCACACACACACACACACACACACACACACACAAATAAAAATCTTCCAGCTATAGGTACATTCGTTTATGCATTATGCGTATTAAAAGTTTGAGCCCCTAATGTTAAATTAGTTTCTCAGATTTTTATTCATATCGTTCAAAATATTTTTTTTATCCATCCCCATGATTACTTTTCAGTGCGGTAGCATTAAACTAATAACTAAAAATCAAAGTACTTTTTCTTTTTCAATATAAATTTTCGCATACAATATGAATTATGAAATTAATAAAAAAAACTATGAATTAGTACTTTGATATATTTTGATGTAAATGGTTTCAGAAGGATTTTTTTATGACTATGTAAAATTTCAGCTCTTTTTTCTCTAATTCGATTCAAGATAATATTTAAAAAATCTCAGAATTACGCAAATTTTTAGGGTGCATCTATACTACACTCTTTATACATATTTTCATAATAGCTGGGTAAAAAAACACTGTCCGTTATGTTAAATAATGGGCGAGTTTTCAAAATTTTCTTTAAAATTCAATTTTTTAAGTTAGTCATTTCTTTTTGCAATTAATGGATGCCCTTGTAAAATCATCGTAATGATGAAAATTTAAATATAGCGGAAAAAAGTACCTGGGAGTAAAGAGCTGAAATTTTAAATAATCATATAAAAATTCCTTCTGAGTCGATTACCATCAAAATATATCAAGGTTGATATTCATATTTTTTTCGCATATGAATTTCACAATTCATGTTGCATATAAAAATTATTAAAATAAACAATTACCTTGATTTTGTTAGGGTCGTTTAATAGTAGCATAATAATAATAATAAAATCCGCTTGTAAAAGATTATTTTGTGAGTAAAGGTCTGAAAAATATCAAGAGCACACAACATTGCAGACCGTAATCTATAAACGACTGGACGAAATGTCTTGAAACTTAGTGTCTGAGGTTAAATGTTTATATAAAATCGAAATCTGGTGTAAAAATGTGGTGTTACCATTGAAAATTTTGAAGTTGGTACGTATTTAGATATGGGATGGCCCCCTTATTCAAATTTAAAGTATATGGATTTGTAGAGGATGTTATCCTTTACAGAATGGTTCATTTGAATTTGCTCTGCTATTGGTGCACGGGCTACAAGAGGTGGTAATTCGTTGTTTTCCCACAGCTGTACAGTATATCAGTGACGCCGATAGAATTTTCGAGTCTTTATGCAGCAAATGCTCGGCCCCCATTATACTTCCCCGTATTTTACATATTATTGACCTTTTTCATAAACTGCTTATGTTGCCCAGACCTTCTATATAAATGTCTCTTCCCCCCCCCCCCCCCCTGTCGGCGACCCTGATGCCTGTAAATGAGCTAAAACTGTTTGGAATATTATGTGACAAAAAGAACGGTAAAACATGAAGAGAAGTTAGCGAAGACGTAACAGTCGGGAGTAAAATTAACATTTTTCTCGGAAATCTTATATATATTTTCTACATTTGTCAAATTTCGAGCCATTCACTCGTATTTCGATGTACACTTGACGCGTATTTGTACATTTTGGCTTTGTCTGTTCTGGATCAACTTTTTCAAAATTAATGCTCCCCTGTCTAGGAGAAGGGAAAACATTTACCTGACAATTCCAGAATTTCTTTAATTGATATTCCTAGTCCCCTCTTTTTACTCTTGGCTTCTGCATAACCACAATAAAGGCACGTGGGGAGGCCAAGTGGTGTTCTACAATTTGGTACCCCCCAGAAGCCTACCGATGTATTTATCCGCCTACATCGGTGTCATCCGGGTGTCCCTTATCGGCACGGGGCTGCTGCTGGCAAGCAGCCGCTCCTCTGTTTGCGGATGGTGTGCAGATCGCCTGCTGAGATTGAATGCGCGTGGCGCCAGCCTTGCACACCCCCTGCTTTTACGCCAAGACACTTTACAGCTACCCACTCGTTTATATGAACATTTTTGTGAGAATTGTCGAAAATGGCGTCATTCCCTTGATTAGCATTATTTAGGTCGAGAGAAATGTTGAATGAAGTGTTTTCCCTCTCCAAAAATCAATTGGTTTTACCAACTTTTATTTTCCTTCCGTAAAAGATGAATTTTAGTCTCTGGAGTGCTAGAGAACTTACTTTTTGGACTTTCCCTGTTTTGGACCCTGTTTGACTGGACTTTTAAGAAGGCTTCCTTACAGTTAAAGCTTCAAACAGCTGAAGCTATGGCACGTGTGCTTACCAGAGGTTCGTTTTTCTTTTTTGACATCATCACAAACCAGGAAATGTTGCACTTTGTGTAACGACTAAATGCCTATTTTTCAGAATTTAATATAGTGGAACTTATTTCCTGTGGGAAAAAATAAATAAAGTTATGAGCGTGTTGGATTCCAGTTTATACCTAGCCCAGTTCAGCAGTCAGGTCAGTCGCGATACCTCTAACTGCATAACCAGAGCTAGAATATAGACATACATCCGTGTACACTCTGATATTTTCCAAATTCTTCGCTAATTTTCTAGATTCATCTCTGGTAATAAGAGGCAGAGTACACATCCTTTCACTCCTGCGTATGTATTCATAATTGGTTATTTGTCATATCTGTAACCTAATGGTACAATGTTTTAAAAAATTTTCTTTTTCTTATTCTATTGTTATGCATTTCGTTTGCAGAAAATGTGTTTCAACATTTATGCTTTCGGCTACTCTTTATTTCTATGGAACGCTGCTTGACCTCTCACCCCCAGTGATTTAACCAACTCGAGTATGGCCGTCATAATTTGACAGTTCTGGTCGTCATAATTTGACAGCTCTTATCAAATTGTAGAATTTTACCTTTCAAGCTACTCTTCCCACATGGAAAAAATTATCATTAGAAAACCTTTCCTTTCTATCTTTATATATTTCCGTTTTTACTCGAGAGCTTCAGTCTGAAAGAGTTCTTATCAGTCATTCTGATTTCATTCGAACACGTGGTGATCTCCCCGGCGAGCTATCAAGAACCTGTCACCGAAGCGATTTACTCTGTAACAACACTTGCACATTTCTTACGTCCTCTCCATTCATTAATAATCTTCATCGATGGAATGAAGATTCCCGACGTTACCCCCTGAGTGTCAATCCAGTGCACACCAAACCCCAACCCCGATTGTGGCACGCGTCAAAAGCTGGAAGGTGTGCCTCCTCTTCAGCTGATAATCTTGGAACTTGAATAATAAAAACAGTTTCTTCGAGTGTTACAGCCATCACCATCCTCACACTTTCGAGAGTTCTTTCGTACGCCGATAACATGCCTATGTTTTATTTATTGTTTCTCTCTTCCAAAATAAAATCTGTCACTGCGCTGCTTTCGGTCTTCCTCTCGAAGTGGTCCATGGAGCTAATTGAGATTTTTGGATTCAAATATTCTATTGTTATGTCGTGACTTTGGTGTATCGAGCTTTTATGTAATCCGTTTTTAAACATGTGTATTTTACTAACTTTGTATTATGCAGTGTCGGTCTAGCTGCACGTCAGACTCCCGGCGTGTGGTATCAAAAAGACACCCTATTTTTTCCTTTACCAAACTGCTAAATTGAAATAATTTTGTTTTAATTTTTCATATTGCCATTTATATTTTTAAATTGCGGATATTAATTAAAATTTTTTAATTTCCACATTACCAATATGCAACATACCCAAATGTAAAAATAGAAGTTACTATAATTAGGGTTTTACTGTCCCCTATATATATTTTTGGGGGCCCCATAATATTTATAAGACCCTCATAAATCTTATAGAAAAATGCATAAAAGAGGGCTCTACATTATAACATCATTTAAACGTCAAACACTGAATCTGGTGCTGACCATCTTTATATTCCATATATGATTTTTTTATTGAGATAATAAGCTTCGATTATTTTTTAACAACTTGTACAGAAAACAATAAACAGCAAATAAACATGTGAGAAAACTATTATAAAGTGAAAGTGTTCGACTTTTTAAGCGAAGTAGCTTCATGAGCTAGACCAACACTGGTACTATCTATGCACTATAAAATATAAAATTTAATAATAAAATTAAAATATCCTGATGCATTGTCAAACTCCCTAAGAGAAGTATCGGGAAATGACAGATCCCGTAGCGTAGTTGGTAGAATATCTCCAGATAAATGCACTTATGTTCGATCTTCTTTGATAGTTACTTTTAACAGTGAGTTTGATTAAACAAACAACCCACCGCATATGTGCCACCGATATCAATAGAATTGAATATTGGTGGATCATCAAAATGATTGGGGAGGGGGACCCCTAAATATTGGTAAATAGTGCTGAGGGTGGCGGCACCAGTTATTCACACCATAGCAAAAAACATGTTCTAATAAGCTTCTGTTTTAATAGGATTATAAATTAGTGCCATATATTGATAGTAACACGCTATATTTTTATATTATGTTAAATATGAAATAAGTACTTAGAAACTTAGAATGTACACACACCGGCCGGTGGATTAGAAACCTGGGAACATGTATGCAAATGTAGGTCACAAGCGGATGTATACAAATTACGTTGGTCAATGAGAGCTACACGTGATCGCACTGCTATAAGAATGTTGTCTGTGTGTGTTCCAAGAGAAGTAAAGAAAAATGGGGAAAACGACAGATTTGTCCCTGTTTGAAAATGGTCTTATTGTGGGGGCCCGTTTGACAGGAGCCACAAGTGCCAGAACAGAACAACTCATTGGCTTCTCGAAAGGTGAGATATCCTAAGTGTACAACAGTTAGGAACAGAACCCACAGGCTTTGTCAAAAAGGCCGAACTATGGATCGAAAACTAACAATCAAGCCCGTAATCGGCGTCGCGTCTCAAACGGCAGAAAAGGGGATCTACTGTGCAACAACTGACGGAAGACTTCAATGAAGGCTCGTCCCAACCGATCTTGACCGAGGCCAACGTAAACTTTTACGTTGGCCTCGTCTTGACTCGAACAATGTGCAGGGAATAGCAACGAATCGGTGTAGCCAGTCGCATGCCTGTGGTAGAAACTTCCATTTGAGCGAAGAACTTGAAAACGATGTCGGGAACGGCGTCACTGGACATCTGATGATTGGAAAAAGGTTATGTTGTCAGACGAAACACGCTACACCTTGTTTTGTACCAACGGCAGGCGCAGAGTGCGGCGTGAGCCCTATGAAGCCATGAACCCATCTTGCCTTGTTCGCACAGTTTAAGGTTGTGGTGGGGAATATCATGGTGTGGGGCATGTTCTGCTGGTTTGGTATTGGTCCCCTGGTGCTAACGGAAGGTCGGATGTCATCCATGGACTACTTGACCATGCTTGCCGATCACGTACGCTCTGCAATGTTGCATTTTTACCTTACAGTCGACGGGTCTTTCACGGACGATAATGCTACCATCCACCTCTTAGAAACCGTGCAACAGCGGGCTATAAAACAAAATTGTGGGAAAAAGTAGTTCATGAATGGAGAACAATACATTTAAGCATTCCTGTAACTAACGCAAATTTTGCTGAGCTTTTTTTTTAATATATGTTGTTGAAACCATTACTCCGCATTCACAATCATGTGCAAATTCCTATAGTATTCTAAATGACATTGTTATTCAAAACATTCTATTAAAATATTTAAATTAAGAAAAAAGAAGTTTAAGAATCTCTGTTCTTGCTATACCAAATTTTCTTCACAGGCATATCTGAAGAATAAAACATCCTGGTCCCGTTTGTAAACAAATTTACAAAAAATATGAAATTGGAATCAATATATGCCAAAATGAACGTGCTAAAATTGTATGGGAAGGTATACCCGTACTACTATATTCTCATAGATTAGAAGATATACCCGTACTACAATATATGAGTTTCAAAAATCTTTGCCAAAATAAAACAGATGACGTAATAAATTGAAAATATCAATAATCCCCGTAATCTTTAAACCTAAAGGCCATAATTGATATAAGCCAGTCAAAAATGCAATACATTTATTTAATACTAGCAGTATACCCGTTCTTCATACGAAAGATATAATATAAAGAAACTTAACATTCACAATTATGTGTAAATTCCTATAGTATTCTAAATGACTTTGTTATTCAAAATATTCTATTAAAATATTTTATTTATTTCTTCTAAAAAATGTGTAAGAATCTCTGGACTCGATATACAAAATTATCTTCAGGCAGATCTGAAGAATAAAGCATCCTGGTCCAGTTTGTAAACAAATTTAGAAAAAACATTTTTTAATTCTCACAAAACGACAGAGATTATCTAGAAAATCGTACTTAATTATGAAAAATATGGAATTTTCATCGATTTAGTGTCATTTTGATGAATTTAGCGCTATTTTATGCATTTAACGACATTTTCGTCAATTTAACAAATCGACAAATTTAACATTTAGATATTTTAAAAAATCGCCAAATTCATCATCAAGTGGGACTGTAGAACTGACCGCCCCACTTGGCGACAAATTGACGAAACATCATCACAATACTATCCCCTAACAAAACACAAATAATTTCATTTATTTAGTTCAATTTTATCAATTTCAAGATATTTTTATGATTTTATAAACATTTTTATCAATTTGGCAACGTTTTAAAAATTCGCTAAATGTGTTACTAAGTAGGACGGTTGGACTGACACACAAATGCTAGCGAAAGATCATTTCAGTACTCTCTTCTAACAAAACAAAATTAATTTAATTGATTTAGCGTCATTTTTATCAATTTGGCGACGTTTCGTTAATTTGACAACGTTTAAGAAAAGTTGCCAAGTTAGCGATATCCCGTCAAATTCGTGGATCTGAATTTGCAGATCTGAAGAATAAAACACCCTGCTCTCTCTTGTATATACTAAATGAAAACACTAAAATTGTATTAAAAGGTATACCCGTTCTACTCTTATTCTGTTTCAACAATCGGCTAAATGGGTTTATTGGCTAAACACAATGAGTTTGAAAACTCTTTGCCAAAATAAATTAAATGAGAGTGATGTACGCAGTCCGCATTTAATATAATTAAAAGAAAAATCAGACCGTTCATTTATAAGATATATTTTTATATCCATTTATTTATAATTCAAATCGAAAAAAAACATAATAATAATTAGTTGACACATTTGATTTAATTGCGTTGCTGAGCAACATGATATAAGAAATAATCTTCCTCATAAAATGCTGATAATTTAATAACCATTTTGATTTCTTAATACCTTTCATTGTGAGCCTGTGAAAAATAAACAATGTCGATAGAGTTTCCATTTAAATTCATATTTCAAACCTGCGATTTTCAAAAGTGGCTGATAAGCGCAATAAATTCCCACCAAACTCAGAGATAGAGTTTTAATTCACTTTCACGTTTTAAACCAGCGATTTCCAACCTTTTTCGTCTGGAGGAACCAGGGAGAGTAGAACTCCTAGGAGAAAGTTTCGTCTTTCATTAATATCTCGACAACCCCCTGGATTTAGAAACTCGAAACATGGACTAAATTTTAAGTGGGGCTATTTCAAGGCTACCCACAAAATTTCATTAAATTCGGTTCAGCCGTTCTCCCGTAATGATGAGACAGATTTTCAATTGTATTTATATAGATTTAAATTTGAAAAGATTTAATAAAAATCGACTGCCGCATAAACACAAATTCGTTGCTGTACGACATGATATAATTTTATGCAAATAAATTATCGAAAAAATATCGTTTGCATAATGCTATCTCTGTGGATTGTGTGGTTTTTGTTAATATTTCGATAACCTTTAATCCTAGAAATTCGAAACATGGATTAAATTTTAAGTGGGGCTATTTCACGGTTTTAATTGTAATTTTAATGAATTGCATCAAGTCTCATTTTCTTTGTATTTGGGAGCCAGGTGTTACATACACTGCTATAGGTGAAGGCACCAGTCTATTTAAATCTATTTAATTTAGATATTATCGGCTTACTTTATGACACTAAACAAATGAGTATTGCCTCATCTTTAGTAAAAGAAGAAACGTAAACCTGCTCCATCACCTCCAGACACTGAATCTGGTGAAAGTGAAATGGAAGCGACTCCATATTGTGGTGCAATCATTATACTAAAGAAAAATGTGAAAAATAAAACAACTATGAAAAAAGAATGCTATTATGCCGTGTATTAGAAATTTATTATATATATATATATATATATATATATATATATATATATATATATATATATATATATATATATATATATATATATATATATATATATATATTTGTGAGACGTATGCTTGATATTGAAAAGATGGTGAGCCGTGTACCATGAGATTTTACAAAAACACGATGGACAAATATATATGTACTATCATATTGGAAGTCAAAAATCGTTTCATTTTTATGGATCTATATGCAACTGTTCCTTTCACAATAGTAATAATTGCGAAAGAAATTAAAACAGCGTATCAGAAAAGAAGGTATAAGTAACAGAAAAGCAATAAATAAAGATAAATAGGAATTTCGTTAACTTTTATACAGTTGATTGTCGTGTGTTAAACAGTTCGCATTGCGTCAGTTATTTGTGATAAAAAATAGTACATAGCGTCAGTTCTGTGGATATTAAAGATATCTGATTAAAAGAAATATTTAATATATATATATATATATATATATATATATATATATATATATATATATATATATATATATATACGCACGCACGCACACTATTACGAGATAATTTCTTCTATTATAAAGTTATAGTAGATGTATGTTATATTAAAAAACTAGCCGCCTTTGGCGACCAGTCTGTTCGCGACCCTTGAAAATTCAGATCGTCGCAAACTCGCTGGCGCGACCTACCAGAAAAGTGTAAGGTGACTATTTGGACGGCCAGGAAGTGCCACCCAATTTATACCGGAACCCTGAGGGGTAGGCATCCACAGGGACCGTATCCTCCTTCCTCTTCCACCAATCTCTCGGAAGGACTTACGGACCCACATGTTTAACGTGATCGTACTCCGCATGAACACGGCGGCAGTTATGGCAGTGGCGGGAATCGAATCCGGGCCTACCGAGTGCAATTCCCGCGCGCTAACCACTGGGCTACTTCGCCCTCTGCGACAATCTCCATAACTTTCTTTTTATTCAGCCAATTTAGACCGGAACCCAGTGGGGGAGGCATCCACAGGGACCGTACCCTCCTTCCCCTACCACCAACCTCTCGGAAGGACTTACGGACCCTCATGTTTAACGTGAGCGTACTCCGCGTGAACACGGTTGCATTTTTGGCAGTGGCGGGAATCGAACACGGGCCTACCGAGTGCAATTCCTGCGTTTAAAATATAACGTAATATCACCGCGACAATCTCCATTACTTTCTTTTTATTTATTTTTTTATTTCTTCAGTGTTTAAGTTTTTCATTGTTGTCCCAACCGTCACCCGATGTAAACAATACATCGCCACAATTCAATCCAGCATAATGAGCCAAAAACTTTATAAAAAGCAAACACTAATTCAGTTTTTAATTGTCCCTAGGTCAAAAACCGTATAAACCATAATTCATTAATTTAAATTTTATAATGACTAAAGCTCTTAATTCCATAATCTTCATTCCATCGTTCCATCATTTAAAATATCCATAAAATTAAAATATCTATTTAAAATATCCATTTAAAATATCCATAAATTAAAATATCCATTTAAAAAATCCATATCGTTCCATCATTTAAAATATAAATATAATAATTTCATCCGATGTATACAATACATCACCACAATTCAATCCACCATAATTCAATCATTTAAATTTTATAATGACCATATGCTAAGCTCTTAATTCCATCATTTAAAATATCACGCAATTTTCTAACCGATGCACAGCGATGGAAACAGCGTGACGTCCCCGGCTGCGCGCGGATCTGGGAGAAAATCGGAACTTCGCTGAGAATTCGTCGAGAAATTTAAAATCATTACTTCTTTAAAATCAGGATCGAGCTACTATTTATCATTATTTCTTGACCAGATTGGGCTTGTAAGAATCCCTGATGTTTGAGCTTTCTAAAAATGTAAATTATTAGTCGAAATTGGCGATACTTTTTACGATGCGAGAATTTAAAAACAAAAGTTCGTTTTTTTTTTAGCCGAAGGTGACTTTTATTTTAAAATCTTTAAAAAAATATTAGAATTTGCCCCTGAAATTTTAAATGGATATATTTTTACTCGCAATTGTCTGCTCTTTCCGGTCGTGTGATTTGTTTTCTTCTACGACGTCTGGATGGTGGAGAAAAAAGGGGAAAAAAACGGTCGAAATCGCATAAAACATTAAATAACAACAACAACAAAAAATTCAAATTTTAAAAATCGGTTTTCACGTGTTCCCCCCCCCCCCCCCCCCCTGCCCCCGGTCTCCGATTGCCAAATTTCGTAGCTCTGCGACGCGCGGTCGCTGAGCCTAGTGTATAAGACACACAGACATTGCCTTTTATTATATAGATATAAAATAGAATTACTTAATATTTTTATTACTGTGTAATACTGTGTCAAACTTGATAAAATCCTTAAAGTGTCAATTACTGGTGCCCCATCCTAGATATTTTATCTTCCATTGATACCAGTTTACAACTTATTTTCCAGAAAAATCAAACTAATAAGGTTAAAATTTCATTCCTATTGCAGATAACATATTTACACCAGTTTCGTGCTTTTCTAACACTCATTAGCATGGTCAGTGGCAACAAGAAAGTAACTGTGGCCATTTAACAGCAACAGTGATGAAAATTAACGGTAGTTTTTATTATAAGCCGTAATAAAATTATTAAAATTTAAGATTTATTACTAGAAGATTACAAAAACTAAAGATGTAATTAGATATAATTGTTTTAAATGTTAAGTTCTTATTCTAATGAAAGCCACTGTTACTCCATACCATTGTTGCTGCTAAATTATTACCATTTCTTCAAGTATACGTATCTACAAGTCCTATTATATCGCATGTTATCTACCAAATTTTCTTTTTAATCATACATACAATTTTTCTTTAATCATACATACAAAATTGGCAACAAGTCTTACATTTAATTTCTTCTTACACGAGGTGATTGGCATAATTTGTTCTTCACTGTTACTTTAAAACTGATGTTTTTCTCTCACTATAATTGCAATGAATTTCTATGTCGGCGGCCTTAGTGGCACGACAAACATTCAGATTATAGTCGATGTCATTCGATGTTACTTGAAGCATATTCATTGTAACTGTAGCCACAGCGTTCGTTATGCGAGCTTGTAGATGCTGAAGGTCGTCGTTCTTGATCTGGTAGACAACGTTTTTGACAACTCCCAGTTCAAAATCCATTAGGGTTAAATCTGTCGCACTGAGCTCGTCTACGCTCACTAATTTCCGCATTCACTTGAGCGGGTACCACTTAGCGCATGCACGTGAGCGGCGTATGAAAAAACGTTTTCCCTCTGCGATGGCTCACATCTGCAATTTATATAGTAAATACTTTTCAATATCATATTTTTGGATACTTTTGATTCAAACACCCTGCATAAAAAACCATTGGGAAGAACTATATTTATTTATAATTTTATATTAATATCACTTGCATAGACATTGGCACACCATATAGGGATACTATTGCAGATCGTGTTTGTAATGATGAATTTATGTATATATATATATATATATATATATAATAATAATAATAATAGTTTGAAAGTCCAATGAAAGAAAAGTGAGAAGCTGTAACTCGAAAAACCTAACTTTCTAACAAGCTTACAAATTAAAAGTATAAATCTGCAAATCTACAATCAAATGGAAATAAAATATAAAAAAACAAATTTCGAATCATCAAGTTAAAGAAATCATCAAAAAGCACAAATACATCGACTTCGGCTTTTATTCTTTAAATATTGATCTTGGACATATATAATAAGTTACAAAGTTGCGTAAAGAAAGGTACAAAATTTTATGAAATCGATTAAAATTTTCAAGGGAATTAAATTTAAAAAAATACAAAATTTAAATTTTTATACGGCCCTCGTACAAAACATTTCCAATGAGTAAAATGTGCCCCATACGCTAATAAGGTGATGTACAAATTTTCAGCATTTTATCATAAAAAGTCCCAGAGAAGACAAAAATGCTGACTTAAACCACTTTTCGATGCATCGACATGAGTTCTCGGAGAAAAAAAATCATGTCGGAAGATCGCGTTTCAGGGGTCATACACAAATTACGAAAGAAAACAATGATTACATAAATGAATAATAATTTTGGTATTTATTGGTACAAAAGTATCTACACTGTGTAGAAAAAATAACTTTACACAAAGATTACAAAGCTTGTTCAAAATGTTTTCCATCCATGCCAAAGATCCATTGAAGATTTGCCTATGATGCATTTCTGCCTTTCGTCATTTGCACTCCTACTGTAAACATTTACATTTTAATTTGTGATTTTCACTAACTTTGTTTAAACCTATCTCTGGGACTTTTTATGATAAAATGCTGAAATTTTGTACATCACCTTATTAGTGTATGGGGCACATTTTACTCATTGGAAATGTTTTTGTACAGGGGCCGTATAAAAATTTACATTTTGTATTTCTTCAAATTTAGTCCCCTGAAAATTTTTATCGATTTCATAAAATTCTGTACCTTTTTTTACGCAACTTTGTAATTTATTATATATGTCTAAGATCCATATTCAAGGAATAAAAGCCGAAGTCAATATTTTTGGGACACCCTGTGTATATATATATATATACGGAGTATGATTCAAAAGTTCCCGGACTGAGTCTATAACTTAAAAAAGATTATCAATTAAAATGCTGAAACACATCCTCCTTTGAAATAAGACCCTTGCGCAACAACACACTTTTGCCATCGCTTGTAAAGGTCATCGAAACACTTCTGGAATCCATTTTTAGACATGTCCTTTAATTCAGCCTGCGATGCACTTTTAACTTCATCTGCGGATTGAAATCGACGACCCTGCAAGCGACTTCCCAGTTCAGGTAATAAGCTGAAATCGTAGGGGACGAGATCAGGTAAGTAAGGAGGATGTGGCAAAACAGTTTGAGTTTTCGCAAGAAAGTCAGCGACGAGGAGGGATCGGTGTACAGGAGCGTTGTCATGCAAAAACACCCATGACCCTTTTGGTCTTCGGTTAACATGTAGGGAACGATGTGTTGACACACCCTATACATGTTAGATCCTTAGTCAGTATCCGTTGACATGTGGCCTCGGATATCCCAACTGATTCTGCTATTTCCGCTATAGAGAGGTTTCACTTACGTCACATTCCCGTAGCAACCATTTGACCAGACGACTGCTTTGTACAAGCAACAACTAGAACGCCATGAAACCACATTACAAATCTTATTTTTCGCAGCTAGATTCTGGATATAAAAGCTTATATTCAGCTAAAATCAACGAAATTGTAGGTGAAGATCCTTATAAAAGCAACTTCTTCGAAGAAAATTGCGATCTTTATCTTGATATTGGATATTTTGATATCTTTAACTACCTCGTATACTCAACTAACAGTGTTACCCGAGAACAAATGAAAGCGTGTAAATCACTGGAGGCTCATAACTATTTTACGAGTGGTTGGGTTCACAACAAAATATTAGTAAAATACATATCGGATGACATTACTCAAAAAAATTACTCACAAAAAAGTTATATTTTAATGCTTTTGAAAATCAACATGTAATAAATAGTTGGAAACTTTATTATATGGAAAAAAATGTTTTCACAAATCAATCTCTTACCAATTCAGAGAGTTTTGATGTAACTTCATGGTCACTGAAATCTCATGTCGGTTTTATGTCATGTCTGTCACAATAGGTTTTTAATTTTATATTAAATAAATAGACAATTCGAGATTTTGAAACTTCCCTAGAAAATAGCTGTGATATAGATATACATATGTGAATAAAATTTATTTTCCTAGAAATATTATCTTCTATGTCAAATGTGCTATATTACACATATGATGTCATGTTGGTCACAAACGAAATTAACCTACAGGCATCTACTACTGAATTTAGTTATTTTAATTTGATGTTGATTTTTTTTAATTTTAGATTTATATCAATGTTTGTATAATCAAATTATAAAACTAAAAAAGTAAAGTTTTTTTAAGATTTATTAAACTTAAATTGAAAAGCATACTGTGCCATATAATGTACTCACTATGAATGAAATGCTCACTGCAAACTTTCCTGTGCTTCAAATTTTCAGTAATCAAATCTTCTCTGTTGATTCTTGAAAGTCATTCTTTGTTTCTTTTAACAGACAAGTCCTTGATTTTATTCCCTTTATTTTCAATTATTCGAGGGAATGAAAAATAATGATACATTATAATCACGTACGCATCGTTTGCTGCAGTTAATTATGGCACACATCACCATTATCAAATTAAATTACTTTATATTAAAGAAACTATGATTATATATGATATCGGCTGGATATAGTTTTAATAAAACGACTTTTTTTTTTTTAAATTACACACTAAAACGTATTTTTACATATAAACCTAATGCAAATTCAACGTTTGTTTGTACAAAGATAACTTAGGACTTTCTCCGCTAGATGGACGTAACGTCACGTGAATCTTCCCTATTGTTTGCTGACTGTTCCCACGTACCGTCACAGAAACCTGTTTTCAGCGGCGCGGGATGTCTGTGGACACGAGCGGATAAATAGCACCGGACCCACTCCGATTCCACCTTCATAGAGTTTCGTCCAGAACAGAGCACCAGGCGCGAAGCGCCTTTAATCTCCAATCTCTAGGTGTGGTTCTTATCTTCATACTGTGACATTATTTCATTGGTCCATAGTTGGAGGTTCGAGGTTTTTGATTTACTGTTTTTATTATTTGTCCTAGCTCCTAGTGTGGCAGTTTGTTGCACATTAAGAGTTTAAGCAGTTTGGGGGGGTTGATGCAGATCTGAGGGTAACCTAGCATTTTAGCAGTTTAGGATTTTAAACATTTTGTAGAAAACCAAAGATCGCGAGTTTTCTTTAATATCAACTGATTAAGGTGGGACGTTCCTAGTACCGAATATCAAAGTTAAGTACCGAGCGGGGTCTCTTACGAGATTTAGCCTTGCGATGATCATAGTCATGCAGATTAAATAATAGTTCATTTGGGACAGATGGCAGATTTTTGTAGAATTTAAGCGCTAGCTTTTTGATTTGGGCTCTAACAGTTTTTATTTTGAGGTCTTTCCTAATTACCGAGTTTCTTAAGTATCTAGGGGCTTTCCTTATAATCC
This sequence comes from Amaurobius ferox, assembly GCA_951213105.1. Lineage (NCBI taxonomy): Eukaryota > Metazoa > Arthropoda > Arachnida > Araneae > Amaurobiidae > Amaurobius > Amaurobius ferox. The sequence goes on along the minus strand of OX578133.1, from coordinate 102,950,831 downwards.
TTAGGGTTTTGTTTTGTCTTGTCTCTAATAAGTCTATGGTAGTTTTACAGGCATATCCCCATACGGGTGCAGCATTCCCGGGCAGATGACCGATTTATAAATTAGGAGTTTATTTTGATAACTTAGATTTCCGTTTCCTATCATTGGGTATAAGGCTCCTATGGTTATATACGCTTTTTTGATTATGTTCGTTACGTGCAGTTTCCAAGTTAGGTGGGAGTCTATCGTTACACCTAGGTATTTAGTAGATTTTTCCGCTTTTAGGGCATGGTTGTTTATGTACAGAGGAGGCGGAGGTTTACGTTTTCTTGAGAAATAAATCCAATGACATTTATTGGGATTTAATTTTATTCGCCATTTTTCCAGCCATGTTTGGAGTATGTCTAAGTGTTGTTGTAGCTGTCTGTGCATTACTGAGACGTAAGGGTGTTTTGCAAGTATCGCGCTGTCGTCAGGACAGATGGCAGATTCCACCAACAAGGAACCACTACTGACGATGATGCGATTGACGTAGCCGATGACGTAGGGTTCACTTTGATTCTGGTTAGCGGAGTTCTTATTTAGCACTAGCAGCATACCCGTTCTTCGTACGGAGTATATAATATAAAGAAACTTGAAATTCATAATCATGCCCAAATTCTTATAGTATACTAAATGACATGTTTAATCAAAATATTCTGTTAAAATATTTAATATAATGCTCCTAAAAAGAAGTTTAAGAATATCTGTTCTCGCTATATAAAATTATCTTCATGGACATATCTGAAGAATAAAACATCTTGGACCCCTTATGTAAGCAAATATAAAAAAAATATGGAATTGAATCAATATATGCAAAATAAAAGCGTTAAAATTGTATGGGACCCGTACTAATTATATACGCGAATATTAGAAAATATAACCTGTATTAGTAGATTACATGTATAAATTGAAAATACCAATAAACCCGTAATCTTTAAATCTGAAGACAGTCATTTATTCCAATATATGTCAAAATTAAAGTGCTAAAATTATATGGGAAGATATACACGTACTACTTATAATGTCCGATTATTAGTAGAAGATTACCCGTATTGCAATATGAGTCACAAATGTTTTTTGGTAAAATACAACAGACGACGTAATAAATTGAATATATAATTAATCCCCTTAATCTTCATACCAGAAGACTGTACTTGATTCCAATATATATGCCAATATATGTCAAAATATATGCTAATATACCTGTACTACTTATATTCTCGTAGGTTAGAAGATATACCCGTGCATTCCTAGAAGATTACTCGTACAAAGTACAATATGCGTGTGTCAGCAATTTTTGCCGCAATAAAACAATGGCGTAATAACTTAAAAATATCAATAATCCCTGAATCAATAGTTCCGGAAAATATTAATAATAATAATGTTTAAACCTGAAGAGTATAATTGATATTATCCAGTCCAAAATGAAATGGCAATGAAATTTATTTTATATATATATCTTCATTATTCAAATCGGAAAGGATTTAATAAAAATCGTCTGCCGCATAAACACATTGGATTTAAATCCGTTGCTAAGCGACATGATATCATTTGCTTCAAATAAATTGGTAGAAAAAATATCGTCTAAATAGTTATATTTCTATGGAACATTTGGCGACAGTTTCGTCAAATTAGCGACATTTTTAAAAATCGCCAAATTTATCGCCAAGTGGGACTGTAGAACTGACAGTTCCACTTTGCGACAAATTGACGAAATATCATCACAATACTATCCCCTAACAAAAAACAATTAATATCATTTATGTAGCGCAATTTTATCAATTTCAAGATATTTTTATAGATTTGAAAACATTTTTATCAATTTGGTGACATTTTAAAAATTCGCTAAATGTATTACTAAGTAGGATGGTTGGTCTGACAGAGAAATGCTAACCAAACATCATTTCAGTACTCTCTTCTAACAAAACAAAAAAAATTTCATTGATATGTAGAAGACCCAAGCCACACGACCAACCTGAAGGTTTATGGCAGCTGTTTGTGTTGTTGTTGTTGAAACCCAGACCGTCCGACCTACCAGAAAGGTGTAAGGTAACTGTTTAGACGGTCGGGAAGTGCCACCCAATTTAGACCGGAACCCAGTGGGGGAGGCATCCACAGGGACCGATTTTGATTTCTCTATACTTCTCATTGTTCCGTAAAAGCTTGTTTTAAATAAACCATGAACCATGGAGATAGATTTCCCCTTTAAATCATGTTTCAAACAATTCATGTTTTGAGAAAGTGACTAATTAACGCAAAAAATCTCCCATCAAACTCAGAGATTAAATTTTAATTCACTTTCAAACGATTTTCAAGCTTTTCGTTTGGATAAACCACGGAGTTAGGGAGTAGAACTCCTAGGAAAAAGTTCCGTTTTTAACACTTTACAACAAAGTTGAAAAGTGTTTATGACTTTGTTCATTCTGTCTGTCTGTCTGTCTGTCTGTCTGTCCGTTAGCACGATAACTGCCGTAAAAATGACTTAATCAAAATGAAATTTTAGTATGTTGTTCAGACGGTCTGTAGGACCTATGGGAATATAAATGAATAATATCACACAATTAGTTTTGGATTGAACCCGGGTTGAAAAAATGAAATACATTGAGCCCTATGGGACCTAATTTTTCTAACATTTTTTAAGCGGATTTAAAATTCACAAATTGCTTCGAAAATTTTAGGTAATAGTCAAATTGTTCCATAAAATATATAAAAAAAAATTCAGCTAAATATATTCAGTAGTTTTTTAAATAAAAATTAAAATAATAATTACACATCTTATATGAAACGATCACGTGACCATGATATGAAACGATCACATGACCCACTTCAAAATGAGATATGGCATCCATCTTGTTTCAAATTCGTGATTTTTTAAAGTTCTTTTTAATTCATATTGAGTGTTGTATCCATCCTAAAACTACTTTATTTCTGCTTAAATTCTGTGCATCTACATACTAAAACAACACAATGACAATATATTTGAGTTTAAATTCTCATTCAAATTTGATTATTTCTACAATTAAGCCTATTTTTCACCTATGTAAAATGTAAACAGCAAAATATGTAGAATGAGTTGTATTAGAATTACTGTATTTCTTTAACACAAAATAATTCAGTCCATGGAGTCTGCATGGCTGATATGAATGAAATATTAATTGATTTTATAAACAGAAGGACGATATTTTTCGATGAAGTTTTAAGCATAAAGTTTATGAATTGTAGCTCCATGGTCTTAATTTTTAATTAAAATAAATTATTATAGTATTGTGATGAATGAAATGGAGAAAGTTATGAATGAAATCCTGCTTTTATAGAGAGATCCAGGCGTGTTATTTTTTCTATGACGTCATTTGAATTAATTTCAGTTGTTTTCGATGAAGTTTTCAAATATAATAAATTATCGTAGTATTATGATAGATTTAAAAATATTACCGTGGAATGTATTGCATTTTAGAGATATTTAAACCACACAATTTATATTTCAATGCCGTCTTTTGAATGAAGTTCATTTTTTTCAATGAAGGTTTAAGTTTTCAAATATAATAAATCAATGTAGTATCGTGATAAGTTTTAAAATATTACCGAGGAATGTATTGCATTTTCGACTTTTTTAAATAAAATTGCATTGAAGTTGGAAAGTGTTTCATAATCAATGCTTTAAGCATGATTGATCTTTCTTGTTCATTAATATCTCGACAACCCCAGGTCTTAGAAACTCGAAACTTGGACAAAAGTTATGGGGGGATATTTCAGGGCTATTCACTAAATTTCATTAAATTCGGTTCAGCCGTTTTTCCGTGATGATGAGACAAACGAAAATTTCGTTTTTTACTAATATCTCGAGAACCACTGGTCGTAGAAACTCAAAACACGGATATAATTTTAAGTGGGGCTATTTCTGGGCTACCCACAAAATTTCATCAAATTCGGTTCAGCCGTTCTCCCGTGATGGTGTGACAAACAGACAGACAGACAGATTTTCATTTTTATTTATATAGATTCGCGGCAAATTTAAGTTTCGTGAATTTTTTCTGTGGACGGTACGTGGAAATTTAAGTTTCGTTCTGTGGACGGTACGTGGAAATTTAAGTTTCGTTCTGTGGACGGCCAACGCGTTCGTCGTCTTCGGCACCACAGAATATATAGTAGTAGTGTATAGTAGTCTGTAAACTATCTAATAATACTAGTATACGATAGTAAATTTAACAGCTGAGTGATGATGAGTTCGTATTATAAACTACCATCTCCGTGCACAGGCGCAGTTCTCTGAAGCTACTATTGGTCGTCGATATTGACGTCGGCTGACGTCACATCATGACGTCGGAGTGGGTCCGGTGCTATTTATCCGCTCGTTCTGTGGACGGCCAACGCGTTCGTCGTCTTCGGCACTTTCCCTGCCTTCTCTGAAACGTCGATGCCACTCAAAAGCTTGCGTTCGCGATAATGTATCACTGCCGTACACATGTTTCGTAAACCCCCTTTCGTAATCCCCTTCATCCGCAGTGTTTATGTATCAGGTTTGTTTATGCAACAAGATTTCTAACAAACACAAACGAGTCCACCTTACTTGCCGGTTATAACAACCACGTGTTGGATGCGCTTATATTTATTGCCATTGAGAAAGTATTATATTTGAAACCCGAGTAGTTCTAGTAAGAAGTTGATTATAAAGTACGTGATAAAAGTGGAAGTTGCTCAAGCAAGGTTTAAGAAAATATAAACATCATTAAATGATTTTTTTTTTTTTTAATAGCAAACTCCCAAATTTTAATAGAATGTCAATTGTAAATCATACAGAGTTGATTATCAAGATCTAGCAGGGCTTATTTAAAATCAACATTTGAACTTCTATGAATACACATGAGATGACTTGTGGCGATACTTATTATGGTATAAATGATTTTAAATTGAAAAATGATGGAAGCTATTAAGGTGTATATTCTTGCTTGTATAAATTGCGCAAAGATAATCATGATTACATTCGCTTTGTTCATCAAACGATTTTGAAAGAATATCATACCAGAAGCAAACTGCATAAATTTATTCAGGATATATATGCTGCTTTGGGAATTTACTGACTAGATTAATAACTACCTCTGCTTGTTTCATTGTTTAATATTTCTTTTTCAGTCGTGATTACAGCCTGTGGTGCAAATCTCTAAATAATAATAATTTTAAAGCATTATAAATGGTTTTCGTAGTATGCCTTAATATTATAGCATCCCCAATTTTCAAATGCTTTCTATTTATTTAACCTTTCTTTCCGAAATGTATAGTAGCATTTCATTCTCCTAATTTTCTTGTCGACGGCTCCAAATTGCACATATTTATCTTTCTATTTCAGCATTCTCTTATTGCCTCTGCAAATTGCTGCTAAATGGTTGCTCTTTCCATTTCGAAAATGTATTATGTATAAAAATAGTCTGGATATTTGTTATAAAGTGGGGTTGCTAATGAGATATGTTGGATGCGCTTATATTTATTGCCATTGAGAAGGTATTATATTTGAAACCCGAGTAGTTCTAGTAAGAAGTTGATCATAAAGTACGTGATAAAAGTGGAAGTTACTCAAGCAAGGTTTAAGAAAATATAAACATCATTAAATGATTTTTTTTTTAATAGCAAACGCCCAAATTTTAATAGAATGTCAATTGTAAATCATACAAAGTTGATTATCAAGATCTAGCAGGGCTTATTTAAAATCAACATTTGAACTTCTATGAATACGCATGAGATGACTTGTGGCGATACTTATTATGGTATAAATGATTTTAAATTGAAAAATGTGCTGATGGAAGCTATTAAGGTGTATATTCTTGCTTGTATAAATTACGCAAAGAGAATCATGATTACATTCGCTTTGTTCATCAAACGATTTTGAAAGAATATCATACCAGAAGTAAACTGCATAAATTTATTCAGGATATATATGCTGCTTTGAGAATTTACTGACTAGATTAATAACTACCTCTGCTTGTTTCATTATTTAATGTTTCTTTTTCAGTCGTGATTAAAGCCTGTGGTGCAAATCTCTTAATAATTATAATTTTAAAGCATTATAAATGGTTTTCGTAGTATGCCTTTATATTATAGCATCCTCAATTTTCAAATGCTTTCTATTTATTTAACCTTTCTTTCCGAAATGTATATTAACATTTCATTCTCCTAATTTTCTTGTCGACGGCTCCAAATTACACATATTTATCTTTCTATTTCAGCATTCTCTTATTGCCGCTGCAAATTGCTGCTAAATGGTTGCTCTTTCCATTTCGAAAATGTATTATGTATAAAAATAGTCTGGATATTTGTTATAAAGCGGGGTTGCTAACGAGAGTCTTTAAGGATAAAAACCGTCAATTTGAAGTCAAAAAGCTCGTTGAAAGGGCATGAGTCTGTGTTGGACCTCACCCTGTGACCTCTCTTTTCATTTCGTGCTAGAATAGCGTTAAGATTATTTGCCTGCTTCGAGTTCCAGCATAAGTGCCTTCTAACAAAAGGCCTACCGGCCTCCTATTGTGAATTTATGACCTGTTACATGAGCACCAGAAAAGCATCGGTAAGTACACACGTGGAGGAGTGTTTAAACGCTCTCTCTCTCTCTCGGAGATGGGAGAAATTTCTTTAAAAAGATCCTTCTATGTATATATTCTGCTTAATGAGGACGGGTTCTACTTCTAATAGAAGAGTTGCTTCTCTCACTCCCCTGTCTGACCATAGAATGATTGAACGCTTGCACGTGTCTTTTTGTTACTCATACCTGGTAGATGGGTACTTAATTGCTTCTTTTTGCCGTACTATATTACTTTTAGATATACAGTAAAACTTATCTATAGAGGACACTTTCGAACCGGAATGTATATTCGGGAGTTATGCTTATGGCGTAGCCTCAAGTATGTGCCCAATACATAAAAATTCACCTATTTTTTGCATATTTAAAATTTAAGTATATACAGCCATTTCAATACAATTTAAAATTAAAAAGTTTTATTTTATTAACTAAGAATTGCTACTATTTATTATTTATGGCGTACTCGCACTCGATTCTTCAATTTCGCCAATCACTTAGCACTTTTGGCTAATAAAGCATCTAATAAAAGGTTGGTTTTTGTAGTTTGACTTTCAAAGTCTGTTTTTCAATATATACTCGTATTTTCAAATTTGGCAGCAGCAATATTCCATCGGAATTACTTTAGATGAAGAAACTTTTTTATTAAATTTTGCAGTGCTTTAACGTTGAACGACTAATTTTCTACAACTTTATACCATGTTTCTTTCATTTATATATAGTTTTCTACTGATGTGTGTTTTTACCGAATTTTGTGCTTTCAAAGAAATGAAATCGCGCAAAACGTCCGTTGCATATTCAAAGCTTATTTTATATCGATGTTTTTGAAGCATCTAGGTTTTAACACACTATAATCGCGATTTTTTCTATTTATTCCCTGAAAAAAGTAGTTTTCAACTTTATCGACCAAAATCATTGTCCGTATTTCGAGAGTACATTATGTGGAGATAAGTACACGGAAGCATATATCCTTTAAAACAGTATGTTATATGGAAGTATTCGCTTTTCAGAAGTGTTTGTTAAATCGATTTAATTGTGATAACAATTTGTTAAGTAACTACATACCTAGTAATATTTTTTATGTGAGATTTTTCAAGCCATCACTATTCATGTTGTGTATGAAATTGGTTTATGAACGTTGGATTATATTTTCAAAATTCCACTATTCGTGTTGTGGATGAAACCAGCCCATGAACGTTGAATTATGCAAGATTTTCAAGACTTCGCACTATTCGTGTTGTGTATGAAATCGGCCTATGAACGTTAATCGAGACATCGGTATGTTTGACTTCCAAATTACAGCTTATTTTTTTGCCATTGGCATACGATTAGAGGAAAATGCATTGACTTTAAGATATAGATGAGATGACTTCCCTTTAATTTCCATTCATACCTGATTAAACTGTCCTCTCCTCCTTACCGTTTCACACATTTATTTGCTGTTTTGACTGCCATTTAGCCAGGACTTTTAATATAGATGCTATTCCCGTTAATCAAAATATCCAAACGAGTATATTTAGATGTTTTGATTTTTGTAACTCCACCGCCCTTAATTATCTGTTCGATTTGAATTCCTTCTTAAATTTAGATATCTTTGAATGGAAAATGGTTAATAATAGAAACCGCGGAGACATTACTGAGCCAGAGTTAATTTTAATTATCCATTGGTAACTTGGCAGAGTTTGGTTTTTTAATATATCAGCAAATACGTTATTCATTGGGAGTGCTTGTAACTGGAGAGAACGAAGATTTGAAACCCCCTTGCATGGTTTCAAGCTGTATTGCACTTTTTTGGTGTTTTCCCCAATAGGCGCAAAACTAGCCGATCTGGGGTTTCCAAAGCTTGGAATACAACATCCTTGGAATTGTTATCATATCCTGCTGACTTTGCTAAGTAAAAAAAAATCTTATGTGTGTAGCACACGACTTTCCCTATATAATGCAATTAATTTACTTCTTTCACAGTGAAAAAATGATGTATAATATCTATGGCACAATGTTTTTAATATTGAATTGTACATTTGGCGCCTTTCCGAATGACAACATGTAAAACTATTTCGAAGTACCCAATTTAAATTCCGCCTAACTCTAAATCGACAGTTATCAATATTGATAGCATCCGCAATAAGCAATATAGTCCATAATAATTAATTCATCAATTTGGCGTCATTTCCTTTGATTTAGCGTCAATTTTGCAATTTTGATTATAGTTTTGTCAATCTGGAACGACATATTGCCAAGTTGGCTGTATATCACTATATTAGTTGCCAAATTTACCAAATTTATCGTCACGCGTTACACATAGACGGAGTGATGAGCTTTTCTTATATATAAATGACTATTGACTAATTGTTGGTCGTACAAATACAAATCTATTACACAAGTATTTTCTCTCATATGGAACAAACTAGATTCACGAGAATGATGCTAACACATTTATCGCATAATATTGCATGAAAAGTGAACGTATTTCATGATAGCTAATACTTTTTTTAATTTTATGATAAAATTAATTAAACTTACCTTTTTTTAATAATATTATTGATACATTTATTAGAATAATGTGCAGTATCTTTAGAACGCTTGCATGAACCATTCTCAAGTGTGTGTCATTCGTTTTCTAATGAAAATTTTCATAAGAAATGATCATTTACATAAAATTATTAAAGAATTTGATTATTTACTGATATTTATAAAATTTCCTTTGAAAATTTAGGGAGTGTTCTGAACATTCAATTGCGTTTAAAATCAAAAAGGGTATTTACCGATTGTAATATTTATCAAATTTTGTTCAAAGCGCTCCATTCGTTGGTGTGATATCGCTTCCACGGACTCACGCACTAAAACACACATACACACACATTAATGCAGACATTAATGCATCATACGGCTGGATCTCCTTCGGGAATCAGTAAGTAAAATACAAAGTGCATATTAGTTATTGATTTCCTCGGTTTCAACGGGCCTTACTTTTCATTTCTTCCAAATTCACCCGTTTTTGCAATTTGTGTTTAAAAAGGCAAACACTCTTAAATTATTTGAGCTTAACTTTTGAAATGTAGGCATTGTAAAATTATTCCAAAATTTATTTCCGGGCATTGCAACCTTGAACTTTGTAATAGAGTTCGTAAATTTATGTATAATTTTCGCCTATCTCTTAGGGCGGTTATTCAAGACACTTGCAGCGATATTGCTGCCATTGAACAAAATGTATTTTACTTATTGATTTCTAGCATCTATATTAGATAAATAGATTGAACGATTGGTCGCAGACCCACTGCTTTAATTTTAAGAATTCTTCAAATATGGTAGACTTTTAGACTGACTTTAGCAATTTTTGCAGGCCATTTCGCAAACAAAGGCAGATCTTTCTTCCGAATCACACCAAAATCTAACCAGCACCACGGTATCCCATAATGCACTTATCTACCAAATTATGTGTTATTCGGTCAATTAGTTTGTCAGCTAGAGTGGATACATACGATTTCGCAGAAAACGTCAGATTCTTTTTTTCCGAATTGTACTAAAATCTAATCAGCACCAGGGTATCCCACAACTGACTTATCTACCAGGTTTTGTAAAATTTGATCGATTAGTTTTTTAGCTAGAATGAATACAGGCAATTTTTGCGAGCCATTTCGCAAAAAAAAAAAAGGGCGGGTTCTTTTATCCCGAATCGTACCAAAACCTAATCTACACCAGGGTTACACACAAGTGACTTACCTACCAAATTTTGTAAAATTTGGTCTGTTAGTTTCCGAGTTAGAGTGTATACATACATTTCACAGGCAGGCAGACACATACACACAGACGTCACCTTAAAAATAGTTTTTCCGTATTCTAGAGGTCCCAAAGCGTGTAGATCCGTCGAAAACTGGAGTTGCGATCTTTGGCATGATTCCAATACTTTCCCTATACATGACCATGTATTGCAGAGAAAGTAAAAACCTCTGATATGCAAAATCGATTGCGAAAAAAATTGTCAAAGTTATAGGACTTCCAACTTTTCCCCATTTATATTTAACTGTGAAAACATAGATCTTAGGGGTCGTACAAAAATTGAATTTCATTAGATAATATTTGCATTCGAAAACTTACGTGCGTACATATATTTGGCAAAAAAAGTTTTATGCAGTCCCCAATTACCCATCGAAAAGTTTATTTAATGATATCGCAGGTAATTTTGATGGTAATAGAAAATTAAAATATTTATAATTAAAAGATTGTTTCTATATGGCCCGTATAAAAAGTTATATTTTGTACTTTTTACTGAAAGATGTCATATAGTTAAAATGTGTACTATTATTATCTACCTTCGTTATAGCATTTCTTAAATTGAATCCATTGGTTTGCGTCCAATCGTTCAAGACATATATAGTTGTGCAATCTTTTTGAAACACCGTGTATATATATCTATGCGAAATATGAGGCTATTCTGTACATAACTATGACGGAGATGGTTTTAGAAAAATAAAACAATTTTAATATTACGGCCTCAACAATGACGTTTTTCGGATTTCCCGAGTTTTCTTGTGCTAGTCTCGATAGGCAGATTGTTATGATTTTGGGCCAATTTCCATGCGAATCACACATGCAAATGGTTCAAACTTATTGACTATTTGGTACGTGCAATAAATGAAACTTAATTGGTCGTGCCATTGAGACTAATTTATTAAATCTCATGCTAAGTCCCCTTATTCAAACAATGACAGGTATGCCATAGCTTTCTCTGCGAACGCTTTTTCGAATGCCTACTTGATAGTGTTAAATTTTGCTGTTTATTTTTTGATTTTAATCTATATTTTTATTTTGGCTAAATTTGTCTGTTCTGTTTGCATTTCTGCTGTTATTTTACTCTGCAAAATGTAACTAGGTATATGTTCATCGCATAATGGAAAAGCATGCATGTGTCAGTATTATGTATTTTATAAATTTTTTTGGCTTCTTTTAAAACGTTTTTAAATAATAATAAAAAAACTGAGTTTCATTATAGTTTAATTAAATCGAAAAAATAATTTACGAATCTGGACTTCATAGTTATTTAAACTGAGATGTTTGGTGTGGATTGGAGCATGCAAAGTTAGAACTCTTCAAACGAGCCGAACTTCTAAGCTGAGTGCTGATACTTTCAAAAGTCAAAATAAAATCAAGCAACACAACCTCGAGTGTGAGTAATTTACGCCCGTTATTATTGTTTGTTGAATGTCAACATACACATGCACACGTCACTGAACTATAATACATGTATTATTAATAATATATTACAGCTCAGTAGCGCATGTTCGACGATTTGGGTCTATTTACGTTATTCGCTTTAAACAAAGTAAGAAAAATTACGTTATATTAAAATACCATTTTTCAATAATATTTTATACATAATAATTTTGTCTTATTTTTTTAACTTTCAGCTGATTAATTAAATATTAAACCAGAGTAAATGTCTCATGTAATACGCTACCAGAGTATGTTTACTGAAGATTTTTCGTAAGAATACAGTTAGGCCTAACCGACACTTCACGCTTATGCCATTATTCTCCGGTCCGAGTTAATAGATTTGAGATAATTTTTAGTCGTAACCGAGTTGAAATAATTTTGAGTCTTTTTACTAAAGTAAATAATACTATATAAAATTTATACTGAAAATATTCTTTTAGAAGATATTTTTTGCATAAAAATCAAACTTAAAAGTCTTTTACATTTATTAATTTGAAGTGAATAAAAATTTTCCCTTGATTTTTCACGGGTACTCAGTGGTAAAGCAGTACATTTTACCTATATTCATTATCTACAAATATATATATATATATATATATATATATATATATATATATATATATATATATATATATATATATATAAATACTACATCGATTAGCCAAGATTCGCTTCGTTTGTAGTAATCATTCATTTAAGTAAACGTTTCATAAAAAATCAAATTGTTCCACCGCAATAGAATAAATAATTTTTCAGGATTATCCTCTATTCCAAAAATAAATGCAATATTTTACTGCTGCAATTACTTATGGCATCAGTTGGAACTAAGAAATTTGGTTATTATGAGAAGAGAAGTTAAATGAATGTTTTAATTTTTTCAGGCTTTGAAAAAACATGTGCACAATATTCTTGCAAAATCGTACTTAAATTTTAAGAATTTATTTGATTACGTATGTTATTAATGGTAAAGTATACTATTTTTAAGATCGTCTATTGCTTTGTAGCTAATTTTTGCTTTACGTGTATGGGATACCAAGATAATTGCTGGTTTTTGATGAATACAATAACCTGTAGCCACCTTTAGTTCTACGTGTAAAAAAAGCTGTAGATATAAGGACCTCTAAATAAACGAACATGAGGTTAGTGCCTGGTTGACAGGGATAAAGAGAATAACCAGATCATGACTAGCGATTAAATATATGGAGACGTTTTGACATTAGAACATTCAAATGTAAATGAAATTGTAATCAAGTTTCGTAATCATTATTTAAATCTTTTAACACCAGCATAACCTGGGCATAAGAAAATGAAATATCATGACTTTGCAAATATTACTTAAGAAAGTGTTTAAAGCAGGGATAGTTGCAAAGAGATAAACATCTATTAAAAATTATTTCTCTTTAAACAATACTTTTTATACCAAATAGTAGTCTATGAAAGTACAATATGTGTAAGATACAATATGTGTATCTTAAAAAGTACTTAAAAGTATCTTAAAAGTAATCTTAAAAGTATCTAAAAAGTATCTAAAAAGTATCTTAAAAGTAATGTGAAAGTACAATATGTGTATAATACATAAATCTAGATTTGTTTTGTGTCACACTGACAACGTTATTAAATACTTTATTTACATATTGTACCTAATTTCCAATACTCTGACAAATTCAGTAATTCAACACTAGCTGGTTTTAATAGTGCCAGATTACTGAGCTTGTGCTGTATTACCATTGAAAGTCTTATCTAGAAACGAAATCAACATTTTTTTTAATCAAATGTTCTCACACCTCTGGTAAGTCGAGACCTTTCTGAAACTGACCGCATACTAAAATCTCCTTGATAGCCCATCGTATATCAATAAGAACGATTGTAGGTGCACTATTATCTCTAAATTCAGAGAAAAGGCCAGTATTAAAAGCTTATTACTCCAACACTACAAAGAAGCAGCGGTAGTCTTTGTGCCTCAGTAATAAAAGTAATGTACATTGTGTGATAAGACTGGAGAGGGTGAAGATTATCCCGCCTCTTTCCATCAACGTTTAGGAAATATAAATGAAAGAGAAAAACTAAATTGGAAATGATCTTATATAAAACGCAGGTGCGCCCTGATTACTAAAGCAGCGTTAAGGTCATCCAGGTCAAAGAATTTTGAGGTCCAATGCGATTAAGTAGAATGCTTTGCGGTGATAGTTAGGAGATGGGTTGCATTACGTAGGGCACTTGTAACTTGTGCTACCGATATTGTTCATTGGAACGGAATGCATTGTTTTCTATAACTTATTGTCTGAATCACTACAGCTATTTGTTTACCCTTAGTTATTATGTTGTTGTTGTTGAGACCCAGACCGTCCGACCTACCAGAAAGGTGTAAGGTAACTGTTTAGACGGCCGGGAAGTGCCACCCAATTTAGACCGGAACCCAGTGGGGGAGGCATCCACAGGGACCGTACCCTCCTTCCCCTACCACCAACCTCTCGGAAGGACTTACGGACCCACATGTTTAACGTGATCGTACTCCGCGTGAACACGGCGGCAGTTTTGGCAGTGGCTGGAATCGAACCCGGGCCTACCGAGTGCAACTCCAGCGCGCTCACCAATGGGCTACCTCGCCCCCCTTAGTTATTATGTGACAATTTTCACTGCAAAACATCCTAATCTTACAAGCTGTAATCGCAAGTTTGGTACTTATCTTTTTATGTATAATTTTCCTGTTATTGCAAGGTATTACCAAAATCACTTTGGTATGTTTAATCTACGTGATCTTGTATAGATGTACTTTTGTTTAACATATATAAAGTATACTGTATACAAGTTTGAAAACTGTTTGTTTAATACAGGGCCGTTTTTATACCATATGCAAATGCTGGGAGTCCGCGAAACTCTGGGAACCCATCTTCCATGATCAATATGTCCTTTTTTTTTAATATACTAGGGAGGCTCTGCCCCCTGCTCGTTACGTTTCGTTTCGCTGACCCTTTTCAGGAGGCTTCGCCTCCTATTCACAGAGCTGGCTTCATACCTATCTCTCCTAAAACTTCTACTTTCAAAAATCTCTTTTTCTATCCCTACCTATTTTCCGCAGGAGGTAAAAGCGGGGATTTTTCTTAGCCTAGGGAATCCAAAAACTGAATTCCTTGATCCTGAGCTCGCGTCGTGAGCTTTTTCATGCTAAACTAAAGTTTAAATCGATAAACGGTTTATTTCATTGTACCCTATTATTTCTCTATAAATGTACTAAATTTCATATTTTTGTATGCTATAGTTTTTGCGGTGCACGACAGAGATATAAATCACTAGACGTGCCGATACGAAAAAAAAATTCATTTCAGAAATGCATAAAAAGTAAAATATCCAAAAAACTACTTCGAAATTTAAAAAAAAGGGGCTCCGTCCTGCAAAAAGTCGATGTAGGTACCTGCCTGCAAAAATTCGTGATCTTGTTATTGTTAGTCTATCCAGGACGTGAACTCTCAGCTCAAATATTTTGTCTGATTTTGACATTAAATATTTTTAAACTACTATATATATATATATAAACGGTTTATTTCAGCGTATTTCCCAAAGCTTTTTCTATACAAGTGTACCAAATTTCATATTTTTATATGCAATAGTTTTTGCGGTACGAAGCAAAGAATTTCGAGAAACGAGAAATTTGTCAAACGGCGGCGTCAGCTACTTTTTTTTTTTTAATATAAAGAGAAACGTTTTATGGGGGCCCTTTTAGGAACCCCGGCCTGTATTGAGGCGGCCCTGGTTTAATAGATAAAGGTATATATTAAATTTAACCTATAACTATATTTTCTATTTGTGTATTTTAATCTCATAACTGTGAGTAATATTTTATTGACAGTAGTATTATTTTTCTTATATTTGTGTTTAACTAATATAAAAATTTGAACGTGTGTGTAATTTTCAGCTTATGCAAATATTAATCAAATATATTATATCCTTAATAGTCCTTTTGTATTCTTTGCTGTTTGATATATTTGTACTACAAGAGCACACTTGTATAAAATATGTGTAATTGTTAAGGGACTTGCTTTATAACCATTCATGGTAACCAATCAAAGAAACTAATTTTGTTAGGCTGAAAAGGAAGAGTTAAGTATAAACGCTTGATTATTGATTTATTTTATTTAAAACAAGTGTAATTTATATATTAATTTCAAACGAGAAAGTTGTTAGCCGATTTCAGATTACTCAGTCGATTCTATGAATAACTTTACTATTGGTATTTTTCAGTTTCAAATGAAATTTTGCTTTCATTTGCATTTCAAATTTTATTTTTCTGAATTTGGAGTATCAAAAATGCTATTAGCGATATCGGTTATTTTCTGCCCCTTATTCTTGACAAAACCATTAAACAATGTACAACCATCTATATAAATAATCATATTTCATTTTCGTTATTTTAATATAATTTTAGTTTTCGTGTTTTTCTATTTCCAGCTCTAGGTCTTTGTTATGTAAAGATATATTTTAATTTTACATTATATATCCAGGTGTTTTTAGAACTACACGACATTTATCAACTGTGTTTATTATCATTCGATGGGGTTTTTTCTTGCAGACTTGAAGTTGTGGTTCGCTTAAACAGCGAGGTCTGCCTTTTAACTCAGCTTAAGTGTTCAAGCCAACCCATTTAATTTGGACGCTGGACGCTATTACCTCACTTCTGCGCAGCCACTCTTCTCTGATGCGCTTTTTTACGACGGCTTATAATCAACCTTCCTTCCTCTATACATCTATCACCTCTTGTCTACCGATACAAGTTATGCATCTGTGGAAATCCTGTGCTTCATTAACGTCTCCTGTTGACAGGCGCCTACGACTTTTCATCCATATAGATTGCCCGCAATGATAAAAGCTGTTACTCTTCTTTCTGTTCGCTGTGGAAACTTGGAAGAAGGGAGGGGAAAAATCATATATGTTCCGTCGTATGAGGTTGAAAGAATTAAAAAACCCAAAAGCAAAACACTGATATCCACAGCAGGCGTCAAGTCAGAATTCAATCAGGTAATCCTGTCCTGATACCTTCAGTCAAGCCATCCTGACTCCCTTCGTTTTTTAAGGTTGATATTTTGCGGATTATCGGGGATGTTAATGACTTAACGATAAATCACGCTGGACTGGGATGCCACCGCATATGAACATGTAGTTGGAGATATCTTGGCAAGAACAAGTGGACTTGTTAATTTTGTTCGTAGGCTGTGGGTGTATATAAACCGCTGGTATGAAGTTGAGTTATGACAGTGAAGTTAACATTTTCCTTGCAACATTCTGATTCAGAAGACAATATTTTCTCTAAAAAATAATTTGCATCAGATTAATAATAATAATAATTAAAAATATAAAAATAAGAGCATAAAAGCTAGAATAATCTGATTTAGTCCGTGACCTATCATTTGCTAAGCACTAGGTTTCCTTTTCTTAAGAGCCCTTTTAAACATTTATTTCGTAATGCTTCTAGTACATATATGGTTCGAACATACATTCTAACAACATTTGTTTGATGTTATAAAGATTGTATTTCATGTTTTTTTAAAAAGTTTCTCTTAAACATTAGAACAATGCACAACAGCGTTTGCTCTTCCAATTTTCGTTGAACTTTTTCATAACTGCAAGCTCCCAGAGAATCTCAAATTAGGGTGTGATTCAGGTTTTCTTGATTTGTCTAGTGCATAATGTAAATGCGACTAAATTAATTGTAAAATGCAGTAAAAAAAAAAAGAAAAATCTTGACGCCATGGCCCTACCTTGCTCTTACTTCATAAAATTATTTTGTTTCCTTTCACAGGTTTGGTGTAAAATTAGGGTTGGATTTTACGAAACTATAAGGTTTCCAAGAAAACATTTTTCTCAAACTGTTACATTTGTCCCCGATCTCCTTATAATACGAACAGTTCAAACTGCTGCTGGAGTAATACAACTAAATTGACTTCCTTAAAAGCAGCATACAACACAAAATTTAAAATTGTGATGCATGCTACTTTTAACAAAGTTATTTTTGTTGTACTGTCTCATAATGTTAATATAACACGGTCCGATTGTAAAATGTTTTCTTGAAAGGTTTAATTTTAATTCTTGGCTGTATGCCCTTCATCTGTTGGTATTTTCCGTTTTCCTCTTTAAGTGAGATTAATGCAGAACGAATTTAGTTCTTATTTTTATACACAGTTTAATTTATTGAAAAAAAAATATCAAATAACTGTAATAAAAACGTAAGAAATGTGTTCGAAATTTTTTACGTTAGAAAATAAATAAATAAAAAATAATGCAAAAAATAAAATAAGAGTCAAAAATATGGAAGATTGGTATCTTCCATATTTTTTATTCTTATTTTATTTATTTATTTTTTTAAATTGTTGGATAAATTCTGTGTTAGCCATGCTATTAACGTTGCTCAATATCCTAGTCTGCAATTTACTCATTAAAGTACGTGCTTCAAACATGGTGCGGGATAAGAAGAGGGGTAACCGTTAAATTATATCCAATTACGTGGTCTTTCAAGTTTTCTTTAGATTACACAAAAAGATTCTGGGTGTGTGTGGAGGGGGGGGGGGGGACTTTTTGTCCAGGTAAGAAATTCTCTTTTCTGCAATTACGTCTTTTCCGATCTCTCTCTTGCGTTGTGGTTTTTGTGCACATTATATTCACCATAAATGCCTATTAAAGTCGATTACTTCGTATTCTGTCCCTAAAGGAGCTATTTGCTAATCGGTGCATTTGCGATACGTCTCGCGTCCAGAATTAGTAATTGCCTACACTGTGTAATTTATGGTAACTTCGATCACATGACGTTGGTAATGTTACTTTTCTATTATCCTTATTATCTAAATTCGTATATTTAAATGTTGCAATTCGTTGTGTGCGCATGCTGTGTTTTAGGGATTTTTCTAAAAAAAATAAGTGTTTTTTGAAGATATATATTTTCTCTAATCGTATAAAATTGTTTCTCAAGTTCTAAATGGTTACGAAATCTTGACATTCGCGAAGTATTGAGACATTTTTACTGCCTTTTACCGTAACTAATGAATCTTGTCAATCTTAGGTGAGGAAAAAGAATGATTTAAAATTTTGCTTATTACTAAGGTTCATATTTTTATTATATTATCTATTTTCTTCATTTAGTAGAATTTTCCTGTTTTTTTTTTCTACGTAGCTTGAAAAAAAAAATTCCCCTTTTAACATTTTTCAGCCCTTTATTTTTATGTACAACTGCAATAAATTTAATTACTTGCATCTGTTAAAAATAACATTTTCAAGCTCTCATAATTATCTTCTCCCAAATACCATTTCAAATTCGAAGGTATTTTAATCCACCTTATTAAGGCTGATTTAGTCATGGAATCGTATAAGTTCCAAGCCGTTCTGTGTCGCAGGATCCATCCTACCACAGTTGAAGCTTTCACTAGTCTCGCTGTTGGTTCAACAGTCGATTTCGCCACTTAACTTGTCCGGAAGTATTTATCAGATTCTGTTTTTCACTTTTCCGATAACCAGGACCTGTACTAACTTTGCCTTTGTCTAAAAGCACTCGATATGGATCGGCTACATAGCCAGTATAAAGAAGCGTCCTTTTTGCCTTTTTATAAAGGAGAAATTGCACAGTAAGGGAAGTAGTAGGGGGGGGGGGGATCACCAATTAGCGGAACTGCAAGAGGGATCCCATATTTTTCATTGTATAGCAGGGATTATTCTGTTTCTTTCATGTTTAATGTTGCAGTAACTGATCATGATGATAGAATTTTCATATCTTTGTTTTTTAACACTTTACAACATAGTTGAAAAGTGTTTATGATTTTGTTCATTCTGTCTGTCTGTTCTGTTCGTTCACACGACAACTGCCGTAAAAATGACTTTATCAAAATGAAATTTTAGTATTTTGTTGAGACGGTCTGTGGGACCTATGGGAATATAAATAAATAATATCAACCAATTAGTTTTGAATTGAACCCGGGTTGAAAAAATGAAATACATTGAACCCTATGGGACCTAATTTTTCAAACATTTTTTAAGCGAATTTAAAATTCACACATTGCTTCGAACGTTTCAGGAAATATTCAAATTATACCATAAAATAAATAAAAAAAATTTCAGCAAAATATATTCAGTAGTTTTTTTAAATAAAAATTAAAATAATATGAAGAGGTCACGTGACCCACTTCAAAATGAAATATGGCATCCATCTTGTGCCAAAATCGTGATTTTTAAAGTTCTTTTTAATTTAAATTTAGTGTTGTATGCATCCTAAAACCTCTTTATTTTTGCTTAATTTCTGTGTATCTATATTATGAAACAACGCAATTAGAATATATTTGCATTTAAATGATCATCAAACTTTGATTATTTCTATAACGAAGCCTAATTTTCACCTATGGAGAATGTAAACACAAAGATGTAGGATGAGTTGTATAAGAATTGCTGAATTTCTTTAACGCAATAATTATTTAGCTCTGGAGTCTGCAATATAGGCTGATATGAATGAAACATTCATTGATTTTACATAGAGAACAGACGATTTTATAGCAGACTTTTTCGATAAAGTTTTAAGCATAGAGTTAAATTGCTTTTACCTCCATGGTTTTAAGTTTTTAAGTAAAATAAATTATTGTAGTATTGTGATGAATGAAAGTAATGGCAAAAAGTGTATGAATGAAATATTTACTGTTTTTTCAGAGAGCCAGGTGATTTATATTTCAATGATGTCATTTGAATAAAGTTCATTTTTTTTTTCGAAGAAGTTTTAAGTTTTCAAATATAATAAATTATTGTAGTATTGTGATAATTTTAAAAATATTACCGCTGAATGTATCGCATTTTAGAGATGTTTAAACAGAATTGCATTGCAGTTGGAAAGTGTTTCATAATCAATGCTTTATGCATGATTGATCTGTCTTGTTTAATCTGATTTGATTCTGCAACAATCAGAGATAGTAGGCAGTGCGCTTGCGCACCATACTTAACCATGTGGGGAAACCGTCCAACGTCAGCATGTGGATGTACTTTCGTCCTTGTGCAAATTACTGCGATTTTCCACGTAAACTATACAAATTTGCAGCAGGAACTACTAGTTTCAAAGTGTGTGTTCGTATTTTATGACCTTGAAATGCTCGATTGTGGTGTTTTCAGATCCTTATGCATTGACTAGAGTCACAAAGTATTTTTTTGCACCCACTTTCATCTTCTAAGATGAAAGTGGAGCACATATTAGAGCAATAAAACTATCTTATTTTTATAATGCGAATAAAAATTAAACAAATATTTTACTAAACTAATTTTTTTTCACTCAAATATAGTGCGATTGTGCTGTGCTATCCAGTTGTATTTTTGTCCATATCTGAAAGTTCACAATCATCTTTTTCAATTCATCTCCACCCTTTAATTATTGCACAATAGGCATACTAAACTTATTTTGGTGAATTTTGCAGAAATAATTGCATAATTAACCATATCTTGTAAACGTTAATTATTCTTTATTCTTGCATTTTTATTGTTAATATTCAATACTTTTGAATCTAGTGTATTTTTCTCATTTTAAAAGATTTCTGGCTTTCATAAAATAAATTTGTTATACTGAGGTTTATTCTAAAACATATTTCTTTATAAATAATAATATATTATTTACTTATAAATAAAATAGACAAAATTAATGTATCAAAAGTTTATACATTTTGAGTATATTTATTCATGTATAAAAAAATAAATATGTTTTGATAAACAGAATAAGGGAAAATAATAGCTTACTTTTAATTTTAAATTTTATCATAAAAAAAATAATGGTAAAACTGTATCCTAAGGGACTGAGAATTGTTAAGCGCGCCTATTAAAAAGATAAACAAACCACGGTACATGAAAAATCTTGACGCATGCGCTACGCTGTCAATAATTTGACTAGAGCGTGATGTATCTAAAAAGTGGAGAGGAATTCTCAAGCTATCGTGAAACTAAACTAGAACATTTTGGAAGCAGAAAATATTCACAAATTTTACTTTTTACGGCATTGCTTGAGGGTCATTTCATATCAAATCCACGCAAAAAGTGACATTTTCAACCCAACCGACATCGATTTTTTTAAAACTTGGCTATTTTATTGCTCACTCATATATTAGACACTATGCAAAATTTTAGCCCCCAATTTCTCATTAGTTTTTATTTGTAAAAATTTGAAGTTTGGAAAATCTGGTAATTTTTCATGATTCTTGATATATTCAAACGTCCGTATATTTTGACCTAATCAACGGATTACGTTGAAATAAGGTTTATTTTGTAACTTAAGTATGGCCTTTCTTGGGATATGTCACAGGACCCTGTAAATGATAGTTTTCATTTCAAGGTCACTTGATTTAACCTTTGACCTTGAATTGCGTGAAAAGTGTATTTAGGGCACTAACTAAAATCATTTTCCCAAAAAATATTTTTGGTTGGAATTGTTGCTATTTATCTCTACGATACAAAAAATTTCAAGTTGGGAGAACCATGAGCTCATAGTGAAAAAAAAATTCTAAATAAATATATGCTATATGAGCAGCTATTCGAAAAATGCTGGAAACCACATAAAAGCATAATTAATAAAATAATTCTCAAATAAACATCAGTACGCTTAACTAAAAGTTGTAAACATTTACTAATGTGCATATAATGCTATAATTTTTTTTTTTTTTTTTTTGAAAGATAATATAAATAATTCAAGCATTCAATAAATGCTGGAAACCCACACTAGATTAAATAATTCTTAAGAAATAAGCATTATCATTCTTAACTAAAAGTTGTAAATATTTTACAATGTGCATATGATTTTAAACATTTTATTTTGTCTTTGTTAAAGATTTGAAAAAAATCCAGATCAGTTTTTTTTTAAGTGCACTTACTAACATTGCTATTTTGTGTGTATGTATGGTCTCTGTCCAGCGATGTTTAAATGGATTGTAAATTGCTCAGCTTACAAATAATACAAACATTTAAATTGAATAAAACTTTCAATACTTTCTGAAAATAGAACTTTCTTTAAGGAAGTATTGAAAATTTTATTCTCACAAGCATCAGTTTTATTTATTGTGATTTTAAATCGAACTTACTAGAAATTAAACTTCCGCTTACATAAATGTTGAAACAACAGTTGCTGCAATCATTTGAAGTGTTAGGTAGTGAGAAGAGGTAATAAAACAGTTTCTGCAAAACATTATTTTAGCATTATAAGGTCCAAATATTACAAAAGCATATTTTTAATGTTAATGCGGCCTTGGAATCCAAAAGAAAAGTGTATTCACTGGCGATTCAAATATGCACTGTATAGTGTTGTTGTTGATGAGACCCAGACCGTCCGACCTACCAGAAAGGTGAAGTTAACTGTTTGGACGGCCGGGAAGTGCCACCCAATTTAGACCGGAACCCAGTGGGGGAGGCATCCACAGGGACTGTACCCTCCTTCCCCTACCACCAACCTCTCGGAAGGACTTACGGACCCACATGTTTAACGTGATCGTACTCCGCATGAACACGGCGGCAGTTGTGGCAGCGTGCAAATCCAGCGCGCAAACCACCGGACTACCGCGCCCAAAATGTGCCAACAGCACGCGGTGTTCCCAGGTGGTCACCCACCCAAGTACTAACCGCGCCCGATGCACTGTATAGTGTATCAAAGCAGTAATAAACGATATGTAAATAAAATCAAACTTATGTAATAAAGAGTTTCACATAAAACGTGTTCTGTTACCTTACACCTTTCTGGTAGGTCGGACGGTCTGGGTCTCAATAACATAAAACGTGTTTCATCACTGCACCATGTAAATAATTCAGTTCTGTTGCCATCTTTGAAATACTTTCATTCGGAAAAGGAGTGATATGCAGATCGACTGCAAATCATTCTCGTTATAAGAATTATGAAGGGTAGAAATATTTTATTCTTTACAGGTGAAATATGCACTTTTTTTTTACGCAAGTGAAATGAAAAAAAAAATTATATTATGTATATAAGCTCGTTGGTGGGCGCTTTTGAGAAGTCCCTGGTCATGACCAGAGTGTTTGAAAACTAGTTTATAACTGCTTGGTTATAAATGCTACCGTTTGGAAACTTGTTTAGGTCACGCTCCGGTTATAGCCAGATTGACCAATGTTTTCCCCTTGTTGTCGTGAGGTTATGTGGCCCTGTAATGCCCATACTTGTTTTGCTGAAAATGCTGTCTAGAACCACGCAGAATAACCGCGTTGCGTTTTTCTTCTTCTGCCGGGCAATCAGATAACTAATAAGCAATCATTACGCATCTAGTCGTAACCGGAATGACCAGTCGGTTGAATTTTCAAACGCACCTTATAAAGGAGTGATCGCCTTTGTACTAAACTCCTCCATAAAGAGACTTATTCACCCATTCCGAATTTAGAAGCCAATTACACATTATGGGTTATTTCGGCCATCCAATCTAAGTCCTAGGACGAGTCGGATGGCTTGGGCTTTCGACATTATGGGTTATTGAATTTACCAACCTGCAATTTTGAAAATTCCTTTTTTATTTGTTTGAAAAACGACTGTAGCTGGCTAATAACCCAAATCATATTAATTATAAATATAATGTAATTGTAAAAGTTTCTAGATATGGAGACAACTTAAAATTTTAACTGAACAAGGATCACAAAGCTACTTGTTTATTTGTTACTGTTTATTTGTTTATAAGCATTGGGGGGGGGGGGGGGGAAAGAGTATCTCCTAAAGTATCATGACCTGATCTACTTTTGACTCGCTTTTTGTCCAGAAACGTACTTTTGTAGCAAAGAGCCTTAAGAATTGTCGAGTTAGAATGCGCCAATATGGCTTTCAAACTTAAACTAAATGATTAAAAACTACTCGTGAACTCTTAAAATCCCAAGTATTATTATGAACGAGCGGTAGGAAGATGAAATTTGCACGCATACATAAAATTGCACATAGATTTGCAGAATCACAATTTCAATTATTAACACGAACTGTAACAGGACGAAACGCCCATTTTTAAATTGGGCATGCTCACTACGCTTCCTACAAATAACAAGCTAAATTAACAGCTAAACAAAGCGTGTGCACTTGCATACATTGTGATTTAAACTTGCTCCTGTACATATTAAAGCTGTTTTTGTAATTTAAGTGTGTTATTTTGATTTCATTGTTTTCCTGTATTCTAATTCGTTTAATTTAATATTCAAATTCTAAAAACGCATATGCTCTGTTGTATTAGGATTCTCAAATGCTGAAATTAATTTTTTATACTTATAATTTCATAATTTGTTAATTTTAAGTTTTAATTTGAAATCTTTCACAGCTCGCATACTTTATATGCGCTAGTCCATTCAAAGCCCGGATTTTGCCAGTTTATGGAAATTACCCCTAAAATGTTGGTGCCCAAAGCTTCGGACCCGTGCATAAATCAGACCCTGCCCACTGGTTTGCCGTTCCTGATCTTAAATATGTAATAAGCCTAACTTAAACATATATTGATCAGTATCATCTAGTTAAGTCTAGCTTTCTGGAATCTACGTGAATATTAAAAAAATAATAATATTCAATATGTGCATCATTTTAAACTGCCCCATTGCAGTTGTCAGCCACCTGCTTTATTTTATCACGGATCCTATCTGAAGCGAACTATCTCTTTACTTAATTATACAAGCTCAGATTCCTCTAGATGGGAAGCTATGCTCGCATACAGATCGGATTATTCTTTATGTATGCATTATGCTTTTTGCTTCGTTGTGGTCATCATTACTGCTCCGCAATAATAACTGGGCCGTCTGGATTGCAAGACGAGCCGTTCTGCATCATCATTATTATAATTACAATGCAAACGCCTTTGTATTGACACAGGTGCACAAGCAAGGGTCCTGCGGATTTGTAAGTGGTAAAAACCTTTTGAACCCTTGCTAGAGAGCTAGCTTACTTGCATAACACCCTGATAAGCTATACTGAATGGTTGAAACTGGGCTAATTTTCTTTGAAGTTTCTGATTATTTTGACTAATTTATTTTTCATTCATGTTACTTTCGAAAATTTAAGTGGTACACGGGCAAGAGTGCTGGTTTTCTCAGATCGTTTTGCCTATAGTTCACAGAGATTGTAAATTGAGCACCTCTATTATTGAATGCCTCTATTATTGATTGACTCATTGCTATTTTGTATACTCAATGTACTTAACTGAAAGCTTAATGTTTAGGTTGTTATCTGCACTGTAAAAATATTAGAAACTTTTCTTCTTAAGTAAAGGTTTTAGTGTTAGAATATAGAATGTTTCTGGTTTAAAATGAGTTTCTCCTACAGAAGGAATTGCTTCACAACAGATTTCTTGGGGCGCGGTAGCCCATTGGTTAGCGCGCTGGAGTTGCACTCGGTAGGCCCGGGTTCGATTCCAGCCACTGCCAAAACTGCCGCCGTGTTCATGCGGAGTACGATCACGTTAAACATGTGGGTCCGAAAATCCTTCCGAGAGGTTGGTGGTAGGGGAAGGAGGGTACGGCTCCTGTGGATGCCTCCCCCACTGGGTTCCGGTCTAAATTGGGTGGCACATCCCGACCGTCCAAACAGTTACCTTACACCTTTCTGGTAGGTCGGACGGTCTGGGTTTCAATCAACAACAACAGATTTCTTACACAGCCTCAAAGCATATGTATGAATCGCCTAGGGACAATCATTGGTCGGATCGAAACATGAGGTAACTTGTGCAACACGAAAACATTCGTACCGTACAAAGTAGCTATAGTTTGTACAAGAAACTTTAAGTTTATATTGCATTGATATGTTAGATTAATAAAAATTTAAAAGTAATTAAGATAGTGTTTGCCACATACTTCCAAGATAAATTCACTAGATCTGTCTTTTTATTCTGGATAATCTGAATAACATTTATTAGTAAAATTTGACTTTTGACAATATATTTACATTTATGTATCAGGTGGGCTTCATCCATCCTCATATATGCTGTTAAAGTTTATTAATTTTCGTATTAGTCATTCAAACATCTCCAACGACCTTCTGCTGCTTCGTGCGAGGTACTTACTCATCTGTACCTTTGCGTGACATCTATGCTGAGGGGGGGGGGGGGGGGGGGGCATGTCTTTAACGTCCAACGGTCGTTAAATGCTTCGATTTCCCCAAGGGAGTCTGTTGGTATTATTTTAAGATGCTTAATTGAGGCGATAGAAACCACAGATCCGCTTTATGGTATTAGTTTGCATAAATCTGTGACTAGAAACATCGGGTTAAATATTCTCTGTGTGTGTAAAAGAGATCACGTGATCTTGGGAATCGCGTAAATATCACGAATAACAATTGTGTGAGGTTTACTTAGACTCACTAAAATCGCATGATCCTCGATATAATTTTACTTTATTATACAGACCATCCCTCCCCCCCTTTAAAGCTTGAGATGGAAAAAGTAGCCATTTGACCTGAATATAACTTGAAAATATTAATGTAAAATATGTAAAATATTAATGCTGAAAAAAAAAATTCGTGTAAAATATTAATGCTAAAAAAAAAAAATTCTTCAGCCGGCGCATATGCTTTAAAGTTTAAAATTTAAGGCATAATTTGAAAATCTTTCAGTTTTTTTTTCAACACTTTACAACAAAGTTGAAAAGTGTTTATGACTTTGTTCATTCTGTCTGTCTGTCTGTCTGTCTGCCTGTCTGTCCGTTAGCACGATAACTGCCGTAAAAATGACTTAATCAAAATGAAATTTTAGTATGTTGTTCAGACGGTCTGCAGGACCTATGGGAATATAAATGAATAATATCACCCAATTAGTTTTGGATTGAACCCGGGTTGAAAAAATGAAATACATTGAGCCCTATGGGACCTAATGTTTCAAACATTTTTTAAGCGGATTTAAAATTCACAAATTGCTTCGAAAATTTTAGGTAATAGTCAAATTGTTCCATAAAATATATTTAAAAAAAATTCAGCGAAATATATTCAGTAGTTTTTTAAATAAAAATTAAAATAATAATTACACATCTTATATGAAACGATCACGTGACCATGATATGAAACGATCACATGACCCACTTCAAAATAATATATGGCATCCATCTTATTTCAAAATCGTGATTTTTTAAAGTTCTTTTTAATTCATATTGAGTGTTGTATCCGTCCTAAAACTATTTGCTTAAATTTTGTGCATCTACATACTAAAACAAGAAAGATCAATCATGCTTAAAGCATTGATTATGAAACACTTTCCAACTTCAATGCAATTTTATTTAAAAAAGTCGAAAATGCAATACATTCCTCGGTAATATTTTAAAACTTATCACGATACTACATTGATTTATTATATTTGAAAACTTAAACCTTCATTGAAAAAAATGAACTTCATTCAAAAGACGGCATTGAAATATAAATTGCGTGGTTTAAATATCTCTAAAATGCAATACATTCCACGGTAATATTTTTAAATCTATCATAATACTACGATAATTTATTATATTTGAAAACTTCATCGAAAACAACTGAAATTAATTCAAATGACGTCATAGAAAAAACAAGAAAGATCAATCATACATAAGCATTGATTATGAAACACTTTCCAACTGAAATGTAATTTCATTTAAAAATTAAAATGTGATTCATTCAGTGGTAATATCTTTTACATTATCACAGTACTACAGTATACTTAAATATTTAAAACTGTATCGAAATATAAATCATCTGATTCTTTATGCAAAATCAATGAATATTTCATTCATATAACTTGTATTCCAGACTCCAGAGCTAAATAATTTTGTGTGAAAAAAATTCAGCAATTCTTATGTAATTCATCTTACAATCGCTTGAGATATTTGCATTCTGCATATGTTAAAATTAGGCTTCCTTGAAGAAATAATAAAAGTTTAGGGATCATTTAAAATCACAACTATTGTAATTGCATAGGCACGGAATTTAGATACACAGATAATACACAGATAATATATATGTGTATGTGTTCAAAGTATTGGAATCGTGCCGAAGATCGGAACTCGAATTTTCAAAGGATCTACACGTTTTGGGACTTCTAGAACACGAAAAAACTACTTTTAGGAAGACGTCTGTGTGTGTAAGGGTGTATCTGTGTATGTTTCTGTGTGTCTGTGTGGATATTACATCCACTCTAATTGAAAAACTAATGGACCGAATTTCATACAATTTGGTAGGTATGTTTTTTATGGGAAATCCTGATGTACATTAGATTATAGTACGATTCGTAATAAAAGAATCTGCCTTCTTTGCGAAATGGCCGCAGAAATTGCCTTTATCCACTCTAGCTAAAAACTAATGAACCAAATTTAACAAAATTTGGAGTATAATATTTCAATAACCTACAAGTGATTTATATACCAAATTTAACAAAATTTTGTATATAAATCATTTGTAGGTTATTCTACTACGATTCGGGAAAAAGGAACGGGCTATTTTTGCGAAATGGCCAGCAAAAATCGTTATATATAAAAATAAAAGACTACGTGTGCTCAATTATATCAATTAAATTCCTATTTTATATGTGATTTTTGACAACAAAAAGAATAAGACTAACCCCATTACTCTAGGACTAGCCGTTCTTGAGATATTCTAGTTTTTTCGCGTTTTCGCTACGCCACCTTTGACAATAAGTCCAGCTATCAAATGAGAACCAAATTTAAGTTTAACGTGTAAATTCAATGTCATTTAAAATACTTATGTTGTGCAGATAAACTCAAATTATCATTGAATAAATAAAGAGAACGAATATGAGTCTGCAGAGAAAGACATGTGCTGTCCACATCAGAATTTTTAACAATATTACACCAATGATTTATAGATGTGAACGGGGATTATTTTCAGGCCATTTCGAAAAAAATGTATGATCTATATTTAAAGATCCATCAAATTTTTGTCGAATAAAATGTTCAACAAATTTAAGCTGTGTACCAAATTTTAACTCTCTAGGACGTAGGAAAGTGCATTTAAAATGCCATCAATTAAATTTATCATGAAGAGTTATATAAAATTTAAAAAAACTGAAAAAATTGTTATCTACCAAATTTATTTTAAAATATGAAGCCACTCCCATATGCAAAACGTTTAAACAAATGGAGAGATATTTATTATATAATATCTCTCTCTTTTCTTTCTGGAAGATATCCCAAAGTCAGAATTTAATTGAATTTGTTTTTTTCCCTATATAAAATAATTTTTTTAATTAAAAAACTACTTAACATATTTTACTGAATTTTTTGTTATATATTCTATGGGATAATGTGAATATTTCCTAAAAATTTCGAAGCAATTCGTGAATTTTAAATTTACTTAAAAAATGTTTGAAAAATTAGGTCCCATAGGGTTCAATGTATTTCATTTTTTCAACCCGGGTTCAATAAAAAACTAATTGGGTGATATTATTTATTTATATTCCCATAGGTCCTACAGACCGTCTGAACAACATACTAAAATTTCATTTTGATAAACTCATTTTTACGGCAGGTATCGTGCTAACGGACAGACAGACAGACAGACAGACAGACAGAATGAACAAAGTCATAAACACTTTTCAACTTTGTTGTAAAGTGTTAATAACACGCCTGGATCTCTCTATAAAAGCAGGATTTCATTCATAACTTTCTCCATTTCATTCATCACAATACTATAATAATTTATTTTATTTAAAAATTAAGACCATGGAGCTGCAATGCATAAACTTTATGCTTAAAACTTCATCGAAAAATATCGTCCTTCTGTTTATAAAATCAATTAATATTTCATTCATATCAGCCATGCAGACTCCATGGACTGAATTATTTTGTGTTAAAGAAATACAGTAATTCTAATACAACTCATTCTACATATTTTGCTGTTTACATTTTACATAGGTGAAAAATAGGCTTAATTGTAGAAATAATCAAATTTGAATGAGAATTTAAACTCAAATATATTGTCATTGTGTTGTTTTAGTATGTAGATGCACAGAATTTAAGCAGAAATAAAGTAGTTTTAGGATGGATATAACACTCAATATGAATTAAAAAGAACTTTAAAAAATCACGAATTTGAAACAAGATGGATGCCATATCTCATTTTGAAGTGGGTCATGTGATCGTTTCATATCATGGTCACGTGATCGTTTCATATAAGATGTGTAATTATTATTTTAATTTTTATTTAAAAAACTACTGAATATATTTAGCTGAATTTTTTTTTATATATTTTATGGAATAATTTGACTATTACCTAAAATTTTCGAAGCAATTTGTGAATTTTAAATCCGCTTAAAAAATGTTAGAAAAATTAGGTCCCATAGGGCTCAATGTATTTCATTTTTTCAACCCGGGTTCAATCCAAAACTAATTGTGTGATATTATTCATTTATATTCCCATAGGTCCTACAGACCGTCTGAACAACATACTAAAATTTCATTTTGATTAAGTCATTTTTACGGCAGTTATCGTGCTAACGGACAGACAGACAGACAGACAGAATGAACAAAGTCATAAACACTTTTCAACTTTGTTGTAAAGTGTTAACAACACAATGACAATATATTTGAGTTTAAATTCTCATTCAAATTTGATTATTTCTACAACTAAGCTTATTTTTCACCTATGTAAAATGTAAACAGCAAAATATGTAGAATGAGTTGTATTAGAATTACTGTTTTTCTTTAACACAAAATAATTCAGTCCATGGAGTCTGCATGGCTGATATGAATGAAATATTAATTGATTTTATAAACAGAAGGACGATTTTTTTCGATGAAGTTTTAAGCATAGAGTTTATGAATTGTAGCTCCATGGTCTTAATTTTTAAATAAAATAAATTATTATAGTATTGTGATGAATGAAATCCTGTTTTTATAGAGAGATCCAGGCGTGTTATTTTTTCTATGACGTCATTTGAATTTATTTCAGTTGATTTCGATGAAGTTTTCAAATATAATAAATTATCGTAGTATTATGATAGTTTTAAAAATATTACCGTGGAATGTATTGCATTTTAGAGATATTTAAACCAGGCAATTTATATTTCAATGCCGTCATTTGAATGAAGTTCATTTTTTTCAATGAAGGTTTAAGTTTTCAAATATAATAAATCAATGTAGTATTGTGATAAGTTTTAAAATATTACCGAGGAATGTATTGCATTTTCGACTTTTTTAAATAAAATTGCATTGAAGTTGGAAAGTGTTTCATAATCAATGCTCTTTAAGCATGATTGATCTTTCTTGTTTAATCTCACATTGATAGTTTTAGTGGTAAAATATGTTTATTACTTTTGTTATTGAGTAAAATGAAATTTGAAGACAAAATAATTATACCTTGATACAATGATCATTCGCTAAATTTTTTAACTTATATATAGCAATGATATATGAGCTATTTCATATATGAGAATAATATCAAAGTTTCCGTCTTATCTTGTTGTGATTGAAGCATATGCCATGGGTCATATAATTAAACCTGATGGGTATATATTTAAATGTAAATGCATTTGTACTAAGGTAAGCACTTTTTTACCTTTCCATGTTTTAGAAGTTGGCATAAATGGATAGTCGCCCCCCCCCCCCCGCCCCAGAAATGACATTGAATTACAGGTATTTTTAAATATCTATTTCAAGTCATAGGATGTTGCAGAGAATGATGAAAATCAGCAATTGCGCAATTTTAAAAATGGAAGTTTTTTTATTTTTGTTAACGTCATTTAGCTGAAAAAAAAAATAACAATTATCAAACAAAATATTAATGCTTTTATGATTGTTCACCGATAGTTAAAAAAAAGGCCATAGGAATTAAAAATAAGCCATGCAGAGCGATAGTGTGTCCGTCGATTGCCTGTCCGCTCTAGAGAAAGGACTGTTGCGGCTTTTAGTTTAGCAACGGAGCTAGTTGCCTTGCTGCTCATCGTAACAGAAAGGGAAATGTTAACAGTTAGTTCTCTAGGCACTAGTGGTGAAGTGATGAATGCCCATCATCATCTCGTCTGACCAGCCTTGTTCGGAGGGATGGGATTATTTATCTACATTCGGTATTGGGAGGCTATAGAGATTCAATGTCCTCTGTGCAGTTCCTAATTATATGTTCGACATTGTTTTGGTGTGTTACCTATTTTATCTATTTTTGTTCTGTATTTTGCTGTGCTCTTGTTGCATATCGTGGCTCAGAACGTGGTAAAAGGACCATCTATGACACACACACACACACACACATATATGTATATATATATATATATATATATATATATATATATATATATATATATATATATATATATATATTATATATATATTACAGAAAGGAGTC
The DNA here is from genome assembly GCA_951213105.1 of Amaurobius ferox. Taxonomy (NCBI): domain Eukaryota; kingdom Metazoa; phylum Arthropoda; class Arachnida; order Araneae; family Amaurobiidae; genus Amaurobius; species Amaurobius ferox. Next base: position 102,917,763 of record OX578133.1, on the reverse strand, counting down.
TAATAATCAATATCATAAATATAAAACTTACAGCCCCAATTTTATTACTATTTGTGTACTAATATTATAATTTTGAAACTGTGGATTTATTATTATAACATTACCTACAACTGGGCCCTTTTCTTGTAAACCAGTACATATTGTGAAAAAAGAAAAATTAGAATTGTGTATTAAAATTTAAAATAGATGTAAATGGGTGTAAAAGTTACCGGAAGCATGGTAGGGGGTGACTCGCCCCTTTAGAGGTTTCTGACCCTGCAACTTATGAACATAGTCTTTTGGGGAATGTTTTTATAACTATTTGTTCTATGAAAATGACTTCTTCCAAGGTGGTTGATTTAAATAACATGACTTGAAAAGCCATCAATATGTATTAAGATCCCCATAGGATTCATCATAAAAATCGTTTTTTAATGATTTTGTCAGTGGTAGATAGATTACTTTCAAAATGAATCACATGATCATATCCGCTTGGTGAATCAATCAGTCGTCTACTGGAGATCAAAAGGTGTCATTTTTGACGTATTTCATTGAATGGATCGACTTCCTCATAATTGTTTCACAGCGTTATTTTGCATTTACTCGAAATATTGAACGTTTTGATGAAGCTCCCTTAAAATAACAAATATTTTAAAACTGAATCTCTTCGTTCTTTTTATTCTATCTTAGCACTAAATTTCAAATATGTATCTCAAGTGGGCTTTATAATCGGTTTACATTTCTAACTTTTTGAAGCGTGGAACACTGTCCCAAATCAATGTAGTATTTAGACAAATTAAATGTTTTCTTTGATTTTATGAAGAAAATGATGAAATTATAAATAAATACGTCGGTATAGATGAATAACCGAAGTTATTACTTTTCGTTACTACTTTTAAGAAGACTTATTGTTTATGTCAACAATATATTAAAATAACTTAGCATTAAAAGCAGCATACAACACGAAAATAATAGTGTCGACCGGTTCCAATGGTAAGAAACAGCCTCATCGTCAGGACACACAAGAAGCGCAACCTTCACTTGTGAGAGCTAGATCGGCGACTATGCAAAAGGTGGATGTTCAAACTTCACTTGTGAGAGCTAGGATCGGTGGCTGAGTTACCGATCTAACTTTTACGAGTGAAGGTTTCTCTTCTTGTGTATCCTGAAGAAGAAGGCTGTTTGTTGTCATCGAAACAATGTGCAATTTAAACTTTTCGGTAATGAAAGTAAAACTATTCTTTGATTTTATTTCAACCGCACTGATTAAAATTAATTTGAGCAACATGTATTAGATTACAATTCAGCTATTGAATGATAGGTATTCTTAAGATTGGCACGCGACACGCGATATTAATTTCTCTGAAATCGTTGTGGAATGCAGTCTCAAAATTTCCCCTCACCTGATTTATAAGATCGAGTTAATATACATCAGAATATCACAATAGTTTCTGGGTATGGTTGTTCACTACGTGAAAGGGGGGGCGCGGTAGCCCATTGGTTAGCGCGCTGGAGTTGCACTCGGTAGGCCCGGGTTCGATTCCAGCCACTGCCAAAACTGCCGCCGTGTTCATGCGGAGTACGATCACGTTAAACATGTGGGTCCGAAAGTCCTTCCGAGAGGTTGGTGGTAGGGGAAGGAGGGTACGGTCCCTGTGGATGCCTCCCCCACTGGGTTCCGGTCTAAATTGGGTGGCACTTCCCGACCGTCTAAACAGTTACCTTACACCTTTCTGGTAGGTCGGACGGTCTGGGTTTCAACAACAACAACTACGTGAAAGGGGGATGCCCATAAACAAAACAATAATCTATCATTATTCATCTTTTTCTTTCTTGCGATGCAATATATGCATTAAAAACTCTAGTCGAGAACAATATATTATTGAATAGTGTATAATCATGTGCACATTATAAAGTGTTTCAGTGCTTCGTATTTCATTTAGATGTAATAAATCTTTCATTGCGTACGCTCCTCATTGTTTTTCTCGCGACTTATTTTCCTGGAAATTGAACACCTGTGTGCGATAGATTCGAAAAATATTGAAATTAGTATTCAAATGTTGAGTAATTCGATAATCACATTCGTTGACGTAACTGAAAAGCTTTTAATACTTATATTTCCGTATGCTAATTCGATATTTTTCCCCCCGAATATTCTTGTCTGACAAAAGGTAAGTGCGCTTTTGCTCCGCTGAAACCTATTGTTACGTATTTTGATTACTATTTAATCGTAGTTATTAAGTCAGTTCTGGGCTTACTGGCATAAGTGTGAAGAATTTAATGAATTTGGATATATGTAGTCAGGAGAGTCTGTCTGTTCAGAAGAAATTTAAGTGACCTATCGACCCTTTATAAAATTGAACTTTTCATGAAAGAACCTGTCATAGAATTTCTACTTTTCAAAATGGTTAATGTCCACTAATAGTTATGTTTGAATATAATCTTTGTTCAAAAGGTTTGCTTTTCTTAAATGGTCTTAAAACGTTTACGCTTTTTAACAATATGAAATATAAAAAATTAAATATGGATTTGAAAATATAATTTATCTCTCAATTTCTCTTTGCACTTCATAATTGTTAATTATTTAAATTTTCATAATGTTAAAATAAATATTTAATGTTCATAAAACCGTCGAACTTTTTAATTCTCTTATATGAAGTCATTTTGACTACTCAGTCAGTAAACTTTTACTTGCAATATCAATATAGTATCTTTTGATCAGTTTTGCATTTTATTTTTATTTTATTGTTATATATGCCTTACTGTCCATTTTGGCATTCAATTTGTGTGTAATCTTATAGTTAAACCACCAAGCAATTTCAGAAAATGTTTGCTCATGTTGAAAAATATTTTCAGTTAATGTTTATATTGTTTTACGCCTTCAAAATAATGCTTGTTTCTCAACGTCTTCCTGTGCACAAGCAGTTCACTCACAGGCCAGGTGTCACTCAAAGATAAAAGTTACAGCTGTGGGACAAATTGGAATTTAGATGGGTAAAAATCGACTCCCCTCCCTGCTCAATGTTGCAGATTTCAGCCCTCAATTATTTAATGAAGTACTTAAAATGTACATATAATGTTATAATACAATTTTTTTTTTCATTCATTAATGAGGGGTGCCATCTATTAGTTGATTGTTATAATTGATTTATATAAAATCACTTTGGTTTTTGTATTAATGAGGTGTGCTAGTTATTTGTTCAAAAATGTGAACTGTACTGGTTTCATGACTATGTTCAAATATATTGCTTAAACCCTCCTAATAGACAGAAATACATATGAAAACTAACAGTATTTAAATTTAAAATACATAAATACTAGTTTACCAGTAACTGGCACCCGATACATTACATATCAGTTACCTTGTGTGTTAGTTATTGGTGCCAGGGTTTCAGTAGACTTAGATTATCGACAAGTATATAGGCGTACATCGTCGTTCTAACGATTTCTTTCTGTTAATTTCCAACCCAAACCATAAAAATTCTGATTTTCGTTACTGCGTGCAAGAGTCTTTCTTTATCTTTTCGACGGTTGCAGTGCAGTGGCCAGGTTTACTGAGCGTTGCTATAGAGAAAAGTGGATGTTTGTGCGCATGCTTAATACATGCTTTGAAACTAAAGGATTTGGATTGAAACGAAAGAAGGAAATGTTTTCTGTTCTAAACAGACAATTTAGAAACTGGCTGGTGTTGTCTGTATTATTTAAGTAGCGGGCACTTTTTTAGGACCCGGGAAAATGCTGAGTAATTCTTTCTAGTTGCATATAAAATAAGATTCAATCATAATTTAGGACGGTAGTTGGTATTGCGAGCATGTGTGTGTATGTGTCTTTTCACTTCTAATCATTCGGAACTTACTGGTTTTTGCCGCTAAGAGCATCGAGTTCAACATGGAAGAGGTGTCTGGAATTATGACGCAAAATATTTCAGCTATAAGTTATCCAAACAAATTAAAAAGTTTTAAAGCCTCGTTCATAATCTACATGATGCCATATTTCTAAGAGGAGATGTTGTTGGGCTCATTATGTACCTTATGCACATGGAGGTTGAATAGTGCTGCTTCTCGGGTGGGGGGTGGGGGGTGGGGTCTCGTCCTGGGACATGACTGTCTTAATTATTTTTAACTTTGCTCTGCGCATATTCCGACATGGGAATTAAGAACGCTCGCATTTTGTTCTCGGGATCTCAAGAGGGACCGTGTTTGTTAACTTCAACTCTCATCTTGACCCCAACGACGTCACTAAATTTCCTTGGACGTCACTGGTTCCTGTGTGCACAGCACAATTTAAAATCTTTGCGCAAGTTGTTTACGCCCGAATATTGCCACATCAAAATTAATAAACTATTTTTAACTGTAATAATGCGTTTGGTTTGGCAGCACCTCTCAAAGTTTACTCTGAACCGTCACATCACGAATGACTAATCTTAATTCCTATTTCGTCTAGCTGACAACTTTTTCATTGGTTACCGGGCTAAGTACCCAACCTTATATTAAAGAACCTTGCTGCTTCTTTTGGGTTGATGCGGGTTTCCTTTTCTATGCATAGGACTAACATCATTACTGTAAATGCGAACCAGTATTTAGCTTCCATCGTTCACAGACTTGAAAGCACTAAAATTTAGTAAGTAAAGAAACATGCCGCTGTTTCCTTTTGATGACGTGTTCTTGATTGGAAATTGCTCAGCCAACTATTTATGTGGACTCTGGTGTGTTACAACTATCAAACACGGTGGCATATCTCTCGCGTTGAAGCCTGTTTCGTTTCAATAGAATTAAAATATCTGCTTTGGTTGTTCTGTTTGAAACGCAGAAATCCATGCAGTCGGGCGGAACAGCAATACCGCGAAATCCCGCATTATTGCACGGATGGGGGCAGAGTTGTAGAGGGAAAAAAAAAAATTGTGAAATAATATTCGGAAATTATAATTAGTAAGGTGTCTAGGCCAGAGAATCTCGCGGGAGACCCGATATTTAAAGTTTTGCCAGTGCATGCAGATAATGTTATTTTGAACATATCTATTCCTTCCATGTATTATAGCATTATTATACAATATATCCTCGTCTCTAGAGCAAGCACCACGCTACACTGTATGCGAGAGAGTTGTAAGTGATATGGTTGTACCTGTTTGGTGTGAATAAATTCTAGTTATCTAACCCATAAAATATCTTGATACGAACTGGGCAGTTAATTACGATTTCAATAAATATGACTTTTAGCGGCATATGCCAAAATTCTATAGAAAGGTTTTAGAAGATAGCCTTTTTGTAGAAGAAAATAAGATATTTTGTAGAAAAGTTGAAAAACACTCGAACCAGAATCTTGGCTTTTGTCACATTTGATCCCCCTAAGCTTCCAGATCAACGAAAAAAAAATTGAAAATTTGAATTAGAAGTGACGATAGAAAGGGATTTAAAAAAAAAAACTTACACCACTTTGCCTTTCAAAAACAATAAAAACACGATTTTATATCTGAACAACACTATTAAAAAACACTCGAACACAACTATTGAACAACACTCGAACCAGAATCTTGGTTTTTGTTACATTTGATCCCTTTAAGCTTCTAGATCAACGGGAAAAGTTGAAAATTTGAATTAAAAGTGACGATAGAAAGGGATTTTTTAAAAAATCAAAAAGAAAACTTACACCACTTTGCCTTTCAGAAACGATAAAAACACGATTTTATATCTTTTGCTGCCTATCGGAAAATTAAATAATTAAATCATTTTGTGGTATGTGAAAATAAGATGTTGTTGTTACTTATGACCTCCTGTTCGGTGGAACCGAAACAGGACCAGTGACGCAGGAAGAAAGAACGACACACTAGACTAGAGAACAAAGTTTATTCCAAGAAATCATCACTGACGAAGGTCGGAGAGGGTGCAGCTCCACTTTGACGAGGACCCAGAAGGCGGAAGTCTGACTTCATCCTCAACAAACATCCATGCTTTATTCGGGATTCGAACCCGAGCCCCTCATGACAGCAGTCGAAGACGCTATCCACTTCACCACCGGAGCGGCAGATTTAATATATTTTCCCGTTTAACATGTTTACAGAATTATAAAATGTGCGTTATTTTTATGTTTAAATCTGAAAGGGTTTTAGATATTCAGAAAAGTTATCAACAAATTTGATTAAGTGTGTAGGTGTCGCATTTAATGACCTCCAGCCATTGAGAACGCGCAAAGCGCGTGTAAAATGGCTAATTATAGCATATGTGACCTTCAAAGATCCCAGCGGTCAAATTCTAAAATGAAAATGAACTAGCATAATTTGATTTTTTTTTTTTTTTAACAAACCAGTGTTTTTGATAATGGTTTTTGTTATCAAACTATTTTTTTTCTCGAATGCTACTAATATTTCCTCTAATAATCACAGTAAATGGTTTTATTCTTTTAAATTATGACTTAAATGCTGGTTTGAAGCGTTAGTAAGGGAGGGGGGCTTTCTATAAGGGTTATTTGACTTGCATCCCGGGCGAATGAGGGTCTACACATTTGTTTCTCTGTCCTGCACATTCTTGTAGATTGTAACTTGTTTGAAAATGCGAGTAAAAACATCCCATACAGCTGTTATGAAGATTGTAATTAGTCATTCCCGTCTTATATATTCTCAAAGATACCCGGAACTCGAAAGACATCGCATTTCTGCGGAAAACCTCGGGTCATGGCTGGTCAGGTATATCGTGTCACGACTAAATGTATAAATATATCTGTAGATCCTTTTTATGACGCGCATCTTAAAAATCCCGTACTGTGCCTCTGACCCCTGAAAGCGAATCTAAGTCCGGTCCCTCCCACCGTAAGTCTTTTTAGTCACATTTTATTCTGTGTCTCAAAAGACTCGCTGCTTTCTCTTTTTCTCGTCCTGCGGCGATACAAGCGTTCTGAGCTCGGCCGCAGCATATAAGTATCACGCAAAGCAATCTGTCATCATAGCGTCCCGTGGATACACCCTGTAATTAGGTGGCCAGAGTGTGCGCGCCTGCTCACAGGCTTCAATGACAATCCCCAGGTAATCATGGGCTCCCCCCCCCCCCCCCTCTTTTTCTGTAAGGCCCTTTAAGGGTATAAATGTATTGAGATAAACATCAGTTTTTAAGTTGCGAATGTGCCGTGCTGTGGGATGGTACTGTAGCGAGTATTGTTTGCGTATGCTTGTTGGATCTATGTGTTTAGCTGTTTTGCGCGGATTCGTCTTGTAGCTTTAGCGTTCTACTGTTGTTGATTTTTTTTCTTTTATTTTTTATTTTCCGTTTTTTGTGATATCTTGTGTAATAGCGTAGTTGAACATTAGTCATTCACGTGTCGTAATATTTTCAGTTGTTTCTGTAAATTGAATATCTACATTCCAGCAAATTGAATATCGATAACATTTTGGCTAGTCGTAGCTAAATTTTTTTATTGCGTTTTATAATCGTTTGGGAGATAGCAAAAAAATCTAAACTCTGTTGAAGTGGAACTCAATTTGTTATATTTAAGGGGTGCAATGTTTCTCAAATTTCGATGTACCGACAAATTGAACGCTAGTGTCATAATACTGTGAGGGGGGAGGGGATTAAGAAGTTAACAAAATTTGAAAATATTTTGTGTTGTCAATAAAAATTGCGTAATGGGTCGTACCTAATACCTTCCATGCCATAGTCGCAGTCAAAAAAACTAAACGTACACAAGTCTAAATGTCTGTGGCGATTGAAAATATTTAAAGAAAAGAATAAAAAAATTAATTTCCTTAACTATTGCATGTTTACAACTTACTTGATAGACATCAGTATGTTTCTGCTGCATGAATAAATTAAACATATTGCTTGTCAATCAAGGGATGTTGCAATGTGATCTTGACTTCACAATTATTGTAAAAATAATTGTGAATAAAAGACAAATGTTAAATGAGCTATCTTCATCAAAATTTTCTGTTCAAATTACTGTAAAAAATATCAGTTTATAAAAGGAAGGAAAGGGAATACAACAGGTTTCGAATAGATGCATGAGCGTCATCAACTAATTTCAAATAACATTCGATCAAACTACTTTAAAACCCTAATGAATAAAATACTAAAACAAAAGAAAATGGAAGAAGCAACCTGTTTCGTAAGTTATAATAAGCTACATCAACTAACATAAAAAGTCATTGGTACAAAAACAAATATACTCATGAGTAAGACGGGGAAAAGGTGTAGTGTAGAAAATAATATATTTGAGGGAAACAAATGGCTTTGGAAGCTAAATGAGCTAATTTTTTCAACGGGGGAAAAAAAATTACGCTCATTTTAAATAAACAACAAAGTTTATATTGTCGGGACCAACTTTGTCCCTAAGGTTAATCCGTCCCTGCTTTTTGCATTAATTATTTTAATTGCTAAAATAAACACTCTACATGTTTCTACAAAACATGCAAAGCGCTTCAACCTTTCTTTTTACGGTACTTATGCTATCGCAAAAATAATTTTATAAAATATAATCGTCATTCATTTATCAATGAACGGGCTAATACTATATAAAAATAAAAGCAATTGGAGATCAACAAATGCACGCAATTAAACTATTTTATTGATATATTAAGTGTATAAGTCATATCTATTTGACTTATAATTAGGCTAGGCGCATATATGCAATTTTTTAGTGATCAACTAATTAATTAGCTGATCGCCTTGGCACTTACAAATGCAACTTAATGACCACTGACGGAGATGTGCGAACGCATGCAATGGGACATGCAATTGCGTCTTTTCGGCCAGTTTGAACATGAATTTCAAAGAGGGAGCATATAATGTGCGTGCTTTCGAGGTTCACAGAGAAAGTATGAAGAAGAAAAGCAATATTGTGTGCACCCAATTACAACTGAACGCGTTTGAAAGGGCAATTTCATGAACATTATGACGACTTATCAATCCCATATCCATAAAAATTCTTCAGATATTTCCAAATAAGTGTGAGCATCTTTGATGAGTTAATAATGTAGTACTAGTATAAATAAAGTAGTGTTTGTATAATAGTCTAAAATCCCGTATTTGGTACCTTGGCATTTTATTAATAATAAGAATTCTTTAATATATAGTAACATTGTATACCTAATCTATAATAATAAAATATGTTTATCTTTCTGTTTGTTTCAAGCTGTTAGTTGTGTAGTGGAAAATCTAAGTAATCCACAGCTACGAAATTTTGTACAGTAATACTCCAGGCCAGGTCCAAAGATTAAAAAATCATTTTTTTTTTTAATTCGAATTAGTTTTTTAATTAGTTAATGTTGAATCTCTATTTTTAGCGATTTTATTTTTGTTCAAACCGTTTATTTAGCGGTTTAGAATATTATTGCAGAGTTTCCATCTTAACACCATCAGAAAGTTGGACATTTTTCTGTTATAAAAGCTTTGAACGAAATCCGTATTATCAAGGGACGATTATTGGTGAATTTAAAAAATGTATCTATACTTTTCGTGTTTTGAAGACGTAATTGATTTTCAAGTTCCAATATAGAATAATTGACTGATAATCCAATCATCATTAATTTAACAGGAGTGTAATTGAATATTACACACTGCTCCAAAACAAAAACGATGTTTCTGCGCTCGTTCATCCATCCATTAATTATGATTTTTATAAGGTATTCCATCCATCACTAATTTTTGATAAATCTCATTTTTCATCTGAAGCGTGAGGTCGAGAATTATTTTCCCAACGCACGAGCATTTGGAAAAGGGCGGGGGTTTCTATGTGACGCCACTCGTATTCTTGGCACGCTCACATTAGAAAATGACTTACCCAAGGATTGTTCTGGATTGCAAGTAGCGTCATTTAGAAAACATACTGTCGATGTTAAACAAGTTACCTCATTTAAATGTGCCTCACGCGCTTATTTAGGGCGTATCGAAGGTGCTAATTTAGAATATCGAAAGAGCTTTTTAGGGCGTATTACACCCGCACAGAGATCGAAAGACGTATATAGGACGTATGAAAGGAGTTTATATATAGTGTATTCCGTGCGCGCAAAGGTCGAAAGCGGTATTTATATCTGCGAGTGGTATTTATATCGGTCGAGTGGCACAGTTATATCTGCGCCCGCGCAACACGCTAAGTCGTGTTTTATACGCTTTTTTAATTCGTTTTACGCCCGCATCCCTGCTTTAAATTTCGAACAATTCTGTGTACATTTTCTAATATAATAATATAAAATAAAATTATGAGAATTATAATGTACAAGATACATACAATAGTAACAACTCATTTTTCCTTACTTCCTGGAGGTTACGCTCTTGTTATGTGCTTAACCATATAACAAACACCTAACTTAGAATGTTGACAGACTGGTTATCAGTGAGCTCAAACGTTTTCCAACCTGGTAAAATGACAACACAATCTAGACAATAATATACCATGAGAAAATTGTGTCATTGTTCTCCAGTGTGACTCACTCAGTGACGTAAGATATCAGCAGTCGAAATGCAACAGAAATTTTGACCACAGATTCAGAATCGCTCCTTATATACACCTGCTGAATGCTCAGTTCCTATGCGCTGGAGCTCCCACTATTTATTCATTGGACGCCAAATTTTATTCATTTGCATGTTCGCTCAAAATGTCTTTGCATACGAAATTTCATTATAATCGGACAACTCCTTCTTGGTACGTCGATTTTTTTTGTTATAGAGTGTACTTTTATATTTTTAGATACCTTCCATCCGGACACCCTGATTAGCTAAATGGATTTTATTCACAATATACAATCGAAGAGTTCGCTCTTGGATCGTTTTTGTGTGGCATTCAGATTTAAGTTGATTTTTAGCGACAACGAAGAAGTATATTATCCACGTATGAACGATTCTAATTTATCGCTTCTTTAATATTACTGACCTGTTAATAAATACCACACTGAAAACATTTTCGGTTTCTTCAAGGCCAGACGTGACGAAGGGAAACTCAATTTATTTTTGACACCCAAGCTCACTCATACCTGGACCCGATCGTCGACTTGGCTATTTTCTATGCTACGAATAATTGCGTCTTTTTTTCTTTTTTTTTTTTTTGTACGTGCATCAAAGTATTCGAATGGCTACACGGATACCACATTCCTCACCATTACGGCAATTACCTAGCTCTAGCGCCAAGCAGTCTTGTAAGCCTAAAAGGCCTCAGGCGAGGGGGATTATGTTTTGATACTTTTATTTATTAGATCTCTATCTCCTGCATTCTCTTGCGACACTTCACCTTATTGATGACGTTCCGATACTTAATTGCAATATCTAGAAGATTATCCCTTCGTTTGGCGACAGAAATAGTGGGGTGTTTTCTTAGATGTTTGAGAGATAATTAATTTTTCCATAACTAAATATAATAAGTGCTCAATCTAATGCTAAAATGAAACAAATATATGAGAGAACCCTATATCTTTATTCAGGAGAATGGTTTTGTTAAATGATATTAAAATCTCATAAGCCGCAGGGCTTTCTCTTTGACTTAAAGATATGAAAATTAAACATATTTTATAATAACCCACCTTTACTCGGTTTAATGAAAATATAACAATACAGTTGAAGTATGTTGTAACGAAATCGAAGGTCCCTTTAAACTACTACATTTTAAAATAGTTTTGTAATAATATTACAAATAAATTTCATTATATCGTTTTTAGAAATTTTCTTAATACCGTTTCCAGACGTTATTCTATCAACATTTATATAAAAATTAGTTTTATAAAATATTTCATTTACTCTACAATTATATAGTACATGGATAAAAATTGCATATACACTACCGTCCATAAGTGTTTGCCACCTAATAAATTTAATATATTTGAGGATGTAATGTGGAAAAAGTAACAAATATTTATAAGATAAATATTTAAAACATATCACAAAACATAAATTCAGAATCTTTATAAACAAACAAATAAATCAAAATAATTAATAATTAAATTTTTGCTTCATCTATGTGTCCATTTTTTTTTTCCTATGACTGCTTTGCAAAGTTTAGGCATTCTCTCTATCAACTTGTTCAGCGTCTCTAGCGATATTTTTCTCCATTCTTCATGTAACACTTTCCAGATGTTTTCAACAGAAGTTGGACAAACTTTTTGGACCAGTTCATCCGACAACAGTTCAATCGGATTGAGATCCTGTAATTGTGGTGGCCGAAACAGTACTTCAATCTTTCCTTCCATAGTTAACTTATCTAATACTTTTTACAGATCTTTGCTGTATGTTTTGAATCATTGCACTGTTGAAATTTGAATTTTGGATCAAAAATACGTAGCAGCCCAGTAGTTGGCGCGGGAATTGCACTCGTTGGACCCGAGTTCTATCCCCGTCTCTGCCCAAACCTTTTTTTGTGTGTGTGTGTGTGTTTCGAAAAGTATTTTCAGACTCTTAAGAAGCCCCTTCCTCCTTCTGTGACCTAGACAGCAGAATATTTGCGCACATATAGTATTGTCCACAGGATAGAACCTAACTGAACTGGATTTTCAATTATCCTCCCGGGGGTGGAGAAAATGACGGTTTCGAAAAGTATTTCCAGACCCCCCCCCCCCCCCCCCTCCTCCCTTACCAGAAGCACCTGGTAACTTAGATAACTGAATCTTTGCACGTGTATAGTAACGAGCACGAGACAGAACTTAACAGTTCTGCATTTTCAATTAAAACGACTATTTTCAATGCTAAGCGCCATGTATTGTTAGACAAACTTATTAAAAAGAGCTGCAACTTTATTTATTAAGAGTGTTAGTATCCTTATCTTTGACAGGCCTAAATGCTAATTCGCTAATAAGTCCTCGGCCAAGATCGGTAGTCTTCCGAATTGAGGCTATGATCATATCGAGTACCAGTTTGGGGCCAATCGTAAGTTCTTTTCAGTCATCTCTTTTCCACAAACTGAAGGGTTCCGACCTCTGTTCGCTACGCTCACCAACCCCGTTTTCACAACATACACATCAACATTTTGAACAATTGCTCTAAATTTATATTACTAAATAAAATTACTTCTCAAAGGAGAAACACGTAGTGACTATACTAGGGTCATGCTGTAAGTCCCCTCCCCCCCTAAATATTGAACAGTACATTTTTAATTCCGAATAAGTTATATTTAATCACGTAAACTTGTAAATGTTGATTAGCATGTGATTTGAATTTAGAAATAACTTCTATATTGATATTATATGCATTTTCTCATGGTGAGTCATTTAGATCATAGAGCGTATGTCATATATTCTTTAACACCATCGCCAGTTTCACTAAACTGCAGTGCTTCGTCATGGATAATACTTAAACATACATTTATATACGCTACAATAATACTAATCTCTAGTAACTGCCAATCAGACTTACCACTAAGCTGACGATGAGTTTACTTCCTAAAATAGCATAACTCAAGATCGTATAACGGTTTTTCTCTCCTAAATGGTAATGTTAAAACTAACGTTTTAGTTGATATTCAACTAATTCAGAAATGCACTGACTCAACTGTAAGAAAGGTGTGTGCATTTTATTCAATTATTATAGTATCAGAAAAGTGTTAAGTCACTTTCTGGAAATAGCTTTCATTTACTTCGACAATGAACAAAGTATTTGCAAGATTTACCTTATCATCTTGGCGAATACATTTGGCGATTGGCAAACCCAAACTTCATCAAATTCTTTCGCTGTGTCGGTGAAGATGTCAACTGAAAGAATAGGATGTGTGTTCCCGGTTCTAATGACCCTCTTTAAGTACTGGACGTGTATAAAAATTAACCATCTGTAGTTTCTCGGCCTTTCTGCATCCAGAATCAGTGAAGAGCAATTAGACGCGATCTTTTTAATGGGAGAGCTGTGTTCCTATTCGTTTGAGTAGGTCAGTAGAAAGTGAACGTATGGAGATGAGGCCGTCATTTTTATGCAGGCATTCTAATTTACTTTTGCACCTGGATGATATGACATTTCGAGGCTGTAATCAGAGATCGCAACAAAGCATCTTTTGAAGGGCATTTCCTTTTTATAAAATTTGAGGAGTAATTTTCCAAAGTGGGCATATTTGAAAAAAAAAATAATAATGGATAATAGTATAAAAAATGTCCTTATATTTTTCTAAAAGCGACAATATTTATTAGCATGTGTCTGCTATACATCTACACACTTTTTCCTCTTTTTATGGAGTGATTGGTATGTTTATCTTATTGGGAAGAGCGTTCGTTTTGCGTGTTTTGAAACTGTTTGGTTTTCTTATGTATTTGTTTTATGGTATTTTCCTGACAGAGGCTTTTATTCACAAATGCAGATATATTTTGTGCATAAATAGTTAATTTTATTATTATATTTATCAATAAAATATATTTATACTATTTATAAAACAGTAAGAATTAATATTAGTGGTAGACAGTCAGATTGCATTTAAACATTATTTAGTAACAAAAATTTATCACATAATTGTGCTAAAGGAAAATAAGTGAATGGCAGTATATTAAAACTTAAGAGGTTTACTAGAATAGTTTACTAGAAGTTTTCATTTGTATTCCATGTTGTTTCAATATCATGGTGTACAGGAAAATGGTTCAGTTGTCAGAAATTTCAACAGAGTTTAGGGCCTTGTTTCTAAGTACAGCTTTTCAGATTGATTCGAAAAAAACAAAACTGCATGTTTTTTGCTACAATTACAACCCATCTTACAAAATTTGCAATATTATAATTAATTGGAACATTGAAAACAGATAGTCATCCTACAAAATTTACAATATTATTAACAATTTAGAACATTAAAAACAGAGAAAAACAGTTTGAAAGTTTTGGGGTTGATGGTTGGCTACTTTAAACCATACTATTTTTCTTATGTCAATAAGATCTATGTTTGGGGGTATTTATGGCGAAATCTGAGCATTACAATAAATGTAAACGCTTGTATCTCCGAACTTAATACATAAAAATGTAAACATTTTTTACTTGTTTTGACGGAAATATGGTACAGATAATGAATATAAAAATAATTTCACTATTTTAATATTTTGAACTTTTTTCCTAAAAAAACTTAAAAAGTATCTGTCCGAGTTTTGTTTTTTTTCCCCTCACTTAAATATCCTCAAAACTATAAATTAAAAAAAAAATAGATATAAGTAGTAAGCCGACGAAAATATGTATTGGAAAATCTAGTTTCTAGATCTTCCGAGTCAAGTTGAAGTCTTGTTAAGTTGAAGTAGATTGGACATTTTTTCTGGTTTTCAATTTGCAATGCTTATATCTCAAAAATTAAACGAGCTAGCTGTGAACAAACAATAAGCAAGAATTTGTAGCCCTGCAAGCATATATAATTGGATTTTGTATCGAGCTCTTATTTTCTTATTTTTCGGAGTAAAGTGCTCCACTGATAATTTCGATATTTTTATTTTAATCTGAATTTCCCAATGGATGAGAAAGCTGTAGTATTTAAAATGTCATGAGTATTGAGACTCAGTGTGTTTACTTACTCCGTGGTGAACTATTGGTGCACAAGCATGAACTCCTAATTGTTTTATTTAAAAAACAATTAGGAGGTTAAATGAACTTGGGGGTTCTAAAGGTGTTTAAAGAGTGAGATAGGGTTTGAACAGAATAGATGAAAATACATGTATTCAAGTACGTATTTATGTGCCACGCCAGGTAGTTTATAAATTTTAATCTAACATCTCGTCAGATATGAAACGTCAGATATTGTATAATTTTAATTTATATACCACCAAACAAGTTAGTAAAATAATTTGATATTATGACGAGATGCCTGGTCGGAGTAAGCAGATGAAATCTGAGTGAAAACTAAAAGTGCTAGCTAGTTAGGGTATAAAAAGTTAGGATAATTTGTGGCGCTTTGAAAGCCTGTAAAAGAAACAAATGAGTCTGAAAAAATCGAATAAAGTTATTGGACTTTATTGCGCTTTTATTTTACGAAATGTAATTCACACATAACCATTTCGGCTCCATCGGACTGGAGCCATCGCCGATTTTTAATCACGTTATTTCAGAAATAAAATTGCCGACAATTTGGTAATTTCCTTGTAAACTATCACATATACAGATTGAGCTCAAACGCTTAAAAGCAACGTCTTTCACATAATCCACCCCACTTCTCAACAGGTTTTAACTCCCTTGTCAGTAACTTATACCCACTGAAATGAAGGTCAGCCGAGTCTTGGAGAACGTAATTGAAAGCTTCGAAGTATTTATGTAATATTCATGAAATGCAATCCTGTCATATCGACCCTGCGTTCCAGCTCATAAGCTGCAAATTTATGATAAGAACGAGAGTGTATGATATGCTGGGTTGTGTTGTTCACTAATTGATGGATACCAACGAAATATTATGGCCTAACTCTTAGAACATCTGTAATACTTAGACTATTTTTTTTCTCCATTGTTTATGCTGTTAAACTATAGGGTGTCGTAGATTAAATTGCCTTATTTCTTCTACATACAATTTCAGAACTAATGAATAAAAATGTTAACCGTAAATTATAAATAATTGTTTTCTTAAATTTTATATACGATGGAATCTTGATTACTCGAAATCTTGTGAAACAAGGCTAACTCGAATAAAGGAAAATGCTTTATATCCACGGAATAAATGGAGAATCTATTAAATTACGAAAATAGTAAAACCTCTTCGAGAAGGTAAATAACTTCCCATTATCATTGGTTTCTTTCAAAGGCAATGGCAACTCAAAGATGAAAATTTTTATGTTGAAAGCATTGCAACAGGGGGGAAAGAAATTTGGCTCAATTTTTTAATTTTTTTTAATAATTTTGGGGAATTTAAAAAAACTGTAACGAAATTAAATATTCAGTTGTTGTTTTTTTATCAACGACTTTACTTTGTCTAATAAATATGGGTATTAGTGATACGTATATAGTAATATACAAAGGCATTTTATTAAATAAGGTAACATAGCTTGCGGTATGGATACATTTATGTTTATATTAATGTAAAGATAACTAGTAATTTAATGGACACGCATTATTTCCACGTAATTTCCATACTTGTCAAGACATTTATTCTTTCGATACAACAAGGCATGAATCCCAGACCTGAAGAAACCAATGTTAAGGTCCTGCAGCCAAAATAATACAGATTATTTGTTGCATATCTATTACCAACTGCGCGCTTCTTCAAAAGTCCGAAGAAGAAACGAAAATCGCTATCTGTTAGGTCAGGGCTATAAGGTGGGTGTTCAAGCGCTTCCCACTGGACGCACTGTAACAGTTCGCTTGTATGGTTGGCAGTGTGTGGCCTGGCAGTATCATGAATCATACACCTTAACAAGTTGGCGATGACTTCCAGCTGATATTATGCCATGAACTAGTAGAAATCTTGTCAGACTACAAATATTAACTTTTGACCACATTTCCACAAGTGCCTTCATTTTTAAATGTTTCTTAAACATTGTGTTTGAAATGCGCTGCACTCTAGTAGCAGGAAAAACGAACAGAGATCTAAATAGTCTATACTGTTGGAAATTATCCTTCTAATAATGAATTTCACGCATGTGGAAGGATTTGTTGCCTTACTTAATGAAACGCCCTTGTATATTAATAATTTGAAATTTTCATGTCAGAAAAAATTTTTTTTGGAGCTTTATAGTTTTTGCTCCATTAGCTATGCTTTCATAAATAATGTGACACATTTTACTATTAAAACACAGTGACGCACTATTTTTTGTGTAAATGAAATTCATTTAACCTGGTTAAAAAATTAGTTATGGGATTGTTGGTATCTACCTCTGTATTGCATGTTCTATTTTAGCGCCCGGAAAGGTAAGTGGAGATTTACTATGACAATGTGTTATCTACAGTGCTATATATAAATGCTGGTATCTGTAATGGGAGTGTATTTCTGAGAATGCAGCTTACAAGCAGGTTCTATGACTGTCGTAAGGATGCTGATGACTGCATAGAATGATGTTGGATAATCTGCAAGGAATAGGTGTTGAATTTACTTTTGAACTCGATTCCCACTTTTCGACAGACGAGAGAGAGTTTTAATAATGATAAATTCCGCCTAAAGTTATTATTATTATTTTTTTATTATTATTATTTATTTTATTTTTTTTTAGAAAACGAATGTCATAAATTTTAGAACGCTAGCATGAACCGTTCTCAAGATATTGCACTATTTTGAATGATTTTTTTAAAAAATCAAGACCTTTGACCCTTAAATAAACAATCATTTCATACACATTTTTTTCATTAGATAAAAAATGACATAACCATAACCTTTAGAACGCTAGTATGAACTGTTCTCAAAGTATTGTAGGGTTTTCAAATAAATGTTTCACAAAAATTACATAAAATTAAAATTGTACTGAATATTATCCAACATCTTCATATTCCATATATGCAATATTATGTACACAAATCTGTACACACCATTCTCGCGTATCTAGTTCGTTTCATTCAAGAGAGAAGTTACATTTTCTAATAGTTTTATATTTTTAATGCCAAAAACATTGTACTGCGGATTTTGTACACCATTATTTTGTTGTGAAAGAAGTAAAGTCATTGCATTATTTAGAGAAAGTCGTGGGCTGCACGCATCAGATTTTTTATATTAACAGGATTTTTTTTTTTTTTTAAGAGGACGGGATCCCCCCCCCCCCTCCTCCCGATTTAAATAAATCTCTTCCACTTTAGCTTTGTTCGTAAGCTCTTACTTTATCAATCGCCACATGAATTAACACGACCCCTTTCAATGTATTTATGCTCGCATATGTATAATTTATACATCACTTATTCAGCTGTGACCTCCTGCTATCCGCCTCCTGTAGCGTCGCAATGTACAGTTTGAGAGAAGTTAACTTAACCACCAAAGAGCGTTCTGTTCTGTCTGCATACACGGGAAAAATTCTATTCCGGGGGGGGGGGGGGGGGCACTTCCTAGACACAGCATGGCCACCAAGGATGTCCAAGACAAGGGATAATAATCCGCTAATTAAGCAGCAATACATGAAGCTGGTCTGGATCACAGCGTTTTTCGCGCCATTGCATTTATAGGATTCTTGGGAAAGCCCTTAAGCGCCCCAATAACTTTTTAAGGAAAGATCCGTTAGTGTACGCATTAAGCCTATCTGTAGTGAACTGACCATGCCTGATCGAATGAAAGTGATTGCAGCGCCCCTATCGGAGGAATAAAAGTTGGGATAACGAACTTGACTACAAAGGGAGACAGTAAACAAATGTCAATTACAAAAATGTAGAGGGTTGTCTAAAGCGGTGGTGCACAACTCTTGGGTCGCAACGCCATTTGGGGTCGCAAAAGATTATTAAAGAAAAGTGTCTCCGATAGTTTTTTTTTTTTATTATTATTTTTCCCTCTTGAATGACAGTAATGACCTCTCCAATATGAATGACAGACAGGATACGAAACAAACGATAAGTTTTATTTTTCATTCAGTATACAGATTGAAGCTCAAATTTCACATTCGGACTCAATGTTTCTTTCAGGCATACCTCCGGTGGGCGAAGCCCCCCCCCCCCGGAGACATTTTATGTTAACCTAGTTGCTATTTATGCGACAGCATTTAGATATATTTATATAGGGTAAATAGACTCCCCCCCCCCTAAAATTTCATTCGCTCCCCTCTCCCCCAGCGGACTGTCAAACATTTTGTGTAATCGTTTTTATTATTAGTACTTTCTTGTTTCAAAAATATCCTACATACTATTATTTCCTAGGTGAAACATTTTGACATTTTTAATTGTTAAATGTAGCTATTATTGAAGAATGTAAAATACATGTCTTCTTAAAATTGTATATTTAATTATAATTTTTGACCTCTTTATTTACATCGTGGCATGGGGCCTCTTGAATGTGGGGTCTCACCAACAAAAAGGTTACGCATTACTGGTCTAATTAGTAGAAATCGACATTAGACACACACGAAGGGCTGGATAGCCCAGTGGTTAAGGCACGAGGATTGCACTCGGAGGACCTGAGTTCGATTCCCGGCCTACCCAAAATGTCCCTGTGTTTACGCGGAGTACTGGCACGTTAAATCTGTGGGTCCAAAAGTCCTTCAGAGAAGTTTGTGGTAGGGGAAGGAGGGTACGGTCCCTGTGGATGTCGCCCTCCCCTTCATTTATGTGTAGACGAGAGTTTACCGATCAAAGCTCGGTGCTAGTTCCTAAGAAAGCAATGTATTTAACATTTTTGAAATCAAACTCAAATTCTACTATCACTGTTATAAAGTGATGTACGCCTTCCCTATCGAGTAACTCACCTTATATTTACTTCATCCATCCCTACTTACGAACCAAACTCCTTAATTGAGTCTGGTTTAAAGTAGATGCAGGATTTTTGAAGGATTTGCTCTAGCACTTGCAAGCAAATGTATGTTTATTTATACAACTTATAAAAAAGTAAGTATTTGTTGTTTGGTGTCGTGTCCGTGACTTTTCATTGAAGAGATACAAGTATTTGTTCAAACTTTCAAATAATGGGTTTTGGATCAATTTTTACTTTCCCTATATATATAATACTGTAATGTATAGGGAAAGTATTGCCGAGTCAAGAATTGGAGTTTTCGACGAAAGAAAGCGTGTCAGGCACCCCTGAACTCAAATCGAATGTTTTTAAAGTGGTGACTGTTTGTGTGTACGTATGTTAGTGTGCATATCCGGGAGTCTGTGGAAGCAATATCTTATGAACGAATGGAGCATTTCGAACATAATTTGTACGGTGTTGATGTTACTAATTCCACTTGTTTGGTACAACCAGAACAATCTCGTGAGAGAGAACTTTTTGATTTAAGGGGACAACAGATTGTAACTTTTTGTCCAAAGACCCCAAGCACACCATGGTAGACGTCTGACTTTGCCTAGTACCACCCAATTTAAATTGGAAACTTGTGGGAATGGCTTCCACAGGGTCCATACTTTCTTTCCCTTGCCACCAACCTCTCGGAAGGACTTCGGTCTCACAGATTTAACGTGCCCGTACTCCGTGTAGAGATGAGGATAGTTTGGGCTAACTCTGGGAATCGACTTGGGTCTTCCGAGTGCGATCCCTATGCCTTAACCACTGTGCTATCCCGTGCCCAATTTGTACGGTTATTACAATCAGTGAATATTGGAACGGAAACCTAATGATTTAAACGTGACTGAATGTTCGAGGGACCTCCAAATTTTCGAATGTATTTTTGAAAAAAAGCTGCGAAAAATTAAGACTTTTAATAATGTAAAATAAAATAACCATTTCATGCGTAATTTATCATTAGAAAACGAATGTCACAACTTTAGAGCGAACCGTTCTCGGATAAATTTATCGAAAATTTTAAAGTATGAAGTTTCGTTTAATAGATTGACCTTGGCAACAAATTTTGCTACTTTTTGAAAATGTCGCCAAATTTGTAAAAATCATTCTTAATTAACGATAATGATGCCAAATTCATGAAAATTCTATATCTTTGAAAATAGAGCTGAGCGGATGCTATCAATATTTCTAATTGTCAAGTTAAATTTGCTCGAACTATAAGTTCATTCCGTAATTCAAAATCGATTTATATGTTGCCATCCAGAAAAGCACCAAATGTTAACGCCAAATTCAACGCTAAAAACATTGTGCCTTGGATCTTGTACGTTATTATATCGCTGTGAAAGGACTGAAATCATTGTATTAGGTAAAGTTATGTGCTGCTCATATCAAATTTTATTATTTATATCAAGGGAAGCATTTGCGCTCCCAATTTCATGCGCAAAATTATACTCATTTTTATTCAAACGTCCTACTGGATTACGTGCAAGAAAATTAAATGTAACATATAAAACACATTATGCTAAATCCGATAATATATAGAGATTGGAAATAGAGAGATATAAATATATCTTTGAACTTGGAAGTTTACCTAGCCGAAATAATTAATACGCAACCTAAATAATATATATATATATATATATATATATATATATATTTATTTAATAATATTATATATTGAATATATTTAAAAATTTATTTAACTGCAAATATTTAGGTTAATGTTAGAGATAACCGTATAAATAATTGCCCAATAAATTTATTATGTACTAAATTGTTGAAGAGTTATTCTGTGTGCAATGCTTTAAAATCATACCTTTTTCTTTGCAGTTTGTTCTTTAAGTAAGGGTTTTTTTCCCTTCTTACAGATTGATCTACTTTTGGCTGTAACTTGGGAAATTATAAGAATCTATTAGTGAAAGATACTTTAAAATCTCCCCCCCCCTCTCTCTCTCTCTCTCTCTCTCTCTCTATATATATATATATATATATATATATATATATATAATTGCAATTTTTTAATCGGAAACTATGCATAAACTACTGTAAGTTAAATTTAAAAAAAAAAAACTAGCATATCTGTTACAAATAAGTAACTATAGGCCAAGACTAAGGATAAAAATAGTAAGTAACTTATCAATATAACAGTATGGGGATGAGGGGAATATTAGTATACATAAATCACAATTAAATAGGTATATATATATATATATATATATATATATATATATATATATATATATATATATATAAAATGGAAAAGCAAACACGATAAAAATGAGAAAGGACAATAATAATTAGCTAAAGATTAAAGATTATGACCTGGAGAACAATCAGTTGAAACTACATATAAAATGGCGGTTAGTTCGAAATTGCATTGTCAGGACAGCCATACAATTCGAATTAAAAGCGATAGAATACCCAGTTTCTGACAATGGCGATAATATTTGACTATGGACACCATTAGAACTGGCTAGTGGAAGGAGAAATAATAAAAACCAAATGAATTAAAAACCAGAAATATGAACTTACAGGTATAGTCACCTCGTGTGAGTCGAAATGTTTGCAGAGGAACATACGACCGAGCATTTTATATCTCTTCATTAAAGCGAGTGGATACCAGAATGAATATACTATTGAACGTGAACGAAAATTGTTTTGAATGAAGACTTTCAAAAATAGTAATCAGTATAGGACTCAGGACAAGTGGAAAGTAGTCTTTCAAAAATAGTAAACAGTATCAGACTCAGGCCTAGTTAGGTGATAAGAATAGGTGAAATTCACAAAAATGAGTTATCCAATCAATCATAAATAATGCAATTGTAAAATTACTACGTGGTGTATTTGAAATTATTAATAATATTATTTACAAATACTTCCGGATAGTAGTAATTTTGACAAATGCGTTTAAGATTATTGATGTCGATGTATTCGAAATAGCTGGTTTAAAATGATGTTTCTAAACAATTGAATAGAATTACAAGAGCGATGTGATAGCAGCTTAATGCTAGTGAAGTTATAAGAATCTTTTTTATCATATAGATTGGTAATAACATGATTATGGAGGGTATCTAAATTTAGGTCTAAATAGTTTACAGTTTGACTAACACTAGGCTCATTAGGCACTAATTCTAGGTTAGAGGGGTAAAAATCTATATTAATTGGATAGGTATCAGCAATTATAATACAAATTAAGTCGTCAACATATCGATATATAATATAATATACTCTATAACAAAAAAATCGACGCACCAAGAAGGAGTTGTCAGATTGTGATAAAAATTGGTGGATGTGAAGAACATACATAGAAAAAGAAACGATTAAAATTTCAGAACAATTTAATGATTTAGAGTTTGACCGTATACAAAGGGAGGACGTCAATAAGGCGTTGGTCCACCACCTCTGGCCTGGATGCAAGATGTCACCCGACGTGGCATAGACTGATAAAGTTCACGGATGGTGTCCAGCGGAATGTCTTGCCAAATTGTTTCCAACTGTCGGGCTAAATCGTCAACATACCGGGATGGTTGCAATCGGCTTCCCATGACGTCCCAAATGCGCTCTATGGGAGAGAGATCAGGAGACCTAGCTGGCCAAGGAAGTGTTGGGCAAGCTTGAAGACAATTCATGACACCAAATTTTATTCATTTGTATGTTCGCTCAAAATGTCTTTGCATACGAAATTTCATTACAATCGAACAACTCCTTGGTGCGTCGATTTTTTTTTATATAGAGCATATTATATATATATATATATATATATATATATATATATATATATCAGGATTTTTATCGACTTAAGAATAGTATGTTCCTTAAACTTCTAACGAGGATTGTATAATCATATCAAATATTTATTATTTAGTCCTTCTGACCTCTCATTCAATAAATGATTAATTTACCATTGTCAAACTATATAAATTAGAATCTTGCCTAGCTCATAATTTTCGATTTAGCGGGTTTGCAAATTACAGATCTTCAGTTATTTTTGATAATCGATAGTCCGCTGCATGTTTTATATATTGTCTATAATATGTAAGCAAGAAACGTTGAGTGTCATAAATTTATTAATTGTAGAGCATATATGTCATCAAAGTAATTATTTAATGTTTCATCTATCTGGGGATACTTTGAAAAGTTACGTCACCATTAAAAATGTTTCTACTTTTTTTCCGCTCATAAAATGTTTCTTGTGTGGCCAATTAAAACACAAAAGCAAAAATAGTTATAAAAAGAAAGAAAACGAACAATAAGAAAAAAAAAAGGAAGTGAAGAACAAACTCCCTCGCTGTGCAACTGACTCACATGATGATCCACTAAGAACGCGCCATAGGATATCGTGAACTATCATGAGTGGCAAGTGATTTATTAATATAGATTCTGCTTTGTATTCTATAAGTTGTGCCGGCTTCTTTAGATTCATTCTTGTCTGTTGGTGCTGTATATATGCCCTTCTAAGTTACTCCCTGCTCCAAAATGAAGACATCAGGAGCTCTGCGATAACGTTGCATTTGGCTACCCTTCGAAACTAATCAGAAGTGAGGACGTGCTTTCGATTAGCTGGTTATTCCGTTTGTCGGCCCCCATATCCTTGCCAATGAAGCAGTAAAAACCTCCTTCATGTCGTCTGTCTTTTGCAGATTTATATTTGTTATACTCTGCTTCTTTCTGGGGTCATTTTGTCCCTGAAGCTCGTCCGAAATGGATTTCTTATCGAAATGACTTTTTTGCTGTGTTTGGTTTTTGGTGGGAGGCATCGCCGTAAATTTTCCATCAGGGCAAGTCAAGAAATGTCTAGTTTATTTCCGCTATCATTTATGTTTTAAGGTTTAGAAAGTGCGATGAATTGATAACTTGAGAAGTAGAGGGGAGACCTCAAGATAGGAATGGAGCAAGATAAGTATGTCGGATACATATGAGTATACATTGAGAACCAGAGTTCTAGACACTGTGAACTTAAGAGTTCATTTAGTGAGCACTTTTCTGTTTTTCTGTAGATATCGTTATGGCGTCTTTGGCTGTCTCGGGCTATACTTTATACAACAAAATCCCCACCCCACTTTTCTTTTTCCATTCTTAGGATCTTTTCCCGCATTTGCTTTTTTTTTTTAGAGTTTTGAAATGTATTTATAAATCGTAGTATTTACGAGCTCATTTTAAAATTCTGAACTTATTAATCATACTCAAGTACACAATTGTAGCCTAGTATTTAAGTTCCGATACTTATGCATTTGTTTTTCAAGACTACTCATTCATTTTATATGAATGAAAGTTTTATAAGCTATTTAGCTGCATATTATGTTCTCAAATTCACTGCATTTTGTTTTTAAAATTCAGCATTTTTTTTTTTACTAATTATTAAATGATAAGCATCTTTTCATAATAGTATTAAGATATGAATGTTCTGCGAATTCTGAAGTTTATAGTTTCAAGCACAAGACATTATTTCGCAAACAAATAATACGAGTGAAAATTATAATAAATGCTAATTTTTCTGGATGATTTTATTTAAACTTAGAAAACTGTCTTGTGCTCATCGTAGCTTAGCCTTAACTGTATAATTAGCGCTGGTTATTAGCGCTGACATTATAAGTTGCATTCAATCATGTTTTATATTTGATAATTAGTATTTTGCTATTTAAATATCTATTTCTTAATGTTTGCTATTTAAGTATCTATTTCTCTACATACATGATATAAAGTATAGGAAAAGTATTGTGACGGGATCGAAAATGTGAATTCGAGTTTTCGACGGAAGGTCATTTTTTAAGCATCCCTGAACTTGAATCAAACGTTTTTGAGGTGAAGCAGTGTGTGTATGTATATTAGTGTGTATTAGGGAGGAGTGGAATTTTATTTTATTTTTATTTTTTTTTTGTTACGTAAATTATACTTAACTTGGTTATATACTTAAGTTGATACTCTATATCTTAAACGGCTAAAGGGATGAAAGGAAATTTGCAATAATGAAATTTTCGGAATTGCAGAATGCACCCTTTAAATATATAGGGGAATATCATGGGCGTATTTGGGGGGTTGGGCAGTAGTTAAGTGCTAAAACACCCCTCTTTGATTAGAAGCCATTTACAGAATATTTTGATAACGTTACAATCTGACTTGCGACGTTGCATTCAAGTAAAAACTAACTACCGAGAACTATGGAAATTATTTGTTTGTTCCGTTGCTCTTTAGTACATGAAAAATACATATGGAAGTGTAAGAGAACAAACAACATCAATACAACAGCTTGAGCCGAAGGTGGAGGGATAACCGAAGGATTATATTCACCTATGGATCATCAGGAGCCACATTTATCCCCACAGTCAGTGGATTATTTTTTCTTGAAATTTTGCGATATCGTTTTATATATTTAGACAGCAAAGTTTTTATTTCACTTTATAAATGTATATCATAAACAAATTCAATGGATCCAGAAGCACAGTGTACTCTCATATTAATATTTTGAATTAAGGGGAGATAATAGTTTTTAACCTTCAAAAAATTGATTTTTTAAATTAATTTTTAACAATATATTATATTTTTAGGATTAATTTAAAGCAAACCGTATCAAAATTGGACACAAATTAAGCATAGAGAGTAAAAAATGCATTTGTATAAATTGCAGTTTTCTCCCCAGTTTCACATTTCTTTAAATCCTTTTTTTTTTCAGCTTCATATCCTTCCACATGAATGCAAAAAATATTATTATCCTATTTGCTTAGAAATTAATATACAATTTGAACTAATGAGTATGCATGCACTATTTTATTTATTTATTTATTTATTTTTTTTTTTTTTTTGAAAAAAAAAAATTAAAAAAATACATATTTGTCTGTTTTAATATGTTTTGTATATTTTGCAAAAGGAAATAAAAAAAATAGCATTTATGATTTTTCAAAAATATTTTCTTGTAAAATATTTTCAAATATTTCTGGTTTAGTGCCTTAAAAATTTCGCTTTAATGGTAAAAAATATTTCCGGTGACATTAGTTAAAAATGATCTTGCGGACTGTGTATTAACGAAACATGTAAACTATGCATTAATGTAACAGTAATATATTTTCATTTTAACAACATGCAAATGTTGAAGTATAAAAATGTCCATTTAAAAATATGTAATATATGTTCCTTTATTCAAAGTCATAGTAAAATACATGCAATTTTCACCCTAGAAAACTATTTTCTCACCTTTAATATTAGATTGTAGATAAACAAAATTTTATATACTCGGTGTAAAATGTCACTTTCCTTACATACATATGTATGTATGTATAGAGGAAAATATAGTAACTGAATAAAAAATTTGAAAACGAGTTTTTGATTTATTTATGCGTTTTGAGCATCTTCAACTTAAATAGAACCTATTTTCATGTCTGTACGTGCATTTCTGGACATATTATCGCTGAAAAGAATGGAGCTATTTCAATGCAAATTGGTACAATTACGTATGTGGATATGGGAACCCGTTTGGTTTATAGAGCGATAGAACATTCAAAAGTCCCCTAATTTGATTTGACCGTTCTTGAAAATCAGCAGTTAAACCTCCACATAACTTTCACATATATTTATATTCTAGATAATTTAGGTCTACTTTTATCATAATAAGCATTAGAATTTCAAAAATATGTTGTTAATTAGTTTTTCTTCACACAATATTATTAGTAAAATTTTTAAAAACTTATTTTTTAAGATAGCAATAGCTATGTCACGCCTATAAATTTTAATCATTTGGATAATCTGTGTTAATTACTTATTTTCAGTGTTAAAATACATTTTCAATGTCTAATTAAATTTATTAACGCAATTTGCATTCTCTAAATATAAACTATTAAAAGGAAATAAAATTTCTTACTTTAATTACAAGTCTTTCTTTGTTAAATAAAAAAATAATTCTTACTTAATAAGGAGAATTCAAGGTAACTGGAAGATTAAGAACAGCATAAAGTGAGAATTACAAACGAAATTTTTATGGAAAGTCTCCATATTTTCAATATACTATATTTTGTTGGGGAGTTGTTACAGGAATTCTACGAAAATTTTATTGATTTTGCTATACAGTTTTTGCAGAATATCCAAGATGTGACCAATTTCTGTTTGATATAGATAAAATTTAAAGTATTTTTAATCAAATTAAGAAAATTTATATGTCAGTCTTGTAATATAATATATTTGAAATTGTTGTTTATAGCGATTGATATCTGAATGAGGAAAATGGAAAAATAAATAAATAAAATGTTTGCGTCAAACTCTAGATTTTGAATGCAGTCGACTTTATCATCCCCTTGTCCTGTAAACGCCCGTGGGGACTATTGGAAAATTTCTTAGCCCAAATGATTAATATATTTATTTATTTAAATTTCTCGTAATTTCTAAACCGTCCCTCGTGTAAGAAGCTGCGTTATTTGTCCTCCTGCCGCGGTACGATGCCATACTTACTGCCAGTTTTATGTGCTATGTCCCAACGTTGTTTGACCCTCTCTGCTGGCTGCTTGCAGTTGTCTTCCTTGGTATTCGTAGAAGCTGTATTCAGTCACCATACATCAATTGTTACTGACATTTAACAACATTGTTCACCTGTAGCGAAGGGGCACCCAATGTTAAAGGGAATGAAAGACATTTTAAGGCCTCTAAAATGTGTATGAATCAGCTCCTTGTTCGGGTGGTCCCGTGATTTATTTGATGTCAAACTCAGCTTCTGAAGGCATGAATTTTTCATATTTGTTCTGATACATCGCATTGCGTTTTATAGGCTGTCTTTTCTTTATTTGATTAAAACTGTATGTGGAAATCATATCCGTGGTTTATCTGCTTCCAGGTACAAGTTGCATCCTGCGGTGTTTTATTTTTTCTCAGTTCTCTTCCGTGCTTATTTATTTTCTTTTATAGACCTAAGTACAACAAATCTATTTTAGCCTTTAGACAGTTTTAAGTTCATTGGTAGCAAAAATTTTGCCATACTGTTGTTTTTACTAAACTTTTTTCCTTAAAACATATAGTAACAAAATATGATATAGGTAGAGTTTAGATGGTGGCTTGGATATGGATGTAGTATTAAATTCCGGAGGAAAATAGGGGGAATCACTGAGGATTTCCAATTTCGGTTCTTTTATCATTTCATGTTAAAAATGTTTTTATAGCATTTATTTCTCGTGATTGGCTACTGATAGAGCTTAAATGATAACTGATATGGATTAAGCATCAAATTCTGGAGAAGATATGGCGATTCATTAAGAATTTTCTTTTCCGGTTCTAAAATGTATCCTTCAAACATCTTCAAGATTAGTTATAGATAGAGCTTAAATAATGACATATATAGTTTCAGCATCAAATTCAGGAGGTGCTAAAGAGACTCTCAAAGAATTTTGCCTTCAAAAGAAGGTTGACACCCAAATTTATATTCTATGTTGCTGTTATACGAATAGTTTTATATTGATTGGGCTCAACGTATTTTAAGAGGTAATATTTGTTTCATATATCCAATGTTGCAATTGCAATCTCGGTAGCTCCGCACGATCTAGAAAAAGTACATGTATTCTACCAATGTATTTCCATGTGTAAGTTGGTGTAATTAATGTGTTTAGAATTATGAGAATTAATGAAAAAATTTACCATATTAGATTATAAATGTTGTTTTATGAAGAATGTCAGAAAGGAATATAAAATCAATCCTTTTAATGTAAAATTTGCTGATATATTCCAATTACTGTTATTAGTTTTTTTCCGTTCGATTGCCAGTAACAAATAAATTGCTGAAAATTAAATGTTACCAAATTTAATTGGAGGTTTTTCTGTTTTAAATAGATTTGTTGACGCCTCTAAAGATGCAGATTAACACTCGCCACTGGTCAGTTTGCGAGTAACTTTTCAAAAATGGCCATTAAGAAAATTAGCAACATTCGACAAAACTAGCGAGTATTTTTTCTTACCCGGTGAATTTGGTTGCTAACAAAAGTAAATAGGTTACTGTCTTTAAATTGTATTATTCACAGGCCACTTTTTTCTATAAAATTTGGTTACAGTGTTTTACGGATAAAATTCATTTCCTGCAGATCCCAATATCTGGAGACTGACACCTCGTGCACTGTTGCATTTTTAAAATCTATAATGTGCAGTCTTTCACTTTTGGGACTTAGTCCGTGGAAAACCGAAGATTTCTGAGTGCTGTTACGTCATCGTATTGTCTGCGAAAAGAGTATATAATATATATAAAAGGTATAATATATATCTGCACTTTATTATGCATTTCAGTAAGCAATAAAACAGGCTAAATTCATAGCAAACATATTTTACTTATGAAAATATTTGTATCCGGTAACTTTTTGGGATCTACTGACCACTGGCCAGTAACCACAATATTTAATCTGCAACTTTAGGGTCCCGCATGTTCACTTTCAGGGGAAGTTAAATATTCACATTTGCAGTTCAGGTAAAACTGAATAATAAGTGAATAATTTCAATTATAGATATCTGAGCGAATTTTTTCATCAAAAGATACCGTGTATATTTATTTAGCTTTAATTAAACGCGGCGCAAAATGTACTATTGACATTTTTTTTTAAATAAAGAGCCGTATAAAAATCAAGTTGATTTTCATGCACTTTTCAGTTCTGGGGGATACAACTATCATAGCTAAATTATCCTCTATTTGCTGTTCATATTTTACTTTACTCCTATCACCAACTGTTAATTTTATATTCCTTTAGGACACGCTTCATGAAACACCCGGTATACCATATTTTGTATGTAAATTTGATTTGTTAGACACAATTGTTAAGATATTGTTGATATTACTTTTTCTTGGTGTTAAAATGAAAGTTTTTTTTTTTTCACAGGATGGTCTTCGTCTTTGCCAGGATTACATGGAACGAGATCCTGACAATCTCAATTTTAATGCTCTTGCTTTCGGAGCTATGTGAACAATGGCCAACATACATGTTGCTGACACTGTCTTGTGAGTCCACTTTAAATATTTGAATACATTTGTAAATTTGTTTTATTGCAGTTGTTTAATCAATTATGGAGTATAAATTCCTAAAATATTAATTGGGAGCAGGCCCAGATACAAGGTCCGAGATCGGTCTTGGAAAAAAAAAAAGGTATAATCGGCTTTTTCAACTGCGGCCTATCAAACGAATTATCAATAAGGGGGGAAAAAATCCAACAGGCCAGACCCACAGAAAAATCTCCAGAGATTCGTCGTCCTTATTCAGGCCTGATT
Organism: Amaurobius ferox; assembly: GCA_951213105.1. Taxonomy (NCBI): domain Eukaryota; kingdom Metazoa; phylum Arthropoda; class Arachnida; order Araneae; family Amaurobiidae; genus Amaurobius; species Amaurobius ferox. The sequence continues at coordinate 102,886,328 of OX578133.1, read as the reverse complement.
GGGAATCATTTTTAGGAACGTGGCGGCGTTCTGCCCCGCCATGTCGTCATGGCCGAATCTATAGCTGGTAAATGTATATTATACGTGACGTGACAAAACCCGATTTTCATGGGTCTGTAGCTCAGCCCCAAGATAACTCATGTTATGTGATTTGATTAGAAAAATATCTATTTTAACTGATTTGGCATTTTCCTATTGTTTGATTTTATTTTTATTTTTTTTTTTGTTTGTTTGTTTGTTTCTTTCATAATTTTTATCTAGCGATGTTCTAAGTAGTTGGCGGCGGAGACGTCTGTAATGTTCATTACTGGCAACTGAATTTCTTGCCGCTACAAATTCCTGGCTTCATCGAAGTTTCTCTACCCAAGTGAAGCTCTCGCTACTTAAAGTATAACTATCACGCAAATATCTAATCAAGTTAAACTTTTCATTGTTTTATTAAAAAAATCGAGTTAAAAACTTAATCATTTTAATATCTTTCTCATTTACAAAAAAAAAAAGGGACAAGTTGTACTTTTGTTAGTAAGCTTTTGCAAACTCGCGGAACCCCTTGTTGGGAATCACTGATCTAGGAGGAGAGGGGCTTTGAAAAAGTTTTAGAAGCTAAAGTTTTTAGAATGTGGCAATATCAAAAATAACAACTTTCAGATCACACAATTTCTTTTTTAATTTGAACTTTCATGTGAACATTGGCTGTTAAAGAACGAGAAATGCTATAAAATTATTTTTACGACGTCGTTTTGAAGTTAATAAGGTAGTAACAAACCATGAATTTATGTTAATTTTCGAACTATAATTCATTATGACTTTTCGACAAAGGTTGATACAAGGGTGGGATAGCCCAGTGCTTAGCGCGCAGGGATTGCACTCGGACGACCCGAGTTTTTTCCCGGCTCTTCCCAAACTGTCCTCGTGTTCACGCGGAATACTTGCACATTAAATTTGTTGGTCCGTAAGCCCTTCCGAGAGGTTGATTGTTGAGGAAGAAAGAAACAGTCCTTGTGGATGCCTCCCCCACTAGGTTTCAGTCTAAATTGGGTGGCACTTCCTGGCCATTCAAACAGATACCGTACACCTTCGGGTAGGTCGGGCGGTCTGGGTCTAAGAAGAAGGGTTGATACAGTAACAGTTTGTCGATCGAATGAATTCGACTTTTGGTGATGCCATCCAAAGCAACAATTTACAACTGGTTTAAAGAATTCCACTTTGGACGTATGAGTCTTAGTTGTGGATTTCGTGAGGGTCGACTAAGAACTTTTGTGATGTCAAAAAACATTGATGCTGTGCAGAAAATGATAACTTTAGATCGTCATGTCACATATGATGAAATTGAGGCATCTTTAAACATTTCAAGGACCCGAGTGCATTCAATTTTACATTATCATTTAAAAGACAAAAAAGTATGTACGTGTTGGATTCTACGCAATTTAACTAAGTTCAAAATGATGCTCGTGTCAAATGGTGCAAGGAAAATCTCAAAAGATTCTTCTATGGTACCTCAAAACATGTCTTTGGCATTGTAACAGGTGATGAAACGTGGATTTATTCCTATGAGCCCGAAACAGAGCAACAATCTACTGTTTGAGTGTTTCAAAATGAGCCAAATCCTACAAAAGTTGTTTGTGCACGATGTGTTTCAAAGAAAATGATTGCTTCGTATTTTGATAAATCCGTCCATGTTGCGGCCGTTGCTGTGGAGGATCGTACAACAGTAAATGCTGATTGGTATACGACAATTTGTTTGCCAGAAATAGTTGCTCAAATCAGAAAAAGTAATGCGAAACGTAGTATCATTCTTCATCTTGACAATACAAGCTCGCACACAGCATTTCAAGCTGTCAATTATTTGAAGCATGAAAAAATAGATTTGATGAGTCATTCTCCTCATTCACCTGCCTCATTTAGCACCCAATGATTTTTTCTTGTTCCCAACAATCACAAATAAAATGCGTGGTCAATGATTTAACAGCCCAGAAGAAGCAGTTGAAACTTGCAAATCACATGTTTCTGCTGTAAAAACTTTTGAATGGTACAACTGTTTTGAAAATTGGTTTATTCGAAAGTATTGATGCTAAAGGTGAATATAATGAAAAACAATAAAACGATTTGTTTTCACACAAAAATATTTTCTGTGTTATTTTCTAAAAACTTAAATACTAGCCGACGTATAACGGTACTTTCTTTGGACATGTGTAGTCTGTGGTGAAGCGTCAGGGCAGACAAGGTAGACAGGGCCTACCAAATAATTTACAACCAAGTGACTTGTATTTTATTTACATATTATTCGAAATAAATGTATAAAATGTTATCTTTGTAAATAAATGACCTGAGATGTCGACAAATATTTGCTTCAGTTGACGACTGCTTCCGTTATCCCCTGCTTGTATTGAGAGAGAGAGCGCACGCCGATTGTTCAAGAGGGACATATTTTTTGCGGGGGTGGGAGGATAAACGAGCAAAAAGCAACTTCTAAAAGTCCACTCAAACATTTATTTTAAAATGTACTAAAAAGTAGAATTAAAAATATTTTATTTGTTAATTTTGGTTCTTTGTTTTCTGTCTTCCCTAATTATTCCATCACGCTTCGCCACTGGTCGTATAGTGGGTAAAACAATTTGGCAGTTGGTTTGATTTCAAATCAATCAATTTATAAAATAAATATACACAATTTTACTTAATTTTCTATACTTTAATAATAATAAAAATAAACTTCTAAATTGATTGATTAATATAATAGCATACACTAAAATAGGGATCTATCGGTTTCGGCGGCAAACAATAGATTTCTCCTTCGGGGCAAACAAGGCCTCACTTATTCAAAAAAGTTGCCATTGTCGCGAGGAGAAATGAAAGAGGTAAAATTATAGGGACAGGAAAATGAGAGGGAGTATATCATGAATAAAACCACGAAGGAAAAACATAATAATAGAAAATAAAGAATAGACGGGAAGAAAACAAGACAGTTAGAGAACTATAACTGATAGCAAAGCGAATCGAATAGACGTGAGAGACAGAGATAGACATAAAATAGTATGTTTCGGGATGAGATAGAGACTTTAATTTGGTGTACTGGTAGATAGTTTGAAAGGAAGACGTGCGCAATTTAAAATTTACAATATTTTCTTCGTTAGGGGGTTCCGCACACTAAAATATTCGATTTGCCGAATAAATGTGAAACGCGAATTATTAAAAAAATGACAATATTCAGGGGTTGCTTATTGCGAGACCGTTGATTTCCAACGGGTATTCGGCTAGTCTATATATAATAATTGCCAAGTGTCCGCCTGTCTGTCTGTCACGCTTTTTTAGGCACTTCCCGAATAGATAGAGACTTGCAATTTGGTACACGGCTCGATCGTTCGATAAAAAAACCCTGGAAAAATCGAATTTTTCGAAAATGTTCTCTAGAGGGGGTGCTCCACACCAAAACATTCGAAAAGTGAAATGATAGGAAAGCATGCTTTGCCATAAGATAGAGACTTCAAATTTGGTGTATGGGTAAGACGTTCGAAAGGAAGAAAGTGTGCAATTTCAGATTTCCAATATTTTCTACTTAAGAGGGTGCCGCACACCAAAATGTTCGATTTACTGAATAAATGAGAAACGGCTCCTTTAAAATTTGATAGAGGCTTGAAATTTAGTATATGGAATAATCATTTGATAAAAACACCCAAGACGATTATAGTTTTTAAAAAACGTTCGTTTAAGGGGGGTGCTCCAGAGGAAAACGTTCGAAAGGTGAATTGATAAGAAAACATACTTAGGGATGAGATAGATATTTGAAATTTGGTGTACGGGTAGATAGTTTGGAAGGAAGAAAGTGTACAGTTTCAGTTTTCCAATATTTTCTACTTTAGGGGGTATAGCACACAAAAATGTTCGATTTTCGGAATGAAGTAGAAACACTCTTTTTAGAACGTGATAGAGTCTTGATATTTGGTATATGGACGAATAATTTTATAGAAAACCCAAGAAGAATGGAGTTTTTCAAAAATGTATATTTAAGGGGGGTGGGTACTCCACAGAAAAACATTCGAAAGGTGAAATGATAGAAAAAGCATGCTTCGCGATGAGATAGAGACTTCAAATTTGGTATACGTGCAGATAGTTAGAAAGGAAGAAAGTGTGCAATTTCAGTTTTCCAACATTTGCTATTGTAATGGCTGCCACACACTAAAATGTTCGATTTGACGAACAAATGAAAAACGCCTCCTTTACAATATGATAGAGGCTTGAAATTTAGCATATGGGGTAATCATTTGATAAAAAAAATTTTACGATTATTACGGTTTTTCAAAAATGATCATTTAAGGAGGTGCAACAGAGAAAAACGTTCGAAATATGAAGTGATAGAAAACATGCTTCACAATAGGATAGAGACATCAAATTTGGTGTACTGGTAGATAGTTTGAAAGGAAGAAAGTGTGCAATTTCAGATTTCCAATATTTGCAACTTTAGGGGATGCCGAACACCAATATGTTCAATTTTCGGAATAAATGAGACACGTTTCCTTTAAATGTGATTGAGGCTTGATATTTGGTATATAGGTCAATCATCTGATAAAAAACCCAATGCGAACAGAGTTTTTCAAAAATGTTCATTTATGTGTGTGCTCCACAGAAAAACGTTGGAAAGGGGAGATGATAAAATAGTATGCTTCGGGATGAGATAGAGACTTTAATTTGGTGTACTGGTAGATAGTTCAAAAGGAAGACGTGCGCAATTTAAAATTTACAATATTTTCTTCTTTAGGGAGTTCCGCACACTAAAATATTCGATTTGCCGAATAAATGTGAAACGCGAATTATTAAAAAAATGACAATATTCAGGGGTTGCTTATTGCGAGACCGTTGATTTCCAACGGGTATTAGGCTAGTATTATTCCAAAGTCGCATGGCTATATCTTCAAAAGCGAGAAAAATACAGCCATTTCAGAAAAAGGTGGTAAATTTACAGTTTTCTTCTTATTCTTTTCATTATTTAGACAACGTTTCTTGAAAAATTCATCTGATTTTGACAAAATTTTCAGTATAGTGAAAATCAAATAGGGTGAGACGGCTCCCCTAAAATTTTTGAATTCCTAGGTTTAAACCTTCTCTTAGTTTAAGCCTAAAATCTTAGACTCACATTTTTATACAAAAATGTAGCCATTAAATGGCAAAGCGAAAAAGTTTTTCAAATCCGAGTTCTCTCATTGCCATATTGGATATGCATTTTTACGTTATATATATTATTATGAAATGACCAATAAAAACATTGATTTAGGAAATGTTCAGTTACTTTAACTTAGCCCCTTAATAAGGATAATTTGATCATCGAACCTTCGCAAAAAATTTTGCGATTCCAACTTTTTAACTGTCGCCCAATTGATGAAAATGTTGCCAAATTGAGAAAAACGGCACTAAATTAACGAAAATGACGTCAAATTTATAAAATTTTGAATCAAAACCGAAGTAGGAGTTTGGTTTTTAAATTTTAATGAATGGATTAGAATTCAAACTAATTAATTAACGAATGGTATATTAAGTATGTTTCAATTGGGTCTGTACCACTTTGTTCCAAATTTGGCGACCATGCCGACTTTTCAAAGTGTCGCCAAATTGAAAAAAATGAGTAGGGTTTTAAATTTTATGAATGGATTACAATTCAAACAAATAAATAAACGGATGTTATATTTAGTGTGTTTCAGTAAGGTCTGTCTGTCTGTCCCAATTGGTGACAAACTTTCAACTTTTTAAATGTCGCCAAATTTATGAAAACTGCGCTAAATTAAAGAAAATACGCCAAATTGGTAAAGTTTTAAAATCAAAACATAGGTAATTAGGATTTTAATTTAAAATTTTATGAATGGATTGGAATGCAAATTAATTGATAAACTGATTGTATATTAAGTATGCTTCAATAGATTCTGTTTGTCTACCCCACTTGGCGACAAATTTGGCGACTTTAGTGACTTTTGAAAAGTGTCGCAAAATTAACAAAACATCGACAAAACTGTTGCCAAATTGTTAAAAATTCAATAAATTAGAATATATGCACTATTAATTAAATTTAATTTATTTGATAATTCTGTCGCTTTGAGGAAATTATTATTTTAATATTATTTATTTAAAATATTGTGAGTGTTACTATTCGTGGAACAGTTACATTTAGTTAGAGTACCTAGGGGTCCTAAATTAATTGTGATTTGTTAATTAATAGTATATATGATATATATGTTTTGATATTTTGATGCAAGTAAGTTCCAGATGTTCTATAAACACCTAAAAACTTTTCGAGGAAACTCTTCGCTAATAAATGATGTATGCGAGTAGATTATTGTGATGTATTCTGTTGTACGATCTGGTTAATCCGACGTTTGCTTGTAAATAATAAATTAAATAGTAATTTAACGTTAATTGATGAAGGGTTACATGTTGCTTTCACATCAATTCTGCACGACAGTATATATTAGTGTTGCATTGTTTACTATATAAACAATGGATATCCCAGTAAATTTATGACCATTTAGCGTTACTGTGCGATCAAACATCGGTATAAAGAAAAAAAATACGTGCCTTGAAATAAGTCGAGAAGTGCTTTGAAATTTATTATACGACAATATTGAAACTTTAAGGGTATTGAAACGTTAACTACAAATAAACATAGGTCTTGATTCTTAAATCGAAAAACACATAGGTTCCTATCCTCGTTAGATAAATAACTAAGGGTTAAATTCTATAATATAATTTTTTTTCGATTTCTGTGAACCTAGATTTCAGTTTGTTCCACTGTGCGCCGATTCTAACAATCAAGAAAAAACTATTGCAGGAAGAGGCAAAAAGTGGAGAAGACTTAAAAATAGTTAATAGACTTAGAAATTGTACTCCTAATTTAAGAGGACACTGAGACACATTCTAATAAAACTCCATACCGAAGAATATCATAGTTTCTCCATACCGAAAAATAACATAGTATATCCGGGATTTGACATTGCTCGCAAAATCGCTCTTTTCAAACGTATTTCGGTAAATCTATCAAGATTAACTCTTACTACAAGCCAGACATTAAAGAGACACGTGGATATCTTTGCTCATCTCATCTGTCAAAAACAGATTCAATGATTTTATTAGTTTTCAAGCGCATTTAGAGTCTAATGAATTCATCATTTTCATTTTGCACGTTATTAATACTTTTGAATCGCCAATGCATCATATCTGGAAATTGATATTGAGAGGTTGATCATGTATAACAATTTATCCTCATTTTAATTAAGACGTGTCAATAAACCCCCCATAACTATGAAAGCTCGTTAAGCAGGGCCGCCTTCAAACCGCCCTGCGACGCGGCGGTTGGCCCGATCGGAAATACCCTATACCTATCGGAATACCTTCCCAAATATACATTATCGAGTTCGTTATCGCACTTGTGAGTATTACAGCCTGATCGTCGTGACTGGGCTATTATTGTAACATTCGCGAAAATAGATATCACGACGGTCGGCACGCGCTGGCCCGTTCCTGTTTTCCACTTAATTGCGCTTTTTTATTGACTCTTTCGGCGGGAACGTCGTGACTGCGGCACGTGGACCGTGTCACGACCCGCGATCACGATTTGCTCACGATGCCCGATACCCCAGGACCGATATTCTTAGCGAACGCCACGGGCACCTCACACGTTAGGCTATCGAGCTAAATGATCGCTCCTTGTAATTTATTTGCGCTCAGCAAAAGCTAATAACTAATTGGCATTTTTCTTGTCCCGGTATACCCTGAGGCAGAGTTCTTCTTTCCCCCTCCTTATGAAGTGCGCGGATAGGTCGGAAATGCGATTGCTTTTAAAAATATTTATTATATGCTTTCTTTTTATTTGAATAATACAAAAAATGGCCAGACTCTTCGTGGTGAGTTTTGTTATTCATTGAAACGGATGTGCGGTTTGTTTTGCATAAAATTACATTCCCTTTGCTCATTATATGTTTCTTCTTCTAAAATCAATTTTGTTCTTAAAAGTTCGAAAATGATATAAAGCTTATATATTTTGACGTCTTTAATTTTGTATTTTGGTGTGTATAAGCTCAATATACCTAGATATATATTAGTGTTTTGCAGTTCTGACTTTCCTTACATTCTTAGTTTAAATTTATATATCACGAAACTAATCTTTAGTTTCGTATAGGGAAAGTATTATTACGGGGACAAAATTCAATTTCGAGTTTTCAACGGAAGAGTCCGTTTCAAGCATCCCTGAACTCGAATCGAACGTTTTCGAGATGGTGTGTGTGTGGGGGGGGGGGGGGGGGGAGGAACGCCATGCCTTACGAACGAATGGGGCGTTTCTAAAAAAAAAAAAAAAATGTGGTATGATTATTACAATCGGTGAATACTAGAATCCTTCTAATTTGAAACGCGATGAAATATTTGGAAGACACCCCCCCCCCCCCCCCAACTTTTTAAATAAATTGAGAAATATAATATAAAAAAACAAAGGACATTCAATAATGTTAAATAAATAATCATTTTATACGTAATTTTTTGCCATTTCCTATATACATAGTATAATGTATAGGAAAAGTATTCTGACGGGAGGTCAAGAATCTGCGTTTTCGACGGAAGAGCACGTTTTAAGCATACCTGAACTCGAATCGAACGTTTTTAAGGTGATGTTTGATGTGTGCAAGTGCGTGTGTCTGTGAGACAGTATAGACGATATCTCACGAACATAGCGTTTCGAATGAAATGTGGTACAAAAATTACAATCTGTGAAAACTATTGATTTTAAACTGAATCGAATTCGGAAGACCCCCTAAATTTATGAATAACATTTTGAAATAATCATCAAATAATCAAAATCTTTAATAATGTTGGGTAAATAATAATTTCTTATGCAATTTTTCATTAAAAAACGATTGACACAAATTTTAGAACGTTAGCATAAACCGTTCTCGAGATATTGCACTTTTTCAAATAAATTTATCAAAAAAATTACATAAAATTCAAAGAAAAATTAACTATTGTAAGATATGTTAGCTTTTCATGTATAATATAATGTGATAAATTTGTTAACATCATTCTCGTAAATCTCGTTCGTTCCATTCACGACAGGGGATACTTTGTCGAAAACCCAGACCACACGACCAACCCTAAGGCTTATGAGGGGATACTTTGTGTAATAATTTTGTATTGTGACACCTAGCAATTTGCCAACAATCATTTATTCAAATTGTTGAATTAATTATTACAATATTTTAGACTATATTGGTTATCGCGGATGCTATCCATAATATAAATGAATTGTTTACTTTGAAATAGTTTGTTGTAATAGGGGAAAGCTCCCAATGTACAATTTAACATTAAAAACATTGTGCCGGAGATATCATCTTATACATCATTTTTTCACTCTAAAATAAGTAAAATCATTGCATTATATAGGAAAAGTCATTTGTTGCCTATATCAGATTATTTTTTATTAGAAAACGAATGACACAAACTTGAACCGTTCTTGAACGCTAGCTTGAATCGTTCTTGAGATATTGCATATTTTTCAAATACATTTATCTAAAAATATCACATAAAATTCTGTTGGTAACACTTGGCGTTAAATGTGGCGACCTTGGTCTTTGGTTTTGCCATTTCTACTAGTCATTTAGTTTTTGAAAATTTAGCTATTTCCAATCCCAAAGTAACAAAGTAGCTACATGGTGAGATAAAGCTGCAATATAAGATAGAGGTGATGAAGGTCAGCGTTAAAACGCATCAGCGCAAATCGTAGTGCATTATGACTGAGCGGAATGACTCTCGAACATCGGCAAAAAAAAAAAAAAAATGTTTATACAAAACTAAGTTTACCTGACGACCAGACAAAGTCCGAAAAATTGACTTTACTTACAACTACTTAGAATAACCTAGGTTTCCGACGTTTACTTCCGAAGTTTTGAGATATTTCGAACTTTACCTAAAATCTCTTGGTTAAACTTGGATTGTTGACGCTTTACATGTTGCCTGTAACACAAACGAGGTTATGCGTGCTTCATGGAAACAGTTATATGTGCTATTCAATTGTTCATTGCATAACAAATAAAAAGTTTAGTCTTATTCTGTCCTAGATGCAGCGTCTCGTCCAATGGGAGTTAAATTTGATCGATAGTTAAATTATGAATAAATTGCTCTTTTGTGGTTATAAAAGAAAATATTTATTTGACAGACATCTGATAAAATAAATGAGTGAGTAGCACTACAGTAAAGCGGCCAGCACCGTGCTGAAGAGTAGCAATGACCGTGAAATCACGGTCCACGAGTGTTGATGTATGAACAGTTGAGCATTTTTTTTTGCTTTTTTCTGAAGGAGTAACATTTTCGTTTTCTTTTCAATTTCCCTCGCGTACCTTGCTTTATGTTTTCTCAAACGAATGCAGCATTTAATATCGACATCTTGCATTTGAGAATAAGTAAATATTGAATATTTGATACATGATAATATGCGTGGCAGATCACCAGTCAAGTTCTGTTCAAAGATTTAACTTATAATGAAGGCTCTGGCGGACACCTTTTAAACGAGCCATCAAGTGGCTTTTACACACACACACACACACACACTGTATCTCACAAACTAAAAGAAGTAGAGTGTTTATATTTGAATTTTTTGACAGTTAGGCGTGATGAGATAGGACACTATTTATTTTTTTTCTTTTGTATCAATGCATCAAAGGTAGTACATTTTGTTTTTCTACCAAATTTCCATTTTTACACCTAAACTCTAAAAAGCCGACTAATACAGTTAGAAGTTTAATATTTCTCATGTTGAGTATTCCACTGCTACTAAGCAAAAACATATAAATTTCTCACTTATCAAATTTAAAATAAACGTAATGGCTATTTGAAATCTCTCAACAAATGTCATATTTATCAGTTTTTCTCTCAAATAGGATGACTTACAAAATTCTATAGAAAATGTGTACATAGTTTAAATTCGGCATCCTGTGTTTCCTGTAGCAATCTAAAAGGAAAAAGATATAAAATTCAAAATTTTCGAATTTTAAGGAACCTTAATGACTATCCGAAAACTCGCAAATGTCGGATTTAAAATCTATACAAAAAGGACTGATATCCGATAAAAATCATACTTGTTAAAAGAAAGAAAAAAAAAAGGCCAAGTTGTTTGGATTTACAAAATGTATCAGCTATAAAAATGATTGAGATGAAAAATTATTGCCAAACTTCATGAGTGAAAAGTATAGAGAGGAAAAGTTATTGGATGTATTTCGTAATAAACTTGGCAAATTTACCTCTGATCCAAAGCAGTTTCTTACTGCGATTGATTGAAAGGAGTTGGGGGGATAAAACTTGACCTGCGTACTATATATTACATCTCTATATATATCTTTATTAGGTAAATTCGATAAAATAAGTATTTCTAATATTTTTCTAAAATGAATGCTCGCATTACGTTTTGATACATATTAAAAATACTTCTAAATTACCGATTTTTTTAAAAAAGCATAAACATTTCTCTTTTCAACATCTATGACAAAAATCAGCGGAAAAAAATCCTAAAAACTGAACAAGCTGGAAGTTAGGACTATTTTTGATAGGTTAACATGGGGACAATGAAACAAGCGGCTGAAGGGATATATCCTCTGAACCTTAGAATAGCATTCAACTGATTTCCATGGTAGGATTTACAAAGATTACTTTCATAATGTTAGTGTTTTATCAGTTGTTTTCCTCTTCTGAGTTTAGGATAGAAATATCTTTCCATTTTCCCAGGAATTCTGTCCGAGTCAAAACGTTAGATAGCTTGTTTGGAGATAAATCTGAGCGAAATATATATGGACCTCTAGGAAGTGAATTTCAGTAGACGACTTTTGATGGAACTGTTTGAGATTGATGTTGTGCGGTGCTTAGACTGCCAAATTCGACAGTTTGGAATTGTCTCAATTTGATGCTTAGCTGGTTTCTCGTAATCTCCAGATTTACTACATTTTAATTAACTCTTGAATTTTATTCAACGCAATCGAAGGTTTGTCGAAAATTCAAGAAATTATTTACAGTGTACCAAGCGTCTATATATCATGGATCCAAAGGTTTCCCAACCCTCCAAATGTAAAAAGATAGTGCGTCTTACGTTAAAATCATATTAGATTAGGACAAAAGAAAGATGTCTTTGAAACTTCCAGAGGATATCGTGAACCCTTTCAAGATGCTTGATGTCCTTAAAAGTTCTTAAAAACTATTTAATTCCTGATTTCGTTCGATAGGGATTAATGTCTTCTACAAATATCAATATTTAAAATTTGTATAAGGAGCCATCTTCATAGTTATTTTAGCGTTAACTCCGAAATCTTCAAGGGCAACCCCCATTGATCATTACTCATTCGGATTCACCGAAAACTTCCATATAGATTTAAAAAATAATAATAATAGGTTAATGGCAAAAATTGGCCGAGAAAATCCTCAAAAACCATTAAGGGTGCTTCTAAAAATTGCATTCTGAAACAAAAAGGGCAAATTCCGATTTGATAGTTTGGTTCCGCCAGTATGTAATGTTCTGTTGCTTTCACTTACGTTCTGGGGGTTTTATTTTCGTGTTACACATAGATAATCGTTGTTTTTAAAACATTGATGAGTTAGATGCTGTGTTTGGTGTTTTTAATCATAGATAGTTTTCAAAAAAACATCTGTGGTTTTCTTCCAATAATAGTGAAGTAACTTTCCCCCAAAATTTGATATTTCATTATGGACTTTGTTTGATTTAGTACGATTTTATTAATCACTAGCAGCATACCCGTTCTTCGTACGGAATATATAATATAAAGAAACTTATAATTCGCAATCATGTGCAAATTCTGTTAAGATATTAAATTTATTGCTCCTAAAGAGAAGTTTAAGAATATCTGTTCTCACTATGCAAAATTGTCTTCATGGGCAGATCTGAAGAATAAAACATCCTGGCCCCTTTTGTAAGCAAATTTACAAAAAAAAAAGGAATTGTATCAATATATGCAACCCCGTACTACTTATATTGTCGCAGATTAGAAAATATGCCAGTGTGCTAGTAGAAGATTCCCCGTATTACAATATGAGTCTCAAAAATATTTGCCAAAATAAATGAGATGACGTAATAAATTGAAAATATCAATAATCCCCGTAATCTTTATACCAGAAGGCTAAATTGATTCCAATATATGCCAATATATAACAAAATATATGCCATTATACCTGTACTACTTATATTCTCATAGATTAGAAGATATAATGCATTTGTAGAAGATTACTCGTACAAAGTACTATATATGAGTTTCAACAATTTTCGGCATAATAAAACAATGGCATAATAACTTGAAAATATCAATAATCCCTGAATCAACAGTCCCCGAAAATATCAATTATAATAATGTTTAAATCTGAAGGCCGTAATTGATATTATCCAGTCAAAAATGCAATGTTAATGACATTTATTTTATATACATATCTTTATTATTCAAATCATAAAAGATTTAATATAAAATCGTATACCGCATAACACATTGGATCCGTTGCTAAGCGACATGATATCATTTGCTTCAAATAAATTGATGGAAATCATATCGTCTGAATAATGCGATCTCCATGGAAGGTTTGGCGACATTTTAGTCAATTTAGCGATAACTTAAAAAATCGCCAAATTTATCGCCAAGTGGGACTGAAAAACAGATAGACCCATTTTGCGACAAATTGACGAAACATCATCACAATACTATCCCCTAACAAAATACAATTATTTTCATTTATTAAGCGCGATTTTATCAATTCCAGGATATTTTTATAGACTCACAAATACTTTTATCAATTTCGTGATATTAAAAAAATTCGTTAAATGTGTTACTAAGTAGGATGGATGGATTGATCGACAAATGCTACCGAAACATCATTTCAGTACTCTATTCTAAAAAGCAAATCATTGATTTGCGCCAATTTTATAAATTTGGAAACATTTCCGCTAATTTTGTAAAGTTTAAGAGAAGTTACCAAGTTATTTAGAGATATTCCGCTAAATTCGTAGCTCTGAATTTGCAGATCTGAAGAATAAAATACCCTGATCCCGTTTGTTTATACTAAATGAAAGCACAAAAATTGTATTATAAGATACACCCGTTCTAATCTTTTTCTGCTTCAACAATCGGCTAAATGAATTTATTGGGTAAACACAATATATGAGTTTATTAGCTAAACACAATATATGAGCTGGAAACCACTTTGCTAAAGTAAATGAAAGTCATGTACGCGGTCGGCAATTTATATAATTAAAAGAACAATCAAACCGTTCATTTAAAAATATATTTTTACATTCATTTATTTATTATTCAAATAGAAAAAATAATAATAAATATTAACAACACATTTAATTTCATTCCGTTGCCGAGCAACATGATATAAGATAGAATCTTCCTCATAAAATGCAAAATTTAATAGCCATTTTTATTTCTTTATACTTTTCATTTTTCAGTAAAAGCTTGTATAATATAAACCAAGGAGATAGATTTCCCATTTAAATCATGTTTCAAACAATTGATGTTTTCAGAAAGTGACTAATTAGTGCAAAAAATATCCCCCCAAACTCTGAGATACAGTTTTAATTCACTTTCAAACGATTTTCAAGCTTTTCGTTTGGATAAACCACGGAGTTAGAGAGGAGAACTCCTAAGAAAAAGTTTCGTTTTTCATTAATATCTCGACAACCCCTGGTCTTAGATACTCGAAACTTGGGCTAAATTTATGGGAGGCTATTTAAAGGCTATCCACAAAATTTCATCAAATTCGATTCAACCGTTCTCCCGTGATGATGAGACAAACGAAAATATCGTTTTTTACTAATATCTCGAGAACCACTGATTGTAGAAACTCCATATATGGACTAAATTTTAAGTGGGACTATTTCCAAGCTACCCACAAAATTTCATCAAATTCGGTTCAGCCGTTCTCCCGTGATGATGGGACAGACAGACAGATTTTCATTTTTATTTATATAGACTAGCAGCATACCCGTTCTTCGTACGGAGTATATAATATAAAGAAACTTGAAATTCATAATCATGCCCAAATTCTTATAGTATACTAAATGACATGTTTAATCAAAATATTCTGTTAAAATATTTAATATAATGCTCCTAAAAAGAAGTTTAAGAATCTCTGTTCTCGCTATATAAAATTATCTTCATGGACATATCTGAAGAATAAAACATCTTGGACCCCTTATGTAAGCAAATATAAAAAAAAATATGGAATTGAATCAATATATGCAAAATAAAAGCGTTAAAATTGTATGGGACCCGTACTAATTATATACGCGAATATTAGAAAATATAACCTGTATTAGTAGATTACATGTATAAATTGAAAATACCAATAAACCCGTAATCTTTAAATCTGAAGACAGTCATTTATTCCAATATATGTCAAAATGAAAGTGCTAAAATTATATGGGAAGATATACACGTACTACTTATAATGTCCGATTATTAGTAGAAGATTATCCGTTTTGCAATATGAGTCTCAAATGTTTTTTGGTAAAATACAACAGACGACGTAATGAATTGAATATATAATTAATCCCCGTAATCTTTATACCAGAAGACTGTACTTGATTCCAATATATATGCCAATATATGTCAAAATATATGCCAATATACATGTACTACTTATATTCTCGTAGGTTAGAAGATATACCCGTGCATTCCTAGAAGATTACTCGTACAACGTACAATATGCGTGTGTCAGCAATTTTTGCCGCAATAAAAACAATGGCGTAATAACTTAAAAATATCAATAATCACTGAATCAATAATTCCGGAAAATATCAATAATAATAATGTTTAAACCTGAAGAGTATAATTGATATTATCCAGTCCAAAATGAAATGGCAATGAAATTTATTTTATATACATATCTTCATTATTCAAATCGGAAATGATTTAATAAAAATCGTCTGCCGCATAAACACATTGGATTTAAATCCGTTGCTAAGCGACATGATATCATTTGCTTCAAATAAATTGGCAGAAAAAATATCGTCTAAATAGTTATATCTCTATAGAACATTTGGCGACAGTTTCGTCAAATTAGCGACATTTTAAAAAATCGTCAAATTTATCGCCAAGTGGGACTGTAGAACTGACAGTTCCACTTTGCGACAAATTGACGAAATATCATCACAATACTATCCCCTAACAAAAAACAATTAATATCATTTATGTAGCGCAATTTTATCAATTTCAAGATATTTTTATAGATTTGAAAACATTTTTATCAATTTGGTGACATTTTAAAAATTCGCTAAATGTATTACTAAGTAGGATGGTTGGTCTGACAGATAAATGCTAACCAAACATAATTTCAGTACTCTCTTCTAACAAAACAAAAAAAAATTTCATTGATATGTAGAAGACCCAAGCCACACGACCAACCCGAAGGTTTATGGCAGCTGTTTGTGTGTCGTTTATATCAATTTGGCGACATTTCCGTCAATTTGGCAAAGTTTAAGAAAAGTTGTCAAATTAGCGATATCTCTCCAAATTCGTAGCTTTGAATTTGCAGATCTGAATGAAACATTCTTATCCCGTTTCAATATACTAAATGAAAACACTACAATTGTATTAGAAGATATACCCGCTCTACTCTTTTTCTGTTTCAACAATCGGCTATATGAATTTATTGGCTAAACTCAATATATGAGTTTAGTAGCTAAATACGATATAAGCTTGAAAACTCTTTGCCAAAATAAATGAAATTGATGTACGCAGTCAGCAATTAATATAATTAAAAGAAAAATCAAACCGTCCATTCATAAGATATACTTTTATATCCATTTATCCATTTATTTATTATTTAAATCGAAAAAAAATAATAAAAACATTAACAAACACATTTAATTTAATTGCGATGCCGAGCAACATGATATATCCTCCTAAAATGTTAAAATTTATTAACCACTAACAGCACACCCGTTATTCGTACGGAGTGTATAATTTAAAGAAACTTATAGTTCGCAATCATGTGCAAATTCTGTTAAAATATTAAATTTATTGCTCCTAAAGAGAAGTTTAAGAATATATGTTCTCACTATGCAAAATTATCTTCACGATCAGATCTGAAGAATAAAACATCCTGCCCCCTTTTGTAAGCAAATTTACAGAAGAAAAATAGGAATTGAATGAATATATGCAACCCCGTACTAATTATATTGTCGCAGATCAGAAAATATGCCAATGAGTTAGTAGAAGATTACCCGTATTACAATATGCGTCTCAAAAATATTTGCCAAAATAAAAGAGATGACGTAATAAATTGAAAACATCAATAATATCCGTACTCTTTATACCAGAAGGTCGTAATTGATTCCAATATATGCCAATATATATCAAAACATATGTCAATATACCTGTACTACTTATATTCTCGTAGATTAAAAGATATACACGTGTATTTGTAGAAGATTCGTACAACATACAATATATGAGTTTAAACAATTTTTGTCATAATAAAATAATTGCATAATAACTTGAAAATATCAATAATCCTTGAATCAATAATCCCTGAAAATATAAATAATAATAATTTTTAAACCTGAAGACCGTAATTGATATTATCCAGTCAAAAATGCTATAAGAAAAATCAAATCGTTCTTTTCTAAAATATATTTTTATATCCATTTATTTATTATTCAAATCGAAAAAATAATTATTAAAATTAACAGACAGATTTAATGTAATTGCGTTTCTGAGTAACATGATATAAGATAGAATCTTATAACATGTTAAATATGTCATGTCTTATAACATAAACTGCAAAATTAAATAACGATTTTGATTTCTCTATACTTCTCATTGTTCCGTAAAAGCTTGTTTTAAATAAACCATGAACCATGGAGATAGATTTCCCCTTTAAATCATGTTTCAAACAATTCATTTTTTCAGAAAGTGACTAATTAACGCAAAAAATCTCCCATCAAACTCAGAGATTAAATTTTAATTCACTTTCAAACGATTTTCAAGCTTTTCGTTTGGATAAACCACGGAGTTAGGGAGTAGAACTCCTAGGAAAAAGTTCCGTTTTTCATTAATATCTCGACAACCCCAGGTCCTAGAAACTCGAAACTTGGACAAAATTTATGGGGGGATATTTCAAGGCTATTCACCAAATTTCATTAAATTCGGTTCAGCCGTTTTTTCGTGATGATGAGACAAACGAAAATTTTGTTTTTTACTAATATCTCGAGAACCACTGGTCGTAGAAACTCAAAACACGGATATAATTTTAAGTGGGGCTATTTCTGGGCTACCCACAAAATTTCATCAAATTCGGTTCAGCCGTTCTCCCGTGATGGTGTGACAAACAGACAGACAGACAGACAGACAGACAGATTTTCATTTTTATTTATATAGACTAGCAGCATACCCGTTCTTCGTACGGAGTATATAATATAAAGAAACTTGAAATTCATAATCATGCCCAAATTCTTATAGTATACTAAATGACATGTTTAATCAAAATATTCTGTTAAAATATTTAATATAATGCTCCTAAAAAGAAGTTTAAGAATCTCTGTTCTCGCTATATAAAATTATCTTCATGGACATATCTGAAGAATAAAACATCTTGGACCCCTTATGTACGCAAATATAAAAAAAAATATGGAATTGAATCAATATATGCAAAATAAAAGCGTTAAAATTGTATGGGACCCGTACTAATTATATACGCGAATATTAGAAAATATAACCTGTATTAGTAGATTACATGTATAAATTGAAAATACCAATAAACCCGTAATCTTTAAATCTGAAGACAGTCATTTATTCCAATATATGTCAAAATTAAAGTGCTAAAATTATATGGGAAGATATACACGTACTACTTATAATGTCCGATTATTAGTAGAAGATTACCCGTTTTGCAATATGAGTCACAAATGTTTTTTGGTAAAATACAACAGACGACGTAATAAATTGAATATATAATTAATCCCCTTAATCTTCATACCAGAAGACTGTACTTGATTCCAATATATATGCCAATATATGTCAAAATATATGCCAATATACCTGTACTACTTATATTCTCGTAGGTTAGAAGATATACCCGTGCATTCCTAGAAGATTACTCGTACAACGTACAATATGCGTGTGTCAGCAATTTTTGCCGCAATAAAACAATGGCGTAATAACTTAAAAATATCAATAATCCCTGAATCAATAATTCCGGAAAATATCAATAATAATAATGTTTAAACCTGAAGAGTATAATTGATATTATCCAGTCCAAAATGAAATGGCAATGAAATTTATTTTATATACATATCTTCATTATTCAAATCGGAAAGGATTTAATAAAAATCGCCTGCCGCATAAACACATTGGATTTAAATCCGTTGCTAAGCGACATGATATCATTTGCTTCAAATAAATTGGTAGAAAAAATATCGTCTAAATAGTTATATTTCTATGGAACATTTGGCGACAGTTTCGTCAAATTAGCGACATTTTAAAAAATCGCCAAATTTATCGCCAAGTGGGACTGTAGAACTGACAGTTCCACTTTGCGACAAATTGACGAAATATCATCACAATACTATCCCCTAACAAAAAACAATTATATCATTTATGTAGCGCAATTTTATCAATTTCAAGATATTTTTATAGATTTGAAAACATTTTTATCAATTTGGTGACATTTTAAAAATTCGCTAAATGTATTACTAAGTAGGATGGTTGGTCTGACAGATAAATGCTAACCAAACATCATTTCAGTACTCTCTTCTAACAAAACAAAAAAAAATTTCATTGATATGTAGAAGACCCAAGCCACACGACCAACCCGAAGGTTCATGGCAGCTGTTTGTGTGTCGTTTATATCAATTTGGCGACATTTCCGTCAATTTCGCAAAGTTTAAGAAAAGTTGTCAAATTAGCGATATCCCTCCAAATTCGTAGCTTTGAATTTGAAGATCTGAATGAAACATTCTTATCCCGTTTCAATATACTAAATGAAAACACTACAATTGTATTAGAAGATATACCCGCTCTACTCTTTTTCTGTTTCAACAATCGGCTATATGAATTTATTGGCTAAACATAATATATGAGTTTAGTAGCTAAATACGATATAAGCTTGAAAACTCTTTGCAAAAATAAATGAAATTGATGTAAGCAGTCAGCAATTAATATAATTAAAAGAAAAATCAAACCGTCCATTCATAAGATATACTTTTATATCCATTTATCCATTTATTTATTATTTAAATCGAAAAAAAATAATAAAAACATTAACAAACACATTTAATTTAATTGCGATGCCGAGCAACATGATATATCCTCCTAAAATGTTAAAATTTATTAACCACTAACAGCACACCCGTTATTCGTCCGGAGTGTATAATTTAAAGAAACTTAAAGTTCGCAATCATGTGCAAATTCTGTTAAAATATTAAATTTATTGCTCCTAAAGAGAAGTTTAAGAATATATGTTCTCACTATGCAAAATTATCTTCACGATCAGATCTGAAGAATAAAACATCCTGCCCCCTTTTGTAAGCAAATTTACAGAAGAAAAAATAGGAATTGAATAAATATATGCAACCCCGTACTAATTATATTGTCGCAGATCAGAAAATATGCCAATGTGTTAGTAGAAGATTACCCGTATTACAATATGCGTCTCAAAAATATTTGCCAAAATAAAAGAGATGACGTAATAAATTGAAAACATCAATAATATCCGTACTCTTTATACCAGAAGGTCGTAATTGATTCCAATATATGCCAATATATATCAAAACATATGTCAATATACCTGTACTACTTATATTCTCGTAGATTAAAAGATATACACGTGTATTTGTAGAAGATTCGTACAACATACAATATATGAGTTTAAACAATTTTTGTCATAATAAAATAATTGCATAATAACTTGAAAATATCAATAATCCTTGAATCAATAATCCCCGAAAATATAAATAATAATAATTTTTAAACCTGAAGACCGTAATTGATATTATCCAGTCAAAAATGCAATAAGAAAAATCAAATCGTTCTTTTCTAAAATATATTTTTATATCCATTTATTTATTACTCAAATCGAAAAAATAATTATTGAAATTAACAGACAGATTTAATTTAATTGCGTTTCTGAGTAACATGATATAAGATAGAATCTTATAACATGTTAAATATGTCATGTCTTATAACATGAACTGCGAAATTAAATAACGATTTTGATTTCTCTATACTTCTCATTTTTCCGTAAAAGCTTGTTTTAAATAAACCATGAACCATGGAGATAGATTTCCCCTTTAAATCATGTTTCAAACAATTCATGTTTTCAGAAAGTGACTAATTAACGCAAAAAATCTCCCATCAAACTCAGAGATTAAATTTTAATTCACTTTCAAACGATTTTCAAGCTTTTCGTTTGGATAAACCACGGAGTTAGGGAGTAGAACTCCTAGGAAAAAGTTCCGTTTTTCATTAATATCTCGACAACCCCAAGTCTTAGAAACTCGAAACTTGGACAAAATTTATGGGGGGATATTTCAAGGCTATTCACCAAATTTCATTAAATTCAGTTCAGCCGTTTTTCCGTGATGATGAGACAAACGAAAATTTCGTTTTTTACTAATATCTCAAGAACCACTGGTCGTAGAAACTCAAAATACGGATATAATTTTAAGTGGGGCTATTTCTGGGCTACCCACAAAATTTCATCAAATTCGGTTCAGCCGTTCTCCCGTGATGGTGTGACAAACAGACAGACAGACAGACAGACAGATTTTCATTTTTATTTATATAGATTTGCATGCCTTTTTAGTTAAGAAAAAATTGTCATGTGTTAATAAATGCATTATAAATTATGTTTGTTATAAAAACGTAAATATTTTCTGTTTCAATCTTATATGTTTTGTTTATAATTTCAATGTTATGTTTTTAATACAATATTTATACAGTGAAATTTCAAAGAAATTATTAAAATGTAGTTATTCTTATCACAGCGGCGGAGCTACAATTTTTTTTTTTTACCTGTGGCAAAGCCAGAGTTTGTTTGCCGCCCCGTCCCCTTTCCCACAAAATCGGCGCTCCGTATCACAGGCGCTTGGGGCACGTGCCCCTCACTAGTTCCGCCCATGCTTATTCTTCATATAGCTCCCTAAACTTAGGTGGCTAAGACAGACACTGAGCGTAAGAAACCAGCAATTGGACACCGAAGTGTTCTAGATCGCAAAAGTTTCGAAGTCCGCATTGGCGTTTGCCGGCCATTCTAAAGGTGTTGGGTTCGATTCCCCACATTAAAAAGTTGTCCCTTGCATGGCCCGGTATCTGTAATGATTCAGAATCCATTTAAATAATCACAGGATGTGCCAAAAATAACCTTAATATCGAATTCTGCTCTTTAAAAATCTACACGTTTTGAGACCTAGAACACGAGAAAACTATTTTTAGCGTGACGTCTCTGCCTGTGTGTGTGTGTGTGTGTGTGTGACTACTCTAACTGAAAAACTAATTGACAAAATTTGGTAGATAAGTCACTTGTAGGTTACCCTGGTGCGGATTAGATTTGGGTACAATTCGGGAAAACATAACCTGAATTTTTTGCAAAAATCATTAAAATCTAAAATAAAAGACTACGTATGCTCAAATGTATCAATTAAATGCTTTTTCTGTACGTAATTTTTGATAAAAGAATAAGACCAACCTTATTGTAATGCCAGAAATCTAAAATATTAAACAATTGATATAAATGAGAAATGGTGGAAGCAGGGTGAATGCGGGGGGGGGGGGGGTGAATATTCCCACGCTAAGCCCATTGTCGGTAACCGAGATGGCGACAGTGTGTCTGCATACCAAAGAGAAGGCAGGTAGACCGTCCAGCAGAAGAAAGGGTATAAATATAAGTTCAAGCAGGGGTCAAGTCAGTTGCATTGCATTTTCGAAGAGCAGGTTGCAGTAGCAGTTAGATTTGGTGTGAGTGCCTCTGTATGGATGAGTTCGGAGGAGAGCTCGCATGTACATCTTGTGTTAAAAAAAGTGTCAAGTGTGGAAAAGCCTCTTTGCGTTTCTTCAAAGGTGTGAAAGACCTTCTCAGGTACCGTACAATTAGAATTATATGAGGATGTTTTCAAAAATTGTGTAAAAAAAAAGCTAATTATTTCGTCCCATCATGTGATCCAACCAAAATATTAAGTATCTGGCATTACAACCCCCCCCCCCCAACCACTTTTATATGTATTCGAATAGAATGATACTTTTATAATTTGTCAATTTTAAGAGTGTAAGATAATTATGTAATGAAATAAATGTTGTTCCTTTCCTGTTAACCTATTAGTTCTAACTTTGTTATCCCGTTATGCTAAATTTAGGTGGGTTTTGCGGCCACCAACCCAATGTATTCAACAGTGGATTTTAGTGCATTTTTTACATGTATGGTTATTCTACTAATTAATAATTTAACTGCATTTTACGATAGAGTAAATATATATATAAAAATAAGAATAATCGGCACAAATAGTCGGCACACTTATTACTCTAGCATTAGTCGGAAACGATACTTCGCTAGATTATTCGACAAGTTTGCCAAATGCATCACCAAGTGTTACAGACAAACGGAAAGAAGAGGATTTCTTATATATTAGAAGGTATGCCGGTCATATGACGGAAATCAGAATTTGCGAAACATTACTTCCCATTTGGCGTCATTTTTATCAATTTGGCGATATTTTTGTCCCTTTGGCAACATTTTAAAAAGTCGCCAAATTGGCGACGTCCCGCTAACTTTCTCGCCAAACGTTATGGATAGACGCACGGAGAAATGGGTTATTATTATAGTCTATTCTTATGTTATTTCCAAGATATTGAACTTTCATCAATTAGTCTACATTTCATTAATTTAGTATCAGTTTCATCAATTTGGCGAATTTTTATCGATTGGGTGACATTTTCTTCAATTTGGCAACATTTAAAAAGTCACCACGTTGGAGATATTCTTACGAATTCGTCACCAAAATTTTGCGAAACGTTACGGACGGAAAAATGGGTTATTCTTATATTATATTCTTTCTAAGATATTGAATTTTCGTTAATTAGTCGTCATTTTAATTGATTTAGCGCAATTTTTTTATAAATTTGTAGAAATTTTCGTTAATTTGGCAACATTTAAAAAAGTCGCCAAGAGAAATAAGTTAGTCTTATAGCAGATAAAATATTATTGGCGTCCAAATACAAAAGTATAAGTATCTTTCTTCATGAATGGAACGAGCTAGATCCACCAGAATGATGTCACCAAATTTATCGCATTTATTATGAAAAGTGAATATATTTCACAATAGTTAATATTTTTTTTTCCTGGGATTTTTTGATAAATGTATTTGAAAAATGTGCAATATCTCGAGAACGGTTCATGCTAGCATTTGTGTCAATCGTTTTCTAATGAAAAATTGCATAAGAAATGACAATTTGCGTAACTTTATTAAAGGTTTTTTAGTTTTTGATAATTTTTTTAAAATTTCTATCAAAAATTTAGGGGGGGTTCTGAACATTCGATTACGTTTAAAAACAATAGGCTTCCAGTATTCACGGATTTTAATTTCGTACCAAATTTCGTTCTTATCGCTTCATTCGTTCGTGAGATATCATCTCCACAGACTCACTGACACACACATGCACACACATCATCTCAAAAATGTTTGATTCATGTTCGGGGATGTTTGAAACGTGCTCTCCCGTCGAAAATTGGAATTCGAATTTTCGACCCGGTCACAATACCTTCCTTATACATTATACTATGTATATAGGGAAAGTATATAAATCTGATGTGGGCAGCACATGACTTTCCTTACAGACTCAAATTCATTTTCTCTTTATTTCTTTAATAATTCATTAAGTTTAGTTGCACAAAATAACATGCATAATTATTTGAAATTACACTGAATTTACACTTTTAATTCAACTTTCGTTTTCATTTGGTAACTGGACGTATTTTCAAAGGCGGCACAGAAAAATTGCGAGAACAGTTAATCCTAGAGTGATGGGATTGGTTTTATTCATTTCATTGTCAAAAATCTGATGTGGGCAGCACATGACCTTCCCTGCAGACTTATATCCACGTTCTCTTTATTTCAATTAAATTTATTTCACTTTTAATTCAATTTCCGTTCTCATTCGGTAACCGGACTTATTACTTTCCTTATATACATAATGTATAAGGAAAGTATTGTGACGGGGTCGAAAATTCGAATTCGAGTTTTCGACGGGAGAGCACGTTTCAAGCATCCCTGATCACGAATCAAACATTTTTGAAGTGATGTCTGTGTGTGTGTGTGTGTGTGTCAGTGAGTCTGTGGAGACGATAACTGACGAACGAATGGACCGATTCGAACCAAATTTGGTACAAAAATCACAATCCGTAAACACTGGAAGCCTATTGTTCTTATACACAATCGAATGTTCAGAACCCCCCCTAAATTTTCGAATGAAATTTTGAAAAAATCGTCAAAAAACCAAAACCACTAATAAAGTTACGCAAATAGATATTTCTTATGTAATTTTTCATTAGAAAACGATTGACATAAATTTCAGAATGCTAACATGAACCGTTCTCGAGATATTGCACATTTTTAAAAAAAACTATCAAAAAGTCATCTAAAATAAAAAAAAATATTTCCTATTGAGAAACATGTTCACTTTTCATATGTAATACCATGCGATAAATTGGGTGACATCATTCTCGTGGATCTAGCTCGTTCCATTCATGAAAAAAGATACTTTGAGTAATACTTCTGTATTTGAACGCCAATAGTCATTTATCTGCTGTAAGAATAACTTATTTCTTCTTCCATAACGCTTGGCGATATTTTGGCGACAAATTTGGCGGAATGTCGCCAACTTGGCGACTTTTTAAAAAGTTGCCAAATTAACGAAAATCTCGCCAAATGGATAAAAACGACGCTAAATCAATGAAAATGACGACTAATTGTCGGAAATTCAATATCTTGGAAAGAATATTAGTATCTACTATAAGAAAAACCTATTTTTTTTTTACTGTAAAATTAGTAAATTCATTACATTATATAAGGAAAGTCATGTGTTGCCCACATCAGATTTTTTTCAAGGGTGGCGTAGAGAAAATACGGAAAACTAAAATATCTCGAGAACAGCTAGTCCTAGTGTAATGGGGTTGGTCTTATTAATTTCGTCGTTAAAAATTACGTATTAAACGAGCATTTAATGGATATATTTGAGTATAGCTAGTTCTTTAGTTTAGATTTTGACGATTTTTGCGGGCCATTTTGCAAAAAAAAGGCATGTTATTTTTTTTCGAATCGTACCAAAATCTAATCAGCACCCGGGTAACCTACAAGTGACTGATCTACCGAATTTTGTGAAATTCGGTCCAGTAGTTTTTCAGTTAGAGTGGATACAAGCTTTTGCGGGTCATTTCGCAAAAAAATGCGGATTCTTTTATTCCAAATCGTACCCAAAACTAATCAGCACCAGACTTGCCCACAAGTGACTTACCTACCAAATTTTGTGAAATTCGGTCGATTAGTTTTTTAGTTAGAGCGGATACAAAATTTGCACAGACAGACAGACACACACACAGACGTCACGCTAAAAATGGTTTTTTCGTATTCTAGAGGTCTCGAAACGTGTAGATCCGTCGAAAACTCGAGTTGTGATTTTCGGCATGATTCCAATACTTTCCCTATACATTACCATGTATTGCAGGGAAAGTAAAAATTATGTATAAAACAAGCATTTAATTGATACATTTGAGCATACTTAGTCTATTATTTTAGATTTTGATGATTTTTGTAGGCCGTTTGGTAAATAAGGTAGCATTTTTTTTTTTTTTCTTTTTTTTTTTCCCCCCCCCCCCCCCGAATTGTACCAAAATCTAATCAGCACCAGGGTATCCTAAGTAACTTATCTACCAATTTTTTTTTAATGTGGTAAATTAGCTTTTTAGCAGCCGTTTTGCAATAAAGATAGGTTATTTTATCCTGAATTGTACCCAAATCTAATCAACACCAGGGTCGCCCACAAGTGACTTACCTGTAAATTTTTTTGTGAAATTTGCTCAATTAGTTTTTGAGTTAAAGTGGATACATACACATTACACAGACAGACACACAAATACAGACGTTATGCAGAAAATGTTTTTTCTTGTTCTAGAGGTCCCAAAACGTGTAGATCCATCAAAAAGACGAGTTGCGATTTTCGACGTGATTCCATTACTTTCCTTATACATTACCATGTATTGTAGGGAAAATAAAGGAAGCAAAATGTAATAATTTTTCCCTTATAATGTTCTTTATTTGTACAATTTTTATTTTATTATATATATATAATGTGTGTGTGTATTCTCTTTTTCAGATATCAATTTGCATCTGGAACTTGCAGTTACTCTTCCGTTTTTCCTTACTGCAAGATGAGCTTTATGTTCCTATATTTTCAGAAAATTTAGTCATATTTTCGAAAACAGTCATATTAAATTTTGTACTTCTGATAAGTTTTTGTAATCTTCATCGAAATTGATGTTTTGTATGTATTTAATACGTTTTCTATCTACTTTAATGTGAAAAAACTTTGTATATTTTTATGAGACAGTGTATTTTTCTTTTTGAGAATAAATTCATTTAAAGTTACAGATTTGAGTTTTTTTCCTGTTGCAACAAATTTTTTGAGTAAGTCTGTCTTCTTACATTCATAATTATACATGAATACAGTCAAAGGTATGGAAAATAAAATCGTTAAAAGAATCATATTAACAAATTTCGGGGGGAGGTGGGAATAAAAACCATTTAAAGGAATTGAATGGAGTAGAATGGGAAAGATTCCAAAGGCGTATGTTTCTTCTAAGTGAAATTTCAAAACGTGTTTAAAATTCCCATCCACATCTATAGTAAACACAAACTACAATCCTGTGGACAAAATATTAGGCTATCATTAACGTTTCAATTGCAAAGCAACTCGGCAAACTGCAGTGCATGCGCATAGATTGTAGAGTATGTATTAATATTAAAATGGCAATAACCTACTAATAAAGGACAATCAAATTTCTGTAGTCCAGTCAATAAAGATATTGACCCACAACTAATTCAGGGAAAGCAGAATTTTGGCACATGACTACAATCCGAGGCTGTCTTTCCCTCTCTGAAGTATCAAATTGCAGTGTTTAGAGATTTATTTTATTTCTCTTAACCTCATACAATGTTGCAGTTCCTCATACAATGTTGCAGTTGATTTTAAATTGCTTCAAATATAATGATAAATATGTTTTTCAATACATTTTATACATATAGTATGTTTGTTTCTTGCAAATTTCATTAAATATTCATTTTGTATTGGATTTATCTAATTTTTGTGTTTTAAAAATGAGTAGACTTTTAAAATCTAAAAATATTTCTACTACATTTAGATTATATTGAAGTAAATTTTATAAGATTCAAATTGATATATAATAGTTCTTACTTGTATATAAAATTGAGCATCTGGTGACATAATTACTAAGCGTTGTCGTGAGCGCCTTTAAGTCGTAACTGGCAGGATTTTGTCTGTGGTTTAAATATACTTTTCCTTGTAAGTGATGGTTTACAAGAAAAAGGTCCGGTTGTCGGTAATTTTACTTCTGAGATAACGTGGTATATAGCAATTATACAAACACCTATACATTTTTAGTTTTTCTTGGATCAAAGTAGCTGCATGCTTTTCAAATACGAGAAATATTTTCATAATCCTCTGTGTATTGTCAATTCTGAGAAATTAAATTTTTTCTATCAACCCTAAAACTTTCAAGCTGCTTTTCTCTATTTTAATATTATTGCTTGAGTAATAATGGAAAATTTGTAAGATGAGTTGCAATTATCGTAAAGTGATGCGGTTGTTCTTTAGAATCAACTTGAAAAGGCTCTAAACTCAATTTTGAAAATTTCTGATGACTGGATGTTTTTCTTGTAAACCATGACCTATCACATGTAATTAATCTTCTCTTGTTTCTGTAATTTGTGAAAAATTCAGATTGCTGAAAAACCAAGCTGATGTTTGAACCATACTTTTTATTTATAGTGATTTTTGTTTTACACTGAATGATTGTAAAAGGGTTGTACTGCAATAACTATGAATATTTGCATATGAATTTAATAGAAAATATAGATTCTTTAGATTTTCAAATCATTATGTTATAGCTGTAATTTTAAAATGTTTTTGATTACTTTAAATTATTTATAGCATTTTCCATTACAATATCCGCACATAATATGCAAAGAAAACCTATGCAGCAACAACTACATGAATGAGCACAAGCAGCTTTACAATTGCACGAAATGATTAATAACTATTCTTGTGGTGCTACCGGACAGACAGGTCATCGGAATTTGTTTTAAATTTCCATATTCATTTATCCATCCCCAATCAGTAGACACAATTTTATTTCCTAACCAAATTTGAATTTAGTAATATACTCTTAAGAGATGTTGTTCAACAGCATTTTTTGTGAGTGGAAGTCTAGCTAAGTGAAAGGTTGATTTTAGTGAAAGTTTGGTAGTCAGTCTTTTAATGAGGTAATAACGTGCTTCATTTATATTTTCATATTTGTTTAATCCATACAGATTAAGAATGAAACATTGTCCTTTGTCATAAAGGTCATTTTAACAGCATTAACCTGTAGGAAGACTTTTGACTGCAATCTTGCATCTTCTGAAAACTGAATGGATTCACTGCTTTAATTTTCCTGACACCATATAGAGAGGAGGTGGCACTATGAGCGAATATAAACAGCTTGTGAATGTTTCTGTAGATGCACACAAGTTTATCAATATTGTACATGATATATAGTTTGGCAGAATTTGGAGATGGTTTAAAGAAATATAGAGGTGAAGTTCTTTCTGGTGCTAATGTCAAAAGCAAAATCAAAAAATCTGTATCTGTGCCTACATGATTGAATTTTGTTTAATGCTAAGCATATAATATTGGTATCAGTATTGGCCTTAACAGTCAAAACATAAATGTTTTTTTCGACCAAGTGTTGTGAAATGTTGTTTCTCTTGTTTCTGTAATTTACTAGAAACTCTAATTGCAGAATAATGCATTCTGTGTTTTCAGTAAATAAAATATCAGTTGCAGTTCTTTTGGCTGCTCTTCTTGACTGATCCTTTTGCTTTGTTGTTGATTTGTCAGGATAAAAGTCAAAAACTACACTGATGTTTGAACCATATCTTTTTGATATATTTGAAGCTTATTCGTTAATAATGCATTAATATGTACAACCTCTGGGCCATAAGACTGAATGTAAAAAGTACCCACCATCAATAACAACTTGATCACTGTTCATAATAGTTTTTTTTTCTGCAATTCCCTCATTAAATACTTTCATTAAAGATGATTTAGTGCCTTTTTTTAAAGAAACACCGTCAAATAATGTTGAGGGGAATGAAGCTAACTCAAAATAAGTCTTAAGTTTTGTAGGACTTTCACAGGTGCACACAGGTAATTCGAATAAATATCTGTTGAGTATTTATTGAAACTTTGTTTGATCTTTTTCCAACACTTTTACTGATTGCCTGTATGATGACCATGTCTTTTCTGTGCAGTTTTATTTCACTGAAATTCAGTCTTTTCATTTTTTCATTGCTGCAATACCTATTTTAAAAGTAGTGTCACAATTAACTGTATTATTGACTACTAACCCTGAAGACGAACACCGTAGCTCACCTAGCATCTGAGCAAAGAGATTGTGCTGGTTTGGTCAACTCACAAACTCCGTAATATCACTGTCATCCCTTGCTTTATGACTTTCTCATAGGTCTACATGCTGTTCATTAGTGGTCAAGGAAGATCCCAAGAAATCTGACAATGCTTCATTTATATGTAAAAAAGTAGGTGCACCATGAATCCATTTTGATAGTGTATTATCAGTAATACCTCGGCCACGAGTCAATCCACCTATAGATTTCATTGCTTGCATTAGTGACTGTTCGATACACATATCAGTCCAAACTCCAGATCAAGAAGAATCTTTCCTTATTGTAAAAACATTTTTTGTCAATAAAACATATTCCTCATCTGTGATCTTGGACTTCAATTTAAGCATTAGCTGAACAAATAAATGAGCTGATTTTACATAGGGAAGGTGCCCAGCGGCATAGAAATAAGGGAGTGTATCAGTTGCCGTCTGCAAATGTAGATCCCAATTTCCAGTTCTTTCTGCAAAAATAAAATTAAAAATTAAATCAATCTGACTAAGTTGAGCCATAATTTTGCTGTTTTACTGGAGTTAAGGTTTACTGTAGCACCTGAAAAATTAACAAATGTGTTTTTAACCAGTTTACTATCCAGTGATTCTCTTTACTGTCATTGTTTTGTTTTCAACTTGAGTATAAACTCACACAAAATATCAGGTTTTAGCACTTTTTGGAATTTCTTCATTTAAAACAGTGACTAATGTAGCAGCAGTCAGTATGTACGCTCGCATGGCTCTAGAATAAGCTTGTCCATTTAACATATGCAGAACAGTTGAAGGAGAGTACACAGTTTCCCACAATACCTCTATTCCACTGCCTTCCATTATTTTACCAATTGAACCTATGTATAACAGTAAATGGAATCCGCCAAAGCGTAATACGATTATTTAAACCTCTGATGACTCTACAGCTCCACAAACTATTTCGGACGCTTTTAAAAACAGCGGTTGATCAAAAGTAACAATGTAAGTGTGAGTATATTTTTTACATTGTTCAGTGGCAAAACATAGCGTAAATCTATGAGAAATTACTAGGATCAATATCAACGAATGGACAAGGACAACCAGAAAATGTCAAGTGGCCCATAAAAGAGCTGCTAAAGGGTTGGGTGCTTTCTTTTAAAATTACTTTGAGAGAAAAATGGGTCTTTATCTCTGAGTTTTACCGTGTCTTATGCACACGTGTGTATCAACAATTTGACCCCATGCGACTGTAAACGTCTTATTGTGAAAATTGGCTTTACAGAAAAGGTTGGCCTTTACACCTGACTCACACAAAAGTTATGGAACAATTGTCAAATCAAATAGTTCGTGTGGGAACAGTTTATTTATCGGAGAACGAACTTCTCGCCGACCTTTCATCTTAATTATTTGCAGTATCTACAAAAGAAGTTTGAAATTGAAGGGTGGCATTCTTGGGACTTTTCTTACCGTTGGAGGTACACACTATACATAGTTTTAAAGCTTAGAAAATTCTGGGTATTTGTAAACTAATTGCAAGGCAATAATTTTCCAAAAATAATATATATCGGGCAAATAACTACAAATTTTTGGTAAAAACGCTCAAATTTTACATATTCTGTACTGTTATGAAAAGATACACATAGTTATCAGTGTTTATAGTATATATATACAGGGTCTTTCAAAAGTTCGTATAAACTTTAAAAACTCAAAATCAAACACACATCCATAACAGAAGGTCTTTATTTCACTTCCTTAAGACGTACAAAAGTTTAAAACAGGCCATAGCGCTTTCGAGCATAAGTATGCTCTTCATCAGTGGCTACACGGAAATAAAGTTTGAATTGTTCATATATAGACCAGATATAGCGACAAAATTTGCATAAATACAATCCACAAAAGAATCTACGTCTAGATAAGGATAAACCGTAAGCAATTTTTCAAAAAAAAAATTTTTTTTATTTTGCAACAAAAGAACAGCATATTAAATTACAATTCAATTACAGAAATCGAAAAAAGGGGGGGTGGGGTGGCAATCAAGCATAATCCCAAAGAGGAAGACGTCAAAGATAACTTTGCAGAGACTTGAATTGCATGGAGTCGAGAATGAATCGCCAAGCGTAACTCAAATTCATAACCGGGTCAAAATTACAAACGGACTCACGGTAAATATAAATAAAAAGGGATTCAAAAAGGAGAATATCACGAGGGTTATTACACCGAATCAAAAGGAAAGTCTTCAAAAAGAGGCTGAAAATTATCTTTAACAACAAATTGAGCAAGAGCCGGAGAAAGTTTGCTATCCCTGACATCCCGAGCATGTTCTGCTAAGCGGTGCGTTTAGTACTTCCAATATAAAATTTAAAATTACCATCGGTGGACAACAGGGGAACAACATACACCCCAGCAAAGCTTTTAAAGTCATCCCTATCACCCAGTTTATCAGACCGAATACGGTTAAATAAAGAAGAAATATTAGAATGTGCAGGTCTGAAACCAAACTCAGAACAAAATTGGATAAAGGAGCGGAAAATCGTAGGATTGTATGGAAAACTAGACCTATAAGTCAAACGGTCTTTTAAGGCAATAAGTTTAGTATCAAAAAGGGTATATTTACGGCGAACTTGGAAGAAAACCTTATAAATAAACTCAAAGGAGTAGGCAGCCTCACGGCCAAGGCCAAAAATAAATTCAATTTCATCACTTAAAGCAGAGATATATGAATAAACAGTAAAAGCGCGATTAAAATAAGCATAAAAAGAAGCTTTTTTAGAGGAAAGAGGATGGTAAGAATTAGCAGGAATACAAGAATTAGTAAAAGAAGGTTTACGGAAAACAGAGGTTTGAAAACCAGTAGCTGAACGGGTGACCAGTACATCAAGAAAAGGCGAAGAACCATTAGCTTCATGTTCGACAGTAAAATTGATAGAAGGGTAAAAATCATTAGCTTTAGACAAAAGAAAAGAAAGATCTTCTAAATCACTATCCCAAACAATAAACACATCATCCACAAAACGGCACCAAAGAGAGGGGGGTTTGGATAAAAAAGGCGATTTACTTTAAAAACTCATTAAAAATCGAAAAATCATCGCATTGAGGTACGGTTTGTACCATAAGTATTGCCAGGACGGGGTTTTTTTTTTTTTTTTTTTTTGACGTGAAAAAAATTTTGTAGTTTAAAATATCACCTATAGGTGGCGCTTACCCGAATACATCGTCCAGAAGTATGCAAATGAGGCTGTTATAAAAAAGCTCTAGTACTCTATAGATTCTTCATTTGATTCATTAGTAAACGGTGCAAAGAGGAAGTTTTTGCGAGAATGTTAACTTTGATCGAGAAAGCCTTGTTAGTGAAGTTGTATTACGTGAGCGGCGAATCAGCATCAGATGCTTTGCGAAAATTCTGATTTAGGAAAAATCTAAAGAAAGGAAAAAGTCCTATCACCTGTTCAGGGTTACTTAGGCTTGTCACACAATTTGACACGTACAGTAAGTTATTTTAATTGTCTTTCAAATGCGTTCAGCGCTACTTAGAGGTGATTTTTTTAAACTACAAAATTTTTTCACGTATAAAAAAACCCCGTCCTGGCAATACTTATGGTACAAACAGTACCTCAATGCGGTGATTTTTCGATTTTTAATGAATTTAAGTTCATACGGACTTTTGAAAGACCCTGTATATATTTCATGATGTATTTGAAACAGTTTGATACTATCTGCATTATTGTACGATGATTCATGAAATATAAATTTATTTCTGGGATACTGCAGTTTTACTGTTTAGGGGGCGTGAGGAGGAGGGGGGGGGGAGAAAGCTGGGTACAAGTGGGGACTTTTGGGAAAACTCATTTCTCAACATGTACTACTTGTGTACAAAAATTCAGCTTTCCCTAAATTTGTTGTGGGTTATGGCCTTTTTCTGCTTTTATTGACTGGACTATTATTTTTGTTAAAATGAGTTAATTAAAGTGCAACATTATAATAATTCTAATCTTGATTTACTTATGGTTTCATGTAAAATAGTCTTAAAGAATATATATATATATATTTCATGATGTATTTAACACAGTTTGATACCATCTACATTGTTGTATGATGTGTCGTTCATGAAATATAAATTTATTTCTGGGACACTGCAGTTTTACTGTTTGGGGGGGGGGGGGAGAAAGCTGGGCACAAGTGGGGACTTTTGGGGAAATTCATTTCTCAACATGTATTACTTGTGTACAAAAATTCAGCTTTCCCTAAATTTGTTGTAGGTTATGGTCTTTTTTTTTTTTTTCCTTTATTATTGACTGGACTATTATTTTTGTTTAAATGAGTTAATTAATGTGCAACATTATAAAAATTCTAATTTTGTTTTACTTATGGTTTCATGTAAAATAGTCTTAAAATTTATTTACGGTAAAAATATTTGCAAAATTGCATATCTCAAAATTCTCCACTGGGAATTAAATTCGTCTGTTATTATCTTAATTTTCTAAATGTAATAGATTGTGGAAGGACAGAAATTCACTCAATCAAGATGGTGCTAATGCTATTTTTATGCTTCTTTTCATGTAAATACTAAAATGGCAATATCCCACCAAAACATATTCAAAATAATACATATTTTCATTGAACTGAAGCCATAAAATTTCAAGATTAGTAAGTAATTAAATATCTGAAAGAATGAACAAAATTGTCTTCTTTGAAAATTGAATTCTTTTCTTTTCTTAATTTCTTGAAGACCGTAAAATAAATTGAATGGATGTGGATGGAAAGAAATCCACTCGATTAAGATGATGTTAACTCTACCTGAATACTTACACGAAGTAAAACGCCTGGGCCTGACCTTGATTACTGGTCTCCTGTAGATATTCCTTCACCAGTTAACATTAATTTGCACGGCTGCCTCTTCGATATACCAATCTTTTCTCTTAAAAAAGGGCACCTTTCAAAAGAAAGAAAAACTTATCAATTAAACAT
This sequence comes from Amaurobius ferox, assembly GCA_951213105.1. Classification (NCBI taxonomy): domain Eukaryota; kingdom Metazoa; phylum Arthropoda; class Arachnida; order Araneae; family Amaurobiidae; genus Amaurobius; species Amaurobius ferox. Next base: position 102,850,655 of record OX578133.1, on the reverse strand, counting down.
CTTGGGGTGATAGAAGGGGAACATGGCGAAAGGTTACTGAGATTACATAGAATTAAATGTCAGATTATTCGGCCGAATTTCGTGACGTTTGACATGTAGTGTCATGAGTGATGAAACTTGCTGCTGATTGGGGGTTATTCATAAACCAATTTTTTTCGTTTATAGAAGAATCCCCATTCTCCAGATTAAGTGGAACTAAAGACTACCCGGATAAACGAATATGAGGTTATTTCAGAAAATGCTATAGCAATCGAAAATAACATAATTTTAAAAGATATCTTTTATTTGCAGAAAATACATACAGAGTACATGTAATTTACAGAGTAGAAAAGTTAGTTTTCGTAGACAATTTTACATATTTAGATATTCAAAGTTTTGTAACCAATGTCGTGCACGTAAGTTATTTCTAGGGGGATTACTTAGGAGACACCTAGGAAATTTCTTGATTGAACAAAGGGGAAAATATTTTCTGCAGCCCCCTAATATACAAGAATATCATTCCAAAAGCAAATGTTAACTATGAGCAAGAATATTTTTATGCTTGGTTATCTGAGGTTTTCAACTTTTCTAATAAAAGGCATAGTTAATTATTTGTAATGTTTAAAATATTCTCTAGAGAAGAAAGTAGTGATTGTAGTAGTTTGAAACTCAAAAGCTGAACACAAATTAAAAAAATCATGAAATCGTTTTCATATTGAAGTAATTTAATTTGTAAATTTTTCACATACATACCTTTTATTCACTCTCTATAACCAGAATTGAGCATTCTAAGAAAATTTGAGAAGCATTTATCGGTTATTAACTTACATATTTATTTATTTATTTTACATTTTGGGGTGAAGAAATTTGTTATTTATTATTCGTTACGTTTTATTCACTATTACTGTTTCACTTAATAAAAAATGCAGTTTCTAAATGACATCACTTTTCGTTTCTCTACTTAGCGCTTATTTAAAATTTTTAAAATAGCAATATAGAGCGTAGAGATGTGGAGTGCATATACCGAGCGTTCCTTACCCGCTGGAACAAACCTGATCATTTTTGTGACTCAATTGCCTTCAGTAGTCGATAGCAGTACAAGGAATTGCACGAATTTCAGAGAGGATGTATCGTATGCTTAAGAGGAGGCGAGCAGTTGACCGTTACCTTTGTCACAAAGATATGACATTGAAACGGAAGTTGGAAGAAGTGGGTCCAAGAGAGCAAGATAAACGCCAAAACGGATATGAATGCTCTAGGCACCCAAATAAAAGCGTTGATCATGCGATAGTAAGAGCATCCAAAAAGACACCGATGGCTAGTCTGTCAACAAATCAAACAACTAGATTCCTCTACGCTTCGTGCAATATCAAGACGTACCATTGAGGGGTGACTGCAGTTGCAGAATCAAGACTGCTTTCTCGTTATCTTTTAAGATGTTTACCACTAACTATTCAACATAGGCAGCACCCGTCTGCAGTTGTTTCGAGTCCAGGAATCCCATGCGACATCTGAATAGCATCGTGTAGTGCAGTGTTTAGCAATGAATGGTGCTTTTGTTTGGGAGCGGATGACCAACAGCTATGCTTATGGGGAGGTCTGGTCAATGCTTCAATCTGACTTTAGTTATCGAAACGGCCATCACATCTGGTGTGACAAACTGCGGAATCATCACTATGATGGCCAGTCTCCTCTAGTATTGCTATGTGGTAATTTTCAGCATTCTGAATTCAATTATGTTGCCTATTCTCTCACACCTAGAGGTAATTTACCATAATGATAAGGCCGGACTCTCTCAAAAATGCATCCGTGGTGTTCATATCCACCCATAGCCAGTCAGCCAACACCCCCACCCTAGACCACTCTCCAATCGAGCATATCTGAGACGTGCTGGGAAGACAGTTGCAGGCATCACGGAATGTGAGCGAACTAGCCCAAATATTTAGCAAAACATGCCACAAGAACACATTAGACTGTTGTTTGCTCCATGCCACACCGCATATCAGCTTGTAACACCACCAAAGAAACGTTGTAACATGTGACCGTTATGTAGCCACTGCTCTATAATAAAACGTCTTTTTGCAATAAAAATAATCTTTAGTTTCTGATTGCATATGCGAAGTTACAGTTTTATAGCGATGAAAAATTTTTTATGGGATACATCTATTTTTATGCTACAAATGTGTATAATAAAATTTTAAAAAATATAACCAATGAACCAAAATACCATTAAAGACCAATTAAACAATGGACAGGAAGCCGATAATGTACAATCTCTCCCGGAAGCACGTACCTAATTTCCAATATTCTTTTCGATTAATTACCTTGTATCTGTGTACAAAATGGTAATTACAATCCCCGAAGAGCACTGAATAATTAAAATGAGCAAATAAAGATTATAAAAGAAAATGAGAGAGAGAGAGAGATGCTAAACAAAATAACTCTGAACAATGCACGCCATTCACCTCTTGTAAATTGAAATCAAATGCAACCTCTGCTGTCACTCAGATATAATTAAAGTTTAGTATTGCCTAAACTGTATGTATGTTTGAAAAATATCTATTAGGTATACAATACATAACATGAGATATGATAGGACTTGTGGATATGTGTACATGAACCAACAGTGATGACAAGTAAGATCATTATAAGCTGCAGTAGGAAATTAAAGGTTGATTAATAAAATATTATAAGAACTGAAGGTATGATAATAGATGTTTAAATATTTAATACGATTTTATAAGTATTTTCTAAGTTATTTACAGTGCCGTCTAAGAAAATGTAAAGGTCGTTACAGTCTCCCAATGAAAAGCCAGCCCATACCATCATACACTATATAGCCAAAAGTATCCGGACACCCCTCCAGAGAAGTGGATGTGGCTATGTACGTCATAGAACGAGATAAAAGTGAGTACCACAGTCTCGAGCGGTGGTCATAATCTAGTCATAAACATGTGTTAGAAAGACAATAAGTAAGTCGGCAGAGCTGAATGAGTTTGTACGTGGCATGGTAATTGGATACCATCGTTACAACAAATCGGTTCATGACATTTCGGCATTGATGCAGGTGACTCGATCAACTGTAAGTGATGTTATTGTAAAATGGACACGTCTGGGATATACAACTGCAGGAAAACGAAGTGGTAGGCTGCAGAAACTCACAAATCGTAGTCGTCGAACCCTGAAGAGGGTGGTACTGAAGCATCGCAAGGTCCCGGTCGCAGCGGTCACTGTTGAGTTCCAAAATTCATCTGGCATCGTCTGCAGCACCATGACTGGTCTTCGGGAGCTGAAAAAAAAATAGGTTTCCACGGTCGTGCAGCCGCTCACAAGCCCAGCATCACATGGTCAATACGAAACGTCGGTTGCAGTGGTGCAAAGCTCATCGCCATTGAACTTTGGAGCAGTGGAAACAAGCACTTTGGAGTGATGAATCCCGTTACAGTGTCTGACAGTCTGCCGGACGCGTCTGGGTTTGGCAGATGCCAGGCGAACGCGTCCTGCCCAAGTGTATTGTGCCAACTGTAAAATTTGGTGGCTGCGGCGTCATGGTTTGGGGCTGTTTTTCGTGGTTCGGCCTGGGTCCCATAGTTCCTGTGGCGGGAAACATGAACGCTGCAATGCATGTTGACAATTCTGCATTTTCAACTCTCAGGCGAAACAGTTCGGGAAATGATCGTTTCTGTATCAACAGGATAACTGTTCTGTCCATACAGCGAAGGCTGTGCAGACGTTATTTGCAGAGATGGGTGTTGAAAAATTAGACTGGTCTTCACAGAGTCCCGATCTGAATCCCATTTAACACCTCTGGGATGAATTAAAAAGCAGAATACGCGCCAGGCCAAATTACCCACCTTCCGTGGCCGGACTCACTGCAGCTCTTATTGTCATATGGAAGGCAATTTCTGCTGAAATATTTTAAAAGCTGGTGGAAAGTTTCCCCAGAATAATGCTGGCTATGACTGATGCAAAAAGTGGCCCAACGTTCTATTAATATGCGCAACGTGCCTCTCTGATTTCTCAACGGTAGGTGTCCAGATACTTTTGGCCATATAGTGTATTACCCTTACCAACTGCATGGTGTTCAACGATGTTTTTGAACTGGCTGCATGTTCCTTGTTCTCGCCAGACTAGCACACGTCTACTGTCCGATTGCTAGGTAAAACTCGATTCGTCTGTGAAGAGAATATTCGTCCATTGTGTTTGGGTTCAAATCTCATGTTCCCGATGCCACTGTAAACATGTTCTTCTGGCCCTAGAGCTCAATGAGATACAAACTTTTGGTATCCGGGCATACAGACCTCTTCGCCTCACAGTACTGGTCAATATTGCCTTCTTAAAGCTGCATTAGCAACCGCATATAGAGTCGATACTGTCTTTCGGCGATGTTCCGGTCATTGAAAAATGTTAGACAAATCTTCTGACAACTATTCCACTCGTTTGGGATTGTGTCCACAAACGAGAAATGATGCACACAAAATAAATTCGCTACCTTCGTGAAGGACTATCCAGCCTCAATTCTTCCAACTTCTTCTTCTTCGACCCAGACCGCCCGACCTACCAGAAGGGTATAAGATATCTGTTTGGACGGCCGGGAAGTGCCACCCAATTTAGACCGGAACCCAGTGGGGGAGGCATCCACAGGGACCGTACTTCCTCTACCACCAACCTCTCGGAAGGACTTACGGATCCACATGTTTAACGTGATCGCACTCCGCGTGAACATGGCGGCAGTTTTGGCAGTGGCGGGAATAGAACCCGGGCAATCTGAGTGCAATTCCCGCGCGCTAACCACTGGGCTGTCGCGCCCCAATTCTTTCAACTGGGCGTCACCATTGAAGTCCATACGTAATCGTTTATACATATTCTCTTGATCACGTTAAAGCTAGTGGCTATTCACCCCCCCCCCCCCGCCATAAAAAATGCAATGAAAGCAAACGACGCAAATGCATCGTTTTTGCCGAACGTCTAATTTGTATACTTGGAGCAAAACAATTGCTTTTCTACGTGTGTTTCAATATTTGCATATTCTACTCGCAGACCACACGTTCCTCGCCATAAAATCTACGCATGTGATCACTATCTGAGAATGTATTTTCGTGCTTAACTTTTGAAGGGCAGTATATTGAAGTCTTCAACCACCCCAATAACTTTGTAAGGAAAGGTACATGAGTGTACACGTTAGGTTTACCTGTAGTAAAGTAACCATGCCCGATCGACTAAAAGTAATTCCTGCTACTCTAGCGGGTTATCAAAGCAGTTGGGACACGGCAACAAAGCGAGATGGACGAAAAATACCAATTACAAGGTTGCAGCGTATTGCCTAATTTATAGGACTCTATACCAGAAACGCACGAAATGCGTATATGAAAGGCAGTGTATAACTGACAAAAAGTCATATCATCAGGCCCTGTAACACATTCAATACTTGCCAGCGTGTAAGTACGCGATAATATTCTTTCTCGAATTCAAATGTGCATTGTTACTGACGAGGGCTTTTTGAACAGGTTATACATTAGATTCCTGGGCATGTATGCATTGTTTATTTTGACATTCCTGAATAGGACGGCAATTCGCCAATAACCCATATTGTGTCAAATTAAATGCCTTCTGTAACTGATTTATTGTCGCTTCATGCTAATGCTCAACAGCTTTATAATCGGCTTTTTTGTCTATCTCGCTTGGTTTCCGATTTCGCTATCCTAACTTTTTAAATTCTTCGCTAAAACCGCTGCAATTATTTTCATTCGATTGGACATCAATTTTCTGTATATAGACTTTACGTGTACACTCATGGGCCTTTCCTTACAAAATTTTTGTGATGTTTAAGGACTTTCTCGGTAGCCCTATATATATTTATTTAACGGGATTCACAGCTAAATTTCGACTACTTGTGAATATTTTTTTTACAGAGACTTGAAAAGATACGTACACTGTTGAAAACCCAGACCACACGACCAACCCGAAGGCTTATGGTAGCAAGATGTGTGGCTGGGATACGTACACTGTTGTTGTTGTTGTTGTTGTTGAGACCCAGACCGTCCGACCTACCAGAAAGGTGTAAGGTAACTGTATGGACGGCCGGGAAGTGCCACCCAATTTAGACCGGAACCCAGTGGGGGAGGCATCCACGGGGACCGTACCCTCCTTCCCCTACCACCAACCTCTCGGAAGGACTTACGGACCCACATGTTTAACGTGATCGTACTCCGCATGAACACGGCGGCATTTGTGGCAGCGTGCAAATCTAGCGCGCAAACCACGGGGATACCGCACCCGAGATGGCCAACAGCACGCGGCGTTCCGAGGTGGTCACCCACCAAGTACTAACCGCGCTCGATGCTGCTTCACTTCAGTGATCTAACGAGAACCGGTGTTTTCAGCACGGTACGGCCGTTGGCCCGGGATACGTACACTGTGAAACATTTGCAAGTATGTTACTGAAAGTTTCAGGGGAATCAGCTGTCTATAATGGGAGTAAGGTTTCTAATAGTTATGATTATATATATATATATATATATATATATATATATATATATATATATACACACAAATATAACGCTTCGCAAACGATAATTAGCTGAATATTTCAGAAATGAAGCTGGACATTTCATGAACGCCTGCAATTGTGGCTTTTCTTATCAGTTTGCTGAAATTATCAACAAAGCTGAAAAAAAGTGAGCAAAGGTTGCAGAATGTTTTACAGTGTATATTATACTGCAACACGCAAAAATTACAAACGCAGGCAACATCCATTTCCCTTACTAACTTGTGTTATTTATTTTGTATATGAACCCCTATTCCAACTGTTCGTTCGGGTGATGTTTTGCAGACTGTCTTAATGAAATGCTCAATCATTACGCATCTAGGAAAGTCCATCACGGGGATGAAATCTTTTGAACAATACGCGATTGCATCAGGGGTCTTCAGCACCCATGATTGATAAGTGATGACACTCGCCACAATCATTTCGAGTAATTGACGAGTTGAGATGTCGGAAAGCCGGATCTCACGGGTTTGATGGCACTGGCATCCGTTCAAAATTTTTGACTCATCGAGATTCATCAGGTGATGAAATCCAAACATTTCCTTTCTTTGACATTTATAATTGCTGTCTGCTGTCAATTCAGTTCAATTTACTCTCGTTTTCCAAAAGGCCTTCAGTAAAAATTGAAATCAAATATAAAATTGATCTTTAGATCTCAACAAAGTGGAAAATAAATGCTATTCTGATTTCGGGATTTTATCTGTTAAAAATATAATTATTTTAATATAAATATCAGTTGTAGATTAATCCGAGATTTTATATCTTCTTCAAATTTGAAAAAAAATAATTGTTTTTCCAATGTAATTTCAATCTAATTCTTTCCAATCTAACTTCAATCTAATTTTTTGAAACTATCAAAAAATTATTTTTGATAGTTTCTTTACTTTTTTTGCATTATTTATTTTATTCTGGCGATGCTTGCTTCTCAAATTATAAGTGATTAAATTCACAGATAAAACAAATATAAGCGCGGATAATAAAAATGAATTGGAAAATATTTTATATTAAATGCATTCAATATTTTTCTTAATTTATAAAGAATATTTTGTGTTTAAGAGCTAAAATTAATACGAATTTTATGTAGCAAAAATGTCCCAAAACTTTTATATATATACTGTAAAAGTTTTCAATGATATTTATTTATTGCAAAGAGAAAAAAATATATTGTTTTTGTTAGGAAACATAGAGTACCGAACCAAGAAACCTGTTAATTTGAAATTTCTTAAAGTCGCAAACACCGATAGACGACTGACTCATCGCGAGATTTTTAGAAAACTGCAATGCCCAGCTATGACCGACGGTTCACCCTTTGGCTTTTAGTCCAGGTTCAAATCACGGGCGGACTGGCCATAGATTTGTACGGTGTAATCACTGGCCGCGCTGGCAGAGGCCCGGTTGAAGACGAATTCTCTCTCTTTTTCATTGTCAATCCCTTTTTACTTTCCCTGCAATACATGGTAATGTATAGGGAAAGTATTGGAATCATGCCGAAAATCACAACTCGAGTTTTCGACGGATCTACACGTTTCGAGACCTCTAGAATACGAAAAAACCATTTTTAGCGTGACGTCTGTGCGTGTGTCTGTCTGTCTGTCTGTGTGTCTGTCTGTCTGTCTGTCTGTCTGTGTGTCTGTCTGTCTGTCTGTCTGTGTGTCTGTCTGTCTGTGCAGATTTTGTATCCACTGTAACTAAAAAACTAATGGACCGAATTTCACAAAATTTGGTAGGTAAGTCACTTGTGGGCGGGGCTGGTGCTGATTAGTTTTGGGTACGATTCGGAATAAAAGAACCCGCATTTTTTTGCGAAATGGCCCGCAAAAGCTTGTATCCACTCTAGCTGAAAAACTAATGGACCGAATTTCACAAAATTCGGTAGATGAGTCACGTATAGGTCACTCTGGTGCTGATTAGATTTTGGTACGATTCGGAAAAAAATAACCTGCCTTTTTTTGCAAAACGCCCCGCAAAAATCTTCAAAATCTAAACTAAAGAACTAGGTATACTCAGATATATCCATAAAATGCCCGTTTAATACGTAATGTTTAACGACAAAAATAATAAGACCAACCCCATTACACTAGGACTAGCCGTTCTCGAGATATTTTAGTTTTTCGTACTTTCCCTACGCCACCTTTGAAAATAAGCCCGGTTACCGAATGAGAACGAAAATTCAATAAAAGTGAAATAAATGTAATTAAAATAAAGAGAACGTGGATATAAGTCTGCAGGGAAAGTCATGTGCTGCCCACATCAGATTTTTACTTTCCCTGCAATACATGGTAATGTATAGGGAAAGTATTGGAATTATACCGAAAATCACAACTCGAGTTTTCGACGGATCTACACGTTTCGAGACCCCTAGAATACGAAAAAACCATTTTTAGCGTGACGTCTGTGCGTGTGTCTGTCTGTCTGTCTGTGTGTCTGTCTGTCTGTCTGTCTGTCTGTGTGTCTGTCTGTCTGTCTGTCTGTGTGTCTGTCTGTCTGTGCAGATTTTGTATCCACTGTAACTAAAAAACTAATGGACCGAATTTCACAAAATTTGGTAGGTAAGTCACTTGTGGGCGGGGCTGGTGCTGATTAGTTTTATGTACGATTCGGAATAAAAGAACCCGCATTTTTTTGCGAAATGGCCCGCAAAAGCTTGTATCCACTCTAGCTGAAAAACTAATGGACCGAATTTCACAAAATTCGGTAGATGAGTCACGTATAGGTCACTCTGGTGCTGATTAGATTTTGGTACGATTCGGAAAAAAATAACCTGTTGGGTACGATTCGGAATAAAAGAACCCGCATTTTTTTGCGAAATGGCCCGCAAAAGCTTGTATCCACTCTAGCTGAAAAACTAATGGACCGAATTTCACAAAATTCGGTAGATGAGTCACGTATAGGTCACTCTGGTGCTGATTAGATTTTGGTACGATTCGGAAAAAAATAACCTGCTTTTTTTTGCAAAACGGCCCGCAAAAATCTTCAAAATCTAAACTAAAGAACTAGGTATACTCAGATATATCCATAAAATGCCCGTTTAATACGTAATGTTTAACGACGAAAATAATAAGACCAACCCCATTACACTAGGACTAGCCGTTCTCGAGATATTTTAGTTTTTCGTACTTTCCCTACGCCACCTTTGAAAATAAGCCCGGTTACCGAATGAGAACGAAAATTCAATAAAAGTGAAATAAATGTAATTAAAATAAAGAGAACGTGGATATAAGTCTGCAGGGAAAGTCATGTGCTGCCCACATCAGATTTTTTACTTTCCCTGCAATACATGGTAATGTATAGGGAAAGTATTGGAATCATGCCGAAAATCACAACTCGAGTTTTCGACGGATCTACACGTTTCGAGACCTCTAGAATACGAAAAAACTATTTTTAGCGTGACGTCTGTGTGTGTGTCTGTGTGTCTGTGTGTCTGTCTGTGTGTCTGTGTGTCTGTCTGTGTGTCTGTCTGTCTGTCTGTGCAGATTTTGTATCCACTCTAACTAAAAAACTAATGGACCGAATTTCACAAAATTTGGTAGGTAAGTTACTTGTGAGCGAGTCTGGTGCTGATTAGTTTTGGGTACGATTCGGAATAAAAGAACCAGCCTGTTTTTGCGAAATGGTCCGCAAAAGCTTGTATCCACTCTAACTGAAAAACTGATGGACCGAATTTCACAAAATTCGGTAGATGAGTCACTTGTGGGTTACCTTGGTGCTGATTAGATTTTGGTACGATTCGGAAGAAAATGACCTGCCTTTTTTTGCAAAATGGCCCGCAAAAATCGTCCAAATCTAAACTAAAGAACTGGGTATACTCAAATATATCCATTAAATGCTGATTTAATACGTAATTTTTAACGACGAAAAGAATAAGATCAACCCCATTACACTAGGACTAGCCGTTCTCGAGATATTTTAGTTTTTCGTACTTTCCCTACGCCACCTTTGAAAATAAGCCCGGTTACCGAATGAGAACGGAAATTGAATTAAAAGTGAAATAAATTTAATCAAAATATAGAGAACATTAATATAAGTCTGCAGGGAAAGTCATGTGCTGCCCACATCAGATTTTTTTTTTACTTTCCCTACAATACATGGTAATGTATAAGGAAAGTATTGGAATCATGTCGAAAATCGCTCGAATCTCGACGGATCTACACGTTTCGAGACCTCTAGAATACGAAAAACTATTTTTAGCGTGACGTCTGTGTGTCTGTCTGTCTGTGTGTCTGTCTGTCTGTCTGTCTGTCTGTGCAGATTTTGTATCCACTCTAACTAAAAAACTAATTGACCGAATTTCATAAAATTTGTTAGGTATATCACTTGTGGGCGAATCTGGTGCTGATTAGTTTTGGGTACGATTCGGGATAAAAGAACCCGCCTTTTTTTTGCAAAATGGCCCGCAAAGGCTTGTATCCACTCTAGCTAAAAATCTAATGGACCGAATTTCACAAAATTTGGTAGATAAGTCGCTTGTGGGTCACTCTGGTGCTGAATAGATTTTGGTACGATTCGAAAAAAAAAATAATCTGCCTTTTTTTGCAAAATGGCTCGCAAAAATAGCCAAAATTTAAAATAAAGAACTACGTATGCTCAAATATATCCATTAAATGCTCGTTTAATACGTAATTTTTAACGAAGAAAAGAATAAGATCAACCCCATTACACTAGGACTAGCCGTTCTCGAGATATTTTTTTTTTTCGTTTTTTCTCTACCCCACCTTTGAAAATGAGCCCAGTTACCAAATGAGAACGAAAATTGAATCAATAGTGAATTAAATTTAATTAAAATAAAGAGAATGTGTATATAAGTCTGCAGGGAAAGTCATGTGCTGCCCACATCAGATTTTTTCTTTTCTAGACTAACTATGGATAAGTAATTAAATTAGAGGTTTCGTGGTTAAACTAGTACTTGGAAAAATTTCCTTATTATTTTTTTATATTTTACTTATTATTATATAATTAAGCAATTTAAATGAAATAATTTTAATCCAATAATATGAATCAACAATTAATGTGTATATAGTCTAACTTTGGCGATAAACGAGAGGACTCTGCGGTGCATAACGCAACTAGCAAGAGTTACGTTATAGGGGTCCACACATAGTCGGTTTGCATGGAATCTGGCTCGTCGCTTGAGCTGAGTCCCTGCCTGAACCAAGGGATGACATTTTGTTAGACGATTGCGACCCGGGTCAGGATCAGACTTAACCTGGAAGGATGCATTCAATGGATCGAGCCCGAGGATGGACCAAGCCTGGAAGGATGCATCCAATGTCTAAAACTAAATATTTAAAAAAAAAAAAACTTCTAACTTGAATCTGAGTATAAAAATAGATTAGAAAAAAGTATATAAATGAACATAAAATGTATTTCTATATCAAGTCATTATTTTAGAATTGGGGAACAACGCTTAATTTTGTAAAAAAAATTATCACGACTAAAATATTTTTATTCAAACTGCTACAAGTTGTTTATTTAATTTTATTTCTATATATATCCTTATTTACTTTTTGCGGAAAAGATGTGGTGCGTGAGCCTCCAGTAGAACTACCTTACTTTTGTATTCAAGGGAATTATCAGGGCTGGTAAAACACCATAATCACCGTTCACAAAAAATCCCAAATCCAGCTTCGTTAGGTTCGGTCCCGTGGTCGATAGTATAAGTGTGCAAAGATTCAGCCTTCTTAACCACCGAAAGGCTGCTTGAGGGTCTGGAAGGACTTCAAATATTCTCCATTGAAAATCCGACTGCGGTAGGTTTTGCCCGATGGTCGATATTAAGGTTGCAAATATTCAGCCTTCTATCACCACAGGGGCTTCTGGAAGATGTGGAAAGGCTTTTTGAAATAAACCATTTCTTCGCTCACGGCGGGTAAATAGAAAATAAAGCTACTTTAAATTCTGCTTGATGGTCGATAGTAGATAGTTGTATGTACATATACAGACTTCTCGGGGGGTGGGGCTGAAAAAAATGTTCAAAATGCCCCATTTTCTCTGCTCTCTGGGGAGGCAAATCAAAAATCCGGTTCCGATAGATTCTGTACCGTAGTCGATACTCTTAAGTGTCCAAAGATTCAGTCCTCTGGGTCACCAGGCGGCTTCTAGAAGATCTATCTACAAAGATAAAAAAACGTTAGACAATTATATACGTATATATACTATTATTTAAGCTTACGTATATATACTAGAATTTAATAAGTTTTATTCTGTTTAACAATGCATCTTGCTTAGCGTAGAAAATATATAACAGCAGAACATATAGGTAAGCACTGCCAAGTGGTCGATTTCAGCCTTTTATGTTCCCTGTAAAAGGCTTCGGGAGGGTTCTGAGAGAATACACCCCCTCCCTCCTCTCCATTTTCTCCCTAGACGTAAAAATCTATGATTTTCTCCACTCCGTGAGAAAAATCGAAAATCCGGCTTGGCAACTTAATTTAATAATATGCGCTACTTCAAGGTGGATATTTTCGTCCTAAAAATGAAGTTCTCGAAACGTCACAAATGTATGGCAGGCAATGAATGATAAATAACAATTTTAATAAAAAATTTTAATAAAAATTTGAAAATACTAAATATTTATTGTGAAATTAATTGCTTTATAGTTTTAATTTTAGTGTATTTCTATATTTTACCGACTACGCACGTCTTAATGCGTTCAACGAAGCGAATTAAACGCCTGTAGAGCTTTTTAACACTTTACAACAAAGTTGAAAAGTGTTTATGACTTTGTTCATTCTGTCTGTCTGTCTGTCTGTCTGTCTGTCTGTCTGTCCGTTAGCACGATAACTGCCGTAAAAATGACTTAATCAAAATGAAATTTTAGTATGTTGTTCAGACGGTCTGTAGGACCTATGGGAATATAAATGAATAATATCACACAATTAGTTTTGGATTGAACCCGGGTTGAAAAAATGAAATACATTGAGCCCTATGGGACCTAATTTTTCTAACATTTTTTAAGCGGATTTAAAATTCACAAATTGCTTCGAAAATTTTAGGTAATAGTCAAATTGTTCCATAAAATATATAAAAAAAAATTCAGCTAAATATATTCAGTAGTTTTTTAAATAAAAATTAAAATAATAATTACACATCTTATATGAAACGATCACGTGACCATGATATGAAACGATCACATGACCCACTTCAAAATGAGATATGGCATCCATCTTGTTTCAAATTCGTGATTTTTTAAAGTTCTTTTTAATTCATATTGAGTGTTGTATCCATCCTAAAACTACTTTATTTCTGCTTAAATTCTGTGCATCTACATACTAAAACAACACAATGACAATATATTTGAGTTTAAATTCTCATTCAAATTTGATTATTTCTACAATTAAGCCTATTTTTCACCTATGTAAAATGTAAACAGCAAAATATGTAGAATGAGTTGTATTAGAATTACTGTATTTCTTTAACACAAAATAATTCAGTCCATGGAGTCTGCATGGCTGATATGAATGAAATATTAATTGATTTTATAAACAGAAGGACGATATTTTTCGATGAAGTTTTAAGCATAAAGTTTATGAATTGTAGCTCCATGGTCTTAATTTTTAAATAAAATAAATTATTATAGTATTGTGATGAATGAAATGTGGAAAGTTATGAATGAAATCTTGCTTTTATAGAGAGATCCAGGCGTGTTATTTTTTCCATGACGTCATTTGAATTTATTTCAGTTGTTTTCGATGAAGTTTTCAAATATAATAAATTATCGTAGTATTATGATAGTTTTAAAAATATTACCGTGGAATGTATTGCATTTTACAGATATTTAAACCAGGCAATTTATATTTCAATGCCGTCATTTGAATGAAGTTCATTTTTTTCATTGTAGGTTTAAGTTTTCAAATATAATAAATCAATGTAGTATTGTGATAAGTTTTAAAATATTACCGAGGAATGTATTGCATTTTCGACTTTTTCAAATAAAATTGCATTGAAGTTGGAAAGTGTTTCATAATCAATGCTTTAAGCATGATTGATCTTTCTTGTTTTTTTATATAACCTTTGTACAAATTATCTTCAAAATAAATTGCAATTTTTGCACTTACACATTATTCCTTGAAAACGCATTTGTTACATAATTTTTAAATTACTGTCTAAACCAGAAATTAGTAATGAACCGTATTTAAGCTATATATATGGCATTTGCTCTCTCACTTGCCTGTGAAGTACCACAAAGGATGAATTCTACCGTAGCAAATCAGTCCACCGTAGCAAAGTAGATTTATGCAATTGAGTCTTTTAACCGGCTCTGTATAATCAAATTAAGTTATCCTCGCGTATAGGTAGAATGTATTGTGTTGGTCGCATCCTGTTTTTATCTGAAAGGATATGTACAGTAATGTGTGAAGAAAAAATTACGTTAAACACTTAGTATCAAGTATATAAATTAAATGGATTTGAATTCTATATTATCATAATATTACTAATGCTTCGCACTGTAACATATTTCTTTGTATTTTTATATTACGAAGTAAAATTTCTTGTTTTCTGTTAGGAAACGCAAACATTTTCTGAAACAAATATCTTCTTTTGGACATTATATCGAAGATATATTCAACTAGCTGCAAGACCAGCTTGTGGTCAAGTGGTTCGTGCTCTAGTCTTTAGATGTGTCACATTCACTTTGAATGAGGGATTGACAGGGTGACAAACAATGGTGACAGACTGATGGGAGAGATGATATAGTATATTATAGTATCTAACATTAAAAAGAACTTTTATGACAAAATTTATTGCGGGCAGTGGGGGCCTAAACACAAAATTTGTCACCTCAGCTAGACCTCAAGCGACTAAGGTGGCGCTTACCAGATGCAATTAGTAACCAAGGCTTGAAGCTGGCCAGTAGACACACAAACATTCTGACCCATTCTCGCTACACTCGCCAACACCCGTGACTCGCTTATCGAGTCGGTAGGCTTCGCCTCCTGTTCGCTTCGCGAGCACTTTAGTGCCGCCTGCTATGCAGGCATATAACGCCTGTTGGGGACCGTCCTTTGTTAACTGACATTCTTCAGACCTGGGGATAGCTTTGCGAGCTCTTTTAAGCCGGCTGGCGCACACGACCCCCTACGTGTCATATGCTCGCCGAAGTTCGCAAAACTTTAAGGTTTCACCATCCATTCCTGCCGCTCATTAATCGGAGCTCGCCTCAGGCGTGATGCACCCGTTGGAGCTTCACCCCTTATTAGCTGACGCTCACCTTAACTCGTTTTGTAAGCAATTTCATCATGCTTCAGCTCCCAGCTCGTTGCGCTCGCCAACCCCGAAACTCGTTTCGTGAGTTGGGAGGCTTCGTCTCCTACTTTCTGGCGCTCGTTGATCCTGCATCACAGTCGTGCCGCCTGCTTTTAAGAACGATTGCTTACTGTATCACAAACAAACGGCAAAATTTCATGACTGTGTGTTTTGCCGTTTGTTCGTAATACAGTGAGAAAATATCGGGTTACGCTTTCAGTATAGAGAGATTTGTAACAATGAATCATATAATTGTTGTGAAATATAACAATTAAATTGTAATGTTCATGACAACAATAGTTTCAAATCTTCGCTCGTAAAGAAGAAAGTTTTGCATAAAAAAATGTATAAAAAATTGAACAACTCATTAACTAAATCGAAATTTAAAACAAGAAAGATCAATCATGCATAAAGCATTGATTATGAAACATTTTCCAACTGCAATGCAATTTCACCGCATAATTTTATTTAAACATCTCTAAAATGTGATACATTCAGCGGTAATATTTTTTAAATTATCACAATACTACATTAATTTATTATATTTGAAAACTTAAAATTTTTTCGTAAAAAATAAACTTTATTCAAATGATGTCATTGAAATATAAGTCGCCTGATTTAAACATCTTTAAAATGCGATACATTCAGCAGTATCTTTAAAATTATCACAATAATACAATAATTTATTACATCGAAAACTTAAAACTTCATTAAAAAAAAATTAACTTTATTCAAATGACGTCATTGAAATATAAATCGCCTGGCTTTCTATATAAAAGCTGTAAATATTTCATTCATACACCTTTATTCCATTCCTTTCATTCATCACAATAATACTATAATTTATTTTATTTAAAAACAAAACCATGGAAGTAAACGTAATTTAACTCTATGCTTAAAACTTTATCGAAAAAATCTGCTATAAAATCGTCTGCGCCACTATGTAAAATCAATGAATGTTTCATTCATATCAGCCTATATTGCTGACTCCAAAGCTAAATAATTTTGCGTTAAAGAAATTCAGCAGTTCTTATACAACTCATCCCACATCTTTATGTGTTTACACTCTCCATAAGTGAAAATTAGGCTTCGTTGTAGAAATAATCAAAGTTTGATTATCATTTAAACTCAAATATATCGTAATTCGTTGTTTCAGAATGTAGATCCACAGAAATTAAGCAAAAATAAGCAGTTTTAGGACGCATACAACACTAAATATAAATTAAAAAGAACTTTATCACGATTTTGACACAAGATGGATGCTATATTTTATTCTGAAGTGGGCCACGTGATCTCTTCGTATAATATAGATGTAATTATTATTTTAATTTTTATTTAAAAAACTACCGAATATATGTTGCTGAAATTTTTTTCATATTTTTTATGGGATAATTTGAATATTTACTAAAACTTTCGAAGCAATTTGTGAATTTTGAATTTGCTTAAAAAATGTTTGATGTATGTATTTCATTTTTTCAACCCGAGTTCAGCCCAGAACGAATTGGGTGATATTATTCATTTATATTCCCATTGTTCCCACAGATCGTCTGAACAACACACTAAAATTTCATTTTGTCATATTTAAGTCATTTTTACGGCAGTTATCGTGCTAACGGACGGACAGACAGACAGACAGAATGAATGAACAAAGTCATGAACACTTTTTAATTATGTTGTAAAGTGTTAAAAAGGGCCCGACCTGCAAAAATTCCGCTATGTGGGTACATGCCACCAAAAATTCTAGGTCTTGCTATTGCTTGTCTGTCCAGAACACGAACTCGCAGCTAAAAAAATTTTTGACATTAAATATTTCCTAAATTAAATTTTAAATCGAAATACGTAGTGTTCTCCTAATATTTCCCTACAAAAGTACCAAGTTTCAGATTTTTGTATGCTATAGGTTTTGCGCTACGTGATAGAGAAACTTGAGAAACGCGAAATTTGTCAAACAGTGACAGCTACTGTTTTTTAATATAGAGAGAAAATAATAATGTCTGATCGAATAAAAGTGATTACAGCACCCCCTTGTAGAGAATTTAACAAGAAAGATCAATCATGCATAAAGTATTGATTATGAAACACTTTCCAACTTCATTGCAATTTCATTTAAACATTTCTAAAATGCGATACTTTCTTCGGTAATATTTTGAAAATTATCACAATACATACTACATTAATTTATTATATTTGAAAACTTAAAACTTCATCGAATAAAATGAACTTCATTCAAATGACGGCATTGAAATATAAATTGCCTGGTTTAAACATCTCTAAAATGCGATACATTCCTCGGTAATTTCCTCGGTAATATTTTTAAAATTATCATAATACTACAATAATTTATTATATTTGAAAACTTCATCGAAAATAACTGAAATTTATTCAAATGACGTCATCGAAATATAACACGCCTGGCTCTCTCTATAAAAGCATCATTTCATTAATAAATATTTTCCCATTCATTTCATTCATCACAATACTATAATAATTTATTTTATTTAAAAACTTAAGACCATGGAGTTACAAGTAATTAAACTCTATGCTTGAAACTTCATCGAAAAAATCGTCCTTCTCTCTGTAAAATCAATGAATCATTCATATCAGCTATATTGCAGACTCCATGATCTAAATAATTTTGCGTTAAAGAAATGCAGCAATTCTTATACAACGCATTCTACATATTGCGCTGTTTACATTTTCCATAAGTGAAAAGTGGGCTTCGTTGTAGAAATAATCAAATTTGGATGATCATTTAAACTCAAATATATTGTAATTGCGTTGTTTCAGTATGTAGATGCACAGAATTTAAGCAAAAGTAAAGCGGTTTTAGGACGGATACAACACTAAATATGAATTAAAAAGAACTTTAAAAGTCACGATTTTGACACAAGATCGATGACATTGATCGTTTAAACTGAAATATTTATATTGTAACTACGCTATTTTAGAATATAGATACACAGAAATTAAGTAAGATTTTGACACAAGATGGATGCTATATTTCATTTTGAAGTGGGTCATGTGATCTCTCTATATAATTGTCACGTGATAACTGCATATAAAAGGTGTAATTTTTATTTTAGTTTTTATTTAAAAAACTACAGAATATATTTTGCTGAAATTTCTTTTACATATTTTATGGGATAATTTGAATATTTCCTAAAATTTTCGAAGCAATTTGTGAATTTTAAATCCGCTTAAAAAATGTTTGAAAAATTAGGTCCCATAGGGTTCAATGTATTTCATTTTTTCAACCCGGGTTCAATCCAAAACTAATTGGGTGATATTATATATTTATATTCCCATAGGTTCCACTGACCGTTTGAACAACATACTAAAATTTCATTTGGTAAAGTCATTTTTACGGCAGTTATCGTGCTAACGGACAGACAGAAAGACAGACAGAATGAACAAAGTCATAAACACTTTTCAACTTTGTTCTAACGTGTTAAAAATTAAAAAATTACTAACTCAACAACAAAGTGATATAGACGAAAAACAGCCAATTTTGAAATTGTAGAGAATTACTTAATGAGTGCAATAGACACCAAGAACGAACTAAACGCGTATACTGAGTACAATAAATACCGGCCATACCAATCAGAACATGGATTTCCTGGTGTACTAGTGCTCCACCAGAATTAGGTTTTTTGGAGTCCTTGGGCTGGGTAAAATTTCAGTTTTTACCTCCTGCTGAAATTAAGTGGGGATAGAGATTTTTAAAGTAGGAGGTAAGGGAGAAACGAAACGAATGCTCTTTATCACAACATTTGAAAAATCTAATGCCGCGCCTATTAGGGTCTAAAAAATTATTTTTGAATAGTGCCGTATTAAAAAGTACAGCGAAGATAAAATTGGGCAAAGAATAAAGGGTCTTTGATCAATAACCGAATTAGAAGTATAAAGAATAAGAACCCAGAAGGAAAATTCATTCTACGTGACCGATATTCCGAAAGGTTTGCTTTTTCTCCCATAGCCACCGAATTTCTTTTCCCCTCAAGTACGTCGCATCGTTTCGCATTCGACTTTATGAAACAGGCTTTATTAATATAAAGTCAGATTGCTTTCTTTTGTAAAGGGGCGTTTACACAAGTTTATTTGACGCTTACCTCCTTCTTACAGTGGGAATGCGTGTTGATTTGAAAGAGAACATATCATACGTGTTATACCCCTGTAGCTTTCAACTAAAGGTATGTGTCTCTGAACATTTAAACAAGAAAGATCAATCATGCATAAAGCATTGATTATGAAACACTTTCCAACTTCAATGCAATTTCATTTAAACATCTCTTAAATGCGATACATTCCTCGGTAATATTTTAAAAATTATCACGATACTGCATTAATTTATTATATTTGAAAACTTAAAAGTTCATCGAAAAAAATGAACTTCATTCAAATGACGTCAATTGAATATAAATTGCGTGGCTCCTCGGAAATGTTTTAACATTACCATAATACTTCAATAATTTATTATATTTGAAAACTTCATCAAAAACAACTGAAATTTATCCAAATGCCGCCATCGAAATATAACACGCCTGGCTCTCTCTATAAAAGCAGCATTTTATTCATAAACATTTTCCCATTCATTTCATTCATCACAATACTATAATAATTTATTTCATTTAAAAACTTAAGACAATGGAGTTACAAGTAATTAAACTCTATGCTTAAAACTTCATCGAAAAAAATCGTCTTTCTCTCTGTAAAATCAATGAATATTTCATTCATATCAGCTATGCAGACTCCATGAGATAAATAATTTTGCGTTAAAGAAATGCAGCAATTCTTATACAACTCGTTCTACATATTTTGCTGTTTACATTTTACATAAGTGAAAAATAAGCTTCGTTGTAGAAATAATCAAATTTGGATGATCATTTAAACTAAAATATATTGGAATTGCGTTGTTTCAGTATGTAGATGCACAGAATTTAAGCAAAAATAAAGCGGTTTTAGGACGGATACAACACTCAATATGAATTAAAAAGAACTTTAAAAATCACGATTTTGAGACAAGATGGATGCCATATTTCATTTTGAAGTGGGTCACGTGATCTCTTCATATAATGGTCACTTGATCGCTTCATATAAGAAGTGTAATTATTATTTTAATTTTTATTTAAAAAACTACTGAATATATTTTGCTGAAATTTTTTTGATATATTTTATGGGGTAATTTGAATATTACCTAACATTTTCGAAGCAATTCGTGAATTTTAAATTCGCTTAAAAAATGTTTGAAAAATTAGGTCCCATAGGATTCAATGTATTTCATTTTTTCAACCCGGGTTCAATCCAAAACTAGTTGGGTGATATTATTCATTTATATTCCCATAGGTCCCACAGACCGTCTGAACAACATACTAAAATTTCATTTTGATTAAGTCATTTTTACGGCAGTTATCGTGCTAACCGATAGACAGACAGACAGACAGACAGAATGAACAAAGTTATAAACACTTTTCAACTTTGTTGTAGTGTTAAAAAAGTGTATTCTCTGGGTTCTTTGCTATATCTGGAATGGAGTACTAAGACGCCATCATGCTGGCCTGTAATGCAGTGATACCTGCAATGCTTGTCAAAGTGCGTGATAATATTCTTTCTCGAATTCAAATATGCATTGCTGTTGACGAAGGGCATTTTGAACAGGCATGATGCTTATTAAAAATAAAAAATTAAAATTAATACTGAAATAAGCATCATTTAAATGATGTTTATTTCAGCATTCCTGAATCGGACAGAAATTCGCCAATAACTATATTGTGCCAGATAAATGCCTTCTGTAACAGTTTCATTGTCGATTTATACGTAGACAATACTCCACAACTTTGTAATTGGCTTTTTTCGTCTATCTCGCTGTGTTGTCGAGTTCGTTATCCTAAGTTTTTAAATTCTCCACTAGGGGCGCTGCAATCCCTTTCAATCGATCAGGTATGGTCACTTTACTATAAAGAGATCTAACGTGCACACACACATACACACCCATGGACCTTTTCTTACAAAGTTATTAGGGTAAGGTTAAGTCCTTTTTTTATTTTACATAAATTCTGTGATATTTTCAAAGTCCGGAGTGGTTTGGGATTAAGCGTTTTAAAAGTGACACTATTTGCATCGTAGCATATTTCACATCTTGACTGCACTGCCTGCTATGAAAACATATTAGAAACAATTTGCTGTGCTTTGAATAAGGCATTTCAGTCAATAATAAATTGCTTTTAACAAAATGAACGTTTGAATAAATTTCAAAATTCATTTTCCCTGTCAGTTTACTTAATTTATTAACACTTACAACAAAGTTGAAAAGTGTTTATGACTTTGATCATTCTGTCTGTCTGTCTATCCGTTAGCACGATAACTGCCGTAAAAATGACGTAATCAAAATGAAATTTTAGTATGTTGTTGAATGAAATTTTAGTAGGTTGAAAAAATGAAATACATTGAGCCCTATGGGACCTAATTTTTCAAACATTTTTTAAGCGGATTTAAAATTCACGAATTGCTTCGAAAATTTTAAGTAATATTCAAATTATTCATAAAATATATAAAAAAAAAAATTCAGCGAAATATATTCAGTTGTTTTTTAAATAAAAATTAAAATAATAATAACACCTTTTATATGAAGCGATCACGTGACCATGATATGAAAATATCACGTGACCCACTTCAAAATGATATATGGCATCCATCTTGTCTCAAAATCGTGATTTTTAAAGTTCTTTTTAATTCATATTGAGTGTTGTATCCGTCCTAAAACCACTTTATTTTTGCATAAATTCTGTGCATCTACATACTGAAACAACGCAATTACAATATATTTGAGTTTACATGCTCATCAAAATTTGATTATTTCTACAACGAAGCCTATTTTTCACCTATGTAAAATGTAAATAGCAAAATATGTAAAATGAGTTGTATTAGAATTGCTGTATTTTTTTAACACAAAATCATTTAGTTCATGGAGTCTGCATAGCTGATATGAATGAAATATTCATTGATTTTACAAAGAGAAGGACGATTTTTCTCGATGAAGTTTTACGCATAGAGTTTAATTACTTGTAGCTCCATGGTCTTAAGTTTTAAATAAAATAAGTTATTATAGTATTGTGATGAATGACATGAATGGGAAATTATTTATGAATGAAATGCTGCTTTTATAGAGAGAGCCAGGCGTGTTATTTTTTCTATGACGTCATTTGAATGAATTTCAGTTGTTTTCGATGAAGTCTTCAAATATAATAAATTATTGTAGTATTATGATAATTCTAAAATTATAACCGAGGAATGTATCACATTTTAGAGATGTTTAAACCAGGCAATTTATTTTTCAATGCCGTCATTTGAATTAAGTTCATTTTTTTGCGATGAATGTTAAAGTTTTCAAATATAATAAGTTAATATAGTATTGTGATAAGTTTTAAAATATTACCGAGGAATATATTGCATTTTAGACATGTTTAAATAAAATTGCATTGAAGTTGGAAAGTGTTTCATAATCAATGCTTTAAGCATGATTGATCTTTCTTGTTTTAATTATTCCTATAGTGCCTTTCATTGTTTAGAAAAACGATTTTGCACTTTAATGTACAATATAAAAGAAGTCGCTTCACAAACCGACGAAAATTCCGCTCACAACAATAAACAAAAAAGATCAATCATGCATAAAGCATTGATTATGAAACACTTTCCAAATGAAATGCAATTTTATTTAAACATCTCTAAAATGTGATACACTCAGCGCTGATATTTTTAAAATTATCAATATACTACAAAAATTTATTATATTTGGAAACTTTATCGAAAACAAATGAACTTTATTCAAATAACGACATCGAAATATACATCGCCTAGTTGTCTATATAAAAGTTGTGAACATTTCATTCATAAACTTTTTTCCATTCCTTTTATTCAGCGGCGATATTTTTAAAATTATCACAATACTACAATAATTTATTTTACTTAAAAACGTGGAGGTAAAATTGCTTTCTAACTCTATGCTTAAAACTTTATCAAAAAAGCAATAATATGGAATCGTCTGCTTCTCTATGTAAAATCAATGAATGTTTCATTCATACGAGTATCAGTTATATTGCTGACTCCAGAGCTAAATAATTTTGCGTTGAAGAAATTCAGCAATTCTTTTGCAACTCATCTTACAGCTTGATGTGTTTACATTCTCCATACGTGAAAGTTAGGCTTCGTTGTAGAAATGATCAAAGTTTGATGATCATTAAAACTCCAAAATATTGTAAATGCGTTGGCGCAGTATATAGATGCACAGAAAAAATAATAAATAAAACGGTTTTAGGACGGATGCAATACTAAATATAAATTAAAAAGATCTTTAAAAATCACGATTCCGACTCAAGATGGATGCCATACTTTATTTTGAAGTGGGTTACGTGGTTTTTCATATAATATGGATGCAATTATTATTTTAACTTTTATTCAAAAAACTGCCGAACATATTTTGCTGAAATTTTTTTTTTATATTTTTTATGGGATAATTTGAATATTTCCTAAAATTTTCGAAGCAATTCGGGAATTTTAAATTCGCTTAAAAAATGTTTGAAGAATTAGGTCCCATAGGATTCAATGTATTTCATTTTTTCAACCCCGGTTCTACCCAAAACTAATTGGGTGATATTATTCATTTACATTCTTATATATCCCACAGACAATCTCAACAACATACTAAAATTTGATTTTGATAAAGTCATTTTTACGGCGGTTATCGTGCGAACAGACAGACAGACAGATAATAAACAAAGTCATACACGCTTTTCAACTATGTTGTAAAGTGTTAAAAACGTTTATGTCATATTAAAAATTTCCTTTGTCACACCTGTTAAATAATGTAAACAAGGCTTGTTTTGGGGTGCTTGTGAAAACAAGTTTTCCCCCTATTTCCTGCAGTGAAAAAACATATATTTTCCCTTCAAATGGACACGAAACAATTGTATTGATTGTATTGTTTGATAATGGATGAACTGGGGGACAAGTATGAAAAAATGAAAGTTTAAATGGGGATAATTCTTGATAAATGCTGCTGCTTTAACAGATGATT
This sequence comes from Amaurobius ferox, assembly GCA_951213105.1. Lineage (NCBI taxonomy): Eukaryota > Metazoa > Arthropoda > Arachnida > Araneae > Amaurobiidae > Amaurobius > Amaurobius ferox. Next base: position 102,825,816 of record OX578133.1, on the reverse strand, counting down.
TCGTATGTGTGAATATGGCTAAGATAAAGGCAAAATGATCAAATTAAACGACCGTAGGACAAATAGAATAATAAATAAAGTTGCACATGAACTTTTTTTTTTAAATAGAAGGTCCTATGTATGAATCAGAGGCTATTTGATAAAATATTTCTTCCATATTTTTTAATATATGAAATTCAATCTTTAACGTGTTTTTACTCCGATTCATATTTTCCTATTTACTAAGAAAAAATTATTATTCTATCGTTTTGAAATTTTACATGCGAGCTCAGTTAGTCGGTATTTATTCCGTGAATCAGAATTTTTCCATTTCATAGTTCTTATTTAAGCAGGGAATAATTTCATGAAATTATGGTATTTTTAAATTTTTAAGTTCATAAAATTTCAAAACTTTATTTTTTTATTTAAAATTATGTTTCACAGAATAGCGATATATTATAGATTCAAATAGTAAAAATTATTTTAGTGGAGTGTTAATTAAAAAAAATATCCTGCGAGTACTCATGACTGGCATTAATTATTTAGTTTTCCTTATTTATTTTAATTATAATCAATAAACTATAATATATATTAAATTAATCGAATTGTTTCTATAATATGCGGACTTTCTAATATATGTTATAACAATTCTGTGGCAAAATATACAAATCAATTACTTTTTACCACTTTAAAAACATAACACAATACTACCCATTTTTTAACTGAAAGGTATCATACCCTCTTAAATTATTTTGGATATCCGTTTTAGAATTATGCTATCCGAATACCCATTGAAAATCAACGGTCTCTCAATAAGCAACCCCTGAATAATGTAAATTTTTGAATAATTCGCGTTTCACATTTATTCGGCAAATCGAATAGTTTGGTGTGCAGAACTCCTTAACGAAGAAAATATTGGGAAACTTAATTTGTCAAATAGTTAGCCCAACTTTTTTGTCAAATAGTTAGCCCATATACTAAATTTCAAACCTCTATCACATTGTAAAGGAAGGAGTTTTTTATTTGTTCGGCAAATCGAAAATTTTAGTGAACTGCACCCCCTACAATAGCAAATGCTAGAAAACTGAAATTGCACACTTTCTTCCTTTCCAACTTTTTACCCGTACACCAAATTTGAAGTCTCTATCTCATCGTGAAGCATGCTTTTCTAGCATTTCATCTTTCGAATGCTTTTGTGTTGTTGTTGAAACCCAGACCGTCCGACCTACTAGAAAGGTGTAAGGTAACTGAATGCTTTTGTGTGGAGTACCCACCCCCTTAACTATACATTTTTGAAAAACTCTATTCTTTTTGTGATTTCTATCAGATGATTCGCCCGTATACCAAATATCGAGCCTCTATCACGTTCTAAATGGGGCGTTTTCCCTTTATTCCAAAAATCGAACATTTTGGTGTGCGGCACCACCTAAAGTAGAAAATATTGGTAAACTGAAACTGTACACCTTCTTCCTTCCAAACTACCTACCATTACACCAAATTTGATATCTCTATCTCATCCCGAAGCATGATTTTTTATCAATTCACTTTTCGAACGTTTTTCTCTGGAGCATCCCCTTAAACGAACATTTTTGAAAAACTATATTCGTCTTGGGTGTTTTCGTCAAATGATTAGCCCATATACCAAATCTCAAGCCTCTATCACATTTTAAAGGAGCCTTTTCTCATTTATTCGGTAAATTGAACATTTTGGTGTGCGGCACCCCCTTAAGTAGAAAATATTGGAAATCTGAAATTGCACACTTTCTTTCTTTCGAACGTTTTACCCATACACCAAATTTGAAGTCTCTATCTTATCGCAAAGCATACTTTCCTATCATTTTATTTTTCGTACGTTTTGGTGTGGAGCACCCCCTCTAGAGAATGTTTTCGAAAAATTCGATTTTTTCAGGGGGTTTTATCGAACGACCGAGCCGTGTACCAAATTGCAAGTCTCTATCTATTCGGGAAGTGCCTAAAAAAGCGTGACAGACGGACAGACAGACAGACACTTGGCAATTAGTATATATATAATGCCATTCATAATTATTACCGTTTTACGATAAACACAAACGGATTCGAAACCAAATTCAATTATTTCAGTAACATAAAGCTAATTAATTTTAAGTTATGTAAGCCTTATAAATGAATCCATAATTTATAATTTAATTACTTACTGGGGGGGGGGGGGGGGGGAGCAACTGCATTTAAATTTCGCGTGCAAAAAATAATTTGCTGGACTAAGAAATGAATTGTTACGTACTCAGTACTCCAGTCTAAAAAAAGATCTTGCTACACTGAATACGCCCCAAGCATAAAAATGTTACGCAATTAGTAACTCATAATGAATTATGACATTATAAACTCAATTTAATGAATACCAGCTCAGAAACTCGAAAACTATTTTTGACAGAGTCCGACTCATTATAATATGTAATCTATTGTCGTTGGAAAGTGTTCAAGCCGATGTTTAATAATGGCTGTCTGCATAAAAAGCGCTAATCGCAAAAATCGGCTCCCTTAGGATGTGGGTGTGCGGATGATTTTTCATGATATGCTCCACCCAGATGAGCTTTCTGGGGACGGTGAAAAATGTATACATTATTTATAGATCTGTGTCAAGGAGTTTGGGATATGTTTGGCAGATATTACTTTGATAAATAGCTACTAGCATTTGGCACTAACCGATAGTAGCTTTCGATTTTCGTAACAATACATAGTATATGTCAAGGGAAAATATTATGCGAGGACAAAAATCCGAGTCTAGTTTGTTGTGCATTTATACGTTTGGAGCATCTTTAAATATGAATCAACCCTTTCTCCAATGTGCATGCGTCTGTAAGGAAATGAAATTAAGATTTTAAAGTATTCAACCGCTAGGTTTAGGTGAGCATAGAACCATGGTTCCTGAAATATTGCATAAAATATTTCATATAATATTATATAATATATAATATATAATATTATATATTATACGTATAATATATAATATTATATATTATACGTATAATATATAATATATAATATTATACAATATATAATATAATATTGCATAAAATATATGCAAGATTGATTCTTTGAAAAATCTTCGCATTATAGAAAAATAGTTCTGGATATTATTAGTTATCATGTTTTCGGGTAGGACATAGTTTCATAATCTGTAGTAAACTTTTATTTCCTGGGATTATCGTGACGAAAATTTCGGTTTTTCTTCTTTCGAGTCAAGTTTTTGAATTTTAAAAAATAATTGCAAATATATTTTTTTATGTTAAAACTAAATATTTAATCCGCTCTACTAGCGTTCTTAATGGCTAGTGGTCACTCAATATGACTCTCCACATTTAAAAGTTTTTAATATCAAAAACTGTTTCAAATGTTAGCATAAAAATGGGAGGACGCACACTTTTGAGAGTCAAAGTGGTGTGACTTTTTCGAAAATTATTTTGTATCACCCCCCCTCCCCCCCAATTCGAATGTTTGAAATTTTCTATTTTTTCTTCGCGATCTAGAAGCTGAGATGGATCGAATGAGACAAAAACCAAGATTCTGGCTCGAGTGAAAGTGTTCGACTCTTTTGAAAGGTGGTTTTGAATTTTTTAATTATTTCTTTGCATCGTCAAATCTAATTCGAATTTTTGAAATTCTAGATTTTCCCACTGGTCTTAAAGCTGAGACGGATCGAATGGCACCCAAACCAAGATTCTAGCTATAGTGGAAGTGCTCGATAATTTTGATACCTCAGTCAGTTCAGTGCATCATACAGATACCTTTAATTTAAACTAGAAATAGTCCCGCGACAATCATGGTGTCATTTCAAATTGGATGTTCCAAGAAATTTTGAAAAGTATATTAAAAATTAACATACTTTCTCATAGTTAATTATTTGGGGTTTTCTAGTTTCTACAGTGTAAGGTACGTCTTAATGACAGATTTTCAGAACTTAAGTATTAACCAGAACTTTCTTTCATCTACCATTATTCCGTAACTTATATTTTTCCAGATTATCTCTATCCCCATTGCAGCGGATAATCAGAATTCCACACTATTTGCTTTTCATCTAAACGCTTGCAATTTCGGCGGTGATCCGGTAAATATACACAATTAATTTTTATATCACATAATTATTGTACACGTTATTTTTTACAATTTCATCACGTGATGAATTATCCCAATTATACGATATATTCTGCCAGCTTAAAGTTTCAATGCTTTAAATTTCATCTATTTATTGATTCTTGCATGTTTTAGACAGTTTTAGACATGTTTTAGAAGCAGTTTTCTTGCATGTAAATTCCATAAAAATTACCGAAATAGTATACAACACTATATAAACTATTTTAAAATTTGCTTTTATTTGCAAAACTTAAACTTTCTAACAAACTAAACAAACAACAAATAATAACTTTCAACAAACAACAACTTTCTTTTTCTTTAACAAACAACTTTCTTTTTCTTTAACAAAAACAACTTTCTATAAAAACAACTTTCTTTAAACGGACAACAACTTTCTTTAAACAGACAACAACTTTCAACAAACTAAAACTCTTTACTCTGGACGATGTTTTGCAAAATAAATATTTTTCCTTTGATTTAAATTTTTACTTTTTTTTTTAACATTATCAGCAATATCGGCAAGTGAAGGAAGAAATGAATGAATTTTTATAATGAGGCATGTCTGAATTGTGTTTGCTGTTTAGCTTTCAGAAATAGTAGTTATTACTATAATGCAACTCTAATTCAATAGTATTGTAATATAACTATGTTAAAACAATGTATTTATTTTTTACTGATATTTTAAGTTCCACTTTAATATTAATGATATAATTTTTATATACGTATTATTAAAATTTTTAGTATTACTTTTAGTAAATTTCGTTCATAAAATTCTTCAAGCAGGTAATAAAATTCCTCAAGCAGGTAATAAAATTCCGTAAGCAGGTAATGCTCGAAAACTACAGTCGGCCATTGCCATTGGAGAGTTACCTTCTGTACTTGGAGGTTTGAAAAGCTTTAGTGACTAGAAAGCGTCTTGCTACTTATACTTTTGCTGTCGAGTGAAATTAAGACATAAGTTGTCGAATGAAATTAAGACATATATTATAATCATATCTATAATTTAAATTCCTTTTCCAGCTATATTTTTGTTGAAAAGTCATAGCGGTACACACAAATTTTGGTGACAAGTTTAAAATAAATTTGAAGAGGATTGTACATTCTTTGATAAAGAAGTTAAATTTTGGGTCATGTGGAACCAATAAGTAAAAACACTCTGTGAAGAGGATAAGAAAAACTTGAGCAACGTAGTAACGTTTTAAGTAAAATAATAAAGCAGCATACAGCTGTATCGAAGATAAGCTGGACCCCCCCCCCCCCCCCCCCTTCGTCAGTGCAAGAGAACCAACAAACCCGAAGTCAAGACAAAATGGCGCAAATAGAAGGTTCAGGGAGGTTTATAACGTATGTAGATAATGGAAGGGAAGGAGAAACGCTGAATACGCAAGATCCAGATATAGCCGTGCTGTCAAAGGACGGATGCTTTTCATAAAATGTTTAGCAAGCGAAACCGCGTAGTGTTCACGACACGTATTCACATAATCCAAGCAAATACTATTTTAACCACTTTTTACCTAGAAATGCTACTGAAGCATTACAAATTTATAAATTGTACAATTTACTAATTTCATTCCAGTCCAAATAATTTTGATTTTGGAGACAGTCCCTTTACTCAAACTATTCCTCCGTATGCTGAACCAAGTAGCTCAGTTCCACCATGGGTAGCACAGCAGTACAGAGCAAAGCCGGTAGCGTATGCATGTAGATTCATCGCATTTCACCGCAAGACGTTTGAAAGGGAAGGCCCACCACACCTATTCTTATGTTAACACAACTGGGATGGTCAACGGGCTACCGAAATACTCCTCCAATACATGTGGGTGCAGCTTTCTTCGACTTCTGGATCACACGCGTCGATGACATACTCATACAAGGCGTGTGGATACTTCCAATCACTGAGAGGCTTGGTCACTGATCGATACGACTAAACTGAATTGCCTGAAAGAGAAGGTCCAATGGAACATGGATTGTTTATCAAAACATTAAGAAATAGTTGTTGTGTTTACAAATGAGTCAGTGGTATATGGTATTCAGTCGTTGATGAATTTGAGGAAGAGGATAGAAGAGGCATTTGAGTGTTTATAATTTGTTTTAAAATATATTGTGAAATTAGAGAAAAAGAGATAATACAGACGGTTTCTAGTATTTCAATATATTTATATTATTCGTTTCATCACAAATGTGTTACAAAGTCTTTCATGAATGGCATTCCTCCTTTGACAGCATGGCATTTTCTGGCCATGTCTAATCAATTTCTCTGTCATTCCAAATACAATAGAATGATGTTTCGCCGCAAATATCCATTTACTGTGGAAGAATCCAGAAAACCCCAATACCATCTACGTGATTAGATTGATCTTTTCATTCACCGCACATACTAAAATTAAATACTTTAGCAATTTTTCTTACCTCCGATAGAGTTAATAGATACTTGTGCTGATGAGTCCTAAAAAGAACGAAACTCGATCAAGTCAATAAACTCTTTCTCGAGGTCAGTATTTGCAATCTATGAACTAAATAGGAATGTTATTTCTGATAACGTTGATTAAATAAATTATTATAAGCAATCTGAACTAACCATCCCACAGACGCCAAAACATAATATGACACTGGTTAGAAGAAACGAAACTAACTATAATAACGCGAAAATAATTGGCTTTATGTAATACCAATAGGCTTTATTTGTATGTATGTATACAAGCAAATTCCATTATGTGCATAAAACACAAATTATATGTCAATATATATATTGATAGCCTATCTTCTATTTTTGCTCTTAAATCAATAACAATTATATATAATAAATATAATATAGATGTATAATAAATCAAATTATATTAAAGACATAAAGCGTATTATATTTGGCTCTAAAGAATTAATACATCTAGGCTGATAAAATCCCATGTTGGGTTAGTGGGGAATGAGACTGCCGACCATTATGCAAAAAATGCTGCCATTGATAGTAAATTAAAATCCCGTGTCCATAATCTTATTTTTTCAAATTCTGGAAAAAATTATTAATTGATTATTGGAAAATATATCTTAATATTGTTATTTAACCTCTTTCAAAAAATCCTGTTAGGATTATAACATTTTTACCTACAGTGAACTTATATTTCCAAATTTGTAATAAATATCTCATTTACTTCCATGACCCCACTCATGACCCATTTTTTGGAATACTTACATTATTTTCATATTAAATTAACGCCTAATTGTATTTTTAATTTAATTGTTGATATTGATTGCTATATATTCGAATGCCCTCACTTTTAAAAAATTTCATCTCACCAAGCCATCTTTACTTAATCCATTTGGCATTCAAACATTTGTAAAAAAAATCCACAGATCGGATAAAAAAATTTTATTCATTTTGCTGAAGAAATCTCAGATGGGGTGACATAGATTCACTTATGAGTTGCTTTTGCTTTTAAAGTTTTTCTGGTCCAATGTTTTCTTGGTTTAAATATTTTAACTGTTTCTTTTATTTTATTTTTTGCTACTTTTGGAAAATGATCAACAATTTTTGTTTTAATACTTTTCCCATTTTTTGATTGGAGCTACCTGTCTCACAATAATGATATATCCCAATAGTGTACTGGATGCACATACCTGTTTCCTACAAATCGAGTATTGATTACATTTACTACTGAATAATTTGGATGTTCTTGTTAAACCGTTTTGCCTAATTTAATACATTTTTCTGCTGTTCTTTTGTTAAACTTAATAAAATTCTCCCGGCCGTCCAACTTGCTACACTAAACCATAGGGTGAGTCGCTTTACTAACTTGGACCAAACTCTTCGGGTTCATTGCAGCTAACAATTACTGGAGTAGATATTACTTTATTATTGAATTTCTGGAAAACTATTACGCAATCAATTGTCTAAAACACCCACCAAACCATTAACAAAACAAGAAACGGAAAGCGTAAATATGAAATAAAGTAAGCCTATTTATATAATATGTATAGTTCAGATACGCTAAGAGTAAACAGTTAAAAGATTTTTAAAATACCTTGCCGTCTCAGCCGGAGCTCCAACCGTGGATCTTTGTACTGGCCAGCCGAAGCTCTCGTAATTGAACTAACTACTGGGAAGGAATTGCAAGCGCTTGTCATTGAGGTGAACTTTGCATTTTCTTTCTTCTAATGGCAGATTAACATGCAACTTGACAATCTGACTAACCACCTCCAGGTATTTTCGACTGAGGTTAGCCTCCTGGTAATATTTTTGTCGTACAGGATAGTATCCTGCGTTGACATTGGTCTCGAGATTTGAAATCGGTGCCCAATATGCCGGAGTCCACTAAATTCGTATTAATTGTACTAGGGGGTCACATTCAGACTTCCAACATCACTGCACTAGTTCAGGTACCATTATAAAGAACCTTGATTTCCCAGCGGGAATCGAATCGCGAATCTTTGTATTGACCAGTCGACGTTCTCACAATTGAGCTCTGGGACGAAATTGCAATATCTTATCGTCAAAGTGGATTCTGTATTCTACCCCTTCTAATGTCAGATTGACATGTTACTTAATAACCTGACTGACCACCGCCTGCTATTATTTCCTCAGGTTTGCCTTCTGCTGCTATTCTCATCTTCCAGGTTAGCTTTCTGCTTAGTCGTTGATCTAGCGCTTTCAAATCGGAGCCCAGTATACCAGAGTTCACCGAATTCGTACTAATTGTAACAGGGTCATTGTCGACCCCCTTCCCCCCAACATTACTGCACTAACCTGCACCGCTTAATTTGTTCGAGGACCATTATAAAGAACCCCGCTTTCCCAGTTAGGGCTCGAACTGCAGATCTCTGTACTAGCCATGCTATGCTCTCCCAATTGAGCTACTGAGACGAAATTCCAAGCTCTTATTGTTGAAATGGATTCTGCAATTTTAATCAAAATTTGTATTTAAAGAATATATAAAAGGATGAAAACAAAAAATTATCTTGTAACGTTATACATTCATGCTTTCGTCATTTGCTTAGGTTGTCATTTTCATCGAAACACTACTTTAAATCATGCTCTGTTAATATACAAAATTTAACAAATGTATACTTTAATTTTAAGAGATGTTTCCTTTAGTAAATACAATCACACTGTTTCTTTTTTAATTTTAAGAGATGTTTCCTTTAGTAAATACAATCACACTGTTTCTTTTTTAATTTTAAGAGATGTTTCCTTTAGTAAATACAATCACACTGTTTCTTTTTTAATTTTAAGAGATGTTTCCTTTAGTAAATACAATCACACTGTTTCTTTTTTAATTTGTTTGAATTATAATTTTAAGGACACATTGAAAAACACCCATTTGGAATATGAATTTTTCAATCAATTAAAAATGCAAATTTTGACTACTCTTTCAGAGACGATTATTGAAGAAGTATATAAAGATTAGAAGTATAGCTTTTTATATTCACATGCTTTCTGGAAATATTCATGTAACTTGATTGGACTTTCTATAAGTGAGGAATTTGACTATCTTTAATATATATATATACCTATTAAAAAAAGATCAAAATTGAAGTATAATATATTACCCTCGTCTATGTGGACACCCTCACAAATTGAATGTGCATGCATGACTATAAAAACTTCATTTTGCTCAACCAGCGGGAAATGATGCAACTAAATCGGTAATTATTGTAGTTCACAGGTGGTCTTTCCTGTTAGCCACGAAAATTATAAAAATTTTTGAGTTGGCCATAAGAGCTACAATCACCTGTTATCCAGGAAGTATTTTCACTTACGATGATCAAAGGGGAGTGGAAAGACTATTAAACGGGATTTTTTTCTTCTTGCCAGATAAGGTTCCTATACATACTTTATGACAGGTTCTTGAACAATTAAAAGGCCATTATGACTGCGATGCAAGATTATTAGGAGAGTAAAAATGAGTAGAAGACTAATATATAATTATTAGATATTTAGGATCTACTCCTGAAAGGCCATTACCTTTATTTTATGTGTATTTACAGGATCTTACTCTCGGCGTTAACAGATCAATTACTTATGCTCGATAATATTTGCATGACAGACCAGGATATGGAATAGCTATTTCAATAATTTATCCAGAGGCGGATTCACAGCTTAGGGGCCCCGTATGGGAGCTGCTTTGGACCTATAATGACTGGTAATGTCAAAAATTACAAGTTTGTACGTATTTAAAGAAGGTGTTTCTTTGGTTAAAGATGACGATAGTTTTGCCTTTGGGAAATGTATCTTTTCTTTATTTTGTTGCTGTTGTAAGTCTTAATGTTAAATTACTGTTATAATATAAACCATAAACCTTCTTGTTCGGAGTGTTAACAAATCAGTTACTTATATTTGGTATTATTTGCATGGCAGATCTGAATATGGGATATTTCTTTTCAATAATTTATACAAAGGCGAATTCACGGGTTTCTTTACAAGATTTCCTTTGGCAAAAGACTGTCTGGAAATGTTGTGTTCAAATCCGTAGCTGGCAGATGTTATATTACATGTGACGTGACAAAACCCAATTTTCAGGGGTCAGTAGCTCAGCTTCCAAGATAGTTATATATTTGATCTTTTTTTCCATGACTACGAAGCTGACAAAAAAAAAAAACTTTCAAATAGCACTTTTTGCGATTTTCGCTCCGAACTTTTTCCTTCACTGTTTACAGACTTACAGCTTTAAAAACTGAACCGATTTTAATAAATGATTGCTCATTTTGTGTGTTCTGGTGGGATGTACATGCTTTTAAAACTTGAAGATAAACTAGATTCAGAATATCAAAAATTGAAAAACATGAATACATGGTGTTTGGCAGTAAAGTAACATTTGAAATGGCTACTATAATCATTGTTGCGTAATCATGTTGATAACTTGCCCTATGACAGCTATGAAAAAATAATCCCTTTAGCTTTAATTGCTGTCGAGTTCCAGGGGGCTAAAAACTTCATCTTATGGCGTGAAGTAAGTATACACTTGGCACCACTAGTACTGTACTCGTATAAAAGTGCTGTTTCATTTTCAATTCTAGACAAGAAACGCTACTACGTTCCTAAATATGGCGCAGATTTTGTTAGGAACTCCTTCCTCTATGAAAATATTCCTACAGACAGCTACACGCAATTTAGCTCTTACGTAAATTATTTCCTCCTCCTCCTGCCTCTCATGTTTGATTTCACTTTTAAGTTTTAACTAAACTACATTAGCAACACTTAAAACGATCTTTATAGTTTAATTATAGTATGCAATATATAGAGGAAGTGAATATATATTGGGACGTTTAAAAATAATGTACATATTTTTTATTTTCCGGTTTGATTTCACTACAATACATAGTAATGTATAGGGGAAGTATTGGAATCGTGTCGAAAATCGGAACTAGACTTTTCTTCGGATCTATACGTTTCCAGACGTCTAGAACACAAAATACTAGTTTTAGCGTAATGTCTGTTTGTGCAATATATGTATCTACTCTATTAAAAATATTTGACGAAATTTCACAAAATTCGGCGGGTAAGTAACTTGTGGGTTACCCTGGTGCTGATTAGATTTTGGTATGATGCGGAAAAAAGAACCTGCCGTTTTTTGACGATTGTCCCACGAAATTCGTCAAAATCTAAAATAAATCAATTAAATGCCTATTTTTCAAATAATTTTTGACGACGAAAAATATAAGGCCAATCTCATTACTTACTCTAGAACTAACCAATCTTGAGACAGTTCAGATTTTTCATATTATTGCAACGTTGCGTTTGAAAATATGCCCAGTCGCCAAATGAAAATGAAAATTGAATTAAAAAGGCAAATTCGGTGTAATATCAAATAATTATCAGTGTAATTTTGTGCAATTAAACTCAATTTAATGAATTATGAAAGAAAGAGAAAATGAATTTGAGTTTGCAGAGAAAGTCCAATGCTGCCCACATCAGATTTTTTCGTATAAGAGAGAGCAAGTCACGGATGTATAAGTTCTTTGCAAATTTTTTTTATTTTGTTCAATTTCATTATTAAACTTTTCTGGATTTTTCATCTTTTCTTCCTCTAGAAAATTCCTCTAATTTTAATACATGTTCTATATTTTAGTTAGTACATATTCACAACGTGATAATTAATTTTGTTAATTGAACATTTTAACCTGATAAAGTGTTACTTTGTGCAGTTAGATATCAAGTGGTGCTAGCGCCGAAACTGTATATACTGTCGAAAACAAATTAATGAAAGAAAGCAATACCTTTAGAATCCATGCTTTCATAGATTTTGGGTAAAATAGTAGATTCTGATTATAAGTGTTATGTAAAAGGACGACGAGAAAAATCATAAATTTCAGTTAAATAATTTGTGGTATACACGACTTAGCTTCTCCCCAAAAAATGAGTAGAAAGGTTTCAGCATATAAAGATACTGGCCATTTCACCTGCGCTTTGCTTGGTTTCAATGGCTAGTGGTCGCTAAATGTGACATCTACGCACTTAATAAAAATTCTGAACTTAAAAAAATCGTTTTAAATTTAAGCATAAAAATGAAATGGCGCACATTTGGAGAAGCAAATAGTGTAAGTTTTTAAAAAATTCTTTGTATCGTCATCCCTAATTCGAATTTTCAAAATTTTCGATTTTTCTCGTTGATCTGGAAGCTGAGACGGGTCAAATGAGACCCTAACCGAGATTTTGGTTCAAGTGAAAGTACTCGATTTTTTAAAAAGTGGTTTTGAATGTTTTAATTACGCCTTTAAACCGTCATCCTAGTTCGAATTTCTGAAATTTAAATATTTTCCTACCTTGGTTTCGAAGTTTCGACGGATCGAATGACATCAAAAACCAAGATTTTATCTATAGTGGAAGTGTTCAATAATTCTAATGCATCATCCTCTCACTCAGTCAGTCAGTCAGTTCAGTGTATATTATATATATATAATAAACATTTCACAGATATTTAATTGTTTCGTAGTTTTATCATGAAAATATACAGTTTGCATAAATAAAATAAAATGTATGTAAAGTAAAATTTATGATATACTATAAAATTTTAACTCTCCGTCAAAATTTGAAACTATGGAATTGAGCATTTCTAAAATAATAGAATATCTCGATTATATTGCACATTATTACCTCAATATTATCATAAAGTGAATTTAATTACGGAAATTCTTCATAATATTATGAGAGCAGATTTTTCTTAGAATATTTTTCTCTGCATTTTAGTAGAGAATCTTATGTAAGCTGCCCGTATTTTTAACACTTTACAACAAAGTTGAAAAGTGTTTATGACTTTGTTCATTCTGTCTGTCTGTCTGTCTGTCTGTCTGTCTGTCTGTCTGTCTGTCTGTCTGTCCGTTAGCACGATAACTGCCGTAAAAATGACTTAATCAAAATGAAATTTTAGTATGTTGTTCAGACGGTCTATAGGACCTATGGGAATATAAATGAATAATATCACCCAATTAGTTTTGGATTGAACCCGGGTTGAAAAAATGGAATACATTGAGCCCTATGGGACCTAATTTTTCAAGCATTTTTTAAGCGGATTTAAAATTCACAAATTGCTTCGAAAATTTTAGGCAATATTCAAATTGTTCCATAAAATATATAAAAAAAAATTCAGCGAAATATATTCAGTTGTTTTTTAAATAAAAATTAAAATATTAATAACACGTCTTATATTAAGCGATCACGTGTCCATGATATGAAACGATCACATGACCCACTTCAAAATGATATATGGCATCCATCTTGTGTCAAAATCGTGATTTTTAAAGTTCTTTTTAATTCATATTGAGTGTTGTATCCGTCCTAAAATTACTTTATTTTTGCCTAAATTCTGTGCATCTACATACTGAAACAACGCAATGACAATATATTTCAGTTTAAATGCTCTTCCAAATTTGATTATTTCTACTATTAAGCCTATTTTTCACCTATGTAAAATGTAAACAGCAAAATATGTAGAATGAGTTGTATTAGAATCGCTGTAATTCTTTAACACAAAATCATTTAGTCCATGGAGTCTGCTTAGCTGATATAAATTCATTGATTTTAGAAAGAGAAGGACGATATTTTTCGATGAAGTTTTACGCATAGATTTTTACTTACTTGCAGCTCAATGGTCTTAATTTTTAAATAAAATAAATTGTTATAGTATTGTGATGAATGACATGAATGGGGGAATTATTTATGAATGAAATGCTGTTTTTGTAGAGAGAGCCAGGCGTGTTATTTTTTTATGACGTCATTTGAATGGATTTCAGTTGTTTTCGATGAAGTTTTCTAATATAATAAATTATCGTAGTATTATGATAATTCTAAAATTATTACCGAGGAATGTATAACATTTTAGAGATGTTTAAACCAGGCAATTTATACTTTAATGCCGTCATTTGAATGAAGTTAATTTTTTTCGATGAAGGTTTAAGGTTTCAAATATAATAAATTAATGTAGTATTGTGATAAGTTTTAAAATATTACCGAGGAATGTATTGCATTTTAGACATGTTTAAATAAAATTGCATTGAAGTTGGAAAGTGTTTCATAATCAATGCTTTAAGCATGATTGATCTTTCTTGTTATGCATATTTTTAACACTTTACAACAAAGTTGAAAAGTGTTTATGACTTTGTTCATTCTGTCTGTCTGTCCGTTAGCACGATAACTGCCGTAAAAATGACTTTATCAAAATGAAATTTTAGTATGTTGTTCAGACGGTCTGTAGGACCTATGGGAATATAAATGAATTATATCACCCAATTAGTTTTGGATTGAACCCGGGTTTAAAAAATGAAATACATTGAGCCCTATGGGACCTAATTTTTCAAACATTTTTTAAGCAAATTTAAAATTCACAAATTGGTTCGAAATTTTTAGGAAATATTCACATTATCCCGTAAAATATATAAAAAAAATTTCAGTAAAGTATATTAAGTAGTTTTTTAATTAAAAATTATTTAATATAGGGAAAAAAACAAATTCAATTAAATTCTGACTTTTGGGATATCCTCCAGAAAGAAACAAGAAAGATCAATCATGCTTAAAGCATTGATTATGAAACACTTTCCAACTTCAATGCAATTTTATTTAAAAAAGTCGAAAATGCAATACATTCCTCGGTAATATTTTAAAACTTATCACAATACTACATTGATTTATTATATTTGAAAACTTAAACCTTCATTGAAAAAAATGAACTTCATTCAAATGACGGCATTGAAATATAAATTACCTGGTTTAAATATCTCTAAAATGCAATACATTCCGCGGTAATATTTTTAAAACTATCATAATACTACGATAATTTATTATATTTGAAAACTTCATCGAAAACAACTGAAATAAATTCAAATGACGTCATAGAAAAAATAACACGCCTGGATCTCTCTATAAAAGCAGGATTTCATTCATTTCATTCATCACAATACTATAATAATTTATTTTATTTAAAAATTAAGACCATGGAGCTACAATTCATAAACTCTATGCTTAAAACTTCATCGAAAAAAATCGTCCTTCTGTTTATAAAATCAATTAATATTTCATTCATATCAGCCATGCAGACTCCATGGACTGAATAATTTTGTGTTAAAGAAATACAGTAATTCTAATACAACTCATTCTACATATTTTGCTGTTTACATTTTACATAGGTGAAAAATAGGCTTAGTTGTAGAAATAATCAAATTTGAATGAGAATTTAAACTCAAATATATTGTCATTGTGTTGTTTTAGTATGTAGATGCACAGAATTTAAGCAAAAATAAAGTAGTTTTAGGACGGATACAACACTCAATATGAATTAAAAAGAACTTCATATAAGATGTGTAATTATTATTTTAATTTTTATTTAAAAAACTACTGAATATATTTCCCTGAATTTTTTTTTATATATTTTATGGAACAATTTGACTATTACCTAAAATTTTCGAAGCAATTTGTGAATTTTAAATCCGCTTAAAAAATGTTTGAAAAATTAGGTCCCATAGGGCTCAATGTATTTCATTTTTTCAACCCCGGTTCAATCCAAAACTAATTGGGTGATATTATTCATTTATATTCCCATAGGTCCTACAGACCGTCTGAACAACATACTAAAATTTCATTTTGATTAAGTCATTTTTACGGCAGTTATCGTTCTAACGGACAGACAGACAGACAGACAGACAGAATGAACAAAGTCATAAACACTTTTCAACTTTGTTGTAAAGTGTTAAAAAGAGATATATTATATAATAAACATCTTTCCAAGAGTTTAATCATTTTGTATATGAGAGAGGCTACATATTTTAAAATAAATTTGGTAGATAACAATTTTTCAATTTTTTTAAATTTTATATAACTCTTCATGATATACTTATTTGATGGCATTTTTAATGCACTTTCCTACGTCCTAGAGAGTTAAAATTTGGTACACAGCTTAAATTTATTGAACATTTTATTTTACAAAAATTTGGTGGATCTTTAAATATAGAGATCATACATTTTTTTCGAAATGGGCTGCAAATAATCCCCGTTCACTTCTATAAATCATTGTTGAATTTTGTTAAAAATTCTGATGTGGGCAGCACATGTCTTTCCCTGCAGACTCATATTCACGTTCTCTTTATTTCTTCAATAATAATTTGAGTTTATCTGCACAAAATAACAGCCATAAGTATTTTAAATGACATTGAATTTGCACGTTAAACTTACATTTGGTTCTCATTGCTGGACTTATTGCCGAAGGTGGCGTAGCGAAAACGCGAAAAAACTAGAATATCTCAAGAACGGCTAGTCCTAGAGTAATGGGGTTAGTCTTATTCCTTTTGTTGTCAAAAATCACGTATAAAATAAGAATTTAATTGATATAATTGAGCATACGTAGTCTTTTATTTTTATATTTAACGATTTTTGCGGGCCATTTCGCAAAAATAGCCAGTTCCTTTTTCCCGAATCGTACTAGATTAACCTACAAATGATTTATATACCAAATTGTGTTAAATTTGGTATATAAATCACTTGTAGGTTATTGAAATATTATACACCAAATTTTGTTAAATTTGTTCCATTAGTTTTTAGCTAGAGTGGATAAAGGCAATTTCTGCCGGCCATTTCGCAAAGAAGGCCGATTCTTTTATTACGAATCGTACTATAATCTAATGAGCATCAGGATTTCCCACAAAAAACATATCTACGAAATTTTATGAAATTCGGTCTATTAGTTTTTCAATAGAGTGGATGTAATATCTTCACAGACACACAGAAACATACACAGATACACCCTTACACACACAGACGTCTTCCTAAAAATAGTTTTTTCGTGTTCTAGAAGTCCCAAAACGTGTAGATCCTTCGAAAATTCGAGTTCCGATCTTCGGCACGATTCCAATACTTTGAATACATACACACGCACACACACACACACACATATATTTTCTGTGTATCTGTGTATTATCTGTGTATCTAAATTCCGTGCGTATGCAATTACAATAGTTGTGATTTTAAATGATCCCTAAACTTTTATTATTTCTTCAGCGAAGCCTAATTTTAACTTATGCAGAATGCAAATATCTCAAGCGATTGTAAGGTGAGTTACATAAGAATTGCTGAATTTTTTTCACACAAAATTATTTAGCTCTGGAGTCTGGAATAAACGTTATATGAATGAAATATTCATTGATTCTGCATAGAGAATCAGATGATTTATATTTCGATACAGTTTTAAATATTTACGTATAATAAATTACTGTAGCACTGTGATAATGTAAAAGATATCACCACTGAATGTATCACATTTTAGAAATTTTTAAATGAAATTGCATTTTAGTTGGAAAGTGTTTCATAATCAATGCTTATGCATGATTGATCTTTCTTGTTTAATAATGAAATACGCATTGACACATTCACACAATTCAAATCTATATTTATCCCCTTTTCTCTATAAAAAAGTTTAAAAAAGATTTCACGTTCGCAGATTTTTTAGGAGGAGGAAGTTTTTGGTATGTTGCTGTAATCCAGAAGGCGGAGCTGATTGCTTTTGTGAGTGGGTTATGTCCATTAAATCCATTTTGTCTCATTTGTTGAGAATAATTTTCATTTTGCAGTACATATTTGAAATATAATTATATAGTTTACTGCAAAGATTACTCGAATCTGATAATATGTGTGATTGTTACGTATTTTGAACAGATAATTTTCTGGATAATTTCGAAAATTAACTAACGTCTTTGGGTGAGTTGTCTGAAAATTTTCTGTTCGAGAGATTGAACCTTCCATCCCCACATTTAAATATTCTCTTGTCATGTCATGTAGATATGTAAATATGGTAGTTGTAAATTATATTGGAAAACTTGTCCTCTCTACGGTTCCATATTTTTCCCGCCCTCGGCCAAGAAGTCCTGAAAGAAACACTGGCAAAAGGGACATATATTTCAGACAAAGGTTAAATGTTACTAAATGTAAATACTGTTGAAGTAAAGAAGCCTTCATGGACTAGTTTTCAATGCAAATTGCGCTATATTTGCGGAAAACTACGAAATACTAACACATCTAACATTTAATTACTATATAAACTTTCAGTACTGCATCCGGGCAATTTCAGTTCAGTATCCGGGCAATTGTGGGCTGCGGGTATGAAAGTTTAAATAATTATAGAATTCAAACACTGACGAATATCCTGCAAATGAATCAAATGGTTTTTCTAAACAACTTTGTAACTCCTAATTTTTGGTTTGGGTGCTTTAGAGGAACCTGAGTTGCACTCAAAATGTCTTCATTATAGCTATTCCCTTTTTTAACACTTCATGTTTTCCCTTTCTCCAACCTTCCGAGCATTCTTGCTCCTCGGTAATCGGTGCTGAGCATTAGAATTCCAATACCGTCCGATAATCGAATCATTAAATAGACTATGCAGCGTTCACGTCTCCAGCTCGAATACATGTAATTTGCAAAAAAACTCTACGCTATGACCTTTGTAACTATTAAAAAGAAATCAGTTTCATAAAAAAAAAAGACCAGCCTTATCTTTTTTAATGCGCAGCAACTATCGATGCTGCAAATTGCCGCAGATCGTCATAATCCAGAAATTCCATATTCTGCCAGGTGCTAGGCTACTGCAGAGGACCACTAAATTATCCGATGCGCTTTTGTCTTGTAGTTGCCTCTTAAAACAGAGAATAGGGTGTGTCTCTTTGGCTGGGATAGATAGATAGATAGGGGGGAGCAGAACGCAGACTACCAACAATAACCCACGATGCAAGAATTCTTAATAGAGATCCGGGATCTTGTATTAGCTAGCACACGTGACCTCGACATTACTCGGCCTTCTTACGGCCCGCGGCCACTGCGTTTCTTGAATGCACCGATTAATGATTGGAGCCCGACATGTGTGGGGCATTGGAAGGATTTTTTATTTATAATTATTTTTTACGTGAAGGATGGTGAGGTGGGGGCTCTCGCTTTAAGGGCCTTCGGGGTTTTGTTTGAATGTTCGTTAGGATACGGCGTTAGCAAATTCGCGTTCAAAGAGCTGTGATGTATCGGGGGGGAATATGATATCCTTTTGAGGGATTGGTGGCCAGTGATCGTTTAATTGGAGAGTTTGGGAAACGAAAGAGTTACCATTCGTTGTAAAATTATGAATTTAAGGAGTTTGAGAAGTAATTTAATTAGAAAAATCCGTTTGAATGGAATTGACAATTCTTATATACAATAACATTGACGTAATATCATCAAATATGACATAATATCAAATATGCCCAGAACATGATTTTTTTAAATTGAAAAATTTCTACATAATTAAAGAACCGTAACTTAAATTAGAGATTTCGAAAATTCGATGTAGTAGAAAATAAACAGGATTTTTGTTGCTAACGACTAAATTAAGTAATACAATAAATGAAACTGCTGCAAATAATTTTTTAATACTTCCTTAAGAAAGTGGTAATATGAAAATCAGATGACTGCAATTGTTTCGAGAGCGTTTTAAGTCCTCTTCCTCAGGTTCAGAAACAGTGTTTTTCTTAATAACCTCTAAGAAATTGCCTTTTCTTAACATTCATTAAGAAACTGTCTTTTCTTCCTTAACGATTATTCAAAAAGACATTGTTTCTGGACCTAAGGAAGAAGGCTCAAAACGCTTTCGCAACAATTGTAGTCACCTAATTTCTCTATGCCTGTAAGAAAATATTACAAGGTTATTTAAATTTAAAAAAAAAACTAAATATCATGGAAATCGCTCGATTCTTCGTACACCTTGTAAAAAGGTATAAAATTAAAATACCCAAGAACGACTCGTGATAACTTCTAAACAATGGCTTCCAATATTTTTTGGTTTAAAGTACTTACAGATAATTTATTCATATGATCCTATTTAATCTTTTTTATAATTTTCCTTAAAAAAAAAAAACATAACATCTCGAGAACAGCGCATCCTATAAACTATCACAGAAAACATTACACGGAGTTTCATTACACGGTAATAAAACTCCCTGCCAACTACAAGAAAAATAATCTCTTCATCAAAAAGTTATGAAATCTGAAAACGATTTGCGCCACGTCCTCGTAGGACCAAAGCTGTTCTTTCAGGTCTAAGGTACCCTGTTGAAAGATCCCAAATCTGAGCTAGATCCTTCAAGAGGATTCCTTAGACCTAAAAATACAGTTTCGGTCCTATACGAACTTGGCTCAAATTATTTTGAGATTTCATAACATTTTTGGAAAA
Source organism: Amaurobius ferox (assembly GCA_951213105.1). Classification (NCBI taxonomy): domain Eukaryota; kingdom Metazoa; phylum Arthropoda; class Arachnida; order Araneae; family Amaurobiidae; genus Amaurobius; species Amaurobius ferox. Next base: position 102,805,066 of record OX578133.1, on the reverse strand, counting down.
TTATTCTTGTTTCTTGTACTTGGGAGAGTTTCTTGTTTGGGGGAGTTCATTACCATGAAGTAGTGCTTTTGTGAAATTTCAATATTTTTTGTCGAAATATTTATAAGCATCATTATGTAACAATGATATGCCATTTATTCAGGTTTATTTTATATTTTGAAATTCTGAATCAAATTTATCTTTAAGTTTAAAGTAAACAAGAAAGATCAATCATGCTTAAAGCATTGATTATGAAACACTTTCCAACTTCAATGCAATTTTATTTAAAAAAGTCGAAAATGCAATACATTCCTCGGTAATATTTTAAAACTTATCACAATACTACATTGATTTATTATATTTGAACACTTAAACCTTCATTGAAAAAAATGAACTTCATTCAAATGACGGCATTGAAATATAAATTGCGTGGTTTAAATATCTCTAAAATGCAATACATTCCACGATAATATTTTTAAATCTATCATAATACTACGATAATTTATTATATTTGAAAACTTCATCGAAAACAACTGAAATTAATTCAAATGACGTCATAGAAAAAATAACACGCCTGGATCTCTCTATAAAAGCAGGATTTCATTCATAACTTTCTCCATTTCATTCATCACAATACTATAATAATTTATTTTATTTAAAAATTAAGACCATGGAGCTACAATTCATAAACTTTATGCTTAAAATTTCATCGAAAAAAATCGTCCTTCTGTTTAAAAAATCAATTAATATTTCATGCATATCAGCCATGCAGACTCCATGGACTGAATTATTTTGTGTTAAAGAAATACAGTAATTCTAATACAACTCATTCTACATATTTTGCTGTTTACATTTTACATAGGTGAAAAATAGGCTTAGTTGTAGAAATAATCAAATTTGAATGAGAATTTAAACTCAAATATATTGTCATTGTGTTGTTTTAGTATGTAGATGCACAGAATTTAAGCAGAAATAAAGTAGTTTTAGGATGGATACAACACTCAATATGAATTAAAAAGAACTTTAAAAAATCACGAATTTGAAACAAGATGGATGCCATATATCATTTTGAAGTGGGTCATGTGATCGTTTCATATCATGGTCACGTGATCGTTTCATATAAGATGTGTAATTATTATTTTAATTTTTATTTAAAAAACTACTGAATATATTTAGCTGAATTTTTTTTTATATATTTTATGGAACAATTTGACTATTACCTAAAATTTTTGAAGCAATTTGTGAATTTTAAATCCGCTTAAAAAATGTTAGAAAAATTAGGTCCCATAGGGCTCAATGTATTTCATTTTTTCAACCCGGGTTCAATCCAAAACTAATTGTGTGATATTATTCATTTATATTCCCATAGGTCCTACAGACCGTCTGAACAACATACTAAAATTTCATTTTCATTAAGCCATTTTTACGGCAGTTATCGTGCTAACGGACAGACAGACAGACAGACAGACAGACAGACAGACAGAATGAACAAAGTCATAAACACTTTTCAACTTTGTTGTAAAGTGTTAAAAAGGGTACAGATGTAGTATAATCCGTTTTTCATTCTTGGCGATTTTAGGTGAGATTCTGGAAATCCCTATTATGATTTGGAGAACATTCCATTCTAGCGACCCTTTCAGCGTCTTTTGTCGCTCTTTTATCGCCATTTTGTCGTCTTTTGTCGCCCTTTTGTAGCCAAGGTAAAAATCGCAATATTCCATTTTGGCAACCCTTTCTGCATCTTTTGTCGCCCTTTTGTCTACAAGGTAAGAATGAAAACAATTTCTGATTTTCATGCTGTGCTCTATGAGCTACAGAACACCAGTTGCACAAACAGCTATTGCTACGTGCGATCTCCGACAGCCAGCGGTACCAGATTCTATGATTTTTTTTAGCGGGTGTAGGCCCATGTTTGAATTGCTACAGATCAACCATTGCCAAAAGGCGACAAAAGGGCGATTTTTACCTTGGCGACAAAAGGGCAACAAAACATGACAAAAGGGCGATTTTTACCTTGACGACAAACGGGCAACAAAACATGACAAAAGGGCGATAAAAACGACAAAAGGGTGACAAAAGACGCGAAAAGGTTACTAGAATGGAATGTTGCGAATTTTACCTTGGCGACAAAAGGGCGATAAAAGACGACAAAATGGCGACAAAAGACGCGGGAAGAATTGCCAGAATAGAATGTTCTTCAAATCATAGCACGGATTGCCAGAATCTCACCTAAAATCACCAAACATAAAAAAGGGATTATACTACATCTGTTCCAAACAAAGTATGTACCACCGACCAGAACGCACAAAATGAACTATCATTTATTAAAATCGGTTCAGTAATTTAAACTGCAGATCCGTCAACACAAGAAAATGGCCGAAAAATTATGTGTTTTCAATTTTTGAAATTCTTAATCAAATTTATCTCCAAGTTTTAAAAAATAAAAGTATATGTACCTTCTATCCAGTGGCGTCGTCAGGGGGTTTGGGGGGGGGGGGGGTCATGCCCCACAGGAACCGTTCGAGCCCACTAAATTTCGGAGAGATGATATATGAAGAAATAGAACGTTGCCCATAATGACATATGTGAACTTTTCTGCCCTGTCCTTAATATGTATTTGGATAAACTAGATTCTACCATGGGATACGAGTAAGCGGCATTGATTTCAGAAGTTAGACCTGTGGATTGAGTCTAAAGACCTCAAATGCTAGGGTGGCATTTAGGCATATTTGGGGTGCGAGATTTGCATCCACAATGTGAAATCCACAACGAGGGATAAATACAATGTTTATGTGTGAGTCCTTCCTCCTTCATACACAAATATTGAGTTAAAATGAGAGATTGAGTTAAATTTTTGCAACTATTGTTAACATAACTTTAGAAATTTTGTGATGTTGGAAACATAATTTACCATACAATTTGGCATTACGTATTTGAACAAAATATAATTATACCATGTATTGAAGTCGTATAAACGGCGACTGTTAATGTTGTTTTGAAGAAGTGACATTTTTGTAACTATATTATCATAATCAAAATTTCTCTTTTAATTGTCAAGACAGCTAAAGATGAAAGTACTTTCTCCTATTATACTTTCATCTATAGATAGTTTTTCAATATTCTCAGACATATAAAAAACAAGAAAGATCAATCATGCTTAAAATGAAACACTTTCCAACTTCAATGCAATTTTATTTAAACATGTCAAAAATGTAATACATTCCTCGGTAATATTTTAAAACTTATCACTATACTACATTAATTTATTATATTTGAAAACTTAAACCTTCATCGAAAAAAATGGACTTCATTCAAATGATGGCATTGAAATATAAATTGCCTGGTTTAAACATCCCTAAAATGTGATACATTCCTCGGTAAAAATTTTAGAATTATCATAATACTACGATAATTTATTATATTTGAAAACTTCATCGAAAACAACTGAAATTCATTCAAATGACGTCATAGAAAAAATAACACGCCTGGCTCTCTCTATAAAAGCAGCATTTTATTCATAAATAATTTCCCATTCATGTCATTCATCACAATACTATAATAATTTATTTTATTTAAAAATTAAGACCATGGAGCTACAAGTAATTAAACTCTATGCCTAAAACTTCATCGAAAAAAATCGTCCTTCTCTTTGTAAAATCAATGAATATTTGAATCATATCAGCTATGCGGACTCCATGAACTAAATGATTTTGTGTTAAAGGAATTACAGCAATTCTAATACAACTCATTCTACATATTTTGCTGTTTACATTTTACATAGGTGAAAAATAGGCTTCGTTGTAGAAATAATTAAATTTGGATGAGCATTTAAACTCAAATATATTGTAATTGCGTTGTTTCAGTATGTAGATGCACAGAATTTAAGCAAAAATAAAGTGGTTTTAGGACGGATGCAACACTCAATATGAATTAAAAAAAACTTTAAAAATCCCGATTTTCAGACAAGATGGATGCCATATATAATTTTGAAGTGGGTCACGTGATCTTTTCATATCATGGTCACATGTTCGCTTCATATAAGAGGTGTTATTATTATTATAATTTTTATTTAAAAACTACTGAATATATTTCGCTGAATTTTTTTTTATATATTTTATGGAAAAATTTGAATATTACCTAAAATTTTCGAAGCAATTTGTGAATTTTAAATTTGCTTAAAAAATGTTTGAAAAATTAGGTCCCATAGGGCTCAATGTATTTCAGTTTTTCAACCCGGGTTCAATCCAAAACTAATTGGGTGATATTATTCATTTATATTCCCATAGGTCCTACAGACCGTCTGAACAACATACTAAAATTTCATTTTGATTAATTCATTTTTACGGCAGTTATCGTGCTAACGGCCAGACAGACAGACAGACAGACAGAATGAAAGAATGAACAAAGTCATAAACACTTTTCAACTTTGTTGTAAAGTGTTAATAAGTCATTTTTACGGCAGTTATCGTGCTAACGGACAGACAGACAGACAGAATGAACAAAGTCATAAACACTTTTCAACTTTGTTGTAAAGTGCTAAAAAATCATTCACCGTTGGATGAACTCGTTGGCACAGTAAAAACAGGAAAGATCAATCATGCATAAAGCATTGATTATGAAACACTTTCCAACTGCAATGCAATTTTATTTAAACATCTCTAAAATGCGATACATTCAGCAGTAATATTTTTAAAATTATCACAATACTACATTAATTTATTATATTTGAAAACTTAAAACTTCATCGGAAGAAATGAACTTTATTCAAATGACGTCATTGAAATATAAGTCACCTGGTTTAAACATCTCTAAAATGCGATACATTCAGCGGTACTATTTTTTAAGTAATCATAATAATACAATAATATATTACATTTGGAAACTTTAAACTTCATCGAAAAAACTGAACTTTATTCAAATGACGTCATTGAAATATAAATCGCCTGGCTCTCTATGTAAAAGGTGTAAATATTTCATTCATACACTTTTATTCCATTCTTTTCATTCATCACAATACTACAATAATTTATTTTATTTACAAACTTAAAACCACGGAGGTAAACGTGATTTAACTCAATGCTAAAACTTCATCGAAAAAGTCTGTTATAAAATCGTCCGTTCTCTATGTAAAATCAATTAATGTTTCATTCATATCAACTATATTTCAGACTCAAAGAGCTAAATAATTTTGTGTTAAAGAAATTCAGCAATTCTTATACAACTCAACCTACATCTTTAGGTGAATACATTCTCCATAAGTGAAAATTAGGCTTCGTTGCAGAAATAATCAAAGTTTGTTGATCATTTAAACTTACATATATTGTAATTGCGCTGTTTTAGAATATAGATACACAGAAATTAAGCAAAAACAAAACGGTTTTAAGACAAATACAGCACTAAATATAAATTAAAAAGAACTTTAAAAATCACGATTTTGACACAAGATGGATGCCATATTTTATTTTGAAGTGGGTCACGTGATCTCTTCATATAATATGGGTGTAATTATTATTTTGATTTTTATTTAAAAAAACTACCGAATATATTTTGCTGAATTTTTTTTCATATTTTTTATGGGATAATTTGAATATTTACGTAAGCTTTCGAAACAATTTGTGAATTTTAAATTCGCTTAAAAAATGTTTGAAAAATTAGGACAGACAGACAGAACGAACAAAGTCATAAACACGTTTCAACTATGTTGTAAAGTGTTAATAAAATGCTTAAACAGTAATGCTGTTTGTTGCAAGGAATATCATTTCTCAGATTTTTCTCTTTAAAAAGTCAAACAATTTTTAAAATTGGAATTCTTCATGTTTGATGATTTTAGTATTGAATTACATAATCGCAGCTCAGATAGCATAGCTTTTTGAAAGTTATACGAATAACTTTTAATTGAGGTATTTTTCTCCTCTCGGGTTATATCTGATGCAGGCAATCTGGAATTAAGAGCGATCATAACATACATGCCGCTCTTCTTAAATTTAATTTAATTTTCGTTAGATATTGAATCTACAATTTTGTTAGAATTGTAATTCTATAATACAATTTAATATCATAGTGGGAATCTTTTACATCATCTCTCAATTTGCTTGAGATTTTTTCTCGATTTTTCCTTTCTTCCTTTTTGATCTGGAGTGAGAATTTTTTTTTTCATATAATTCTTTCACGAAGCTTCACCCTTGAACAATATACTGGAACATATAGAATATATAGGCCCAAAAATTCATATTGTGGGATATGCACAAAAGGGAGTTTAAGGAATCATTATTTTAGAAAACAAGTTTATAAATCTGACTGATAAAATTAACTCACATTTCCGTTATCCAGTAGATAAAATAATGTAAATCACAAATAAAAAAATGTGTTTTTATTGAAAAAAAATTGGGGCCGTGATTGCATTCCCACGCACTCCCTTTTTGCGGGGTATTCTCAAATGCGATTCTATTTTTATGAACAAATCAGACAGAAATCTGTCAGCACACACGTTCGATATTATTTGCTTTAAAAATTTTCTAGCATCAATACCCTTGTATATCAGACAATTGCGGCAGCAGCGTTCTATTTCCTTCTCACCAAATCGTTCCTATAACGCTGCTCGCTGTTTTTGAAAAAAAAAAATTCTGATATTAACAGATAGCTGTTTTTTTAGCGCGCGATCTTAAGATTTTTATCCTTGCTGCCGGGAGAGTCTTGACATTGAAAATTATTAGTTTCAGTCAAATGTCGGGAGATCTTCGACCTTGAGAATTTTTAGTCCCCAGTCAGATGTCCTGTGAGCTCAGAGATCACTTTTTCACGCTAATCACTTCATTGCTGTACTGCAAATGAATAATTATAATAATTATTTAAATAAATGGTGTGTATTAAGAAAGAGAAATGGTCAGCTTGGAAGCCGGTAAAACTCTTCGAATTCCCGCTCCTAGAGTGTCTGAGTCCCTCCCTGTGTGACTACTAAGGATTTATACGGGTGCTTGAAACTATAGGGAAAGTATTTGAAATTTAGATGACCAGTTTCAAGGCCTTGAAAGTACTTGTAAATTCCTATTTTCTTGGTTAAGTGCTTGAAAATGCAGAGATGAAAATGTTCCGCAGATCCGCGGCATTGTGTTTTTTCCAAGTTTTGCTTTCCCTGGAAATTTCCCTAGTGGTTCTGCTCTATTCCCGAAAATTACCAAAACAGGATCATTTTTTCGTATGACTGGTGTGCAAAAAGAGTGTGCAAAAGAGAATAAAATTTTTTAATAGTTCAGTCGAAAATGAAGTATACACACACAGCATTTATCATCATATGAAGGCTTCTTCATAACTTTCTTGTTTCTAATGTTGTTTTAATAAAAACTATTTCAGCTCTAAACTATGGAAACATTCACAAGTTTTTATAAGAACGCATTAATAAAAACACAAATTTAAACTATTAAATTTATCGTAAATATTTTTCAATATGTCAATGAATGATGTGTTGTTCGACAATTCTTTGAAAACGTTTCCACAGTTAAACAGAATACTATGATTGGTATCGAGCTTCCGCTCTTCACGGATGTTATTCAGTGATTACGGAAATAAGCTTGCCCTGAAGATCGAATTATTGCACTTCAAATGCAATGGGGCGAATAAAGATCGGTATAAGTTTTACTATTTGTAATCCCGAGATTTTGATAGAAATTAGGGCCAACCTTGTTTTGTAACCAATTCATAGTGTCTGTACTGTGGCGAAGTGTAATAAAATAATGTAGGGAGACATAAAACAAGGGCCAAAATTAGAAAATTAAAAGTTCCATGCTGTATATTGTAACAAGGCTGCAAATAAAATAAAACAAAATAACTGAATTACAATGGAAATGCATTAATGATATTTTGCAATTTTGTTATTACAATGGAACTCCGATTTTGCTCTTCTATGTTGGAACCGATCCATGAACGTTATATACAGGAAAACACAGTACACGGGAATCTCTATATTTTCATTAATTAAATTCACATAAAAAAATTCTGTATCAAAAATATCAAAATCTCTATAATTTAGTGATGCTCTAAATAAAATTTGTTATTATTATTATTATTATTATTATTTTTTTTTGAATTGAGTATCCAGAGTCCTCCGATAATAAATATTATGTTTGCGAAAACAAAACGATTCAGCCAAAAAAAAAAAAAAAAAAAATAATAATAATAATAAATAAATAAATAAATACTATTGTGAAGGAAGAAAGGGTATGTTTTACTCTTTCAAAATATATTGTAGCTTAGACACGTCTTCCCGGGCTTTTACAGCAGTTAAATGATAGAATTGTGCGTATATTATATTATAGTTCCACTTACATTCCCAATGCAATATCACCTGGCCGGGCAGACAATCTGAAAGATGTCTCAAGGGCGGGATAGCACAGTGGTTAAGACACGGGGATTGCACTCGGAGGACCCTAGTTCAATTCCCGACGCTGCCCAAACTATCCCCGTGTCTGCACGGAGTACGGGTATACTAAATCGGAAATCCGAAAGTCCTTCCGAGAGGAAGGTGGCAGGAGACGGAGGGTAACGTTCCTGTGGATATTATCCCTATTGGGTTTCGGTCTAAATTGGGTGACACTGTTTCAGCCGTCCAAATAGATACCTTACACCTTCTGGTAGGTCGGAGTCGAAAGAAAGAAAGAACTTGGTCACAACTGGACAGGGATAGTCCAGTGGTTATGGCGATAGTCTCATGCGGTAGTCTCATATTCGATCTTCGACGTCACCCAAAACTATTCCTGTGTCTTCGGGGTGTATGGGCACAATAAATCTGTAGGTCCAAAGGTCCATTCGAGAGGTGATGGGTTAGGGGAAAGATGGTACTGTTCCTGTAGTTGATCCCCCCATTGAGTTCCGGTCGAAATTGGGTGGCACTTTCCAACCGTCCAAGCAGATACCTTATACCTTCGGGTAGGTCGGACGGTCTGGGTAGAAAGAAAGAAAGAGCTTGGCTTTTGTTAAATAGCACTTTGTGTGCTAAGTTTCAGGGGAATTAGCTGTCCGTAATGAGGAGTAAGATTCCTGATAGTTATGATATATATATATGTGTGTGTGTGTGTGTGTGTATATACAATAATAACTCTTAGGCAGATGATAATTAGTTGAATATTTCGGAAATGAAGCTGGAATTTTCATGTACGCCTGTAATTGTGGCTTTTCTTATCAGTTTGACGAAATTATCAATAGAGTAGCTGAAAAAATGAGCAAAGGTTGCAGAATGTTTTATAGTGTAATATTCATTAAAAATTCTTAAGAACTGCAATTCAAGAATTTGACTCATTCTGAGATTTTCTGTCCTAGGCCCGGGTCAGGGCCGCCCATAAAAATTGCAAAACCCCCCTACAATCATTTATCATGCGGAACCAAATATATCATCAAATATTACAACTTTTAAAATATATAAAGTTTATTTTCAAATTATAGGACGTTTTAATTACAAAATACAGAAATCGCCTTATCGCTTTTGGGCGTATGAACGCCTTTTATCAAAGGCATAAAACATGTAACAGTACAATGGCGCTATAAATACAGTCCAACTCACAATTTTAAATTTTGCATCATATCAAATGCCATGCGGCCACAAGTAAAAATTGAGAAAAGACAAAAGCATAGATTCCCGGCCGTCCAAACCTTACACTTTCGGGTAGGTTGGAGGGTCTGGGTCGAAGAATAAAAGCATAGATTCACAACGATAAGAAATTTAAAGGCCGTGCAGGTAGACAAACATGCCAAGATTTTAATAATATTTAAAGGTTTAAATATTTAAGTACGTATAAATATACTCCATTATTATCATATATGATAGGGGTCACCATATTTAGATTTTATCTTTGTTAATTTTTCACGTTACCCCCTCTTTTAAAATAAAAATATTGGGGGGGGGGGTACTTGAGTACGGTGCTCCCCCCCCCCCCCCCCATGGGTGGTCCTGGCCAGGCCCTTTTCGGAAGCTTGTCACTCAAATAAGCATTGCTGCTTTTAATTAAGAGTTCAGTTTGATATTTTATCACTACTTGATATGATTGGTTTTGCTTTGCAGTCTTTACTTTGATCTGATTTGTTATATTTGTAAAGCTACAAGTTTTAGTTAATTGATTTTATTTTTGATTTTTATTTCCATAGGATCCTTTTCGATTTTATGCTAAGAAAAGACGAAGAATGTTAGAGTGACTTTATTGTTTAATGTATTACCATTGTTGGTTATACATTTGAATTTACAAGTAATGTATATGTGACCACAAGGAAGTAAAAATCGCCCGTGTGGGAATTTCGGTTCTAAAAACTAATCCAGAAAAAATCCCCAGGTCCCTAGTTTGGACATATTTATTGCTTTATTTCGGAAGCATACGGAGGCGCAAGCAAAATAGGAATAAAAAAGAGGGCATGAATAAAATGGATTTTCTGCAAAAGACGATCTTCCAAAGAATAGGACAAAAATGCATTGTTCCATTGTTCGGGGACACTTCTCTTGTTTGAAAATAGATGGCGCGCAAGTGCTCGGAGTTTGAAACCGCTTCCGGCCTTTTGAGAGTTGTGTTGAGTTGCGGTCGGCAAGGAACTAACAATTTTGGCGACGCTTTTCAAAATGGCTGACAGGGTAATATGTAGCTCGAATCTCGTTTTGTATTTTATTTTTAAACTGTTTTCTCACTTATATTGTTCCCAGCCAAACATTACGGCTAAAAGGTGTTTTTTATATGATTATTTATAGTCAAAAGCCGTTTCTAGTTAAGATATCAGATTTGACATATTTGAAGGGGAATATAATTATTGCTAGTTTTTTTGGGTCGCAAGGTCTAAGTTATGAGGTTTAGGGTCTATTGAAAAGAAACGTTTTGTCCCCTTGAATATTTTATTGAGGAAATTCCTGTGTGTGTTTAACAAGTCCAAAAAAGTGAATTCTGTTCAGTGGAGCAGGTGAAAACTATTTAAGAACTCATTTAACAGAAGGATGTGGATTAAGTTCGGCTTTAAAGATCCGTTCTCAGAAAATAGGTTTTATTATTATGGCAAATGGGTTAGGAGAAATTTGTTGCATAAATTGACTCTTTGTTATCATGACCCTCCATCTAAAAAAATATCAAAATTATCGTGATATCTGTCATTCGCTATCGTAAATTTCTGACTTGGGATTCAAAACTCTTTTGAAATTGCCTGGATTAAATGTATACTTGTTATGTTAAGTTGTAGCTTTGCGGAAACGTTTTGGGGTATCATTTCACAATATTTTACATAAAATTTTGAGAAGAGTGTAGCAATGGAACATGTTAATATAATTTTGAAAGCACGGTGCTTTTAGCTACATGATTAAACACATTAAAAACCTGAAGAAGCATTCGTATAGTGACAAATGATGAATGCACTTCATTTTTGTCGAAACTATTAATCATTTTATTTCACTTTAGCGTACTTATTTTTTATAGTCATAGGGTAAATCCGGGATAGATGCCGCACCCTTTTTAAAATCAATATTCTGTAACCTATGGTGCACAAACGAGAAACTTATGCAATGATAATAATTTATTTACATTTAGAAAACATATGTACTAGGATAAAATAAATTATAAAATAATAAGAAATTATAATTTATTTTGTAAACCCCTTCGTGTTACGCCGCACCATAAGGGAGGTCCTCCGCATTTAACATAAATTAATTTTAATGGACGTACCAAGTATTTTTCTGCAAAAAAATATATATATTTAAATATAAAAAAGATAGAAACAGCGAAATTGCAATTTTGTAAAATAAAAAAAATTGACTAAATTCGAAAAATGTTTGCTTTCTTATTTTAAACCCAGTTTAAGAATACACAGACATTAATGAACAACAGAGTAGGATGAAAATTGACTTAATAAAATAATTATGAAAATTTTACTTATTTTTCAAATAACTCTTGAGTGTACACGTTTCTAGGGTAGAAATGACCTCACAGTCCCCTGGCCTTGGATGTAAACATGGCGGAATCACAATAAAAACAATCTACACGAAGACTATGCTGCGCTCAAACAAGGAATCCACTGACATTTCTAGAGTTTTAGCTATAATATACAATTTGAGGTAGCACAATAAAATATTTCATGATAAGTTCTACGACTCATCTTTGATATTTTTGTCAATTTCAGGTCAAAAAAGGCACGGGAACACAATACTTTTATCAAACACATTTGAAACACTAAATGGCACACCATTAGTGTTTACTGCATTACCATCTTGCTGTAAGTTTCAAATTTGGGGGGGGGGGGGGCGCAATCTATACCGGATGCGGCAACTATCCCGGAATTACCCTACGAATTTCGAAAAACACGGAAGTGGCATCGCTAGAACTGGAAATGGAAATTCTTAGTGAATCTCCTTTCTCCTTCGGAATTTGACTCTGAATCCATATGATTGGTTTCATCTAAGCTATATCTATCGTAGATCTCGAGAAATAGACGTTTCAAGAAAAGTATAAATTTTTTAATCGGAAGTTACATTTCCAGAATCGGTCGTGGAAAGCCTTAGTAAGCCCCTTCATCTTCTGAATTTGATGCTGAATCCATGTCAGTCACTTTTAAAGTTCTATCTATATCCAATTCTGAGGAATAGATGTTTCAAGGAAACTTTTTGAACAGAAAGTGAAAATTCTTAGTGAACCACAGCACCCCCTCCAGAATTTGATGCTAAATCTATTGCAGATACATCTAAACACTGTCTATAGCCAATCTTGAGAAATAGATGCTTCAAGTAAAATGACAATTTTTAAACCGGAAATGGAAAATAAATTAGACGTGGAAATCCTAAGTGAACACCTCAAACCCCTTCGACATTCGGTGCTGAATCCAAATCAGACATCATCTAAGCTCTATCTATAGCAGATCTTGAGAAAGAGATGTTTCAAGAAAAAAGAAATTTCGCAAAAACTATAGTATGGCAAAACTTTTGCTACCAATAAATTACGTTGATTGAAATTTTTGTCTTTCTATGCACATTGATTTCTAGAATTTATTTGAATAAAATGGAGAACTTTTAGAGATTGGATCCTGCTATTTGCATTTAAATAACATATTTTACTTTCCCTGCAATACATGGTAATGTATAGGGAAAGTATTGGAATCATGGCGAAAATCACAACTCGAGTTTTCGACTGATCTACACGTTTCGAGACCTCTAGAATACGAAAAAACCATTTTTAGCGTGACGTCTGTGTGTGTGTGTGTGTGTGTGTCTGTCTGTCTGTCTGTGCAGATTTTGTATCCACTCTAACTAAAAAACTAATGGACCAAATTTCACAAAATTTAGCAGGTAAGTTACTTGTGGACGAGTCTGGTGCTGATTAGTTTTGGGTACGATTCGGGATAAAAGAATCCGCCTATTTTTGCGAAATGGCCTGCAAAAGCTTGTATCCACTCTAACTGAAAAACTAATGGACCAAATTTCACAAAATTCGGCAGATGAGTCATTTGTGGGTCACCCTGGCGCTGATTAGATTTTGGTGTCCTTCGAAAAAAAATAACCTGCCTTTTTTTGCAAAATGGCCCGCAAAAATCGTCAAAATCTAAACTAAAGAACTACGTATGCTCAAATATATCCATTAAATGCTTGTTTAATACGTAATATTTGGAGAAGAAAAGAAAAAGACCAACCCCATTACACTAGGACCAGCCGTTCTCGAGATATTTTAGTTTTTCGTATTTTCCCTACGCCACCTTTGAAAATAAGTCCGGTTACCGAATGAGAACGAAAATTGAATTAAAAGTGAAATAAATTTAATTAAAATAAGGAGAACGTGGATATAAGTCTGCAGAGAAAGTCATGTGCTGCCCACATCAGATTTTTTCTGTAATTTTATTAACTGTCTGACATATCTTATCTATGTTCTCTTTTATTATTATATTAATTTAGTAAAAAATAAGCTTTGTTTTAATGACAATAATATATTAACTTTTCCCCTTTCCTTGTTGAAGGCCCAGACCACACGACCAACCCAGGGGTTTATGGTAACAAATTGTGTTCCCCTTTACTTGTAAAGTGATTCAAAGTAACTGGTTGTGTTTGCCGCAGATAATGGTCATATTTTTAGTAGTAATCACGGCTAAGAATTGATATCCAGATATCTGAAATCGTACAGATACATAGACTCCACCATACTGATGTATGCGGTGTTTCTTTCAGGCATATCTCCGGGGAGGGGACTAGGTTAACATAAAATGTCTCCGTCCCCTCCGGATACATTTTATGTTCACCTAGTATCTATTTATATGACACAGCGTTTAGTTATATTTATATAGGGCAAATAGAAAACTTGCCCCCCCCCCTCCAATTTCATTCGCCCCCCCGGTCAAAAAGTCCTGAAAGAAACACTGATGTATGTAACGGGGCGCCCAATGCGCCCCGGTACATACGCTATGCGGGCAAGTCACAGCTATGCCAGACACAGCGATTGCTCAAATCGGAGCTATAGAGGCTACTTACTGCTCCCCGGATATACAGAGAGTTGTTTTATCCATTTGGATAAGTAAGCACGGTGTCTAGGGCTTCCGACAAGTCACTTATAAAAAAGAAAATAAATCCAAACAATTTAAAATATTTATTAGACAAAACAATAATAAGTAATTTAAATATTTGCGAAACAAATAATGAAGTCGTTCCATTTTGTTCTCTTTGCAAATTTCTCTTCACGATCTCAAAGCAAAGAATGGTTCTGCCATTGCAGTTTCCAGCATTGGTGGATCGGTTTTGCGCTTTTCATTACCCTTCAACAGGGCAGCCGCCTAAATGGTATTATTTACTACGTAGGTCACCATAGAGGATCGCAAAATATCGGTGCATCGCAAGTTTTCTTGCTGCCAGTAAAGTTATCGAATAGTAATTACGTACTGCAGAACGCCAAAAAGTGCGTGACCCGTCCAAGGATACTGATTTCAGGGAGCACAATTCTTAATAACAGGGTGTTAAGGAAAGTCCTGTACAACTCGAGAAGTATTAGGTTTATCGTATATATTTTATGCAGGTTTATAAGAAATCCCAATGGTGCTACACGATGAGACAATCTTAGAGGGCTGGGAGTACGGGGCTATCTCGCTTCCTGTTAGAGATAGGGAAAAGTGAATTACAAAGTTCTAGAGTGTTGCCAAATTATAGAACAAAGCCAAAAATGGAAATGAACCCTGAAATCCAGTGTATACAATCTCATCCCCATCCCCCCAGAAATCGAACATTTAGACAATGCGGCAGAATAAAGTTGACTTTATTATACACAAAATATATTCACCCACCTTCAGCAAGGATGCATGATTGCACATGTGTAATAAGATGTTTCCGCGTGTTTGTTTGCACTGTTACATGCTGATCAATAAAACTATTTCTTTTAAAATTGCTACTTAGAGAGTTATTTTCCATCTTTTGTGGGGAAACAAAAATGCTTAGTGCTAATTTTGCAATGCTCTACAATTTTTAATTGACTCACCCCCCCCCCTTTTATCTCTAATACATAGAGCTGTAACAGAAAGCGAGATCGCCTCCCCCCTCGTATCCCGCTAAATAAGGGGTCGGAGTCAGACCCCCAAAGGTTGTTTCATAGTGTACGGCCATAAGGGGCTTTCTATAAACTTGCATAAAAATATACGATAACCCTAATACTTAAGTTACTTACTTGGTCCATGTCTTTCCCTGACACCCTGTATTCAGTTTATCTTACTGCATCGCAAAATATTCAAAAGTTAAGGAATGTTTAGTAAATTTTGCATAATGTATTTATAGTGTGGAAATAAAAGTGCCTAGGAGGCTAGGGTATACAAAGGTTTTAAAACTATTCTGGATATACTTAGGCTCCGCCCCGACACAGAAAAGTTAATGAACTGTGAGTACATTCATTTGCTTTTTGAAAAGGCTTTAACGCCAAAGCAATATAAGCATAATTCTTTTTAAGGAAACCCTTTCGATAAGGCGAACTTATTAAAACTGCTTAATCAGTCATTTTTATCAGAATTATATGATTTTTGACCACTTTACTAATGGTAATGAAGTATGCAACTATTTTTAATTTCCCGCAAGTCAAAAATTGAGAAATTTAGAATTCATTTTTCTAGTCCATACAATAAAAACTTCGCGCTTCCAGAGAAATGGGGCGTGGCTGGCAAATTCTTCCGAGTCTAGAAAGTTTTACAGACATTTCGAAGCGTTATTAAAATTTTTGCAAGTTATTTGAAAAATATATCTTTACTTTTTTAATCTTTGGATGCTATATTTGCATCTCAAGATCTATCTGTACCTATCATTTAAGACATGCGAAAATTAGGACATTTTTCTTATTAATAATTAAAGTCATTTTTCTACGTCTAGAATTTGCATTTTAAATCGCCGGACAAACGTATGATATGGTTTATAAGAAAAGGATTTCGGGTAATTTTGCTTCCGAGATAACGTGGCTTATAGCCACCATACCGACAACCCTTTTAAATGTTCAGTGGATTTAGATAACCGCATGCTTCTCAAATACGGGAAATGTTTTTATTATGCTTCGAGTGTTGCCAATTCGGAGAAATTTATGTTTATCCAATCAATCAGGGTTGGAAAAAAAAAAAAACGGAAACCATGGTTGAAACGAAGGTTTAAATCAATGGGTTCTAAACCAGCCATTCTTGCTATCAACCCAATCAAGCTGTTTTCTCTGTTTTAATGTTTTAACTGATTAATAAAGCAAAATTTGTAAGATGAATTGTAATTTTTGTAAACACATGCGGTTTTGTTTTCTAAAATCACCCTGAAAATCTGTACCTAAACAATGACCTAAACTCAATTTTGAAATTTCCGACAATTGCGGCCCTTCTACATATAAACCATCATATATATTAATCATTTAGGCTAAGAAATACTCTAACAGTCTCCATGAGTATATGTAGGATCTTTTACAAAGAGGGGAGGGGGAGAGGTGTGCTAAAGCTGATTGCATTCAATATCAAGAGATTCATATAAACCTTTTATAACTTTCCCTTATTCTCATTAAGATATCAATCACTATAAATAACAGTTTCAAAGGTATTATATTACAATAGATACACAAGTTTATTTAATTTGATTAAGAAAGTTTATTTTTTATCTAGATCAAACAGAAAGTGGACATGTCTTGATCACTCTACAAAATTTTCTATCGCAAAATTATTAAAACCCTCGTAAAATTCCTATAATAGCTTCCAAACCGAACATATTCTGAAAATATGGAGACTTTCCAAAAAAAAAAATAATTTTTGTAAATCTCATTTTATTATTTTCTCAATTTTCAAGTTATCACGGAACTTCTAGTGAAAGGTAGAATTCTCAATAGGGTTTTAATCAGCCAACCCTGCTATCAAACACAGAACTTTCAAGCTGTTTTACTCTATGTAGTTTGATTAATAATGTAAAATTTGTAAGATGAGTTGTAACTATCGTAGAGACATCGTTGCGTGAGCGCATGTAATCCTCATAGCAAGTTTATCAAATAAATGGACATTAATCTTATTTAATAAATGAAGGTGTGTGTGTGTGTGCGATCGCTGTCTGTAGCAGGAAATAAAAACATCGCAGGGCTATGCAATTTAATACACAGGCACTACAGCATCCGAGAAGATGCACCTCGGTGTTACTTTTTTTAAATTTCGAATTAGTCCTTTTGTTATTTTATGTTTTAGTATTTTGCCACAAATTGATTCTTTAGCGACCAAAAATTTTATTACAGAGCTTCGATTAGGACATCATCGAAAGATTGTAAAACGTTCTTTCTAACGATGTTTAAGCCGAATCAGTAGAACAATTCCTTCATACTTATTTATTCTAAAGAAAAAAATCTGATGTGGGCAACACATGACTTTCCCTGCAGACTTATATTCACGTTCTATTTATTTAAATTAAATTTAATTGATTTTTAATTCAATTTTCGTTCTCATTTGAAAACTGGACTTATTTTCAAAAATGGTGTAAGAAAAATACGAAAAACTAAAATATCTCGAGAATGGCTAGTCCTAGTGTAATGGGGTTGGTCTTATTCTTTACTTCGCTAAAAATTACGTATTAAACAAGCATTTAATGGCTATATTTGAGCATACGTAGTTCTTAAGTTTAGATTTTGATGATTTTTGTGGGCCATTTTGCAAAAAAAGGCAGGTTATTTTTTTCGAATTATGCCAAAATCTAATCAGCACCAGGGTGGCTTGCAAGCGACTTATCTACCAAATTTTGTGAAATTCGGTTCATTAGTTTTTCAGTTAGAGTGGATACAAGCTTTTGCGGGCCATTTCGAAAAAAAAGGTGGGTTCTTTTAACCCGAGTCATACCCAAAACTAATCAGCACCAGATTCGTGCACAAGTGACTTACCTACCAAATTTTATGAAATTCGGTCAATTAGTTTTTTAGTTAGAGTGGATACAAAATCTGCACAGACAGACAGACAGACACACAGACACACAGACGCACAGACACACAGACACACACACAGACGTCACGCTAAAAATAGTTTTTTCGTATTCTAGAGGTCTCGAAACGTGTAGATCCGTCGAAAACTCGAGTTGTGATTTTCGGCATGATTCCAATACTTTCCCTATACATTACCATGTATTGCAGGGAAAGTAAAAATCTGATGTGGGCAACACATGACTTTCCCTGCAGACTTATATTAACGTTCTCTTTATTTTAACTAAATTTATTTCACTTTTAATTCAATTTTCGTTCTCATTCGGTAACCGGGCTTATTTTCAAAGGTGGCGTAGGGAAAGTACGAAAAACTAAAATGTCTCGAGAACGGCTAGTCCTAGTGTAATGGGGTTGGTCTTATTCTTTTCGTCGTTAAAAATTACGTATTAAATCAGCATTTAATGGATATATTTGAGTATACCCAGTTCTTTAGTTTAGATTTGGGCGATTTTTGCGGGCCATTTAGCAAAAAAGGACAGGTCATTTTTTCCGAATCGTACCAAAATCTAATCAGCACCAAGGTAACCCACAAGTGACTCATCTACCGAATTTTGTGAAATTCGGTCCATCAGTTTTTCAGTTAGAGTGGATACAAGCTTTTGCGGGCAATTTCGCAAAAAAAGGCGGGTTCTTTTATTCCGAATCGTACCCAAAACTAAACAGCACCAGACTCGCTCACAAGTAACTTACCTACCAAATTTTGTGAAATTCGGTCCATTAGTTTTTTAGTTAGAGTGGATACAAAATCTGCACAGACAGACAGACACACAGACACACAGACAGACACACAGACAGACACACAGATAGACACACAGACACACACACAGACGTCACGCTAAAAATAGTTTTTTCGTATTCTAGAGGTCTCGAAACGTGTAGATCCGTCGAAAACTCGAGTTGTGATTTTCGGCATGATTCCAATACTTTCCCTATACATTACCATGTATTGCAGAGAAAGTAAAAAACACTGAAATTTGTATTTTTACGTTATCTGATATATAAATACATACATACATACACACATACATACACACACACACATATATATATATATATATATATATATATATATATATATATATATATTGTTATCACCTATGTTGATAAAGCCTCTAATAATTATGCTATTATCTGTAAAAAATTTTATATACAATTTCTGTTAGATTATTTAAAATATAATAGTCTTTTTAAACTTGATTTACATTCCATTAATAGTATTAAATTAAAAATTATCAATATGTATAGTGACTTAAATATTAAATATAAATTTCTTAAATTTCCATATATTGTGCTTATTCCAAAATTTCATAAAAATCCCATTAAATTCCGAACAGTAACTAGTAGGCATAATACTTACTCTACTACTGCGAGTAAATTACTTCTAAATTCTTTAAATGAAATAAATGATAGTATACGTCAGTCTAGCAATAATTACCTTATTCTTAATAATAGTAAAGAATTAAAGAATAGATTAACATCCCTTAAAAATCTAATAGGATTTCAAACTTTTGATTTTAAAGATCTTTTCAATAGTATCAAGATCTCTGACCTGTATAATGTAATTTTGGCTCTATACAATGATTATATTATTAATCTTACATCTCATGCTAGTTTTGTTAATTTTCCTAAACTTCTTCACTTTGTTATTTTCAATAATTATATTTTTCAAGGAAATAAATTATACCTACAAGTCTCAGGAGTTCCACAGGGTGGCTGCATAGCAGTATGTTAGCTAATTTATATCTTTATCATTTTGAACAGTCCTTTACTTCAATAGATTATACAATATACAGATATGTTGATGATCTGATTTGCTTAGTACATACTGAAAATTGTGTCATTAATATAGATTTCTATCCTGATAATTTGGAATTAATTCCTAATGAAGCTACTATTAGTACAAATATTAGTTTTTTGGATCTAAATCTTTTTGTTGAACCTTCTAATATAATTGCTACTAATTTATATGATAAAAAAGATTCTTTTAATTTTAAAATTAATAAAATCTTACCATTTAATTGCTGCAACTCGTTTCTATTGCTTAGAAATATTATTCTTAATCAGCTTTTTAGAATATATAGATTATCTGATAAAAAAAACTTTTCATCTTATACACCATTCATGCTTTTACACCATGTATGTTTATGCATGGAACAAGTAGTACCTTAAGTACCTGCATTACATATATGATTTATAACAAAAAAATGTAATCTGAGGGTGTAGTTAAGGGATTATACTCACCTGTTTTTACCACAATTCTTTTTCAATTCCCTAACTTATACAACTTCAAGTCAAAATAATAAGGCATTTCATTTGTAATTTGAATTGCATTTAGCTTCATTTCAGGGTAGTAAATTTGAAAAAGAATGGTTGATGTTTTAATAAATTTACATGTTATTAAAGTAAATTAAAGTTTTAAAAGATTTAATTTCGAGCAAATATTGTAGTTTTTAACAATGATTTTCATTATTCAAAATATTAGAATACGAAAATAGGTGTTTCAAACAATCAGAATACTTATGAATTTTCCTGGATGGTTCAGAAAGTTGCATACATTAAGCATAAAATTAGCTTCTGCGGGACTTCCGTGTTTTTTTGTTCATTTTGAGTGAAACATAGGTAGTTCGTCTAACATAACGGCGTTTACAAAGAATCGTATTATTGATTTACATAAACAAGGCCGTAATCAGCAATATATCGCCAGTTACTTAAAATGCTCTCAATCAAGTATTAGTAGAGCAATAAATCAGTATCTTAACGATGGATATTTTGAAAACAATCGTCTGAATAGTGGCCGAAAACCAAAAACTACTCCGAGAGATGATAGAAAGCTAAAGAATATTGCTAAGAAAAATCGTTTTAGAAGTGTAAGGCATTTGCATCGGAAGTGGAAAGAACACGGCGTTGATGTGTATAAATCTACAACACTAAGACATCTCCATAAACTTGGATTTCATTCTCGTGTACCAAAGATAAAGTCTCTCATGACTAGTAAACAGAAAATAAACAGAGTAAAGTGGTGCAAAAAAGGCTTTTATGGGGCCTGGATGATTGGAAAAAGGTGTTGTTCAGTGATGAAAGTATGTTCTGTGTATCATATGGTGATCAAGGTGTTCGTGTAAGACGAATGAAGCAAGAAGCATACTACAAGGAATGCATGAAGCGATCAGTGAAATTTGCAGCCAGCGTAATGGTATGGGGTTGCAAGACTGCAAATGATCCTGGAAGGCTATGTATCACTTACGAAAGGATTAACTTTCAGATATATCAAGAAATCCTTGAGAATTTCATAATACCATGGTCGGAAGATTTGTGATGACGATTTTTTTCCAACATGATTTAGCATCTTGCCACAGGTCATTTTCCACTACGAACTGGCTTGCACAACACCAAATTAACGTACTTCCCTGGGTGGCTAATTCGCCGGATTTAAATCCAATCGAGAATTTGTGGGGAATAATGAAGAAAAGACTTCAAGAAATTGCGCCAAAAAACAAAGTTTATCTTTTTTCCAGCATAAAATCGATATGGTCATGTCTGGGCAGAAAACATTGTGAGACACGTGTAACTAACTTGCCAAATAGAGTTCGTGCTGTTATAAAATGTAAAGTGATGCTACAAAATATTAAACAATCACTGTTTTTGATTTTCTTTTAAAGTAAGGTGATTTACAAAGCATTATTCTAATATTTTGAACCAGGTAAATGTTATTCTACTATTTTGAATTTTTAGAAGTGTGAATAATCATTTTCATTTTTGTATTATTTTCGATAATTTTTATGTTAAAATATTCAACAAATTATGTAGATTCTTACATTATGAAGTTTTCTCCTGTAATACTTTTTGTATAAGCGATACATAAAAAGCCCTTTTTTTTTAAAAAAATTCATTTTTTTCGATTATTCTAATTTTTTGACTCAGAGTTGTATGTAGAACAGGGAAAAAGGGGTATTTTATACCAATTTAGTACCTGTTTTATTTATAATGTTCTCTTTATCATCTTCACAAGGTTGTCTTATAGTCATTATTGATATCAAATATTCACTTCAGACCATCTTTTTTTCACTTTTGCTATACAGAACAATTTCAATAAATGATCAATCTTTGGTATATATAATACAAGTAAATTAAAATTATTCAATTATATATATATATATATAAGATTCATATGAAAAAATAAGGGAAATGACCAAATGCAAGGCATAAAATGGTAGAGGGGGATGGCGACCCCTCTTTCCCGTTTAAAAGACTGCTTTTATGCCCGGGCAACACTCGCGGTACCAATGCCATGCAGAAGTCATACTTCCGTATATGTGTCAAGTCAAAAACACTCGAAAAAGTGCAGAGTAAACAAATAGGAATCAACCAGGATTGCAAGGGAAGGAAAAGAATGGAAATGCAGCAAATGTCAGAGTGCCTTATATATAAAAGCAGTTTACGCATGCGTAATACGTTATTTTTACTTCCATCGTTCTATACCTCTGCCATATCCTTTAAGTAAGCATTTTCTCCCTTTTTTGTATTAAATAGGGAATTATAATAACATGTCAGGAAGCCAATTGGATAATTCCGTTTTATTGCCTTCTTCATAATATTCCTATTATACATGATGCAATCTGACTTGAAAGTATTAATGCGTTGATTTCGTTTGAGGTGACCTATGACGACATTTCTGAAGATGTTTTTGGTCAAATTGGAACTCCAATCTATAATATGATTGATTTCCATATTGAAATTGTTTCTCTTGTCATATAAGACGGTATAAGTACCATATCTACTGTCATGTTTTAGTGTGATATCTAGAAAATCAACACTATCATCCTCCTTACTTTTATTCTCAATCAATTCCAGTTCTTTTGGATAAAAAGTAAAATCAAATTGGGGTGTATTCTTATATTGCCCAACAAGGACATCGTCAACATAACGAAAGTATGGCATTTCATGTAGTATATGAGTGCCATTTTCAAATTTACTCAAGTATAGATCGGCGAGCAGGGATGAACAACCCCCTCCCATGGGAACACCCTTAACCTGTTGAAAATAGCCGGTGCCATCAAATAAGATATTTTCAAATAACACAATGCAAATCAAGTCCTTGTATTTTCTGAAGGTAATATGCTCTTTTAAGTCATATATTTCATGTAGTTCCTTCAAAATTTCATATAGATTTTCCAAATTGATGTTGTTGAATAAATCACGGAAATCGTAACTTTTGAAACGTATATCCTTGTTATAAAATGGAAGTCGGTTGATGACATCGTAACTATTATTTATCATTACTGTTCCTTGTTTCTTGAGTATAATCAGAACATTTTTAAGTATAGTTAAAAGTTTTTCATTTGCAATTGCCAACGACGATACGATTTTCGTGACTTATTCAACAACATCAATCTGGAAAATCTATATGAAATTTTGAAGGAACTACATGAAATATATGACTTAAAAGAGCATATTACCTTCAGAAAATACAAGGACTTGATTCGCATTGTGTTATTTGAAAATATCTTATTTGATGGCACCGGCTATTTTCAACAAGTTAAGGGTATTCCCATGGGAGGGGGTTGTTCATCCCTGCTCGCCGATCTATACTTGAGTAAATTTGAAAATGGCACTCATATACTACATGAAATGCCATACTTTCGTTATGTTGACGATGTCCTTATTGGGCAATATAAGAATACACCCCAATTTGATTTTACTTTTTATCCAAAAGAACTGGAATTGATTGAGAATAAAAGTAAGGAGGATGATAGTGTTGATTTTCTAGATATCACACTAAAACATGACAGTAGATATGGTACTTATACCGTCTTATATGACAAGAGAAACAATTTCAATATGGAAATCAATCATATTATAGATTGGAGTTCCAATTTGACCAAAAACATCTTCAGAAATGTCGTCATAGGTCACCTCAAACGAAATCAACGCATTAATACTTTCAAGTCAGATTGCATCATGCATAATAGGAATATTATGAAGAAGGCAATAAAACGGAATTATCCAATTGGCTTCCTGACATGTTATTATAATTCCCTATTTAATACAAAAAAGGGAGAAAATGCTTACTTAAAGGATATGGCAGAGGTATAGAACGATGAAAGTAAAAATAACGTATTACGCATGCGTAAACTGCTTTTATATATAAGACACTCTGGCATTTGCTGCATTTCCATTCTTTTCCTTCCCTTGCAATCCTGGTTGATTCCTATTTGTTTACTCTGCACTTTTTCGAGTGTTTTTGACTTGACACATATACGGAAGTATGACTTCTGCATGGCATTGGTATCGTGAGTGTTGCCCGGGCATAAAAGCAGTCTTTTAAACGGGAAAGAGGGGTCGCCATCCCCCTCTACCATTTTATGCCTTGCATTTGGTCATTTCCCTTATTTTTTCATATGAATCTTGTATGTTACTTTAGGAGAGTGTGCTGCTTTGCGCCAACTTCTGGAGAATAATTGGATAACTGTGGAATTAATTTTAATTTTATATGTTTACTATGCTATATATATATATATATATACACACACATATGTATATAATGTAAATATGTATATATATGTAAATATGTATATATATATATATATATATATATATATATATATATATATATATATATATATATATATATATATATATATTTATATATATATATATATATGTATATAACACAAGTTTATAGATAAAATCTTTCTTGTGTTTCAGAAACAAGCATTTTTGTGTTCATTTCGAAGGGATATATGGACTTGACGAGAATTTTTTCGAAATGAACTTATCTTAAGCCTAAAGCTCTTCCATGTGCAAGCTTTTTTGATTGATTTTTTTTGTTTTCCTATTTTCATTCCTCATCTTTGAAATTTGTTGATTGTCTTTGTCTTTATGACCTGCATTACGCTTTATAATTTCCTCTTTATGTTTTAATTTCTTTTATTTCTTTGTATTTTGTAGAAAATTTTGGAATAGTGTATTATGAGTTACTACTTGCATTCTAACATTGTATTTACTAATTTATAGTTTTATATATATATATATATATATATGTATATATGTATATATATATGTATATATATATATATATATATATATATGTATATATGTATATATATATGTATATATATATATATATGTATATATATGTATATGTATGTATATATATGTATGTATATATATATGTATGTATATATATATATATTTTTTTTCTTTATGTATGTTGTCCAAGTAGAAATAGTTTATAGATATATCTATTTTTTCAGAAACATACATTTTTTGTGCTTGCTTCGACAAAATACTTGGACCCGAGGAAGAGTTTTGGAGAAGTGAAAAAATCCATGATTTAGGCCTAGCCCTTGTCCACATGTATAGTATTAATGTTTGAATTTCATTTGTTTTTCTTTTATCGATTCCATACCCGTGCTTTTTGATGATTTTCTTTAATTTGATGATTCGAAATTTGTATTTTTTTCCATTTGATTGAAGATTTGCTGATTTATACTTTCATTTTGTAGGCTTGTTAGAAAGTTAGGTTTTTCGAGTTACAGCTTCTCACTTTTCTTTCATTGTACTTTCAAACTATTATTATTATTGTATATGTATATATATACGAGTAGATATATATATATACATATACTAACATGCATAGTTGGACGCGTTTTAATAGTATAGACTGTAGAGTATATAATTTATTTGCTGAAAAGTATTCGAAAAATGAAGGACCTACCCTTGCTTTTATTCCCTCCCCCTCGAAAATTTATAGTACTCTGACCTTTGTCGATTGACATAACTGTACTAAATTTCAATCAATTTGTTCAATTTGTTAAACATGTATCTTATACAGAAGCACAGGTATCATTGAAAAAATAGTTGATTCGTAGTCAGAAATGAGTGTAAATACATCAAATTACGAGGGTCGAATTTGTTATCCCCTATACAATAGTCTCCCTTTACGCCCTGGCTATATCACAAATATACTTACCTTTAATTCGGAATAATAAAACATGATTTTTTATGTTGACAAAATATTTTGTAAACGGCAATGTTTATTTCGAAATCCATGTAATAACTTTTCTTCTCTATACTTTTCACTGAAGAAATTTGATAAATTTGGCAATAGTTCCTTATCTAAATCATTCTTATGGCTGACATATTTTGTAAAGAACTTTGCTTTTTCTATAAGTTTGTTTTTTATTGCATATCAGTGCTTTTTGTAGATATTAGAAAAATCATTCAGGTTCCTTAAAATTTGAAAATTTCAATTTTCATAATTTATCCTATATACATTACTACAGGACACTCAGCATACCGAATGTGACCTGTGTATCTCAAAAAGATTTTCTGTAGAATTTTGGTTTAATTCACCTTATTTGAAAAATCCCTGATGAAAACGATATTTGAGTTTTCGAATCGTTATTAAGGGTCCTTAAAATGTGAAAATTATCAGTTTTATTTTTCCTATATAGATTGATACAGACGGTTTAACTCACCTTATTTGAATAAAAACCTGATAAAAACGATATTTGAGTTTTCGAATCGTTATTAAGGATCCTTAAAATTTGAAAATTATCAGTTTTATAATTTTTCCTATATAGATTGATACAGACACTCTGCATACCGAATTTGAACGGTATATCTCAAACAGATTTTCTGTGGAATTTTGATTTAAGTAACCCTATTTGAGAGAAAAATTGAAGAAAAGAAAGAAAAAAACTGATAAATACGACATTTGAGAAGTTTCAAATAGTCATTACCATTTATTTAAATTTTCATAAGTGAGAAATTTCTGTGGGTTCTTTTTTTTTTAAAGTGTAGAGTGAAAAACTCAACATGACGAATATTAAACTTTTAACTTTATTAGTCGGCTTTAAAGTTAAGATGCAAAAGTGGAAATTTTTATAGAAAACAAATTGCACCTTCTTTGACGCATTGATGCAAAAAATTGGCTGGGGCAAAATAAACCAAATAAATAACGTCTTGTCTCATTACGTTAAACTGACAGAAAATTCAATATTATAAACTCCTTTTAGTTCCTGCGATACAGGGTGCTTGAAAGAGCCTACTTGATGGCTCGGGGTAAAAGGTGTTCGTCAGAGTCTTCAATATTGTACTTTTTTTTAACAGAACTTGGTTTGTTAATAGGAATATTTTTAATTGTGGAATTATTTTATAGATTCTAATGAAAACATTTCTATTTTATAAAATTGAAAGATACCTCACTTTATTGTGAATTATACGAATAACAAATTATTGCTTATTCTTGTTAAATTTTGTCATAATCTGGAATATATGGAAAATTTTCACAACAAAAATATAGGTGCTCCACAATTTTTAAACTCAAATTTGATGCATTTTTCCGTTAGCCAATGATATAGGGCTACTACTAGGAGAAATTTGACCCAATCATGCAGATTGAACATGGAAGACGCTCAACTGTACCCGAACTGCTACATAACCTAAAAACAGCCAAGGGATCCAATGTCTAAGAAAATATACAAGACATTAAGCCCAAGAATGGGGAGGTTAAGTGTTCGGTCGCCGTTAAAAAAACATTTCTTAATCGATGCGCGATCAAATTTCTCGCTCAACTTTTCAGCTTTTATCACTTGACTTGATGGACTTAAATGGGGAGCCTAGCTACCAGAAAACTGTTTACCCTCCCAAGGGGAGATGATGTCACAGCGGATTTTCAGTGATTTCTTAAAGTTGAAAGAAACGTTGCATTCTTGCCAGGAGTACATTACAGTACGTGCATGCGGGCAATTTTACTTGAGAATAATTTAGTGTTAAAGATCATCGCTGCTTTTGGCCTTATTCTCAGCATCACATAATTATTACAAATAGAAAAAACACATAAAAAATATGGCAGAATAACCTGCTCGATAGACATTAATTATATTTTTTGCAATGCATTATTTAAATTAAATGTTTTATACATCAAGTATAAAATTAAGGAAGGATATTTTTTTCTTCTTTAATGGCTTATGTTAGCGTCCTATAAATGATATCTTTCGTTTTTAAATAAAACATTGCTTATAAATCGCATACTTTTTGTAACATTTTTAACATTATTAGTTTTGATTTTAGAATTGAATCTTATTTGAATCGCAATTTGTTCCAGAGATATCCTGCCCACAAACTCACCGACATGCAGACGCGCATAGAGTCAGATAAACACACATGTAATAGAAAAAGTTATATCATTGTGTAAAACGTATAAATACATCAAAATTCGAAAGTTGGATATTTGATTCCTGTCGGAGCCCGTCACGTTTACTATATATTACTGGGAAAGTAACTGCTCCCATATGAAACTTTACAGGTAAGAAACCAAAAAATAGGTAAATAAAATAAATTCAATGAATTATTCTAAGATTTTGTGATTGATATAATTGAAGGAGAAAGGCACGTGTAAAACAAAAGGGACTGCAAACATTTGAATATCAATCAAGGAAAAGCAATTAAAATTAAACATCACCAGTAGAAATGTTTTAGCTATTGTACATCGAAGACAGAATTTTAATCAAATAGGACTATGCAAATTTTACGCCCAAGTGAAACGAAAAATCTTTCGTGGTCAGGATACGACTTTCGCTACAGACTCAATTTTATCATAATCCATTAAATTGACTTTAATTGTCCAAAATGACTCAGATAAGTAAATATTACATCAATTTGCAGTTTTAGTGCGATTTCTTATTTATTTGGCAACTTAGCGTCTTTCATAACGTTACTAGCTCCTCAAAATTTCAAACAACTTGAATATTTCAAGAGCGGTTCATCCTAGAAATATGGAGTTGACCTCATCAGTTTCGCAGTCCAAAATTACGTATAATACGAGCATTCAATTAAAACATTTCAGCATATTCAGTCCTTTATTTTAGAGTTTAACGAATTTTGCGGGCGATTTCACAAAAAAGCATGATTCTATTTTCCCGAAAGATTCCAAAATCTCATCAGCATCAGCGTCACCCACAGGTGACTTAGCTACAAAGTTTTGTGAAATTTCGTAGAGTAGATATATACATATTTTACACAGGCGTCACGTTAAAAATAGCGGATTTGTGTTTTAGAGTGTCAGGAATGTACAGAGTCGTTCAAAATTCCAGTTTTAATTTCTAGACGATTCCAATACTTTTCCCATCCATTACGATGTATTGTAGGGAAAGTAAGTCGTTGAAGAGGAGGTTCTTAAAAGGTTATATTTGTTCTTTTATCTCAAGACCGTTTCTTAAGAAATTTTGCGTGGTACTACCATTCATCAAATAGATATATGTGAAAAATAAAATATTCACAGAATTGACAGAATGCCAGATTTTATTTCTCTACTGTGATGACTCATAGGCGTTAAGTATTTGTTCCCGTTTTTACTTTCCCTACAATACATGGCAATGTTTCGGGAAAGTATTAGAGTCGTGTCAAAAATTTCTCATATTCAAATCATTTAATATTATACAAGCATTTTATATAAAACAGTTTTAATTTGGAATTCATTCAGAAGTAGAAATCAGCATCAATAAAACGTGAAATTGCAAATTAAACAAGAAATTTAGGAAGGAGCCTTCATATGGTGGCAAATGAAAACACTGTGTGAACCCCCTATACCTTCTGGGAGTCCATGCTGATTCCATATCAGTCATCATCTAAGCTCTATAGCTATTAAAGTTTTTGAACCGGAACTGTAAAAAATCCGGAAGTGCTAATCTTTAACAAATCCTCTGAACTTCATGTGAGTCATCATCTAAGCTCTATCTTTTATCCATTCTTGAGAAATAGATGTTTCAAGAAATTTTTTTGGACCGGAAGTGGAAATCCCTCTACCTCTCCAAAATGTGATTCTGAATTCATATCAGTTATCATCTAAGCTGTATCTATAGCATATTCCAGAGATAGATGTTTCGAAGGAAATGTAAGTTTTTGAATCGAAAGTAAGATCGCCAGAACCGGAAGTGAAAAACCTTAGTGAGTCCCTTCAACCACCATCTAGAATTTAATGTTAAATCCATATCAATTGTTATCTAAAGTCTATTTATAACCAATCCTGAGAAACATATGTTTCAAGAAACTGTTTTAAACCGGAAGTGAAAATACTTAGTAAACAACCCTATCTTCTCCAGAATTTAATGCTAAATCTACATTAATTATCATCCAAGATCTATCTCAAGCCAATCTAGAAAAATAGATAGCAAATTGAAAATAGAACCTGAAGTGGACATTCTTAGTAACCTCCTACTTCCTCCAGAATTTGATGTTTATTTCATGTCAGTCATCATCTAAGCTCTTTCTAAAGTAGATCCCGAGAAATATATGTTTCAAGTCAATTTTCAAAACAAGAAAGTCCTTGTAAAATACGTATCTAAGCAAAAGCTAAATTTGCATACTTAGGACTTTGTATGGTTATTTGCACAACATATTTGGGATATTTCATTAAAAATAAATTTAACAATACTAGCAAAAAGCCGGACTTTGAATGAACTCTCACATATAAAGTATGCGAGCTGTGAAATATTTCAAATTAAAACTTAATATATCTATATTAAAAGAAAGTAGCTGACGCCGCCGCCGCCGCCGCCGCCGCCGCTGTTTGACAAATTTTTCGTTCCTTGAATTTCCCTGCTTCGTACCACAAAAACTATAGCATACAAAAATATAAAATTTGGTAAGGTTTGGGAAACACGCTGAAATAAACCGTTTTTCGATATATATTTAAGTTTAAGAAATATTTAATGTCAAAGTCAAGGACAAAGTCTATCCAAGACTGCGAGTTCGCGTCTTGGATAAACTAACAATAGCAAGACCACGAATTTTTGCAGGCAGGTACTTACATAGTGAATTTTTACAGAACGGGGCCCTTTTTTAAATTTCGATGTAGTTTACAAGATATTTTACTTTATATGCACTTCTGAAGTGAAAAATGTTTTTTCGAATCGGCACTCCATCGAATTTCTCTGTCTCGTACCGTAAAAGCTATATCATATAAAATATGAAATTTGGTAAATTTGTAAAGAGATAATAGGGTAACACGATGAAGTAAACCGTTTACAGATTTAAACTTTAGTTTGACTTGAAATAGCTCGCGTTGCGAGCGCAATGAGCAGGAGAAAAGGCCTCTTTATTCGCGAAGCGAGTTACGGGGGTTGGCGAAACGTAGCGAGCAGGGGGGGGGGGGGGGACAGAACCCCCTAGTTTAACAAATAATTATGGATTTAAGAGTACAAAAAATTAATTTCAATGTTTGAGAATCTTAATACAAAAGAGTATATGCGTTTTTTAGAATTTGAATGCTAAATTAAACAAATTAGAATACAGGAAAACAATGGAATCAAAGTAACCTATTTAAATCGCAAAACACATTTAATATACAGGGTCACGTTGTAATCACAATGCATGCAAATGCACATGCTTTGATTAGCTGTTTAAAAGTTGTTGTTTACTTGTTATTTATACTAAGCGTAGTGAGTATACACGGTTTAAAAATGGGCGTTTCACCCTCGTTTATATTAATGAAATTGTGATTCTGCACAATCTGTGAGCAATTTTATGTATGCGTGCAAATTTTCACCTCCAAACCTATTGCAATTTTGGAGTAAAAGGGATTACAAAAATCAGTCAAATGTTGATTTCGCTTCATTAGGAATGGAAAATAGACTTCGCTTCGCTCGTCCATAATAATTTAATTACTCTTGACATGTTAGCTGCATTTAAAATGCATAGCCATGACTGCGAAGAATATTTTTATGCAAATTTTATGTTATGTAGCTATGTTTGAAGGTAAGCTATTTTATAAGATGTTAGTGATCCTCGGCGAAAGCAAAACTGCCGCGATAATTATACAGCGCGTTAAAAGGCCAAATTATCGGCTTTGTTGAATTTGGACTACACAAGACAAATTAGCCGTGTGCTTCAAGTCAGTCACTCTACGGATGCTTTATGGGTGAAAGGATGACGATATTTAAAAGTCATTTGTGATTTCTTAAAAGGTCAATAATTTTCAATGAACCAAGGGAGGAAAATTTATTAACGTTTCCCAAGGCCAATAAATTTGTTGGCTTTTTAAAATCTCATTTAATATTAATATATTGATGGTTAGAATTGTCATTTTCGCTGTCCCTGAAATTCCCGGTCTCTGGATCCCACAAGTCTCTTGAAAGATGATTTTTTAAAGACTGTGCCATTAACGAAATGGAAAACGTATTAGTAGAACCAAGAAATTAAAAATAATGGCTTGATAACGAAATAATTGTAATATAAAGAATTTTTGTGCTATAATATCATGATAGATGTCATAAAAGTCCATAGCTGAAGCCCTTGGGGAAAGTCAGCCATTTTGAAACATGGTGGCCGAAAAACAGTTTTTAGCAAATATTTCACGAACAAGCAATCTTATCCAATAAAGTTTTAAATAAAAAAATATTGTATATAAAATTATCTAATAGGAAGGTTATTACCAATATTTGCTTAGCACCAACACCTGCATAACAATCGAAGATTGAAATCACCGCTATATACGGTTATGTAAATTTCAATACATACTAGTAAATCAGCATGTTGTAAAAAGGTCTATTATGGAAATAATTGAAAAACATAGCACACTCATTGATTGGATCAAATAAAGGGAGTTTGTGATATTTTCCAAGGTGTGCCACACCAAAATGGCAGCTGAATTCAAGATGGTGACTTTTCCTTTAAAGCACAAAACTCATGCTAACTTCTGAACGACCAAACGAATAAGACTAACTCCATTACTTTAAGATAAACCGTTTTCGAGATATTTGAGGGTTTTTATTCTAAGGAGCTGGCGATGTTTTAAAATGCGTAAAGTTGCCAAATAGAAAAGAAGACACATTAAAACTGCAAAATGGATAAAATTTTAAATAAGAATCAAGAATTGTTAAATTAAATTCAGAATTGTGCAATTAAGCTCAATTCAATGGGTTATGAAAGAGAAATTTGAGTTTGCAGAGAATGCCATGTTCTACCGACATCAGATTTTCACTTTTACTGCATACATAGTATTACTTTCCCTATGTATTGAATGTACGGAAAGTATTGTGACAAAGTCGGAAATTCGAATTCCAGTTTTTGATGGAAGAGCATTCCTGAACTCAAATCGAACAGTTTTGAAATCATGTCTGTGTGTATGTATCACGAACGAATGCAGCGTTTCGAAAGAAAGTTGGTAAAAATATTACTATCGGTGAATACTGATTTTAGACGCAATCGATTGTTCGACTCCTCCCCCCCACCAATTTTCGAATAAAAATAAAAAAAAGTCATTAAAAATTCAGAACCTTTAATATTGTTACATCCGTAATAATTTCTTATGTAACTTTTCATTGGAAAACGAATGACAAACTTTAGAGCGCTAGTATGAATTGTTCTGAAGATATTGCACGTTTTTAACAACGACGTTCTTCCAACTGATATACTGTTGTTGTTGAGACCCAGACCGTCTTACCTACCAGAAAGGTGTAAGGTAACAGATATACTGTGACGGAATCGCAAGTTCTTATTGTCGAAATGGACGCCTCCTTCTGTCAGATTGACGTGCAACTTAACTTGATGCTATTTTTTTTTTATCCAGGTTGGTATCCACTATGGTCGTTAGCTTTCCGATTTGAAATCTCAGTATTCCAGAGTCTACTGTGAATCCGTACTAGTTGCACTAATTCATTTTTAAAACCCCGACACCACTGCATTAACCTGCAGGGCTAATTCGTTCGGACGCTATTGTAAAGCATTTTGTTGTCTCAGACGGGATTCGAACCATGGCCAGCAAACGATCTTCTATTTGAACTACTGGGGTGGAGTCGCAAGTTCTTATTGTCGAAGTGGAAAACAACCAAGAATTACTCTATTAAAAAGAGACAGATGCTGTAATTAGACATTTTTCGTGCTAAAATAGTGATGAAAGTTTGTGTGCAAATGAAGATTCAATGATTAATAATATTGTGATCCTTCTAATGTCATTTGACTAAAAATTACAGTGTTATTAGCACTGCGCCAAACTGCATTTGTAGCCAACTAGCCTATAGTACTAATCCTTTTATCTGGTACTACCAGGAATGACTGTCAGGATACAGGTGCTCCTTGAAAGTAAAAATCGGGGGCTCCTGGACTAATGACTATTCAAAAGTATGTGAACTTTTTAAATCATCTTGAGGATGGTAGAATAAGTCTAATAGACACCCGAAGCAAAGTTTGATTGATTGTATCAATGTATACCTGCAAACTTTGAAAATGTAAATGCAATAAGCACTTCATAAAGGAGCAGGGATAGCCTAATGGTTAAGGCAAGAGTATCGTGCTCTCGAGTTCGATCCTACACGTTGTCCCAAACTATCCCCGTGTCTACGCAGAGTATGGGCTTGATACATCTGTAGGTCCGAAAGACCTTCTGAGCGGTTGTGGGTCAGGAGAAGGAGGGTACGGTACCTGTGGCTGCCATCCTCACTGCATTTTCGTCTAAATTGAACGGCTCTCCCGAATTCGCCCAATTTAGACCGCCAAACAGTTGTCTTACATTGAGTTAATCGGACGATCTGGGTCGAGAGGGGAAGGGGGTACTGCATAATGGCATTAATGACGAGATATGGGTAAAAATTAAGGTTCGGTTGAGTTGTTTTGGCACTTTTTGATTTATTGGAGAACATGGCGTATAAATTACTTGAATTAGAGTATAAAGTAGATTTCGAATTATTATGAACATATATACACATACAGTGTTCTTCCCTCGTTCTCGGATTTAAACCGAAAGACAGTGGCGCAGATATTGCGGATCATCCTCTATTTGCAGAAAAATTACACGAGTCATCTATATTGGAGAGCGAAATACAGCACTGCAAACTTCCCCCTTCCCAATTTGGATGTTAAATTTCCACTTTCAGAGATCTTGGCTACGCCTCTGCACAGGGATAAGAACGCCAGAGATATAACCGTTCGACACCATAGAATCTAATTATACCTATATACTTCTACTTCGAATAAAATGCATTTTATAATGTATCACTGTGAGATAAAAGGAAAACAATACCAAGTTTACTGGCATTTTAACAAATTACCGGTCATGTAATTCATGGAATTTGTATAGACCTCAAAACCGCCCATACGTATTCGATTTCGAGTCAGAAAATAAACCGCAATAAAAGATAAAACCATAGCTCAACATAAAAAAAAAGGGGGGAATAAAAAAATTCTCAAGAGGTGATTAGAGGTTGAAGAATATTTTCTTAGCGCCGCTTTCTTCGCCGTGACTACCAGCCGACCAGCGCTAGTCAACACTCGACATTTTTGCGCATGGCCGGAAAGGGGGTGGTTCCTGTGTGCCTTTCGGGACCCTCCGATGACCCCTGAACCTTGCGTAGGGGCAGGTTACCTGAAGAATTGTTCCTTGCGTTTTTTATTCTTTCCTGCTGCTGTCTCGACAGGTTTTATTCTTTGTTTTCTGTTTTTATTTTCGCAAACCTTGAACCACCGCATTGGAGAGGGTTGTTAAGAGTGTGTTGGTGGAGTGTCCCGAACATATCGAACGACGGAGCCACTTTCAGTCGAGGAATTTTTTGAAGTCTTCTCTGATTTTGTTTCTTTTACTTTCTTCGTTCTCGTAAGAAGCTGGAAGAATATTGTATTTTTCTGTTTAGCTCATAAAACCATCCCCAGTTATATTCGTATCTCCCCCCTGATCATTGAATTGTTTGACCAGCGCTCTACTAACTGAGCTACCCACTCCCATGAAGAAACCTTCCGTTTACCTTCCTCGAAGTATGCAGCTACTTTGGGTCGAGGAGTTTAGTGAAGACATCTCTTGTTTTACCGCTTGATTTAATTTTCTTGCGTTATTATTTTAAGAAGATAGCAAAATGTTTGATTTTTTTGTTTAGTTTAAGTCATACTCCGTGTCGGTCATACCCATTACAGAAGCCTCAACTTAAATTGTGAGATCAGTGCTGTACCAACTAAGCTACGCAGTAGGCCGGGCCAAAAAACCTTTTTTCTTAAATTTCGATTTTGGCTATAGTGCGGAAAAGCCGCTTTATGGGCCACAAAAAATGTTATTAAAATTAGTTTATAATTTTCTGAGCCCCCAACAACACAGTGACACTAGAACCCCTTGGCTTTGGCCTCTAGGGACTACAGAACGTTGGTCTTCGCACAAGAACACTTCATTCCAATAATCCCCACTGTCTTTCTTCTCCAGCCTCTTACTCCAAGTCTTCTTAGATCTTCTTTCATACTGTCCAACCACCTTTTTGCGAGCCCCCAAAATTGAATTTTTGAATAATTCCTTAAAACCATGTGAGGAGTGAAAATTTGGTAGAAGAAATTAATCGATTTTGGATTTTGGTTTGAGTAGAAAACTTTTTTATAGACCCATCATAATACGAAAACAAAAATCACCCAGATCGTGAAATATTTTGCCGAGCTCTATGAGGCTCAACCTTCGGGATCATTTATAAAATGCAACTGAATCGACATATTGGGAAAGTACATTACTTTAATTTCAGATTTTGGATAGTGAGGAAAAGTTATATACAGACTGTTTACAGTCTGTATATAACAGTCTGTAAAGTTATATACAGACTGTTTTTAGAACAAATTTAAAGCAATATAATTAAGGTCTGAAGCAAAATATTTATTTCTTAAATTATCTAACTGATGACCCTTTCTCTGGACTATCATTCTGCATCTTAATTTCCAAGATAAGAGAGCTTATTTTAAAGTTATTATACCACTCCTCTTTCACAGTTTTCCATCCATTGTTTTAGATCTGCGGTTAGAAAGTTCTCTTTTTAACAATTCAAAAGCACAATAATCCATTGGTAACACATCAGGGGATTTTTGTCATTGTTTCAAGACATTTAGCGATAGATTTTGATGCGTGATTGGTAGCTTTATCCTTATGATGTTCTACTCTATTAAGACTCTGTGGATAAAGGGGTGGTATTGCATCATTAAATAAAGGAGTTAAAAAAGTATCTTGATAATATGTTGGATTGGTTTTGATATCTTTTTCGACTTTTTTTATTTTAATTTACCGTTTTTCAAAAAACTATCAATAATCATGAATTCTTTACTGAAACTTTCTTTTGATTCTTGGAATCAAGTTTTTAGGTTTTTTCTTCTCTTTTGCGGTTGTAAATTGATCTTTTCTGTTGCAGTTACTTAAATAGATCCATGTTTCATCAATTGTCACAATATATCCATCTGTCACCGGCTAAATGATTTTCGTAGAAAATTCTACAGCGTGTTCTGCTCTCAGCCTCATGTCTAGGCTGTGAACATATGCTTTTTAGCTTTTTTAAGAATTGAATATTTATTTATTATCTTGTTTATAGTCGCTACAGAGGTATATAAAGCACTTCAATTGTTCTTTGGGACGATCAACTTTCTTTTGAGACAAAAGACTTTATTTTTAAATATGTAAATATGGGTACTTCTTTTTGTATTCATTCGTTGTTCTTTTTCACGCTTGATGTTCTTCTTTGTTGTTCTTTCTCGCAAAAGCAATGATTGGCGCATTTCTCTTTATTATTAATAATATTGATTATTTTGCATTTAAAAATGAAATGCGAATTCCATGGCTTCTACAGCGTTTTCGAATTACAGAATTAGAGTATTTCTCTTCGGAAAGAGCAAAAACGTATTCTTCAATTGAAAGTTTACTTTTAAAATAGACCAAATTTAACTGAACGATAATTTAGCTTTTATAAAATGAGCTGTTGTCCGAAATTTTTTTAAAAATTAATTTAAGTTTTGTTATTTTTGCAATAAAATCGTTCTAAAAATGTGCAAACAGTCTCTGTACATACAAACTCTGGCTCATTTATAGGCTTGGTTATAAAAATAAGTTCTTAGAGCGACTTTAATAGTTACAAATTATATTTCATATCACTTGTATAACACTACTTAATTTTGTATGTGTATATTTATTTTGTTTTTTACAATGAAATATTTTAACATTGATTGTTAATCTTTTATGCACACATTCAAAATTCATTAAAACCTGTTTCAATATCTTAATGTTTTTTAATACTTTGCAACATAGTTGAAAAATGTTTATGACTTCGTTCATTCTGTTTGTCTGTCTGTTCGCACGATAACTGCTGTAAAAATGACTTTATGATAATGAAATTTTAGTATGTTGTTCAGACGATCTGTGGGACATATGTAAATGTAAATGAATAATATCACTCAATTAGTTTTGGATTGAACCCGGGTTGAAAACATGAAATACATTGAACCCTATGCGACCCAATTTTTCAAACATTTTTTAAACAAATTTAAAATTCACAAATTGCTTCGAAAATTTTAGGAAATATTCAAATTATCCAATAAAATATATGAAAAAAATTTCAGCAAAATGTGTTCAGTAGTTTTTAAATAAAAATTAAAATAATGATTGCTTCCATATTATATGAAGAGATCACGTGACCCACTTCAAAATAAAATATGGCATCCATCTTGTGTTAAAATCGTGATTTTAAAAGTTCTTTTTAATTTATATTTAGTGTTGTATCTGTTCTAAACCGCTTTATTTTTACTTAATTTCTGTGCATCTATATTCTGAAACAACGCAATTAGAATATATTTGAGTTTAAATGATCATCAAATTTTGATTATTTTTACAACGAAGCTCAATTTTTACTTATGGAGAATGCAAGCACATCAAGCTGTAAGATGAGTTGTATAAGAATTGCTGAATTTCTTTAATGCAAAATGATTTTGCTCTGAAGTCTGCAATATAGTTGATATAAATGAAATATTCATTGATTTTACATAGAAAAGAAGATGATTTTATGGCAGACTTTTTCGGTGAAGTTTTAAGCACAGGGTTAAATTACTTTTACCTCTATGGTTTTAAGTTTTTAAGTAAAAAATAAATTATTGTAGTATTGTGATGAATGAAAAGAATAGACTAAAAGTTCATGAATGAAATTTTTACTATTCTTTCATAGAGAGCCAGGCGATTTATATTTCAATGACGTCGTTTGAATAAGGTTTATTTTTTTTCGATGAAGTTTTCGAATATAATAAATCATTGTAGTATTGTGATAATTTTAAAAATATTACCGCTGAATGTATCGCATTTTAGAGATGTTTAAATCAGGCGATTTATATTTCAATGGCATCATTTGAATAAAGTTAATTTTTTTCGATGAAGTTTTAAGTTTTCAAATAGAATAAATAAACGTAGTATTGTGATAATTTTAAAAATATTTCCCCTGAATGTATCGCATTTTAGAGATGTTTAAATAAAATTGCATTGCAGTTGGAAAGTGTTTCATAGTGAATGCTTTATGTATGATTGATCTTTCTTGTTTTTTCTGGTTTTAATAATCAACTGTTTAACTTTCTCTTTGTACTAATTTTTACACTGATTATATATTTAACTTTTTGTTGATTTAGTTATTGCAACTGCTTAGTTAGACGTTAGTTCATTAAATATTTTTTGACATCTTGAAATGCAATATGTGTGCTTAAAACGCTTTTCTTAATCTTTTTTTTTCTATATGCTTTTATCCGACTCTTTCAGTTTCTGAAATGCGATTTCTTTCGAATGAAGGTAATAATTTAAATGAGACTTACTGAAATGTGTGATAATATTTGCCAACATTACAATTACTCTTGGTCTTTTTCAATTCGATGAAATTATTTTCAGAAATTTCTTTTACTATTTTCTTAATACTGATTCAATTTTTAAAATTAACGTCGAGTATTTTGGGGTCTTAAATTTGAAATGTCTTGCTATCTCATTAATTTTTAAAAATTAAATTTCTTTTACAGCTTTCTTATTTAGATTATACATTCAGGTTTTCTTTTTCACTGTTAATGGTTCTATATAAATATATAAAATTCTTAGTTTAAAATTATTTTTTATAGCATTTTTTATTTATGTAATTTCTCATATTTTTAAAATCATTTTTGGCAGGAGTATCATTCATAGCCTGATTTCATGTCAAATGTAGGAATCGTTTCTGGGAGGACCAGAAATGGCCTATGACATTGAGACTTGGTGTGTTCACAAATGAGAAATGGCGTTCAAATGGCTGCTTTGACAATGGCTGTAGGAGGGTCCAATGAATATTATGTGATGTTTTTGATAAATTTATTTGAAAAATGTGCAATATCTCGAGAACGGTTCATACTAGCTTTTTAAAGCTTGTGTCAATCGTTTTATAATAAAAAATTACATAAGAAATGATTATTTACGTAACTTTATTGAATGTTTCAATTTTTTGATGATTTTTTCAAAATTTAGGTGGGTTCTAAACATTCGATTGCTTGAAAAAACAATAGGCTTCCATTATTCACTGATTGTGATTTTTGTACCAAATTTTGTTCGAATCGCATAATTCGTTCGTGAGATATCGTCTACACACACACACACACACACACACATCACCTCAAAAACGTCTAATTCGTGTTCAGAGATGCATGAAACGTGCTTTCCCGTTGAAAACGCGAATTCGAATTTTCGACCCCATCACAATACTTTCCTTATGCATTATACTATGTATATAAGGAAAGTGATAAAATGTTTTTAAACAGACTTTTATGTAAGCATGTGCTAAAATGTTGAATGTTACATGTTTTAAACAAGTAGTTTTTCTTTTTATCAAATATGTCTAAAATAGGTTTTTTAATTAATATCAATCTAATATAATCTAATATAATCTAAAATAATATAATCTAATATTACATCTAAAATTTTACAGAACCACCAGATATATTATCACTCAGTAAAACTAAATTCTTTGAATAATAATCTAACAAAATTTGTGATTCAGTTCCTTTATCTGAAAAACAATCAAATTGTCAATTTTAAGTAGCATTTAAAGGTCAGGATTAGAAAATGGTCAAAATACTAAAAAATTTTCCTCCCTACGGAGTATCGATTAGTTGAAGATAAGTTGTTGAGACCCAGACCGTCCGACCTACCAGAAAGGTGCAAGGTAATTGTTTGGACGGCCGTGACGAGCCACCCAATTTAGACCGGAACCCAGTGGGGGAGGCATCCACAGGGACCGTACCCTCTTTCCCCTACCACCAACCTCTCGGAAGGACTTACGGACCCACATGTTTAACGTGATCGTACTCCGCGTGAACACGGCGGCAGATTTGGCAACGGAGGGAATCGAACCCGGGCCTACCGAGTGCTAACCACTGGGCTACCGCGTCCAGTTGAAGATAAGTGAAAGATCCTTATGTATATAGTCATTAAATACTATGAACGTAAGTAGTTTGGTTTATAGGCAGGAAATTACATACCGTTGACATACTTCAGTAATGCTGTATAACTCAATAATAATACGAAAAAGGTCTTGTAAATCAATGTTGTTAAAAGAATAAACTTTGTAAATTTGTTTAACATATTTTATTCGTGTTATCAATTGATAGCTATGTTTGATGATCAAATTCTTATCTAAATTTTGTTTTGTAATTGCGTTGTACATTTCTTTCATGTTTAATAAAAGAAGACTGTCTGCCTTATTAGCATAAGTATTATATACACATGTCACAGTTTGAAATGCTATAGGCTGTTTATGAAATTTTGGAATTATTACTTTATAAGGGTAATTTAAATTATATATCTTTATATTAAGAATTTGTAAAATGTTATCAATTTTTTTGGAAGCAATATTAATATTTTGTGCTATATCTTTACGGGAGGCATTTTGTTGTAGCAAATTTATTAATTGTTCTACATAAATTTTAATACAAATAATTGCATAATTATTGAAAGCTTTGTCAATATATGTTAGAACATAATTTTGTTGTTGATTTATAATTGCAATCTTAATTGACTTAGGATGCTATTTAGATTAAGACAAACATAATGCATTAAGGCATAAATTAAAGTCTTGAGCTAACATCATTTTCCAAAAGCTTTAATAAGATAATTATATTTTGATGACATTTTGTAGATAAATCGCTCAATATCTAGCCATAGTGATTTTAAAATTCTATATTTATTAAAGCAGCTTGGAGTTCTGAATTTAGTATTTAGACTCATTATAACTCTTAAATTTTCATTTAAGAGTTCCAATAATTTATCCCCTATAATAATATGACTATAATCTGCATTAACAAAAGCACGTACGTCAATCAATGTACAGCTTTACTAGATCGGTATATCTTTTTTATATATTTCTTTAGAAATGTAATAACAATTAAAGATTTTACGGCTTAAAGGAATATTGCATTTAACTGTTTTAATGTTTATATTTTTAGTAGGAAAATTGTTAAGTTTTGGGAAAATATTTGTAAAATTAAGATTATTAAATAACAGGTTGGTGAAAGTGCAAACACCTATTACATCTGACAATACTTGTTTGACTGAAATATTTCTTTTTATAAGGTAAATATTTATAAGTTTTGCTTTCTTTATTATAGAGTCAATAATTAGAAAGCCCAACTACAGCCCAACGGACAACAGTAGGCAGACTACAGCCCAACGAACTAGAGAATATCGATAACGCCTTGAAAACAGCCAAATAAAACACGCTGGGTAATTCGTGTATGGATCTGCTCTGTGTTCGCAATATATGCAACATTATTTGTAAACATTATGTAAGCTACTTTTCATATCATAGACCTGTGGTGGCTATAACAAATTAAATAAACTCTTTGAAACCATTCTCGACTAGCTCATATCCACTCTCTGATCTGCAAGTCGTATAGTGCTACGCTCCAAACTGACAGCTGAATTAGAACTGAGCATATCTATATATTTTTTCAGTAAAAACAACAGTATGGCAAAATTTTTACCACCAAAATACTTTAAATATTGAATAACGTAAAGTTCAGGACAGCAGATGCCACCCTATAAGTACAATGTCATGTATAAACCATTTTTTTGAATATGTTTACTCCTTGCAATGAAACCGAAGTACATGACTCACTAGTTTACGATCTTCCTTAAACGATGTATCCTTTAAAAAAAGAACCTCAAATTGTCACCATGCATTATTTTATGGCGACCATTAATTCTTGCTCCAAATAAGAGCCCACCTCCTCTTACTCTGCATTTTCATTCAATCCAATTTATTCCAATCCCATGGAATAAAATCTAATCAAAATAAATCCTTTAAATCCACCCAATCCAATCTAATCTGATTTAATCCAATGCACTTATGATTCAAAGCGAGTGAGAGAAAGAGGAGGGGAGGCGAGAGAGGATAGAGTGATTATTCAAAATATTCATTAAAATTTCGAGAATGTGATTAAAACCTCTATGCCATGCGTTTATTTGACTCCTAATTTTAAAGGCAGTGTCTTTTATTTTTGTGGTCATACAGAAACTTATAACTAACAATTTTATAGTCTCTTAAACGATATCCAACGAAATATTTGAAACTGTCACGCGAAGCTGCGATGTTTTATGATAGCCATCAACTCTAGGCCAAAATAAGAGTCAGTTTCCTTTTAACTCCTTAATATATTGCTCTTCGTCATCGTCGTGATTTTCATCTTTGTAAATGAAGCCGACGCGTGCAGACGACAGGACGTATTCCTGGACTTTGGTGCAGCCGACACGTATTTGTCATGAAAAAACAAGATGTATTGAGGAAGGACTATGGCGTCCGATCGTGATATATGAACAGAAAGTATCAAGTAAAGAGGCTGGATTGCAAATGTGACATATGTTGTCGTATGTCTATAACGTGGCAGGGGAATGCGGGAGTTCTACCCAAAGAACTTGTTTCCAAGTAAGCTTACATAAGTCGTGATTAATTATAAGGATACTCATACTTTTAACATTATAGAATTAATCATACTTTTTGACTAGAATTAAAAGCTTCGATTGGATTATTTTTCTGCTGTGGATAGAAAAACTGTTGTGAAATTCGAATGAGATGATACGATCATAAATATTTTTCTTTTATTA
The DNA here is from genome assembly GCA_951213105.1 of Amaurobius ferox. Classification (NCBI taxonomy): domain Eukaryota; kingdom Metazoa; phylum Arthropoda; class Arachnida; order Araneae; family Amaurobiidae; genus Amaurobius; species Amaurobius ferox. Next base: position 102,760,768 of record OX578133.1, on the reverse strand, counting down.
GCTGACTTAAGAAAGAGGAAAATTTTTATATGCATCAGCTAAATTTGGCTATACTGCTAAGGAAGATATGTCTAGCGTTGCCGCGGGAGAGGGCTTTAGCTGTGTACGACTTGAAATTATCTTTTGGATATACTAATATATGGAATGTTTCTCGTTTAGTAAGAAATGGGTTCAAGTTCCCTGAGCTCCCCTTTGCCGAGTCGTACCCGATTTAAGCAGATTACAAACACGACGATAATACACCCATAGTTTTTTCCAAAGAATCCGTCTTGGTAGAAGTGTGTGTGTGTGTGGGGGGGGGGGGGGGGGGGGGTCAAGTTTTCATGCTCAATTAGCACGCATGGGAAGGGGAGGATCTAAAATAGGAAGTTATTAACTTGATATCTGTATTGATTTAATTTGCCACTGAATGTGCAAAAAATCCCTTCACTGACCTTTTGCCATCTGGAAAGAACGGAAAATGCGCATGGGAATTTTGAGCCTAACTGTCATTTGAAAACACTCCGTAGAGTCGAGAATATCATTGGAGAAAATTTTGAAACTCTGATTGAAAATAAATAACAGAGTGGAGTACTTATATGTACATACTGGACATCAACTTATTTCTAGGTTTAATTAAATGGATTTGGAGCTGTACGCTGCAAAGTATGCAGCCTGTTTACACGTTTTAAATTTTACGAAAACCTAGCACGCGCAAAATGTCTATACTGAATTTGTGGACACATAAAACTGCAATCTGCTATCCGGTTACTGCCGTAATGACTCGTCCTTATATACTTGACCTGGCTAAATCTGGTTCTATCTTAACCATGATGAAATTTATACGGGAAATTTTGAGTTGGAGAGTGCTCAAACCATCAGGCTCTTTGCTTAGCTTCATTTCCTTTGATGAATTTTCGTTTTGACTGAACACTAACAACTGCTATGGACCACGAGATTTCGAGGTTTTCATTTTATTCAATGTTATCATTGTGCACTTAACTTTTTTCTTATGTTCGTACTGAACTACCCGGACTTAGAGTGAAGGAATATCACAGGATGCGCTTGTTGGAAAGATTTATATTAAATATACATAGAAATTAGAAATATAATTCAACAGATGGCATTGATATGGCCTCATTTGAAACGGTCTTGCGTAATAGTTCTCCAACCTTTTCCCCCAATGATCCAAAGTTTAACAAGAAAGATCAATCATGCTTAAAGCGTTGATTATGAAACACTTTCCAACTTCAATGCAATTTTATTTAAACAAGTTTAAAATGCAATACATTCCTCGGTAATATTTTGAAACTTATCACAATACTGCATTTATTTATTATATTTGAAAACTTAAACCTTCATCGAAAAAAATGAACTTCATTCAAATGACGGCATTGAAATATAAATTGCCTGGTTTAAACATCTCTAAAATGTTATACATTCCTCGGTAATAGTTTTAGAATTATCATAATACTACGATAATTTATTATATTTGAAAACTTCATCGAAAACAACTGAAATTAATTCAAATGACGTCATAGAAAAAATAACACGCCTGGATCTCTCTATAAAAACAAGATTTCATTCATAACATTCTCCTATTCACTTCATTCATCACAATACTATAATAATTTATTTTATTTAAACATTTTATTTAAGACCATGGAGCTACAAATAATTAAACTCTTTGCTTAAAACTTCATCGAAAAAAATCGTTCTTCTCTTTATAAAATCAATTAATATTTCATTCATATCAGCCATGCAGACTCCATGGACTAAATTATTTTGTGTTAAAAAAATACAGGAATTCTAATACAACTCATTCCACATATTTTGCTGTTTACATTTTACATAGGTGAAAAATAGGCTTAGTTTTAGAAATAATCAAATTTAGATGAGCATTTAAACTCAAATATATTGTCATTGCGTTGTTTCAGTATGTAGATGCACAGAATTTAAGCAAAAATAAAGTAGTTTTAGGACGGATACAACACTCAATATGAATTAAAAAGAACTTTAAAAAATCACGAATTTGAAACAAGATGGATGCCATATATCATTTTGAAGTGGGTCATGTGATCGTTTCATATCATGGTCACGTGATCGTTTCATATAAGATGTGTAATTATTATTTTAATTTTTATTTAAAAAACTACTGAATATATTTAGCTGAATTTTTTTTTATATATTTTATGGAACAATTTGACTATTACCTAAAATTTTCGAAGCAATTTGTGAATTTTAAATCCGCTTAAAAAATGTTTGAAAAATTAGGTCCCATAGGGCTCAATGTATTTCATTTTTTCAACCCGGGTTCAATCCAAAACTAATTGGGTGATATTATTCATTTATATTCCCATAGGTCCTACAGACCGTCTGAACAACATACTAAAATTTCATTTTGATTAAGTCATTTTTACGGCAGTTATCGTGCTAATGGACAGACAGACAGACAGAATGAACAAAGTCATAAACACTTTTCAACTTTGTTGTAAAGTGTTAAAAACCCATTGCTTGGTCCCTCTAGTGACCCAACTTATCTATGTTTAGCATTGAGGAATCCAATTATGCGGCCCAGTAAACGCATCTGACGACATAAATTTGGGTCGCAAACTAGGAGTTGTTGTTATGTTACAAAAAAATTTTGAAAGGGGTACAAATATTTAACTTTACATAATTATACATTAACTTATATTGCCTTAACGGTGGTTATAAGTCGTTGATAAGTATATACTAAAATATAAATTAATATACTTAATAGCACAGTTGATTGACATTAATTAATACTACAAACCGATTCAATTAATTGAAATTTATCGAGTACTAATTAATTGATCAGTAGGATAATGATACCAAGAATATCTTAGATGATACTTTATTTTATACTTTTTATTCATTTTTTATACTTTCAATTTTTCATACTTATACTTTTGCATTTTTTAACACTTTACAACATAGTTGAAAAGTGTTTATGACTTTGGCCATTCTGTCTGTCCGTTCGCACGATAACTGCCGTAAAAATGACTTTATCAAAATGAAATTTTAATATGTTGTTGAGGCGGTCTGTGGGACATATGGGAATGTAAATAAATAATGTCATTCAATTAGTTTTGGATTGAATCCGGGTTGAAAAAATGAAATACATTGAACCCTATGGGACCTAATTTTTCAAGCATATTTTGAGCGAAGTTAAAATTCACAAATTGCTACGAAAATGTTAGAAAATATTTAAATTATCCCATAAAATATATAAAAAACCTTTCAGCAAAGTATGTTTGGTAGTTTTTTAAATAAAAATTAAAATAATAATTACACCCATTTAATATGAAGAGATCAAGTGATCCACTTCAAAATAAAATATGGCATCCATCTTTTTTCCCCAGAGTAAAAATCGTGATTTTTACAGTTCTTATAAATTTATATTTAGTGTTGCATCCGTTCTAAAACCGCTTTATTTTTGCGTATTTTCTGTGCATCTATATTCTGTGCCAACGCAATTACAGTATTTTTAAGTTTCAATGATCATTAAACTTTGATTATTTCTATAACGAGGCCTAATTTTAATGGAGGCAAGATGTAAACAAGTGATTGTAAGATGGGTTATATAAGAATTTCTTAATTTTTTCCATTCAACATTATTTAGCTCTGGACTCTGGAATAAAAGTGTATGAATGAGATATTCACTGCTTTTACATGGAGAGCCAGACGATTTATATTTCGACGACGTCATTTGAATAAAGTTCATTTCTTTCGATGAAGTTTTAAGTTTTCAAATATAATAAATTATTGTACTACTGTGATAATTTTAAATATATCACTGCTGAATAAAAATGACTTTATCAAAGACTTTATACTGCTGCATCACTTAAAATATATCACTGCTGAAAAAATTGCATTTCCGTTGGAAAGTGTTTCATAATCAATACTTTATGCATGATTTATCTTTCTTGTTATATTTTTGATACTGTTTTTAGATCTTTTTTTACCTTTTTAAATACGTTTATGTTTTGTAATTCCATCGATTTCAGAATACACAGATTTTAATTATCTACATCGAACCCATTTCTCCTTCCATCGTACTGCTGCAAGTTATGTATAGCTAGTATGTGTATTGTAGTGCCTATTTCATATATTGAAGTAAATATAATCTTCCCAGTAGCTCATTGAATAGAGTTTTTCCTGGTCAGCCTGATATTGATGGTTTGACTTCCCAAACAGACAAAAGCATTTACTGTTTAAAAATAAATAAACACTTAGATTTAAAATATATTCACCTGGAGATTCAATTGATTCTTTAAAAATATGATGTGATAATAGTATTTATAATAATAATATTATTATTTAAATTTTAAACTCTCATGAATCCGAAAATTTAATGAGGGTGCCTATGAACCCATTATAACTTCCCAGAATAAGCCCCTGCTTTATGGACAATGTTTTAGCATAATCAATTAATCAATTCAAATGTTTTTGAGTGATAAAAAGTTAAACAGATGTAAGTTGTTTCTCCCCCCCCCCCCTTTTATTCTTTTTAGGCTAGTCATATATTTCAACTCTTAGGGGGCGAAATAAAAAGTTTTGGGATGCACCATAAATCATTTAATACATAAAGAATTGAGTTGCATTCTACACAAGATAAAATTCTATTAAGAATATTCATTTGCACATAAATGTGTTATGTGATCTATGAAACAAACTGATTTGAAAATATGACTTACACATTGTTATGCATGTTAAATAACAGTGTATATAAAGTTATCAGGTTATAATTCCTGTTATATGTGTATAACGATTTGATTTAGCTTTGTTCTGCGAAATTACGCGATTAGCTGCGACAGAAAAGTGCCATGCATTAATTTTTATTATTTTGGGAAAAGTTATAAAAATGATCAGATTAATATCCCAGGTGTGATCATATGTCACGATCATGTGTGTCTTTTTATTTAGAGAATTGACCTATTATTAATTTAAACGTGTGTGTGTGACTTTTTAACGCCCTGCAAAATTTGAAAAATGTTTTGCCATGAACATTCTCCCAATTAAGATTAACAAAGCAGTAAAAATGTATGCTCATCGATTAAGACGCCTTTAAGTTTGGAAGTGACAGATAGACAGACAGACAGAAAAATATTTAAATTTCCATGGGTATGTATGTGGAAATAAAACTTATATCAGAATATTTTCTGTTCTCATCCTTTTCTTGCTTTTATGCAATGTCCTGTATTAGGGCAGAAATCGCTTCACTGTCATCATTTTTGAAAAATGTTTCATCGAAATCGATATCGTATTTCTGGAGTCATTTCAGTTAGAAGTATTATTCCAAAATTTCACTTTTATTTATTTACCCGGAACAAAATCTGAATTTTTTTAGTTCTGAACCTGCCCTTAATTAAGCTTAACAAACCAGTGAAAACACACGCACTGAAATCATTTTTAAATTTCCGTTTTCATGTGAGTATGTGTAGGAGCATATAGCCTGTAATAGAATATTTCCTGAATTCATTTTCATTGCTTTAAGCAAATTTCATTGAAATTTATCATGTAGTTCAGAAGATATTTCGCTTATCTTTTTGAAAATTTCCATTAATATATTAGAATAGTAAATCTGTATCCATTAATTGCTTATTTAGCCCCCCCCCCTCCATCTGCTTTCTGGCAGAAAAAATAACACGTAAATATAAAAACTTTGTTTTGGGGATAAAATGTTTTCTATTCATAACTCGCTATTGAGCAGTATTACGTATTAATTATTTTCTTCTTTTCTCTCTCTCTCTCTCTCTCTCTCTCTCTCTCTCTATATATATATATATATATATATATATATATTCTTTTTCGGCATTGTGGCTGTGGTTTAACTTTTTTGTTGATTTAAATACTTCGTTATTACTTGATTTGGTCACTATTTCTTTCTAATATATATATATATATATATATAATTTACCTCTATCTCGATGTACTCATATTATTGATTTGGGTGTCACTTTCGATGATACTTTTAAATTTCAGAGACATATCGATAAAATCGACTATTAAAAGAGCGCACCAAAGACTTGGTTTCACCTTAAGACGATCTCGTGTTTTTGCCAGGTCTGATACTATTATTTGCATTTATAATACCCTTGTTAAACTAATTTTGGAATATTGTGCAATGATCTGGGACCCTGTTTACAGTCTGCATTTTCATCGAATAGAAGTCGTGCAAAATAAACTTTTGCGCACTGTGGATTACAGACTGACTGGCTATTATCCTTATGATATGCATACGAGTGATCTCAAACAAAAATATAATTTAATGTCTCTTGAAAAAAGAAGAAAATGGTCCTGCTTCTTGTTTTATTATAAAGTCTTAAATAACACTAATGATTGCCCCTCTCTACTTTCTTCCGTGGAATTTCATATACCTGTAAGTAATACTAGAAATAAAACTTTGTTTCACAATACTACTGTTAAACACAATTACATGAAATACTATTCTATCTATAAATTTATCGATCTATATAATACCTATTGTACTGATATTGATGTATTTAATTTGACTCCTGCCTGTTTTAAAAGGGCCTGTTTGGATGTGCTTGACAGGTATACTATTTAGTATTATTGTATTTTATGTTCTGTTCTTTTTATATTTGTGTGGCTACTGTAGCTGGATTTCATCTGTAGTGCCACGTAAATTGAATAAAATAAAATAAAATGAAAATAATATTATATATATATATATATATATATATATATATATATATATATATATATATATATATAAAATGAAAGATTTTAATCGTAAATTATGCATAACCTACTGTATGTACAAAAAAACCCATCTCTAGCATATCTGTTACAAATGAGTAACTATAGACCAAGACTAAGGATAAAGATAGAAGGTAACATATCACTACAATGGAAAGGGGGATGAGAAGAATATAAGGATACAAAATTCACAATTAAAAGTATATAAATATAAAAATAAAATATAAATAAAAATAAAAAAGAAAACACGGCAAAAATGAGAAAAGGCAATAATAATTAGTGCAAGATAAAAGATTAAGACATAGAGAACAATCAATTGAAACTACACAAAAAATGGCGGTTAGTTCGAAATTGCATTCTCATCAGGACAGCCATACAATTCGAATTAAAACCGAAAGAATAGCCAGTTTCTGACAATGGCGATAGTATTTAACTATAGACACCATTGGAACTGTCTACTGGCTAGTCAATTGAAATACAAATCAGAAAATTAATATCTCCTCGAACAGAAATATGAACTCACAAGCATGGTTACCACGTGCAAGTGGAAGAAGTGACTGAGCATTTCACCTCACTTCGTCAATGCGAGTGGGCACCGGAATGAATACATTTGAACGATACATAATATGTATGGAGACTTTCAAAGATAGTAATCAGTACAGGACTCAGGACAAGTGGAAAATAGTCATTCGAAAATAGTAAACAGTATTAGACTCAGGCCAAGTGGTAAGTAAGGTGATAAGAATGGGTGAATTCTCAAAATTGAGTTATCCAATCAAAGATAAATAATGCATGTGTAAAATAATTATGTGGTATATTTGAAATTATTAATAATATTATTTACAAATACTTCCGGATATTGGTAATTTTGACAAATGCGTTTAAGATTATTGATGTGGAGAAAGTGAAACCGAGGATCTGAAAGTCGATGTATTCGAAATAGCTGGTTTAAAATGATGTTTCTAAACAATTGAATAGAATTACAAGAATGATATGATAGCAGCTTTATGATAGTGAAGTTGTAAGAATCTTTTTTATCATATAGATTGGTGATTACATGATTATTGAGGGTATCTATATTTAGGTCTAAAAAGTTTACAGTTTTACTAACGCTAGGCTCATTAGGAATTAATTCTAGGTTAGATGGGTAAAAATCAATATTAATTGGATAGGAATCATCAATGATAATACAAATTAAGTCGTCAACATATCTATATATAATATATGAATTAGAATTAAAATGACATGTTGTTCAGACGGTCTGTGGGACTTATGGGAATATAAATGAACAATATCACTCAATTAGTTTTGGATTGAACCCGGATTGAAAAAATGAAATACATTGAATCCTATGGGACCTAATTTTTCAAACATTTTTTAAGCGGATTTAAAACTCACAAAATGCTTCGAAAGTTTTAGGAAATATTCATATTATCCCATAAAATATATAAAAAAATTTCAGCAAAATTTATTTAGTAGTTTTTAAATAAAAATTAAAATAATAATTACACCTTTTATATGAAGCGATCACGTGACCACTATATAAAGCGATCACGTGACCATTATATGAACCGATCACGTGACCCACTTCAAAATAAAATATGGCATCCATCTTGTGCTAAAATCGTGATATTTAAAGTTCTTTTTAATTCATATTTAGTGTTGTATCCGTCCTAAAACCGCTTTATTTTTGCTTAAATTCTGGGCATCTACATACTGAAACAACTCAATTATTTGAGTTTAAATGATCATCCAACTTTGATTATTTCTACAACGAAGCCTACTTTTCACTTATGAAAAATGTGAACAGCAAAATATGTAGAATGAGTTGTATAAGAATTGCTGCATTTCTTTAACGCAAAATTATTTAGCTCATGGAGTTTGCAATATAGCTGATACGAATGAAATATTCATTGATTTTACAGAAAGAAGGACGATTTTTTCGCTGAAGTTTAAAGCATAGAGTTTAATTACTTGTGTCTCCATGGTTTTAAGATTTTAAATAAAATAAATTATTATAGTATTGTGATGAATGAAATGAATGGAAAAATGGTTATAAATGAAATGCTGCTTTTATAGAGAGAGCCAGGCGTGTTATATTTCGATGACGTCTTTTGAATAAACGTATTTGAATAAACGTTTGATTAAACGAATTTGTCGTCTTTTCATTTGCTTTCGATGAAATTTTCAAATATAATAAATTATTGTAGTATTGTGATAATTTTAAAACAATCACCAAGGAATGTATCGTGTTTTAGAGCTGTTTAAACCAGGCAATTTATATTTCAATGCCATCATTTGAATGAAGTTCATTTTTTTCGATGAAGTTTTAAGTTTTCAAATATAATAAATTAATATAGTATTGTGATAATTTTGAAAATATTACCGAGGAATGTATCGCATTTTAGAGATGTTTAAATAAAATTGCATTGAAGTTGGAAAGTGTTTCATAATCAATGCTTTATGCATGATTGATCTTTCTTGTTTACATCTTTATACGTAGTTATCTTATATTTTAAGTTATGGTTATATTAGTTACAGCTTATCTCTAATCCATCATTGGAATTTCATATAAGATTTATATTATATATGGGACTTATTTTTATGTATCTTACATCAATGGGATTGTACATTTCTATAGAGGCGAAGGGATATTTTACACTGGTCGGTTCGAAATATTATTAGATTAAAATGTTCTATTGGACTAAGCTGTGTACCGAATTTCAGATCTTTAAGACGTAGGAAAGTATGTTAAAAATGCCATCAAAGAAGTTGAAACAAACAGCCATTCGTCAATAAATTTTTAAAAATAAAAATTAATTAATAAGACAATGCTTAAATTTGAAATATGTTGACGTCATTTACGGAGCGTTTGCTTATGGTAATGAAATAAGAAGCGTACGAAATTTTTAAAGAAATACACTCTAAGACAAAAAAATCGTTGCACACCGCAAAATAATCCGATAGTAATGAAATTGTACATGCAAACACCTGTCGACCGAATATGCAAATGATCAAAAATTTGCAGCTAATGAATGAATAGTCGGAACTACAGCGCATTGAAACTGAGCACCATGGTGGTGTATATAAGGAGCAAACCTCGCTTTCAGGAACAAAACGTGTAGTGGATTTCGATTGCGTTTACATACCTTGATTGTAATAATGCCTCGCCGGCGAATTCGCGGCCACTATGAGCATATGAAGGAATTTGAAAGAGGGCGTACAGTCGGACTGCATGAGGCTGGATGGGCACACCAACGAATCGTTCGGCATTTGGGTAGGAGCGATGTAGCAATTAGACGATGTTGACAGAAATGGGTTCGGAATGGCAGATTTCATCGGGCAGCGGACGACTTAGAGCGACGACAGAACGAAAAGATAGAGCGATTGTCAAAGCAGCTGTGACAGCACGAGATTCGTCGTTATCAACCATCCAACGTGTGACAAACACGGAAGTGACCACCCGGACCATTAATAGAAGACTACGGGAGCGGAATCTGTACTCGCAGCGCCCATTACGCCGCCTACGACTGACCAGTATGCACCGTTAACAGCGATTGCAATGATGCCGGGCCCGATCAACGTGGAATTGCTTGGATTGGGAACATATTGTTTTCAGTGATGAGTCCCGTTTCGAACTGAGTCCCGACGACCAGCGCAGACGTGTCTGGAGACAGGTCGGACATCGCCAGGATCCTGCTCTTACTATCACATGCCACACGGCCCGACAATAGGGAGTCATTTCGTTTGATAGCAGGACCCCTTTGATAATTCTCCATGGCACCATCACAGCGCAGCGGTACGTTGCCGACATTCTACGACCCGTTGTATTGCCATTCTTTCGCGACACCCCTGGCTAACTTTTCAGCAAGATAATGCCAGGCCACACACGGCACGCCTCTCTATTGATTGCCTGCGTGTTTACGACACATTTCCTTGGCCATCCAGATCTCCAGATCTCTCGGCTATTGAGCACATTTGTTCTGAGAAGGGGCGTCGCCTGCGACCATCCCAGAATGTAGACGAATTAGCTCGTCAATTGGAAGCCATTTGTAACGACATCCCTCAGAACACCATCCGGCAACTTTATTCATCAATGCCACGTCGGGTAACAGCTTGTATCAAGGCCAGAAGTGGACCAACGCCATATTGACATGCTCACTTTGTGTAGATCTTTCAGTGCAGTAAATCATCCAATTGTTCTGAAATTCTAATCATTTCTTTTTCCGTATATCTACATTGTATGTACAAAATTTTGTCTCATTTGGATAATTTTTTCTTGGTGCGTCGATTTTTTTGACTTAGTGTGAATAAAAATTTCACAAAAATTTAAAGATGAGAAAGAAGTCTTCTTTAGATTATTTCTATCGCAATGGGGATCCTGAAAGTTGTTTGCGAGTCGTTATCACTTAGCCACTCATCAGATTCTTTGTTCAAAGCTATAGTTAACATATAGTTGACAAAACATATAAGATATATGCAGTATGCGTAAAGTTAAAGTTGCCGACAAACTTATATCATTTTGGGGGTAATGGAAACCTCTGTATAAGCTCTTTTTTGAAATGAATTAAATTGACCATCAAATTAATTATTCTTATTATATCAAACACAACCATGGTATCATGGAATATAAATCAAAGTTTGCGATATCAGATGAAGCAAATGAAAAATATTTTGGTTACTTTAGAGAAAATACTTTTTATATTCAAACAATGCAAAAACTTGGCCAATTTTCAGGTAATCACACTTAACACACTAACTCAAGTTGTTTATTTGTTAAATGTGTCATACCTGAAAATTAATTTCATAAATACTAGCCATATACCATTGAACACATTGGCTATATACCATTAACAACGGTGTTTGCCACCAGTTTATGTGAGTTTTTATTGTATTCGTATTCACTCTCTCTCTCCAATCGCTTGCTTGTAGTCACTCTGTTAGTATCAAACTCAACTTGTAACGCACTAAATAACACCACATCTGTAAATTTCATAAAAATCAGTTGTATTTTAAATTATTGTACATCACTCAATATTATAAAAATCGTTTCGTAAAAATATGTTTTGTCGGACAGATATAAAGATAAAAGCAAAAAAGCAATTACAGTCCTACTGAATAGTGTCTTTTTAATAATCATTGGAAATTCAAGACGTTATGATGACAAAATTAGTGAAAAACCTCTAATTTAAGTACGGCCGAACAGAATCCATCGACTTTAAATTAAGAGGGAAAAGAGTACACGAGGTGTTCTTTCATAGTTTTGGTAGGTCAGTTGGTAGAGTACTTGTCTCGAAATCAAAAGTTTGCAGATTGCAGTTTCCAGTTTTTTCGTAGGTGAACTTTGCAACTTCATAGCTACCAGTTTAGCTCAGTTTCAATTTTTTATGACATTTTTTTTTATGAAGAAATTGTTATTGGGAAGATATATTAAAATATCTAAGACTGTGTGAGGTCAAAATAACCCATGTCTTATTATTTTCCTCATGTGCATTAATTTATGATTTTCTTATGAACTAACAACCTATCAGAGCTTCAGATTACAGTGACCAATCACAGCCCTAGTTTGGCAAAGTTGCGGATTATATAGCGGGATAAAATCAGTGTTTCGGTATCAGAGCGTTCTTGGAGAGAGTCTCACTTTTGTATTGTGCCTTAGATGTTTCGGCGAGTTCCTCGATAGATTGACTCCCAGCTGCCTAGGCATTGACGGCTATTTGGTGCTACAATATTGTGTGCGGTTCGTGTAGGCCCTAGACTTTTGGTTTGGAGGTAATGTAGTGTGTTTATCCTGGGTTTTGCTTGGGTTAATCAAGTACGATAGTTTAAAGTAGTATTGCCACTAGTACTTGAATGCATTTCTATGTATTCTCGGTATATTGCCCTTCGTACAAGTAGTAAGTTTTAATTTGTTTATTCAGGCAAAAAGCCTTGTAGTTATTCGAGTAACAGTGTTATTTACTTTTACCCTATGTCGAAAACCCAGATCACTGGACTCACCCTGAGGCATGACCAACCTATGTGTTTGTGTATAAATTCATGAACGTTACGAGTTTTTGACTGTTAGCTTTTCAAAAAGAAGGAAATTTTAGAGTTAAGCCAGTTTAGGTAAAGGGAAAATTCCCTTTTGACGAGAACTCTTCAACTGACTGAAAGACTCGCATCTAAAATTGAAATAAGAAAAATGAAACTACTTTCAGTTCGGATAGCTCATTTGATTGAGAACTGACATCAATATTTAATAGTTTCACATACTATTTAAACTATTATACAGCTTCATAGTCTAATGGATACAATGATGAATCATTGTGTTTAGTAAAATGCTTCATTAAAATCAAAGATATTTAGTGCCTCGAACTCTTATTACGTATTTTAATACCGTATTTTTTTATGTATCAATTAAATATTCCACGCTACACAAACTATATTTCAAAGCTGCCGTCTTTATCCTTTTTATTATTTTGCTTCCCTTGCTAAAGGAAAAGAATGGTTTCTTATCAAAAACACTTTTTTTTTCCAAATTCCTGCTGTTTTAAGGGATGACTATGAAAAACACTTTTCCGTGTACCACCGCATCGTTCAATTTATAAAACAGGTTTTTCTCATAAACTACTTAAACATTGCAATGATTTGTTGTATCAGGGGTGTTTTGTAATTGTCAATAAAAATATTACAAAAAGACTCACTTCTTGCAAGAATATACCCACACATCAATTAAAAGCGACACTTGTCAACGATATCGTGTCATTCATTTAACAGCTCATTAGAAATTCTCAGCCAGCACCACTGTCATCACTAATTTGTCACCTGTTATCATTATCTCTTCATTTGTACATGCTTTGCATCAGCAAATCTTGTAAATTGATTGTTTCTGATTCTATTTTACTTTTTCTTTTATTTGTTACGATAAGCAAGAACGTTTCCATTCAGTTAGGGCGGCATTCATAAAACAGCTTTTATTACGAAAACTCGTTTATAAAGTAATCGGCTTTTAAATGTCATTTTGTTATGATATAAAAAATTACTTACACCTTATAAATTATATTTCATTATTCCTAGAATAATAATTTTTATTTGTGGGTAATGATTGTTCCCATTTATTTGTGTCCAGTTACGATCGAATAATAGGTATCAATATCAACAGCTATTGCTCAAATTGGACTTACTGAGGAACCTTCACTTAAAGTATTCCAATTAAGGGTGTTCTTATTCTGTTCGAATTTCCAAGTCGCAGTTGGTACTTAGCTGTTGTTAAAAGTGCACACTGTTTCGGTCCTGGGGAAGAGGACTCAAAACCTCTTCGAAATAATTGTAGTTACCTACTTGTTATATACTTGATTAATAAAAGGAACTATTGGAAAGTTATATATCAATTAGAGCCTAAAAATCAGCCAAGTAGGCTGAGGGGGAGGGAGGTTGAACCCCATGTCGGGGATGCCTTGCCCCCCATTTGGACGCATTTATACCTTTGTCGGGGAAAATTTGTAAGATTTGTAAACATAATTTTGTATGTTAATTCAATTTATCACATTTTTTTTTTATTTTAATTTTATTCTTCATTTTGTCAACACACTTTGATTCCTCTGTTGAGAAAGATTTCTTAACCTTACGTCTATAAAGCCGCATCGGTAGTCGAGAGGTCTAAGGCAAGCGTTTTGATGTTTGGATTTTCTGGGAGGAGGTAAGCCCGCCCGGTCCCTTTTCATCTTTTGTTACGGAACGTTTTTGTACTAAATTTGACTCTCTCTACAACTTTTTAATTGATTTTCCCCCTATCTGTAAAAGGGACCGAGATGGGCCCCTAGCACCCCAAAACATTGGAAGCCACGTGGTTTCTCCCATGTCTCATTGTGTGGGCCATATAGGGTTTCCTATAAAGCGGCAAAAGAAATATAAACCTAGCTGCTATAGTTTATGAGATATTGGTCTGAGGTACGACTTTCCCTATAACCCTGAATATATATCTATCTCTCAATATATATATATATATATATATATATATATATATATATATATATATATATATATATATATATATATATATATATATATGTATATATATACTTGATATATTAAATACTTGAGATATTTATTTCTTTATGTCACATTTACATTTCAGTCTATCTTCGTTTCACTTATGTTATACAGAACATTTTCTATTAATGATCTATCTCAGGTATATATAATACAAGTAAAATAAAAATTCTTCAATTAAATAGTACCTTAAAAATTATCAGTCGCTTAAGCGCGTTATTTTTAAAAAGGGAGTAATTTATTACATTCAGTCACGTTATTTGAATCTATTATAAGTCAAACATCTTATATAAATAATCACTTATATAACAATAAATAATCACTTAATATTACAATCTTAGCAGCAAATATAGCGCAAGTGGTAATATATGGTATGTGTTTTCCTACTAAATATATATATATATATATATATATATATATATATCTTAGCGTGGGCCGAAACCGGGGTAAAAAAATTTTTTTTTTTTTTTTTTTTTTTGCTTAGCGATAGTGCGGAAAAGGTGCCTTTTCCTTCCAAATTTAAGATCCCAAAATTTAGAAGCGATAAAAAAATGTCTTCATGGGGCGTCGGCGACCAGAAAGTTAGCTTTTTTAAAAAATTATGCTTTTTTAAGAATTTTTCTTCCCTAAAAATTTGAAGTTATATAAATCCTCGACAGTGACTAAAAGATATCTTTTGCAGTACTATTTCAAATGCTAAAATTATATCGTGGCAGAAAAATAACTTGAGTGTCCCCTGAGGAACACAAATATAGTGCATGAAGACAATATTTTGCGATTTTTCAAGCTTAATTTTTCTTCGACTGGAGAAGTTATATTTTCTCCGCTCGGAGTTTTAAATATTCTATGATGAAATAATACAGTACTAATGCACAAAATTATGAAAAAACACCATTTTGAAAGTATTTTAAGCGCCAAATTATTTTGCAATTTATCCATTTTTGGTAATGAAATAAGTAAGTACATATACTAGAATTGAAAACAAATTGTCATCAGAAAGTTTCATAAAATAAAACATCCGTCGATATAATCACAATCAGTAAGTTATACATTTTTAGGAAGTAAAATTACTATAAAAACACTTATGTACACTTACTTACTCTTATCTATTCAATTTTAAAATCCTTTTTAGTACAAAATACAGGAAAAAGAGACAGGGATCCTTTCCTTGCGTGGATAAATCTATCCCTCGCATCTTAGCCACAAACTGCTGCTGCTGCTTCCGTGACAATCTTTACTGTTCTCTCAACAGCCTGAGTATGGCATGGAAATTTTGTGAACTGTACCAGAGACCATTGATCAGATTTGGTAGATGACTCTTCAAGTAATTGCTTGAGTTCTTCGTCTTTAATTTCCATCGTCATTGGCGGCTCCGTTACGTGTGACTTTTGCCATGAAATCATTTCCACATAATCAGTAGCTCGGAAATTTATAGCCGAGATGACGAACTTTCTCAGTTTGTTCTTGTCTGAATCCTTATTTTTCCTTACTTTAAGAATTCGTCGTAGGGTAGTTCTCGAATAAATTTTCGTTCATCTGTCAACATTCCCAGAAGAATATTCTCTGAAGAGGCAAAATATCCATTCCTCTGTATAACAGGATCATCTACTTTTTGAAGTTCTACTGGAAGGTAACGAGAAGTTGTATCAGTTTAAATAAATGACTGGAACCATCAATACAAGAAGGCTTTAATTTAATGTGAAACCATATTGGTGCATATACCTTCATTACATACGTCGCCAATGTCTTGAGACTTTCCGAAGGATTTTTCTTGCTGATGTAAAGCAAACGAATGCGGTTTGCTGTTGTGAGCCATCTTGAATGAGACAGCTTACCAGGGTTCAGAGCATCTAAATCAGGGGTGCAAATACCACTCGATACTGCCAGACATATTTCAAGAAGATACTTCTGATCACTACTGAGGTCTGCCAGTGCTCGCAAATTATCTGGCAGATTCCCTTCAATCCGTTGAAAATCAATAACTGTTTGTTTTTCACAGATCTCCAAAGCTTTTCCAATGTCACCCGAGTAGCTCTCTGGCCCTGTAGTTTTTCCATCTAAAAATTTATAGAGATGTCGCAAAGGTAGTTCATTTCCATGGAAAAGACAAATAAGTCATTGTAGGGGTTTCCTAGCTTCTTTTTCCAACAATGTAATAATTCCATTTTTATTACCTGTGTTAGTAACATCGCATCCAATGGTTGTGGGACTTGTAATATTTATATTTTTGTCTTGAAAAAAAAAACGAAAAATGCTTTGCTTGATGTTCAGAGAGGTGCTTGATTTCGGAGACTCATGACCCAAATATCTTGATTCTGGTTCTTCAATTAGAGAGATATGCTCTTCTGAGACTGTTGCACGGTAGAATTTATTGCCCTTTTTTTCTTGAATCATTGTAACATCTTTCCTTCCATCAAAATACAAACCTTTTATAATTCTATTTCCCAGTTCATCAAAATAAATTTCATTGACATTGCACTTTTGACTGGATAATATCAATTACGGTCTTCAGGTTTAAACATTATTATTATTGATATTTTCGGGGAATATTGATTAAGAGATTATTGATATTTTCAAGTTATTATGTCATTGTTTTAATGCGGCAAAAATTGTTGAAACTCTTATATTGTACGTTGTACGAGTAATCTTCTACAGTTGCAAGGGTATATCTTCTAATCTACGAGAAAATAAGTAGTACAGGTATATTGGCATATATTTGACATATATTGGAATCAAATACGGCCTTCTGTTATGAAGATTACGGGGATTATTGATATTTTCAATTTATTACGTCATCTGTTTTATTTTGGCAAATATTTTTGAGACTCATATTGTAATACGGGTAATTTTCCACTAACACTCGGACATATCTTCTAATCTACTACATTAAGTAGTACGGGTATATCTTCCCATATAATTTTAGCATTTTCATTTCGGCATATATTGAAATCAATTACTGATTTCAAGTTTAAAGATTACGGGTTTATTGATATTTTCAATTTCTACATGTAATCTACTAATACAGGTTATAACTTCTAATATTCGCGTATATAAGTAGTACGGGTCCCATACAATTTTAATACTTTTATTATATTTCATATATTGATTCAATTCCATATTTTTTGTAAATTTGCTTACAAAAAGGGTCAGGGTGTTTTATTCTTCAGATCTGTCCTTGAAGATAATTTTGTACAGCGAGAATAAATATTTTTAAACTTCTTTTTAGGAACATAATATTAAATATTTTAACAGAATATTTTGATTAAAAGTGTCATTTAGTATACTATAGGAATTTGCACATGATTGTGAATTTTAAGTTTCTCTATATTATATACCCCGTACGAAGAACGGGTGTGCTGCTAGTATGGAATATAATTTAAATATCACTACGCACAGTGCAGAATCCAATTCGACAATAAGAGCTTGCAAATCCATCCCAGTAGCTCAACATTAAAGCATCGGCTGACCAGTACGAAGATCCGTGGCTTGATTTTCAGTTGGTGCAGCAAGGTTCTTTACAATGGCGCCCAAACAAATCAACCCTTTAGGTTAGTGCAAAGATGTTGGAGGTTTTTTTCGACCCAGACCGTCTGACCTACTCGAAGGTATAAGATATCTGTTTGGATGACCAGGATATTGCCACCCAACTTAGACCGGAACCCAGTGGGGGGCGGCATTTACAAGGACCGTTTCCTCCTCCCCTACTGCCAACCTCTCTGAATGACTTATGGATCCACATATTTAACGTGCGAGTACTCCGCGTGAACACGGAGACAGTTTGGGCAGAGTCGGGAATCGAACTCGAGTCGTCCTAGTGCAATCCCCTCCCGCTAACCACTAGGCTGCCCCACCCCATGCAGTCACAAACCTGAAAGTGACGCTAGTATGACTAGTACGTATTCAGTAGACTCTAGTATATTGAGAGCCGATTTCAAATCGGGAGGCCAACGGGAGCTAACCTGGAATATAATAAATAGCAGCAGGCGGCTAACCTGGGATAAAAATAGCAGGAGGTGGTCAGTCAGATTGTAAGTTGCACATCAATCTGGTATTAGAAGGTGGAGAATGCAGAGTCCACTTCTAAGATAAAAACTCGCAATTCCGTCCAGGTAGTTCAGCGTAGAGCGTCGGCTAATCAGTATGAAGATCCGTGGTTTGATTCCCTCTTAGGACAGTAAGGTTCTTTACAACAAATAATGTCACGTATAATGACATAGCTTTTTGTAAAGTTGAGATATTTGAATAAAAAATGAAAGGATAGGAACAGTTTGATAATTTCAAAAGCAGTTTATTTCAATTAAAAAGCAATAAATATTCCAGAAAGACAATTAAATATTGCCCATCATTCTAGGATTTTTGTTTCGTGTATTTTTGGTTCGTTATCCTAGCTTTAAAAAAATTCTCCGCTAGAGGTGCTGCAATCACTTTATTTCATTCGGGAATGGATCCTTTATCATGGTCACTTTTGCGTTATGATCTAGTTCACCACTAAATACTATTTATGACGTCATATGCGTTTCCGAGTATGGGTCAGCGTAGGAACCCCAAAATTTTTATTCGACACTGAACAACGTCCAAACGCCACAAATAAGCTTTGTCATCAACAAGAGTCGTGCGTAAGTCTTTCAGTCTTGAAATGAGTGTTCTACCAAAACTAACGACGCTTGAAAACGTACAAACAATAAACTGCAGATCTCACAAAATTCATTTTTCCATCTAAAAATAAATCTCCACGCTGACCTTCTCCATTTCCACAAAACATTCTACCCAAAATATGACAGGATATGTAGTTTCCTATCGGACGATTTGGGATGAGTTATTTGAAGCGACTCTTATCGGCTGGCCATCTTATCTGTCCTTGAAAACTACTAATTCCGCGAACTACATTCGGACTATCTGTTTCTATGGTTAAGAGGAATAGAAGACAATCTTTAAATAATGTGTTATCCTTTTTCGGAAAACTCATATTTATTAAGAAATTTTGGAATTTCTCACACGAAATAAATGATGGTTTCAAATAGCGGAAAATGTTATTTATTCTATAAATATAGCGTTTCTTAGCTACTGCAAGGTTGCTAAATTTATGCAAGTCTCTGATGAGCTGTCGAAAACCTTTCTGATTTTCGGACCCTCCAAAAATAAATATTTTGACTAAAAAAAAATCCTACCTTTGAAAACGACAGATTTAGGTCGACGAGGAGCGCCTTTAATCAGATACATCTAATCCTAATAATCAATCCAATTCATTGAATACCTAAACATTGCTCTATTGAATACGAAAGAAAAACTTGCAGGTACAAAGTTAAAAAATCTATCTGATCTTGGTTGAATACCCCTTTAACATTGGGCCAAATTACTAACCTCGGTAAGCAAGATAACAAATATATCTATATACAGTTCAGTTCTTTTTACTCACTGTCACATGTCCCGGTATTCTGGACATACTCCCATCTTTGAGTTCAGACTATATATTTGATATTCAAATAAAGGATTATAAGCATCCCAATTAGCGCTAAGGTCGTCTAATTACTAGTCCAGATCGTGTGGTAATGACAGGATCATCGAAAGCTTATGCATTGGTCCCTATTTCAGGAACAGGCTCATGTAGGTCTTTTTGGACAGGTGATTTGCAGATTAGCTTTTCCAACTGAGTTTAAACAAGTCTTCTTAAAATTCCAGTCTTTGTTTTCATCTTTGCCACTCTTTCTTCCTAGGGTATACAGATCATTCTTTTTTCCCAGTGCATCAATCCTTCTTTCCCTGGGTATATACTCGTAGATTAAGAATCTTCTCCAATGGCCAATCTAATTTCATGCAATTGTCACTTGATACGAATACATGCATACAGTTGAATTTCGACGGTGTCTATTTCACTGTTACAGTCTATTTTTTAGATCCTACCGGATTCTCTGACGATAAGAATAACGTCGGTTAATTTCTTGGGAATTCCCAATGTGTAAATAGGAAACACCGATTTTCCGGATCTCTTACAAAAACAAAAAACACAGACTGTGAGATTGGCATAGATCTTGAAAATCTTCCAACAGATACCTTAAAGGACGGGAATTAAGAATGTTTTCACAATCCCAGAAAATGCTATTCATTTCTTCATGGTTCAAGGTGGATCGACCAAAGACTTTTCGAATGTATTTTTTTTTCAGCACGCTAATTAATTTCTCTCACCATCAACCCCACAAATTTGACTGAAATTTTCAAAGATTCTCTCCGGTGATTTGAGGACACGTCTATAATTGATAGCATGGCTCCAGTTCTCCTTTTCCCCCTTCTTTCTGAGTATACTGAAAAATTCAACACAATCACATGCCAATGCATTTAGCATTAATCAATCACGCATTCAAGGTTATTTAGCTATAATCAGGGAACCCTTATCTATAAAACACACTAAGACATAACCTCGAAAATATACTTCCGATTCAAACATTTTTCAGGATTGGCTATTGATAGATCTTAGATGACGACTCATATGAATTTAGGATCATATTTCGGTGAGATCACTAAGGATTTTCGCTTCCGGTTCAAAATTTTTCATTGAAATATCTATTTCTCAGGATTGTCTATAGAGTTTAAATGACGACTGATATGGATACAGCATCAAATTCCATAGGGGTTAGAGGGTTCACTAAAAATTTTCATTTTCAGGTATTTTCCCAATTCCGGTTCAAACATTTTAATTTTCCCTTGAAACATCTGTTTTTCGGAATTTGCTATAGATAGATCTTAGATGCCGACTGGTATGAATTAAGCATAAAGTTCCTTAGGGTATATGAAAATTCGAATTTCAACTTCCAGTTCTTTACTACTTACGGTCAAAATTTTTCATTGGATCATCTATTTTTATATTCAGAATCAGCTGTAGATAGAGCTTAGATTATGATTGACATGAAATCAGCATCGTATTTTGGTGGGAGAAGGGTCTCACTAAGGATTTTTATCCTGTTCTAAAGTTATCGCTTTCGATTAAAAAAATCTGATGTGGACAGCACATGACTTTCCCTGCAGACTCATATTCACGTTCTCTTTATTTCTTCAATAATTCATTAAATTGAGCTTAATTGCACAAAATAACACGCATAATTAATTTAAATGAGACTGAATTTGCACTTTGAATTCAATTTTTGTTTTCATTTGGTAACTGAGCTTATTTTGAAAGGTGGCGTAGAGAAAATGCAAAACAACTACAATATCTCGGGAACTGCTAGACCTAGAGTAATGGGGTTGGTCTTATACCTTTCACAGTGAAAAATTACGTATGTAAACAGGTATTTAAATAATATATTTGAGCATATGTAATTTTTTATTTGAGCATATGATTTTGACGACTTTTGCAGGCCTTTTAGCAAAAAAGGGTAGGTTTCATATTTTCGAATCGTATCAAAATCTAACCAGCACCAAAGTAACCCACAAGTGATCCACCAAATTTTGTGAAATTCGATCAATTAGTTTCTTAGCTAGAGTGGATACAGACATTTTTAAGGGCCATTTTGTAAAAAAAAATTGCGGGTTCTTTTATCCCGATTCGTACCAAAGTCTAATCAGCACCAGGGTCATCCACAAGGAACTTATTTACAAAATTTTAAGAAATTCGTTCAATTAGTTTTTCAGTTAGAGTGGATACTTGCATTTCACAGACAGACACACACACAGACGTCACGCTAAAAATAGTTTTTTCCTGTTCTAGAGGTCCCAAAACGTGCAGATCCGTTGAAAACTCGAGTTGTGATTTTCAGCATGATTCCAATACTTTCCCCTATACATTACCATGCATTCCAGGGAAAGTAAAAATTACATTTTCCTTGCAACATCTTTTCTCAGGAATGCCTATTGATAGAAGAGCTTAGATGATGATGGATATGGATTCAGCATCAAATATAAGAGAGAGTAGGGGGGGTGAGGGTTCATTAAGGATTACCGCTTCTGGTTCTACAGATATAACTTCTGGTTTTCCTGAAAATTCGATGAATGTACGAAATAAGTGTGCAAAAGGGAATAAAAATACCTAATTGCTCTATCAAGAATTAAGTGTACACACCACTTTCCATCATATGAAGGCTCCTTCATAAATTTCTTGTTGATATTCAAATGACATGCAATAGTAAAATGCTCAATTTATTACTTTCTCTGCAATATATGGTAATGTATCGTATTGGAACGTATTGGAATTGCGTCGAAAATCGCAACTCGAGTTTTCGACAAATCTACACGTTTCGGGACCTCTAGAACACAAAAAGATACTTTTAGCATGACGTCTGTGTATATCTGTGTATATCTGTGTATATCTGTGTGTGCGTCTGTGTGTCTGTCTGTGTGTAATATATGTATTCACTGTAACTCAATAACTAATGTACCAAATTTGAAGAATTTTTATAGGTAAGTCGCTTGTGTGTGACCCTGGTGCTGATTAGATGTTGATCCGATTCAGGATAAAAGAACCTCCCTTTTTTTTTTTTGCGAATTGGCCAGCAAAAATCTCATGTTTCCACTCTGGCTAAATTATTAATTGGCCAAATTTCTCAAAATTTGGTAGATAAGTCACTTCAATTTTCGTTTTCATTGGGTAACTGAACGTATTTTCAAAAGCGGCATATCAAAAATGCCAAAAAACTGAAATATCTTGAAAACGGCAAGGCAAGTCCTAGAATAATGGGGACGGGGGGGGGGGGATCTTATTCTTTCCAGCGTTAAAAATTACGTATAAAACAAGCATTTAGTTGATACATTTGAGCATACGTATTTTTTATTTTAGATTTTTACGATTTTTGCGGGCCATTTCGCAAAAAAAAAAAAAGTTTATTTTTTCCGAATTGTACCAAAATCTAATTAGCACCAGAGTAACTTACATGTAACTTATCTACCAAGTTCTGAAATTTGGTCAATTGGTTTCTTAGCTAGGGCAAAAAAAAAAAAAAAGACTGGTTCTTTTATTCCGAATCGTACTAAAATCTAATCAGCACCAGGGTCACCCACAAGTAACTTACCTATAAAATTTTATGAAATTTAGTCAATTAGTTTCTGGATATAGAGGATACATACATTGCATAGACAGACACACAAACACACGTCACACTAAAAATAGATTTTTCGTGTTCTAAAGGTCCCAAAACGTGCAGATCCGCCGAAAAAATGACTTGCGATTTTCGACATGATTCCACTACTTTCCCTATACATTACCATGTATTGCAGGGAAAGCAAAAATCGTGTACTTTTTATTTCACCGTAGTGTACATGTACGTGCGCACTACCAGTTCTATATTTGAGCTTTATGCGGGAATAAGTCTCCTTGCAAAAAGTAAAACCCCGTCTGCCTTTCTCTGAGACTGTAGTGATCTCTGGAAGACGGTGAGAAAATCGAATAAAATTTAATACAACTATTTCGCGTGAATCGGGGGGAGGGGGGGGGGGGTTGGAAGTTCATAACTTATGTTAAATTGATACCATCAAATACGATAATTGAAATCCAGTGTAAAATGTTCTATTTCAGAAGATACATGGTGTAAGCCCTCTTTCCTTAAGTAAAAACAAGAAAGATCAATCATGCTTAAAGCATTGATTATGAAACACATTCCAACTTCAATCCAATTTTATTTAAACATGCCTAAAATGCAATACATTCCTCGGTAATATTTTAAAACTTTTCACAATACTGCATTAATTTATTATATTTGAAAACTTAAACCTTCATCGAAAAAAATGAACTTCATTCAAAGGACGGCATTGAAATATAAATTGCCTGGTTTAAACATCTGTAAAATGTGATATATTCCTTGGTAATAATGTTAGAATTATCATAATACTACGATAATTTATTATATTTGAAAACTTCATCGAAAATAACTGAAATTCATTCAAATGACGTCATAGAAAAAATAACACGCCTGGCTCTCTCTATAAAAGCAGCATTTCATTCATAAATAATTTCCCATTCATGTCATTCATCACAATACTATAATAATTTATTTTATTTAAAAATTAAGACCATAGAGCTACAAGTAATTAAACTCTATGCGTAAAACTTCATCGAAACAAATCGTCCTTCTCTTTGTAAAATCAATGAATATTTCATTCATATCAGCTATGCAGACTCCATAAACTAAATGATTTTGTGTTAAAGAAATACAGCAATTCTAATATAACTCATTCTACATATTTTGCTGTTTACATTTTACATAGGTGAAAAATAGGCTTCGTTGTAGAAATAATCAAATTTGGATGAGCATTTAAACTCAAATATATTGTAATTGCGTTGTTTCAGTATGTAGATGCACATAATTTAAGCTGAAATAAAGTGGTTTTAGGACGGATACAACACTCAATATGAATGAAACAGAACTTTAAAAATCACGATTTTGAGACAAGATGAATGCCATATATTATTTGAAGTGGGTCACGTGATCTTTTCATATCATGGTCACGTGATCGCTTCATATAAGAGGTGTAATTATTATTTTAATTTTTATTTAAAAAACTACTGAATATATTTTGCTGAATCTTTTTTTATATATTTTATGGAACAATTTGAATATTACCTAACATTTTCGAAGCAATTTGTGAATTTTAAATCCGCTTAAAAAATGTTTGAAAAATTAGGTCCCATAGGGCTCAATGTATTTCATTTTTTCAACCCGGTTCAATCCAAAACTAATTGGGTGATATTATTCATGTATATTCCCATAGGTCCTACAGACCATCTGAACAACATACTAAAATTTTATTTTGATTAAGTCATTTTTACGGCAGTTATCGTGCTAATGGACAGACAGACAGACAGACAGACAGAATGAACAAAGTCATAAACACTTTTCAACTTTGTTGTAAAGTGTTAAAAAAGTAAACAATAATTTTCGGCTCGAAAAGATATATAGCCTGTACTCAGCTTGAGTTTATGCCTCATATCGAACAATTCCAATTCATGTCGAAATTGGTTTGTATGAGAATATCGAAACAACTTTCATCCAGATCGCTCCACGAAAAGATTTTAAAAGAATAAGGAACATGTATGTCTTTGCATGTATATAATGTAAGATAAAAGGAAGAGAAAAAATCTGATGTGGGCAGCACATGACTTTCACTGCAGACTTATATTCACGGTCTCTTTATTTTGATTCAATTTAATTCACTTTTTATTCAATTTTCGTTTTCATTTGGTAACTGGACTTATTTTCAAAGGTGGTGTAGCGAAAACACGAAGAAACTGAAATATCTCGGGAACGGCAAGCTCTAGTGTAATGGAGTTGGTCTTATTCTTTTTATCGTTAAAAATTACGCATAAAACAAGCATTTAATAGATATATTTGAACATACGTAATTTTTTAATTTAGATTTTGACGATTTTTGCTGGCCATTTTGCATAAAATGCAGGTTATTTTTATCCAAATCGTACCAAAATTTAATCAGAACCAGAGTAACCCACAAGTGACTTATCTACCGAATTTTGTGAAATTCGGTTCATTAGTTTTGAGTTAGAGTAGATACGTACATTGCACAGACAGACACACAGTAAGACACACAGATAGACACACAGTAAGACACACAGACAGACACACAAACACACAGACGTCACGCCAAAAATAATTTTTTCGTATTTTAGAGGTCTCGAAATGTGTAGACCCGTCGAAAACTCGAGTTGCGATTTTCGGCATGATTCCAATACTTTCCCTATACATTACTATGTATTGCAGGGAAAGTAAAAATCTGATGTGAGGAGCACATGACTTTCCCTGCAGACTTATATACACGTTCTCTTTATTTTAATTAAATTTAATTCACTTTTAATTCAATTTTCGTTCTCATTTGGTAACTGGACTTATTTTCAAAGGTGGCGTAGAGAAAATACGAAAAAACTAAAATATCTCGATAACGGCTAGTCCTAGTGTAATGAGGTTGGTCTTTTCTTTTCTTCGTTAAAATTACGCATAAAACAAGCATTTAATGGATATATTTGAATATACGTAGTTTTTTATTTTAGATTTTGATAATTTTTGCGGGTCATTTTGCAAAAGGGGCAGGTTATTTTTTTCCGAATCGTACTAAAATCTAATCAGCACCAGGGTAACCCACAAGCGACTTATCTACTGAATTTTGTGAAATTCAGTTCATTTCAGCTAGAGTTGATACAGGCAATTTTTGCGGGCCATTTCGAAAAAAAAGGCGGGTTCTTTTATCTCGAATCATCAAAAAACTAATCAGCACCAGAGTCCCACCCAAGTGACTTACGTACCAAATTTTATGAAAGTTGGTCCATTAGTTTTTGAGTTAGAGTGGATAAATACATTGCACAGACAGACAGACACACAGATAGACAGACACACTGAAAATAGATTTTTCGTGTTCTAGAGGTCTCGAAACGTGTAGATCCGTCGAAAACTCGAGTTGCGATTTTCGGCATGATTCCAATACTTTCCCTATACATTACCATGTATTGCAGGGAAAGTAAAAATCTGATGTCGGCAACACATGACTTTCCATACAGACTCAAATTCGAAATACATTAAATTGGGTTTAATTGTTTAAATAGACAAGGCTACTTAAAACTTTATATCAAGTTTGCATTTTTAATATTTCTTCTTTTTCACCGAGCAAATTAATGCATTTTAAACTGTCGTCATCTCCTCAAAGTTCCAAAATACTTAAATGTCTTAAAAAGGCTTCGTTATTGAGTAATGACGTTTGTCTTACTCGTTTTGTCATTAAAAATTAATATGTAAAACAAGCGTCATGTAAAATAAGCATTTTATGAATACTTTTAACCGTACTTTGTGTTTTATGTCAGATTTTGATGGTTTTGAGGACCATTTCGCAAAAAAAAAAGGCTAGTTCTTTTTTGCGAACCATACTAGGAATCACATCATTGGAATCATATATCTAATCAGCACCAGGGTAATCTATAAATAACATCTATAAATATCTATAAATAAGGTTTTTAACTACAGTGTAAAACATCGTTAACTCCTCAAAATTACAAAGAGTTTAATATCTTGAGAATGGCCCAATCTAAAGTAATGAGGTTGGCCTTGTTCGTATCGTTGTTAAAAATTATGTATAAAACAAGCATATAAACAACACAAATAAAAATTCGGATTTTTAACCATACCGAAAACAGACGATATTATGAACCTATATTTGGAGCAACTCACTAGCCAATTGGAGATGGAAATTACGAACATGTGCAGTAAATCCTTTCGTATTGTAAGTCAACGCCATTAATATTTAAGTTTGCAAGGATTTATTCCAAAATTTTAAGGTAAGTTATTGTTTTCTGTTTACTTATATTTTTAACCAATATTAAGTTTTTAATCTTGTCTGATGTTGAAGATAATTTCAGTAAATTTCTATTTATTAAAGTTAGTAACTTTCGTAAACTTCGTCCCAATTATTGCAATCTTACACTGTAAGAAATATCTGTAAAAGATAAACAGACACATCCTGTAACTTTTCACCCTTAAAATCATATTAAAATACATTTTTCGAAATGCTTCTGTGTTTTAAAGTTAGTTTTATGAATTTAACAATAAAGAAAAGTTAAAAACTATGCAACGTTTTCTGGTCTATCGTGAATTTACATGGCTGTTCTATAAGGAAATAATTTAATTATTTTAATTTCACATTAGATTCAGAAGTTACATATTTTAGTAGTGCACGATAAATGTACGCGCATATGTTTTCATGATTCTGTGATAATAATACTTTATAATAATACAAATTGAAAGTTATAAACTTTTGCGTTGTTTTATGAAGTATGTGGTTATTTATCTAAAAGTGTTTGTTATTAAAATTTGCGTTTTGAACTTGAATCGAACTGTTTCGACAGCGCAAAACTTGTATTTTGTTTCAAGCACTCACAGCTTATGTTATCAATGCGGGAAGCATCCGCGAACTAAAAATAGTTCCTTTATATTTGTCACTGACCTAGCATTAATCATAACTTTAGTGAAAAATTATGTTTTAAAATTAAATTTAAAAAATACAATATTTGCTACTATAACGAAAATAATTTTAGTTTTGCGATTTAGCAAATGCATCTTAAGCAAAATCAGTTCAAGAACCCCGAATTTTGAATGAGTTTTTGAAAAAATTATGAAAAGAAAACTCCAGTAAATCACATCTTTGTAGAAAAACATATCATGGCTATGATAAAAATATTAGACTCCAGCTTTAATTTGTACACTTGTTACAATGTGACCACTGACACTCCTTATTGTTGATTGATACAAAAGGAGATTTTCGCAACGATTGCTGTCATGAACAATTGAAATTAAAATGTAATTATTAATGAATTGAATAATTATATGTCTTATTGTTGATTATTATTGTTAGAACTTTTAGCATGCTAACTGACTAATTAAAATTTTCTACCCAAACCATCCGACTTACCTTAAGGTGGAAGGTAACAGTTTGGAGGGTCGGGACAGTGCCATCCATTTTTGATCAGAACTGAATGAGATTGGCGACCGCAGGAATCATATCATTCTTCCCACCACCTCTCGGACAAATAGATTGAAAGTGTCCATACTCCGCGTAGACACGGATATAGTTTTGGGCGGCGTGGGGGATCGAATCCGAATCTACTGTTTGAGATCTCAACTCTTTAACAAATGGGCTGGGCTACTTAGGCCCTAGACTGTTTCACTGAAATCATTTTATTTGCTTACACCCAAAACCACTTGCGCATACATAATTATAAATATGTAGTTGAAGGTTACATTTTTATACTCTGCGGGCGGGGTGAAAGAGTTCGCGAAGTGAGGTACGGGGTTGAAGAGCTTAAGCGAATATGGGACGAGGTCCCGATGGGCTTATTACGACTGCGTAATAGGCGGGATGAAAGAGCTCCTAAAACAAGCTCCGGCTCCAGCAAACATGCGTGGAGCCCTTGAGCTCGGGGGATTGGCTAACACCAGCCAATAAAAGATGAACTCTAGGCGTAAGACGTCTGCGTAGCAGTCGACGCGAACGACTTCGCCAATTGAGCTCCGGCGGTTAGTGAGTGACAGCGAACAGGGGGCAGAGTCCTCTATAATTAAGAAAAAATAATTATTTAAATATGTAATACAATTTAGAAATATGTTTAATAGATATTAAACTAGGGTGTGAAAAACCCAGCCCACACGACTGACCCGAAGGCTTACAGTAACTATAAAACGATAATATTAAACTAGGGTGTTGTTGTTGTTGAAACCCAGACCGTCCGACCTACCAGAAAGGTGTAAGGTAACTGTGTGGACGGTCGGGAAGTGCCACCCAATTTAGACCGGAACCCAGTGGGGGAGGCATCCACAGGGACCGTACCCTCCTTCCCCTACCACCAACCTCTCGGAAGGACTTTCGGACCCACATGTTTAACGTGATCGTACTCCGCATGAACACGGCGGCAGTTTTGGCAGTGGCTGGAATCGAACCCGGGCCTACCGAGTGCAACTCCAGCGCGCTAACCAATGGGCTACCGCGCCCAAACTAGGGTGTGTAATAGTGAAATATTAGTAAACTGTGTGAGTGAAATGCTAGCTATTGACTGATATTAGACAAATTATTGTGAATTCCTCTAATCGTCCTTGCTTTATTTGAATTTTAGCTATGCAACAATCACAATGAACAAAACTGCTACTTGCGAAAATAGAAATTTTGCTACTTCCTTGAAGCAAATATGTGAAAATTAAGTGACAACAATTGTATCAAGAGCATTATGAACCCTCTTTATTATAAATAATTTAATTTGGGTCGACATCGACTCAAGCCTAAATATTTATCGGAGTATCGATTTCAATTATGTTTGAGACCACCTGGTAGCAAATTCTCTGTTTTGGTGTTTAAACTCGGTTCGTTTGTTTCTTTTTCTGTTACTTCGCAGTCGCATTTGTTCCTTCGATCAGAACACGTTGTTCTTGATCTAATGAACAGGACATATAACACTTTTGAAACAAATATCTGCTTCAAGGATGTACAAAATTTGTATTCTCACATGCTAGTTATACTCATTGTGTATTTTTTCTGTTTCCAGGTTCACCAACGGGTTGTTCATTTTCTTTTCACCTTGAGCGAAAATGTCTGTATTCACGGTTTCGATTTCAATTTTTGATATCACTCTGTTGTGAATTTTCCTCTTTGGGTGTTCTAGCTCGGATGATTTGTTTCTTTATTGTCTACTTTGCTACTTTGTATTTGTTCCTTTAATCAGAAGACACTTTTTAACTTCATAAAAAGCTTACAATGCCTTCGAAATAATTGTATATTCACCTGATTTTGCCATGTCTGCTCCAAGGAAGTAAAAAAAAATATATTATAGCAGCATTATCTGAAAAATATGTAATAAATATCAAACTTTAATTTTCGTTCATTCCATGCAGCCATATGTAGCTGGAATAAAAGAGTTTCCTGTATTTATTTCTGGCAATAATTCACTGTATGTGTTTTATGCTACTTGATGAGGTTAGTTTATATACTTAATTTACGTGGATATTTGCACCAGTTTCTGGTGCTACTTTTGTGCAGCATTGCATAAAAAAGTGGCTACAGTTGTATTGCCTACTAATTTTCATACAGCATTGTATCATTTTAAGTATTAATTTAAGTACGTATTATAAGTGAGACACTGCATTTATTTTTGGTGTAACTTTGACTTGAGGTTGCTTCCATAACAAGAGCAACATTTCTCTTAAAAATAGTGAACTTAATAATGTTAATTCAAGTAGCATCACCGATTACCTCATTTGCGAGTAAAACTTTCACTATATAATAGTGTACAATTTACACGCAAATACCCTACAAAGTGGTGCAATATACCCTCTAAATTAAGAGTCACATTTTTAAGTGAAATAGTTTTGTATATAACTTTACACCAAAAATCTTTGCAATGTATTAGTTAAATCAAGTTTATTCGCTAAGCGGTTCAATGTTTCACCAAAATGTGTAGGCAATACAACTGTAGCCACTTTTTAGTGCAAAGTAGCTCAGAATTTTTAACAGTGTGCACATGAATTTGTAGAGGATGCTATTTTCTGTCGAATTGCTTCTTTGAATTTGCATTACTATATGAACAGGACTGGAATAATGAGAGTGGATTGTTTTTCTTCCTAGCTGTTCATTGACTTTTATAAAAGCCAATATGTTAACTATTGTGGTTCCAGAATTACTAGCTAAATTGAGAATAATTACTGTATTGTTTACTTTAATATGCCACCCATACATATGAAAAAATTGGATGTAGGCAGCGTGCAGCTTTCCCTATATAATGCAATGACTTTACTTCTTTTACAGCGAAATAATGATGTACAAGATCTACATCACAATGTTTTCGGCATTGAATTAACACCACATAAATTGAAATTGGGCCCTTTTTCAACTATCTATAGCCCAAACGGAACTACTTATTCTTGCTCGTGCGCGAAATTCTCCCAAAATGCAATTGACATTTAACTATTACAAAAAGTATCTTCTCCCGTGAATGGAACGAACTACGTAGACCCGTGAGAATGACAATAAGATTTCTTTCATAATTTTGCATACGGAAAGTGAACTTCTTTCATGATACTTAGTACTTAATTTTATGTAATTTTTTTATGAATTCATTTGAAAAACGTGTAATATCTTGAGAAGGGCTCATGCCAGCGTTATAAAGTTTTTATCATTCGCTTTCTAATAACAAAAATTACGTATAAATTGATTATTTATTTAACAGTACTGAAGGTCCTGATTTTTTAGCGATTTATTTCAAAACTTGATTTAAAAGCTCGTTCAATAACTCGAGAAATGTTTACCCTAGTCTCCTATAATTTGTATCATTTGTTTCGTAATGAAAAAATTCGTCTGAAATGCTTATTCATTTATCATTATTGGTACAGATTTTCTTAATGATTTTTTCAAAAATTTCTTCAAAAATTAGGAGAGTTTTCCGAACTATTAATTGCGTGTGAAATCAATAAGGTTTCAGTATTCGCTGATTGTAATAATAGCACCTTAATTTGTAAGAAACCCTTTATTCGTTCGTGAGATTCATCCAGATCTACGGACACACACACTAACATACATATACCCACACAGACATCACTTCACAGACGTTCGATTCGAGTGCAGGGATGCTTGAAACGTACGTCGAAAACTCGGATTTGAATTTTTGACCCCATCACAATACTTTCCTTTTGCATTATATATAAGTAAAGTATAAACATTTGTATTCCCCCATTTTACTTCTGGCTCCCTTATTGATCTGTCTCACCAGATAAAAGTTTCTGACTGCGTCTCTAGAACTCGGACAGTGTGGGTAGGTTACCAGCGAAGGGGCTGTTTACAGTGCTGACTTTTGTTTTCAAATATGGACCCTATAGAGAACTAAGGTAATTTTTTCATCAATGTGGGCAGGGTTCCATCACTGGGGGCTATGAACCTCCCTAGTCTACGCCACTGAATGTAAGTGCAGGGTTAGAATCTCGGTTCTACGTTGAAAGTTCTGGAGATATGCATGCATCTTCGTGGTGGTTCTAATCTATTTAAATTGTTCGTCTCGATCTAAGAAGACTAGTGTACCTAAAATAACTGTTCAGCGTCGAAATAACTCAATCCAGTCTAATGCATGAGATGCCCGAATTATCGCCCGAAGTATAAGTCTTCCTTTATCAACCAAAATTTTTCCATCCTACACGGTAGCTGGAATTATTTACACGAGAAAACCTATGCAGCTGTTTTTTATTAGGGTATTACACAATCCATTATAATTTTCAGAGGACACAAATTTGCGATTTCCACTTATTCACCCCTCCGTGTGGACGTCATGTATTTTTATTTTTTGCTATATAGCCACTACGTCTCCGAATTTTCTAAATCGAATGAGTTAAAATTATCTGAGGCGTAGTCAAGAGTGTGGGGTAGTGTGTGTGTGTGTGTGTGGGGGGGAGTCATAACCCCCGTCGTTTGAAAAAAAAATTGTATTCGTCCTCCTTTAGGTCCATTCTATAAAAAGGAGTCGAGCACTAAAAGCCCCCCCCCCCCCCCCCACACACACACACACTTGGTCACCCCCTCCTCTTTTCCGAAATCCTGGCTACGCCTATGCTTTCATCGTACATCGGATCACGGGACAACCTCTTTCAGAACCTAAAGTTCCCTTTACTCCCTTTAGTTGCAGTGCATGTGAATGCATTTTGTTTCATCCTTCTTTACGTCTGGAAATAATCGTTCAAAACAAAATACCGACAAATAGTTGAATGATCAAAAAGAGGCGTTCCGAATCTTGTCGATCACCCACCTCGGTCACGCAATCTCTTCCTATTGGTTACTCGACATGTGACGATTGCCAACCCCGGACCAATCAGACCTGCATCTCGAGAATCCCACGTTTGCTCAGGAAATGACTGTGATTTGGAGGCATTTTTAGAAAACGATTTTTTCGTTTAGTTGCTGCAAAAAGAGGTTAAGTAGAGGTCACATAAGTAAAATAGCTTTAAAAAGGAGTGTTTAGGGCAAATTGACCTTTCACAAAGTGGCGAGCTTCGTTCAGGAGTGATGAATTTTTTTAATTTAATGAAATAAATACTGTAAAACCCAGATATAACGTTTTTCTGAGGAATAACATATGCGGAAGAATGTAAAATATAGATATCAACTAACGATTCACAAAGGTGCAGTTTAGAGGCATTTTTAATAGATGCGATAAAAACGTATTAATTAATAAGAATTTCATACTGATTTGAAGATTTGCGTATATAATTTTTTTTCTAAAATCGTCGGAATTTTTTTGCTAGTCTAATGAATGAATATAGTGCTAGTTTAATGAATAGGAATTATATCCATTTTACTACTTGAATTATATTTTTACTCTCTTATACTGCTGCATAGAGAAAGTATTTTTTTTTTTCTGAAGTTCAAATTAGAGATTTTAACGAAAACACATTTCCTTAGCACATTTCAAACACTTTAGGTTCTTTTCTTTTTCTGAGGTATATTTTGTACTGCATCTGCGAGCACTGTTAGCAGCATATAAATTAAGGGAGGGGGTGGGGGGGGGGGGAGGCTCCTGCCTGAAAAATTTTGGAAGTTTCAGAGTTCAAAATATGGTAATTTCAGTAATTTAAAAAAATGTCTTAACTTTTGCATCTCGTGTGTGAGTGATAGAATGGGGGGTGGGGACCTCCTTTCTTTAGTTAACTTGGCCCTGAGATGTAAACTCTAATGCAAGTCCAACTGGCTGTCTTCGAGTAAGCATAATACTTAGATAACATATTTAATATTAACTAAATTACTGAAATTTATTTAAAAATGAACAAATGAAATACGTAACTGTAATGAAATGGGATACATAAATATTACTGAAAGAATTTCCAACATCAGCAAATATTTCAATCTAAAATTCTACTCTGTTGTATTTTATAGAAGTTGAACAGCGTGAAAAATTGTAATGAGAAAAAATGCTAAATATATGTTTGTGTCACTGCCTTTTGTTAACTTTTTCGAGATTCATGCCCATAAAACGTAAATAAAACCGCTTAACTTACAAGATAAGTCTTTCAACCCTAACTCTTCAATTTTAATAAAACATTTACGGCCATTAAGATAAACAAATTTAATAATTATTTAAAAATATATTCTACTCTGTATCCAACAGCAACACTGACATTTTTTAGTAAAAAGCAATTTTTCACACTACACAAATTTGTACTGCACAAAGTTTTGTACTGCACAAATTGGGCGTTGCGGAATGTTAAATAAATAAATAAATAAATAAATAGAAAAAAAAGCCGAAGAAATTTATGACATAAGTCCACCTGTACACATGTCGTGTGTATGTGTATATGCTTATATATTAAGGATTGCAATCCCAGATATTTTTTACAATCTCTGGATTTCAAGATTATATTTTCAATCTCGAGATCCCTGGATCCTGCGAAATTTGGAATTTAAATTTACTTCATTTAAAGGTATCCATGTTTTATACTAATTTTGATTTATTTGTCTGTAAATATTACACGTATTTAACCCCCCGGCCCCCAAAATTGCTGCACGTGCCCTAGGGTGAGT
This sequence comes from Amaurobius ferox, assembly GCA_951213105.1. Taxonomy (NCBI): domain Eukaryota; kingdom Metazoa; phylum Arthropoda; class Arachnida; order Araneae; family Amaurobiidae; genus Amaurobius; species Amaurobius ferox. The sequence goes on along the minus strand of OX578133.1, from coordinate 102,724,990 downwards.
CGGGTGGTCTGGGTTTTCGACGTATTTAACCTTTCGACTATAATATGAGCAGTCGTGGGGCCTACTCTGTACACCAAAGCGTTTTTCACATTTGTATCTAGTTTTCCACATTTGCATCTAGTTTTTCTTATTTTCATTCATTTTAGTTCCTTATTAAAGTTTAGGTACGCACTTTTTACAGGAAAATATTCAATTTTAATGTTAGATAATGAAAAATCTGAGAGGGTGCATCTTTATATACTATATATATATATATATATATATATATATATATAAAATAAAATAAAAAAAAATATATATATGTATGTAATTAGAATAACTAAAATTGGCGACACGTCCGATTTTACTAAAAAGTAAATTTTTTTTAAATAAAAGTTTATTCACAGCAAATAGGGTGGAAAAATTACATTGAATTTCGTCTTAGCGCTTTCGGGCGTATCCTTCATCAGTGGCATATGACAAGTACAAAGCATACTAGAGCTTCTTAGCCAATTCACAAGTTAAATTTGAATAATACAAGAGGCCAATCAACGGAAAGATATTATGAGAAGAACAAGACAATTATGAGAAGAACATATTATGAGGCATATTATGAGACATATTATGAGAAGAACAAGACAAACATAAATTCTAAAAATCAAATATAAGATATTAAATATTTAAATATTTAGGTACGCAGATAGTGGTTTAACATTCATGGAATAGGGGATTAGACGGCAGACAAAACTTACTTTTTGAACGGAGTAAAATTGCAAATGAAATCCTTATGAAATCCCGATTCATGTAATGTTCCATGGATTCATGTAAGTAAAATATTTTGGGGGTTATTTCAACGCGTTAAAATAAGAGTCTTATCAAACATGATGATTATTTATCAACTAAATGATCATTGAGAGCAAGCGTTTGGAATAAAGCAGTGGATAATTTACAGGATAATTAACAGCCCGTTTGTTACTACCAATATGAAAGTTATAAACATTGTCAGGTGAAATAAAGGGGGCAACGTACACCCAGCATGACTTAAAAGATCTAGTTTGCATTTGTCGGTTCAAATAAGGCTAAACATATAGAAGCAACGTTGGAATGGCCAGACTTAAAATTAAATTCACAACAGAACTGAACAAGAGAGTGAAAGATTTTAGGTATAAATGGTAGATTAGTTCCATATAGTAAATCAGAGGTGAAGGGGGTGACAGATGAATTGGGCTAAATAAATTTAAAACGAACATCAGAGTACATCTTATACCTAGAGAAAATTATAAGTATACGCGACATCGTATCCCAGAAGGAAAATAAAGTTAATTTCATCATTTAAGCATTTAAGAACAAACATTGAAAGCTCTATTAAAATAGGTATGAAAGTAGCGTTTTTTTAAAAGTAATTAGTAAAAAAATAGACATACAAGTTGAGCCTAGTTTGGGCAAAACCGGAGCTGTATTTTCTGGTCTAGGTACCCTGCTGAAGAATCGTAACCCTTCACGAAATCATACGTGGCCGTTTTTCGTCGTAGTCATTTTTTTTATTATCTACGACAACTAAAAGGGGCTCTTTTAGCCGCAGTCATTTTTTACTGCCTACGACAACTAAAAGAGGCTACGTGTGATTTGAATGAGGATTAAGATCCTTCGAAGGGGTACTTAGACTTGAAAATACAGCCCTAGTGTTGTAGAAACTTGTCGCAAAATATTTTAAGATTTTATAACTTTTATTTGGAAGGGTGCCCTTTTTTGTACTTAGCTGAGCGTTTCTTTACCATGAAGTTATGTTTTTATGAGATTTCAATAATTTTTATAGAAATATTTGTCAACGTACGCACCAATGATATAGCAGGCATTGCAAATTTTACTTTACCGTTATAATTTATTCATGTTTTTTTTCCAATTTTTTCAGTTCTAAATCAAATTTACCTTCAAGTTTTTGAAGAAAAGTATGTACCTCCCACCAGAACACACAAAATGAGCCATCGTTGATAAAAAATCATGTTTTTTTTTTATTTTTTAAATTTGAAATCAAATTTAACTTCTTGGTGAGATTTTGGCGACGAATTTGGCGGAATAAGTTTTTAAAGAACAGTATGTACCTCCCACCAGAGCACACAAAATAAGTCATCGTTGATTAAAATCATGTATTTTTTTCAGTTTTTGAAGTTCTAAATCAAATGTATCTTCAAGTTTTTAAAGAAAAGTATGTACCTCCCACCAGAGCACACAAAATAAGTCATCGTTGAGTAAAATCATGTATTTTTTTCAGTTTTTGAAGTTCTAAATCAAATGTATCTTCAAGTTTTTAAAGAAAAGTATGTACCTCCCACCAGAGCACACAAAATAAGTCATCGTTGATTAAAATCATGTATTTTTTTCAGTTTTTGAAGTTCTAAATCAAATGTATCTTCAAGTTTTTAAAGAAAAGTATGTACCTCCCACCAGAGCACACAAAATAAGTCATCGTTGATTAAAATCATGTATTTTTTTCAGTTTTTGAAGTTCTAAATCAAATGTATCTTCAAGTTTTTAAAGAAAAGTATGTACCTCCCACCAGAGCACACAAAATAAGTCATCGTTGATTAAAATCATGTATTTTTTTCAGTTTTTGAAGTTCTAAATCAAATGTATCTTCAAGTTTTTAAAAAAAGTATTTACCTCCCACCAGAACACATAAAATTCGCCACCATTGATAAGAATCAAGTTTTTTTTTTCAATTTTGAAATTCTAAATCAAATTTATCTTAAAGTTTTTAAAGAAAAGTATGTACCTCCCACCAGAACCTACAAAATGATCCATCGTTGATAAAAATCATGTTTTTTTCTATTTCTGAAATTCTAAATCAAATTTATCTTTCTATTCTAAATCAATTCTAAAACGAGCCATCGGTGATTAAAATCATGTTTATTTTTCAATTTTTTCAATTTTTTAATTTTTGAAGTTTTTAAAGAGAAAAGCATGTACCCCCACCAGAACACACAAAATGAGCAATCGTTGATAAAACTCATTTTTTTTTCAATTTTTTCAACTCTACATCAAATTTATCTTCAAGTTTTTAAAGAAAATTATATACCTCCTACCAAAATACACAAAGTGAGCCATCGTTGATAAACATCATGTTTTTTTTTTAATTTTTGAAATTCTAAATCAAATTTAACTTCGAGTTTTTAAAGAAAACTATACACCTTTCACCAGAATGCACAAAATGAGCTATCGTTGATTAAAATCGGTTCAGTAGTTTAAGCTGTAAGTCAGTTAATATTAAAGAAATTACAGGCCAGGCCGAAAATCATAAAGCGCGCATTTTTGAACATTTTATTCTCAGGTGTTATCACACCAATTGCATTTTTTTTTGTGGTAATGTTTGTCAACTTCGTGGTTATATATTACATAAGAATAAAAGATATGAACTCTGTAGCTAACTTGGGAATTGAGATACAGACCTTTGAAAATCGGGTTTTGTCACTTCACCTATAATATACACATCCCATCTATATATTCGAAAATGACTTGGCGGAATGATGCCACGCTCATAAAGTGAAAAAGAATGGATGTATATGTGCGCGTGGTAACGAAAAAACCAAGCGACTTACAGCTATGAAATTGGGTACGAATATGTTTCTGGACATGTCCTGAGACACCTCAGAACGATTTTTTTTTCTCTAAATGTTGAAAAGGAAATTTGAACCATTTTCACGCCAATTCGTAATAAAAGTGCAAAAAAAGCTCTTTTCAATAAGGCACGAAATTTTAAGTAGTGATAACATACACTATTTCTAAAAAACTCCTGCACTTAGTGGCGTACCCAGAGAAGATGGAAATGCCCAAAATGTTTTCTTTTATAAAATGGGGCTTTAATGGATCTGTATTTATCTTCAAAATCTTATTTTTTCTATCTTTACCTGGGTCTCCGGATTGTTCTTAAATCTAATCATACCAATACATATCGGTTTCAATACGACGGAATTTCAATACGATGGATGGTTTCGATGTACATAAATTAAATCCACTTGGAAACAATGAAAAAAAAAATCCGAAAATGATATTTATGGATATTATTTAATAAAATTTTTCATTAGACTTATTTGAAAGAGCATTTTAAAATCACTGTCATCATTCATTAATTTGAGCTTATGCCATCATTCATTAATTTGAGCTTATGCCATCATTCATTTTTAATTAGAGTCATCAACTCATTTGAATCAATTGATAGTACATTCAGTTTTAAGTAATGACAATTGATTGAATCTACTCTAGTTGAAAAACTAATTGACCAAATTTCATAAAATTTGGTAGATAAGTCACCTGTAGGTTACCCTAATGCTGATTAGATTTTGGTGTGATTCGGAAAAAAAGAACCTGCCTTTTTCGTGAAATGGCCCTAAAAATCATCAAAATCTAAAACAAAAACTACGTATGCTCAAATATATCAATTAAATGTTTGCTTTATACGTAATTTTTGACGATGAAAAGAATAAGACCAATCCTTTTACTCTAGGATTAGCCGTACTTAAGGTATTTTAGTTTTTTCCATTTTCGTTACGCCACCTTTGAAAATAAGTCCAGTTACCAAATGAAAACGAAAATTGAATCAAAAGTGCAAATTCAGTGTAATTTAAAATAATTATGGGCATTATTTTGTGCAATGAAACTGAATTTAATGAATTATTGAAGAAATAAAGAGAACGTGAATATGAATCTGCAGGGAAAGTCATGTGCTACCCACATCAGCTTTTTTTCAATGACATAGCGAAAATGTGAAAAAACTAAAACATCTCGAGAAGAGCTAGACTTAGAGCAATGGGGTTGGTCTTTTTTCATCGTCAAAAATTACGTATAAAACAACATTTAATTGATATATTTGAACATACGTAGTCTTTTATTTTAGATTTTGATGAATTTCGCCGGTAATTTCGCAAAAAAGGCAGGTTCTTTTCCCCTGAATCATACCAAAATCTAATCAGCACTAGGGTAACCCACAAGTGACTTCTCTACCAAACTTTGTGAAATTTGGTCTATTAGCTTTTCAGCTAGACTGGATACAGGCAATTTTTGTGGGTCATTTCGCAAAAATAGGCAGGTTCTTTTTATCCCGAATCACTTTAAAATCTAATCAGCACCAGGGTCATTCACAAGGGACTTATCTACTAAATTTTATGAAATTCGGTCAATTAGTTTTTCAGTTAGAGCGGATAAATACATTGCATAGACGTCACGCTAAAAATAGTTGTTTCGTGTTCTAAAGGTCCCAAAATGTGTAGATTCGTCGAAAACTCGATGTGCGATTTTCGGTAAGATTCCAATACTTTCGCTATACATTACCATGTATTGCAGGGAAAGTAAAAAGCTGTTGTGGGCAGCAAATGACTTTCCCGATTCAAATTCATTTTTTTTTTATTTCACTATGCATTAAATGGAGTCAAGTTGCAGAAAATAACATAGATACTTTTCTGATATTATATACAATTTTCATTTTTAATGCATCTTCGTTTCATTTGCTAATTTAATTCACTTTAAATTCTTAAGTTCCTCAAAATTACAAAAAATTGAAATATCTTGAGAACGGTTCATCCGACTGATGTCATGGAACCAGTCTTATTCGCTTTGTTGTCAAAACTTATTTGAAGATTAAGTACTTAATTAATATATTTCAACAATTTTAGTCATTTATTTCAGATTTTTAGTATTGACTGAACTATATAAGATATAAAACTATTTGATTATATAACTGAAGGTATAAAACTATATGACTATATAACTGAAGATATAAAACTATATGACTATATAACTGAAGATATAAAACTATATGACTATATAACTGAAGATATAAAACTGTATGACTATATAACTGAAGATATAAAACTGTATGACTATATAACTGAAGATATAAAACTATTTGATTATATAACTGAAGGTATAAAACTATATGACTATATAACTGAAGATATAAAACTATATGACTATATAACTGAAGATATAAAACTATATGACTATATAACTGAAGATATAAAACTGTATGACTATATAACTGAATATATAAAACTGTATGACTATATAACTGAAGATATAAAACTGTATGACTATATAACTGAAGATATAAAACTTTATGACTATATAACTGAAGATATAAAACTATATGACTATATAACTGAAGATATAAAACTACATGACTATATAACTGAAGATATAAAACTATATGACTATATAACTGAAGATATAAAACTATATGACTATATAACTGAAGATATAAAACTATATGACTATATAACTGAAGATATAAAACTGTATGACTATATAACTGAAGATATAAAACTGTATGACTATATAACTGAAGATATAAAACTTTATGACTATATAACTGAAGATATAAAACTATATGACTGTATAACTGAAGATATAAAACTATATGACTATATAACTGAAGATATAAAAATGTATGACTATATAACTGAAGATATAAAACTGTATGACTATATAACTGAAGATATAAAACTTTATGACTATATAACTGAAGATATAAAACTATATGACTGTATAACTGAAGATATAAAACTATATGACTATATAACTGAAGATATAAAAATGTATGACTATATAACTGAAGATATAAAACTGTATGACTATATAACTGAAGATATAAAACTGTATGACTATATAACTGAAGATATAAAACTGTATGACTATATAACTGAAGATAAAAAACTTTATGACTATATAACTGAAGATATGAAACTATATCTTTGCTGGACATTTCGCAAAAAGGATTCGGTTATATTTTTCCGAATCATATCAAAATCTAATCAGCATCAGAATAATCGTCAAGGGACTAACTACAAAGTTTTAAGTAATTTCATTAAATAGTTTTTAACTACAGTGAAAAACATCTTCAGTTCCTCAAAATTAAAAATATAAATATCTCGAGAATGGTACATTATGGAGTAACGAGGTTGGGTTTTTTCGTTTTGTCGTCAAAAGGTACGTATAAAACAAGCATTTAATTGATATATTTAAGCATATGTAGTCTTTTAGTTTAGATCGGATATTTTAGATTTGCGGGACATTTCGCAAAAAAAAAAGGCAGATTCTTTTTTTCCGAATAGTACCAAAATCTAACCAACACCACGGTATCTCATAATCGACTTATTTACCAAATTTTGTGTAATTCGGTCAATTAGTTTGTCAACTAGAGTGGTTACATTTATTTTGAGGGCCATTTCGCTAAAAAAAAAGCAGGTTCCCTTTTTCCGAATCGTACCAAAATCTAATCAACACCAGGGTAACCCACAAGTGATTTACCTACTAAATTCTGTGACATTTGATGTATTAGTTTTCCAGCTGGAGTGGATACATACAATTTTTGCGGACCATTTCGCGAAAAGGAAGGCAGGTTCATTTATCTCGAATGGATACCAAAATCTAATCAGCAGCAGAGTCACCCACAAGTAAATTATCCATCAAATTTTATGAAATTAGATCAATTAGTTTTCGAGTTAGAGTAGATACATACATTGCACATACAGACACACAGACAGACTCACAGACACACACACACACACACACACACACATACACACACATACACATACACACACACACACACACACACACACACACACACACACTCATACGTCATTCTAAAAATAGTTTTTCGTGTTTTAGAAGTCCCAAAACGTGTAGATCCGTCGAAAACTCCACATGCGATTTTCGACATGAGATCAATACTTCCCCTATACATTACAACGTATTGCAGGGAAAGTAAGTGTCTGATGTGAGCAGAACATGACTTTCCCTGCAGATTCAAATTCATTTTGTCATTTTTTATTTCATTGTGCACTAAATTAAGTTTAATTGCTGAAAATAACATGGATACTTTTCTGATATTATATCCAAATTGCCTTTTTGTTGCATCTCCGTTAAATTTGGCAACTTAATTCGCTTTGTATTCTTCAGGTTCTCAAATAAAAAAAAAACCAATATCTCGAGAACGGTTCATCCTACAGTCATGGGGTTAGTCTATTCGCTTAGTTGTCAAAATTTACATGAAGAATAAGTACTTAATCACTATATTTCAACATATACATATATATTTATTTTAGTAATTTAAGATTTTCACTATCTTTGCGAGCCATTTCGCAAAAAAGAGTCGGTTATACTTTTCTGAATCATATCAAAATCTGTTCAGCATCAGGATAACCATCAGGAGATATAACTACAAAGTTTTAAGGAATTTTATTAAATAGTTTTTTAACTACAGTGAAAATCGTCTCCATTTCCTCAAAATTAGACATTTAAATAATATCTCGAGAATGGCTCATTTTAGAGTAATGGGCTGGGTCTTATTCTTTTTATCGTCTGAAATTACGTATAAACAAGTATTTGATTGCTGCATTTGAGCATATGTAGTCTTTTATTTTAGATTTGGGATTTTTGCTGGTCATTTAGCAAAAAAAGCGGGTTCCTCTTTACCGAAACTTACCAAAATCTAATCAGCACCGGGATATCCCGCAGGTAACCTATTTACCAAATTTTGTGAAATTTGGTTTATTAGTTTTGTAGCTAGAGTGGATACAAGAGATTTTTGCGGGCCATTTCGCAAAAAGAGGTGGATTTTTTTTAGCCCAAATCGTACCCAAAACTAATCAGCACCAGGGTCACACCCAAATGACATACCTACCAAGTTTTATGAAATTTGGTCTCTTAGTTTTTGAGTTAGAGTGGATATATACATTGCACATACGGACACACACACACACACACACACACACACACACACAGCCGTCACGCTAAAAATAGTATTTTCGTATTCTAGAGGTCACAAAACGTGTAGATTCGTCAAAAACTCGTGTTGCGATTTTCGGTATGATTCCAATACTTTCTTTATACATTACCATGCATTGCGGGGAAGTAAAATGTATCCTATTGGAATGACATAAATCTAGTTGCGATCGACAGAGAGCAGTTGTGCCGTTTTTTACTTGCCGGGAAGTGTTCACCACGTTGTCAAGAATATCGTCGTTGTGTTTGTTCTATCTTTCGCAAAGAGAGGACGTCCAAAATTATCAAAATTTTGTAAGTCGCAATTACTCTGGAAACGTCATGTGGAGGACTTACAGAAATTTCAACTTTTGAGAAAATATCTATCTTCACTGAAAAATGAGACTTTCTGACTTGTGTCTTTTCACTTTCCCTGCAATGCATGGCAATGAATAGGGAAAGTATTGGAGTCATGCCGTAAATCGCAACTAGAGTTTTCGACGGATCTACACATTTCGAGACCTCTAGAATACGAAAAAACTATTTTTAGCTTGACGTCTGTGTGTGTGCCTGTCTGTGCGTCTGTCTGTGTGTCTGTGCAATGTATGTATCCACTCTAACTCAAGAACTAATGGGCCGAATTTCATAAAATTTGTTAGGCAAGTCACTTGTGTGTAGCCCTGGTGCTGATTAGTTTTTAGTACGATTCGAAATAAAAGAACCCGCCTTTTTTTGCGAAATGGCCGGCAGAAATTGCCTGCATCCACTCTAGCTGAAAAACTAATGGATAGAATTTCCCAAAATTCGAGCGATAAGTCGCTTGTGGGTTATTCTGGTGCTGATTATATTTTGATAAAATTCTGAAAAAAACAACCTGCCTTTTTTTGCAAAATGGCCCGCAAAAATCGTTAAAATCTAAAATAAAAAACTACGTATGCTCAAATATATCCATTGAATGCTAGTTTTATACGTAATTTTTAACGAAGAAAAGAATAAGATCAACCCCATTACACTAGAACTAGCCGTTCTCGAGATATTTTAGTTTTTTCTCTACGCCACCTTTGAAAATAAGTCCAGTTACCAAATGAGAATGAAAATTGAATTAAAAGTGAATTAAATTTAATTAAAATAAAGAGAACATGGATATAAGTCTGCAGAGAAAGTCATGTGCTGCCCACATCAGATTTTTTTCTTCCGGACCAGTAATATGTTAAAATACACCCTAAAATAATCATATATCAAGTTTTAATTTATTTGATGCCCCTAAATTATTTGTGTCCAAGGTATTGTGTTCATTGGTCCGTTCTCAAGAGCCTTACAGAAATTTATGTCGTATATCCCGAAAAGTCGAGTAAACGAGCTGCTCATAAAAAAAAAACCTTGCGATATTTCAATTATGTTACATCTTTACATGTTCCGGGAGTATGTGAAAATCCTGCTGTCATCGATTAGTGTTTAGCTTAACGCAGATAAATATCTCAATGAATTTTGTGACATTCATGCTTGGATAAGCTTGGTTGGATATGAACCTCCCATCGGAATAAATACAGAGTTCATAACAAAGGTAATAGGGTCGCCAACCGTGAAATTTTGAAAAGAAGATTGGCTTTAATTATTTTTTTAGGTTTAGACAAATTTGTAACATTTCTCTAAGAAAAATGTAGCACGATCGAAATCGATTAAATGAAGAAAGTTAGATTAAATGATCATATAAATGAATTCAATAGTTTAACAGGAATATATTAAAATGTTTTGAAAACTATCATTTTGCATTCCAAGTATATCAAAATTTACACTGGAATCCCCACGTTCGGATGAAATTTATTATAAGAAAAAAAGACGGAATATGTATAAAATATGCTTAACAATGAGATTCATACTACATATGACAATAAATCCATGCAACACATTACAATAACTAAACTTGTGCCTGTAAAATATGTTTTATAGCAATATTCGTATTAAAGTAATAAACCTTTGCAACGGATGTTCAATAATCTCTCAAAAACACCACTTTATGGTAAAATCTCTATGACAAGTATACAAAATATCTGATGTGGGCAGCACATGACTTTCCCTGCGGACTCATGTTAACATTTTCTTTATTTCTTCAATAATTCTTTATTTCTTCATTTCCCTATACATTACCATGTATTGCAGGGAAAGTGAAAAATCTGATGTGGGCAGCATATGACTTTCCCTGCAGACTTATATTCACGTTCTCTTTATTTTAATTAAATTTAATTCACTTTTAATTCCATTTTCGTTCTCATTTGATAACTGCACTTATTTTCAAAGATGGTGTAGAGAAAATACGAAAAAACTTAAATATCTCGAGAACGGCTAGTCCTAGTGTAATGGTCCTAGTGTGTCTTATTCTTTTCTTCGTTAAAAATTACGTATTAAACGAGCATTTAATGGATATATTTGAGCATACGTAGTTCTTTATTTTAAATGTTGGCGATTTTTGCAGGCCATTTTGCAAAAAAAGGCAGGTTATTTTTTTTCGAATCGTACCAAAATCTAATCAGCACCAGCGAGACCCACAAGTGATTTTTCTACCAAATTTTGTGAAATTCGGTACATTAGATTTTTAGCTAGAGTGGATACAAGCCTTTGCCGGCCATTTCGCAAAAAAAGGCGGGTTCTTTTATCTCGAATCGTACCCAAAACTAATCAGCACCAGATCCGCCCACAAGTAATGTACCTACCAAATTTTATGAAATTCGGTCAATTAGTTTTTTAGTTAGAGTGGATACAAAATCTGCACAGACAGACAGACAGACACACAGACACACACACACAGACACACACACAGACGTCACGCTAAAAATAGTTTTTTCGTATTCTAGAGGTCTCGAAACGTGTAGATCCGTCAAAAACTCGAGTTGCGATTTTCGACACGATTCCAATACTTTCCCTATACATTACGAGGTATTGCAGGGAAAGTAAAATATGTATCTCATAACCAGAACACTTAAAATGAGCAGTCTTTAATTCAAATCGGAAAATCATGTTTTTCAATTTTTCTTCTAAATCAAATTTATTAAGTTTTAAAAGAAAAGTATGTACTTCCAACTAGAATACACAAAATGAGCCACCATTGATTCAAATCGGTTCTGTAGTTTACCGCTCAAGCTTTCGCCAAAATATGGTTCAATCCACAGAATTTTTAGAAATTGCACCATAAAATGGTAATACTAAAATCCTCCGTAGACGCGGAAATGCCATGAATTCGTAAAAATAAAAATTCACTAGCCAAACTCACTAGCCAACTCACTAGCCAAATGGAGATGGAGCTTCCAGAACATGCGCAGTAAATCCTTTCGTATTGTAAGTCAACGTCATTGATATTTATGTTTACAAGGAATTTTTATTCCAAAATTTTAAGGTAAGTTCTTGTTTGATTTTTTTAAATATTTTATTTAATTGTTGTTTGATAAACTATATTAAATTTTTAATCTTGTCCGACGTTGAGGATAATTTCAGTAAACTGGTATTTATTAAAGTTAGTAACTTTTGCAAACTTCGTCCCAATTATTGCATTCTTACACTGTAAAAAATATTTGTAAAAAAAATAGACACATCCTGTATCTTTACAGCATTAAAATCATATTAAAATACATTTTTCGAAATGCTTCTGTGTTACTTTTATGTAACAATAAAGAAAAGTTACAAACTATATGTAACATTTTCTGGCCTACCGTGAATTTAAATGGCTGTCCTAAAAGAAAATTATTTGATTATTTTAATTTCACATTAGATTTAGAAGTTACATATTTTAGCAGTGCACGATGAATGTTTTCATGATAGCTGTTTGAAAGAATTCTGTGATAATAATACTTATAATAATATATCATAACTCCATTGAATAAGAGTATCGAAAATGATACTTTTTTGCGTTGTTTTATGCAATATGTGATCATTTATCTAAGATTTTTTGTTATTAAAATGTGAGTTTTGAACTTGAATCGAATTGTTTCGATAGCGTAAAACTTGTATTTTGTTTCAAGCATTCACAGCTTATGTTATCAATGCGGAAAGCATCCACGAGCTAAAAATAGTTCCTTTATATTTGTTACTAATCTAGCATTAATCATAAATTTAGTGAAAAAATTATGTTTCAAAATTTAAAATATACAAGATTCGCTACTATAACAAAAACAATTTCAATTTTACGATTTATGAAATGCATTTTAAGCAAAATCAATTCTTGCAATGCGTAAAAACTTTATTTTTATAATATTACGTGTGGTGTTTGGGCAGTACTTAAAAGGCAGATGCATTACAATACTATGCCAAAAAAACATTTATCTCATCACGACTCCTTCTATTACAGTAAATAATTGTTACAGAATATGATGAAATGTGTTTCACAGCAAAATGTTTACTATTGCAGGGAATTCTTGCTATAGATTCCAATTAAAATAAAATGTGAATAAATTAGCTGCATCTGTAAAACATGCTTTGCAGCAAGATTCACACTATTGCTATAAACTCTTATGCTATACATCTTCAATAACAGGATATCAATAGAAATTAAGTGTGTCTGAAAACATTTTTCTTAACAAAACTCATTTTGTTATAGTAACCGCATGTTATATATTACAATAACAGAATTTAATAAAAAATAAGTCGTGTTTATAAAACGTGTTTCACAAAAAAATTCGAACTATTGCAGAAAATTCGTACCATTGCTATAGATAATATCAGGGAAAATACATGAGGATAGCACAATATCAGAGAACCTAGCTGCAATGACCGCAGATAGAGAAATTTTTTTAGCTGTCATTTTTTAGCGGTGGTTCTTTTGGAAACCTCAGCTAAAGATAAATAGGCCCCCTGCGCGTGTGTTTTTATTTAGGGCATGAGTTTCAAGGGGAACTAACATATTTGTGTCAATACGGCGCCACGAGTTTCGAATTCAGTTGAAACTGGTATGCTCTTTCTATGCAAACTCAGGTCTTTTCTCACTGATGAAATGAAGAGCCTTATGGGGCATTCTGGCAGTCTTTATACTCCGATTTAACTCTATATAATATTTAAAGCTTTCAAGGTTCAGCATGAACTTATGTTGTCTACTTCAGTGTTGTAGAGGCTTCCAAGGTCCACTGCCTGTTTCTTCAGCTCACATATATGCAGGCCATTTTTCCAAATACACATAATATGACATTATCGAGCTTTTCTGGCAGCAAAAGTCATTATGACATCTTCATATGGAAGTTTTAATGTAAACTCATGTTCTATGGAGATAACGTATAAATTTTTTAATTATCTGTTGGTCAACTGTTCTCTGTAGACATGTTTTAATAAGCTTCAGCTTACTAAAACCTATTTTGTTTGAGGCGACTGTTACTGACAGTGTGAGAAAGATTTTGACGGCCGTCATTAAATTGAAATATGTATTCTCAAATCCTTTCTCAATGTTTAGATAAAGGAGCCTCATGGGCTGGCAGTGTTTATAACTTGATTTAACACTAGATAATGATCTCGTATTTAAAATTTGCAAGTTACACAAAAGGAGTTCATCTTTATCTAAATCGGTTTTGTAGAAGCTTCCCAGGTCCTTTGTTTGTTTCTTCAGCTCATTTATGTACTTATGTGATTTTTGGAGGAAATCGAACTTTTCCTGTAGTTTGTCAATTACACGAAATCTGCTATCAATTTCTAAAATAACTCTGACTACTGCTGGCAGAAGTGAGAGACTGAATTTATCTTGTATGAGATAATAGCTTTCATCTTTGCAACTCTCATTAATCATCCTCCTCGTCTTTCTATCGCTTTTGATTAAAAAAAATGGTTATACATTTTACTGAAATTTGAAAAGCAATTCACGAAATTTACAAAACATTTTTTAATTGGTGTTAATGACTTCGATGTTTCCAAAACTATGATTTTATAGAAGGTGGCATCTGATAGTGAAAATCAATAATGAAGACATTGAAGTTTGAAATTGGGAGAAAAACCTTAATTTGTAGAGAATGGAAGGCGTAATTGCTCTATGTGAGAAATATAGAGGGAATTGGATGCCGAATTCATATAACCATCATATAAACTCTATATATAGCCAATCCTGAAAAATATACATGTTGCAAGAAAAATGTAAATTTTATCATCGGAAGTGTACAAGGAACCGGAAGAGGAAATCCTTTATGAATTCTTCAATACCTAAAATTTAATGCTGGATCTATATCAGTCATTATCTAAGCTCTATCTATAGCCAATTATGAGAAATTAGTATTCCAAGGATCAATTTTGAATCAATAGTGGTTAAAGGAACAGAAACCGGATATTTTTACTTAGCTCCAGTTATCATCTAAGGTCTATTCATAGCCAATCTTTAAAAACTAAACAAGCGTTTCAATGAAAATGAAAATATTTAAACCGGAAGTGGAAATCCTTTGTAAATTTTTCAACCCCCTCCAATACTGAAACCACATCAGTCAGTATCTAAGCTATATCTATGGAAAATCCTGGGAAATAGATGCTTTAATTTTTTTTTGTTAAATTCATATTAATTTTTTTGTATCATCATTTAGTAAATCACAGTTCACAAATTTAATTGCTCCCAAAAACTGGTTCCCTGGATTTCCTGCTTCGTTAGGTGCCCGAAGCTTTAACTTCATTAGCTATTGAAAATCTGCTATTTGCTTTGGACCAGTTTTTATTAGAAAGTTCTTCATGAAAGCAATTTTTTTGTAGCGTGATCATCACTAATCCTTCCCTATTAGGATTCACAAATACTTACGTATGGTCACAATATAAGTGCTGCTTGTCAGAATACAAATACTTTGTACTTGCTTAATAGAAAACAGGCATATGAAGATTTGGTAAATACTATTGTTTCAAGGGTGTTATGAGCCCCCTTCATCAGGTCGGAAGCAGCATGTATCATAAGTGTATAAGAGTTTGGAAACTTATTAAAAAGGCATATTTTAATAAACACGTATACACTTTTTTGAAATAGCACGCAATTTTAAGTAGAAAAGTATTGAAATTGCTCTTGCAAAATTTACTGAATGTAGATACTATAGAATTTATATAAAGTGTAACAAAACAGAAACAAAACTCATTTTGGGAACGCAATTTGAATGTCCTTTAGAGAATGAAAGTTTGCATATTCACGCTTAGAAGTTTTACTTTTCATGAGATGAAAGCTACATAAATTATATATTTTTAAAATCAACAGAACTTATTTTATTTTTTGAGCCACTAAACGAAAGTTTAGGTTTTTTTTATGTATATTACGTCTCTGTTTTTTTAATGCAATTTTCTTCCGTTCACAGCACCATATTCGGTGAAACGGTAATAGCAATTTATTGAACTAATTTTTTATTGTCACATTTCTTCCTCTTGCTCCGAATATTTAAATTTAAATCACTTTGCATGAAGCAACTCTTTGATTCGTATCAAGCTCTATTTATCCACTATATCATCACAATTATTTCATAGAGAACTAATCTGTTAGAGTGCTCGATCTGATGATTTGTTTATGCTAACACATACCACCCTCCTCTTTATAAACCAACACGCACAACGATCATTCCGGAGTCATTGTCGACCCCTTTATCGACCCGAAGTATGGTCTGACCTCTAATGCCAGGCCTTTAGTATTTAATCAAGGCCCCTAACCCGATCGTTAGAGCTCCAAACTTCATGGGTCTTTTTGATGCTATTTTATTCCCCCGTTGGAGCTAATTCGGGGTTGTAGGGATCCTATGATGGACGTAATCGTTCCACTGAAACTTGACCTTTAACCTAAGATGTGGGTATGGCTCTTGCTTCCGGGTGCAACAACACGGGCGATAGGTTGTTGCAGTATACTGCGGATGTCATGTTGTCTATCTGAATCAAAGGTGGAGGTTTTAGACAAGAAAGGGTATCATTTCTGTGCTGAGAACCATCAGCGATCATTCATTTCTGTCTAATCGATGGAGACGGTTTATCGGGAAATATGTAAACTATTTTAGTTTTCTGAAGTTGTTAAAACTCTAAAAATATCTGATGTTGGTAGCACATAACTTTCTCTACAGACTCAAATACAATTTTTCTTCCTTTATATACATGAATTTTAGTTTTATTGCGGAAAAAACAGCATAAAATAGATACTTTACTGATACGTCGAATTTACGGTTCTAAAATAATTTCCTTTTTCAACCTCCTAACGTGCCTATTTTTTTTTCTCAAATGTGTTTAAAAATGACCTAGTTTTTTATATTTGTTTTTAGATTTATTTGGAAAGATGGTACTCCAATTAATAATAATTACCCCCTTTTTTTAACTAAGCAGATAATTGAGGTAAGAACGAGTCTATATTATATAACTCGGTAAGGAACGTGATAAAACCCTATTTGGCAGGGAATATGAGAAAAACCCTAAGCCCGAGGCGGCTATTCGGAATGGAAGCAAAACGTACCAGTGGAAACAAAACGTACCAGTGACGAATGAGGACGCTGAATGCGTCTTTTGCAATGAACATAAAGATATAGGAGTTTTATTTTTGAGAAACGTATAAAAGTACAAATAACACAATAATGCAGGATACAGCTGTTTCGAGGATACGCTGGGTTTCCTTCGTCAGTGCTGGAGAATCAACAAATCTGAAATCTAAAAGAGGAATGGGTTCGAGACTACGGGATCGTTGGTTCTCTTGCACTGATGATAAGGGGATCCAGCGTATCCTCAAAATAGCTGTATCCTGCATTATTTTGTTATTTGTGCTTTTATACCTTTCTCAAATTTTTCTTTTTCTTCGTACAAAGTGTATTGTACTTATTGATAAAAATATAGGCATGCATTATTGGAAAGCGCATCCTAAAATTATTCGCTCCAAAGCGCCAAATGTCTAGTTACGCCACTGAAACTTAATATCCCGAGTTAACTGGGGATAGTACGCTAAAGGGTCAATCTGGCCACTTGATGAGCTTTGAAAGATATAAAGTCGCCAAAATCTAAAAGATATAAGACTAAAATATTTCAAAAACAGTTATTTTAAGGCAATAGGAGTTGTTTTATTTTAAAAAATTACGCATAAAAGCATCGGTCAGTTTATATACGTATTTATGTATATTTTTCGTAATCTTTTATCCCAACGCTGTAACTGATATGACCCCCAATCAAAAATGTAATATTATTAATTTATAAATTTCATTTTTATACCGAATATTTTATTATTTGAATCGGATAAACCAAATGAAAATAGTCTGCCGTATAAATGCACTTGATTAATTCCATTGTTAAAGCAACGTAATCTAATTTTCTTCAAAATTTCGTAAAAAAAATCTTCTGCACAATTTTTTTGGAGATCATATATCATTTGACTCATGGAGTTAGAAAGAAGGATATAAAACTCCTATGAATGAAACACTTGAAAATTCCATAATGCTTTAGAATTATTTCTAGGTGTCGTTAGTGTTAGTAAAGTAATCTCTATTGTTAGTTGGCACCACAGAAAGGTGTAGTATTTAGTATATGTATTTTTGATTATTTTTAAATTAAGTGTTCCCTAATTATGAGTATAATTAACCAGTATTTTTCCGTAGTTGTAGGATAGAGTCCCAGAATAAATGGCGATAAAAATACATTGGAAGGTAAAATAATTTTGAATACGTAGGAATATTCTTTATTGTTTCAGTTCTACTTTGCTTTGTGATAATAATTTGCTTTTACAAAATTGACAGTTTAAATAAATATTTTAGGCCTCTCGCTATGGAAATGCATAAAATGCAGAACTACTTATCTTATCGCCACCTAAATTGTTGTCTCAAACGATACTGGAATTTTTTTCTATATGAACTTTTACCTCCTTACTTTTACCTCCATGATTTGACTACTTGTATGACGCAAAATCTTTGTTTACGTCCTGTAATTGATTCTATTAAAGCAATTATATATTTGAGTGAGTATATTGATAATATCTTCCATGACATTCTCATGTGGCTCATGTTGATACGTTATATTTAATCTTTATCATTTACGGTTTACCACAGTCTTTTTTTTTTAATATATAACTTATTTGCACTAACTTATTTCTTGTACGGCATTCTTATTTGAGGTGGTGATTAATTTTAAAATCTATATTCTTCGATTGAAATACAATTGGAGCTGCTTAACTTGATTTTTCGTAACAGAAATTATGTTTTCACTGCGTTAAAAACGACATGATTTGTTAACTATACGTCAACTCTATTGGTTTAAGTGTATTTCTTACTAAGTTGAAATCTTCATTCTTTCTTCTTTATCTGAAAATTATCTTTATTCGTATACGGATATAGAAGTACTATTCCATTATTCTAAGTAGCGTGCGTATTTATTAAGAATTTTGTATTGCACCTGTTGCCGATCTCTGTTTATTGGATTAGTTTAGCGATCTAATAGACTTACTAACCCCTAGGCTTTATTGTAATAAATTGTGTTCTATGTTTATGTTATGTTTTAATTTTCTGTTGCTGCGCTTGTCTGTATCGTCTTGTTTGTTTTATTAATAAATTTGGTTTGATTTTTTAAATTGAAGATGGTTTTTCTGAACCTACAGTTGGAATTTCAGAAGATATAAGACTTGGAGGAACTAGCTTAGATTTATCTAGGAAATCAAGAGGTGATTTTCTTGTCTATTATAGATAGACAGATATAGTGCTAGATATGGTTTCGCCAATATGGGTTAAATGGTGAGCTAATATTTAATATGTTTAGCCAATGGAAAGGGTATTTTGATCATTAATCTCCCTGTTTACGTCACTGTATGAACGTGTGTAAAATCTGCAAGCAAATTTCATAAGGATAAGCTGATTGCATCATTAAATCTTTCTACTTCT